>JAQMYG010000037.1:17640245-17673040 GCA_030014215.1 Clariallabes teugelsi
TTTGTTTATTTAATATAATCGCAACATTTGCTGTAATGTAATCGCATAGGCTGACATCGCGATTGCGATATTATTAAACGTGCAGCACTACTATCCACAGTGGCTGGTGAGCTGCAGTGTTCATTTCACGCCCTGCATTTAATTCTGTATCACCTGACAGTGGGAGTTAATTGTGCTGAAGAAGAGTTTTACCCCCTTTGCGTTTGAGCAGGGGTAGCCATTACTCAAAATCTTTCAACATCATGGGGCAGTCGCAATATTTGTAGTGATGGTGAAACGTCTAACCTCCTGCACTCATTACTCTGCAATTTAAGTATATTTCTACCAATTTACTAAAGAGTCATTGTGGTAAAGGTTAATGCAGGGTGAAAAAAAATGAAGTAGCTTGTTGGTTGCATCAAGTGACTCTTCACTAGTGTTCCAAGTTTCATGTACTACTCAAATGTACGATGCCTGACAAAGCTGCAGCCTTAGCTGTGAGGTAGCAGTGTCTATTGGCATAAAACATGTTCATGCACACCGCTTTCGAGGCCAATGTCCTCTGGCTGTGGTGGCCAGCTGGCTTACACCTCTTTAATCAGGTGTGAAACTTTCACTGGCTTTCAACATTCCTGTAGTCCTCACCCCTCCCCCTTTCTCTCTCTCTCTCTCTCTCTCTCTCTCTCTCCCCCCCTGTCCGTTTCCTCTTTTATGCTTATTTCTGTCTAGTTTCATGTTGAGTAATAACTTTTGACACATTTTCTTCCATATGGAAGTTGATGTTGTATAGCAGAATTAACCTTACACCTGCCATCTCTCTCTCTTGTAAAATTCTTCACTCATTCTATCTCTTTTCTTCCCATCTATGTCCGCTCTAGCCTGTTGCCATGGTAATGACTTGTTTTGCCCTGCTTTTACCACATGTGAGGCGACGACCTGATTGAACCTCTTCATTGTGGAAGCCGTATGTGAATATGTGCAAGAAAATGATTTCTCCAGTAAACAGTGCAATCTTTGTAAACAAGGAGAGGGGCAGTAGGTTAGAGGCTTGGTTAAACTGATTTATTTAAATGTGAATTTCTATAGTATGTATACACTATGTCATGGCAAATAGTGCATTTTATGTCGATCTACACCGCTTTCATACTCAAGTGGCTGTAAGTGGACGTACCAGGCTGCCGTAGGTGGAGGGCTCAGTGCCCAGCGCCTGGCAAGCAGACCACTCCAGATGGGTTTTGCCACACAAGCCCTCGAGTCCTACTGAAGCACGGTGCCAGCGGACGACTCCAAATCCTCCTCAGCGTCCCATCTGGGAATAACTGCGGTGCTTATTAGCCCAGTGCAATTGTGATACAAACATTTCCTAAAATAGAAGGGAGAAATGATATGGAAGAAATGTTTGTGTGGAGATTTTTAATTAGCTTGTGTGTGTGTGTGTGTGTGTGTGTGTGAGATTTTTAAAAAGGATCAAGAAGAAGGCAGGTGTGTGATAAACTCCAAAGCTTGATTCTGTGTGTGCCAATTTGCATCACGCAGCAACCAAGGTGGGAAATGATAAAGTGCGGTTTTTCATTCTGTTTCACACATACCACACCATCAAGGTGCTTTATAGCACTGCGAAATATACAAACCAACTAAGGGCATGTTACATTTCATCTACAAAATATATACTACTGCTCAAAAGTTTGGGATCACTTGCAGATTTCTTTGTTTTGGTTTTAGTGATTTATTTTCTATATTCTACGACAATACTGGAGATTTCAAAAACTATGAAATAACACATTTAATTATGTAACAACAAAAACGACAGTCAGTTGTTTTAAGACATGGAGGTCAGCCTTTCTGGAAATAAAAACAGTATTGTCAAGTGCATTTGCAAAACCCATCAAGAACCGTGACAAAACTGGCTCTCATGAAGACCATCCCAGGAAGGCAAGACCAAAAACGTACTGCTCCTGCAGAGATGTTCATTTGGAGCCACCAGCCTCAGAAATCACCAATTAATAGTGCCTCAGATTCGAGCCGTTATGAAGGCTTTACATGAGATGGCAAACACTGTACATCTCAACATTAACTGTTCAAAGGAGATTATTGCATATTTTGGATGCACTGCTTTACAATGTAGAAAGAACTAAAAATCCTGAGCGAGAGTGTAGATAAAGTTTACTTTTGCCAAAGTCAATAAGATCATGCGTTTTTTCGTTCCATGGATGGTTGATGGTTGAATGAAGTACTTGTGCTTGTACTTCTGCAGTTAGCACAGGCTGCCTAGTATGTACTCCAACATGCTTAAACAACATGGTTTAATCAAATACCTAATGGCCTGCCTTATGGAGAGTGTGCTTTTTAGTTGTGTTACTGAGGCATGTGGTAGTGATGGAACAGATGTATTGTTTTTTTCTTGCTCTGTTACCAGCATGTGCTTTTTTTTTTGGAGAGGCACGAAAGCCACCATTGAGCATCACTGGTTTGTGTGTGAGTGATTATGTGCATATGTGTCACTTGTCCCCTGTATATGTGTTGCCATGGTTATCCTTTGCGTTTGGTGTGATTTTTGATTTGCTGCTGTATGTGTGTGTCTGTGAGCATGTAAGTCTGTCTGTCGCTTTCTACATGGTGAGTTGGCTTAAGTAGTGGAGTGAGAGCAGTCGGTGTATCGATTAAAGCGTATTGGTGCCAGAATATTCCTGCAGTATATCCTGGCAAAACCCCCATCTGTACACACTCCTGCTCATGAGAACGAGGAGCTCCCTCTTCGTCCCAAGCTGTTTGTCTCTACTCTGCATAAAAAACAAACAAACTCCTTCTGCTATTTTTCAACACAATACCTGATGAGAAAAAAGTCAGTTCGTAATGTATTTTAAAAGAGGTTGTAGGTTCTTGCAGGAAACCGTTTTTTTTTTTCCTTTCTTTCTCAATTGCCTGTCACTGTCTTATCTAGGTATACATCTGGGTGTGTGGTAAATTCACCGCATGTGGAGGGCATGTGCCCACATGTCTGAAACCTATTGATGAGGTGGTGTTTTTTCCACCTTATTCATATGTATGTAAGAGGAAACTCCAAAATGACTTACAAGTGAGGACCCGATCAAAACATTAAAATACCTCTTTGAGATAATGCTCAAAATGGCAGCACTTATTGTATAATAAGATGTGAAAATGATGATACACTAATGTCAGAGATTTACAAAATTGATTTGTGTATTTGTGATTTATAAAATCTAATCTAGTGTCATTCACACGACATCTTTTCACCACATTTGACAAATTTAACCTTTTAAATGATGTGTCAGTCAGATTAAACCGTGACTTTTAAAATAAAGTTGCTAGTCTGACTAAAATCGTACTTAATTGAACTTCTAGAAGTTGAGCTACTCCTACGTGTGACTCAATGAGACTCGGCCTAGGCGCTCCACAGTTCCCGCCCCGGGCTTTGACCCAGAAGTCTAGCAAAATGGTTAACAATACAGCGGTGTCATCCGCCCTCGGATAACACCATAAAAACCTGCATCTCATTTGTACAAACAGTAAAGTATGAGATGTGCAGAGCTGTAAATTTTCCACATATTTTCCACTCAACATGCTATTCACTTCTAGCTACCTTATTTGGTAATTATTTGGTCTGTGGACGTAATGGGTCAACCAGGAAAAAGGCCAAAACTAAAAAGCTAAAAGGGGCTTTATGCCACCTATCGTAAAGTCGCACACAGTTCAGTCAATATATTGATTTCCTTTGTGTGCTTGTACAGTATAATGGGACAAGGACACTGGTCTAATTAAATGGACTAGGTGAGCTACGTATAACTGTAGCTCATCTTAAGTGTGCATGTTACCATACTGATTGTTTATGATGAGAACAGTTGTTTGGTGATGTGACCATGAGGGATTTTAGACATCACATAGAATGTGGAATAATCTTATCTCATTTCATGAGTGACAAGTCACAAACAAAACAGTGTTTGTATTAATAAAAACATTTGTAGAAATAATCAGAAATGTTTAGATTGTCTAGGCATTTCAGCCATTTAGGGAAAAAATAAAAAAACAGGCTGCCTGCTAGTCTCTTCCTGCACTATATATTAACACGGTAGCCTTGATGCAAGATAAATGCCCTATTAAATGTCTGTACAACGGTTCAGATCAAATAAAACTGAAAATAAAATTTGTAATAACTTACTTAAAATACTTAAAGATTTGATTGTACAGAATCAATTCCAACAATTGATTGAAGGAACTCAATGAGAACTTCTCATTTTACACTCACGGATGTGATTATTTAACGCCAGTGTAGCTTACATGAACGAGGCCTAAAATTGTCATTGTGCTCAAATAACCTTGCATAAGCTGCCTTTATTATTTATTAGGAATATATATATGAAATCTATTCTTAGTAGAGAATACCTTTTTTTTGTCACTAGACTGTACTATTCCCTAAAATGGTTAATTCCCTAGATTAACCTTTATCACTTTTCTAAATTTATATCAATGGAGAAAGAAAATCCTACAGGAGTATTAAAAGGCTTCTGTAAATTAATATCTCTAGCAATCTGGCTCAGCAAAATGACAATTGGGGCCTCTTTCTATCATCACAACCATTTTCAATCATCCCTACACAGATAATTATTCTTGCTAGACCATAATCAAACATTATGTTAATGCAAATCAAATACACTTTATTTTAAATACATTTGGGATTCTGCCAGTGCAATTAGATTTTGTGCATTGCTGTGGGTATTTTTTTTACTGAGTTTTAATTCTGTTGATATTTTTCTCTATTCATTGAGGCTACTGTGCCACCTACATGATTCCCTTGTTTGTCAGAAGAGAAGGAGAAAGCTAGGTCATACGAATGATCAGTGATGCATTGTGTAATGAGTCAGATCTGGCCAAAACTGCACCACTGCTGCTTTCACTCTCCCTTAGATCCAAGTGTCACGTGCTATTAATTAAACGGCCAAAAATAAAGCGATCAGACTAACAAACAGCACCTCAGCCAGATGGTACCCTGTTATTCGACTGTTCCCTTCGTTCCCAACTCAGACTTGTTACACCAGGAATGTCATTATCTGTGTGTGTGTGTGTGTGTGAGAGAGAGAGAGAGGTTGACATGAAAGGGCAGTGTGAAGTGCCATTATCCAGCTGACAGGTGTTTGATACTGTAAAAGCAGGAGAAAGCGTGCAGGAGAAAGCATGCAGGACTGAGGAAAGTGACCGATTTCCCCCATACAAACCTCGGACTAAAGCTTGTCAGATGTTTCCATTGGTCAGGTCGAGGCAGTGGTCTGGAATGCAGTGCAGCAAATATGAGGCAAACAATCATTTGGTCAAAGGACATATTTGAGGTTTTGTGGCTGGCAACATTTGTATAGGGATAGTGACCCACTATGCAGAACATTTTAAGCTCTTTCATATTCTTAGACTTGTATATGTACACTGCCCTTTACATACAGATATTCAAATTGCCCTGTGTCTAGCATGTTCTAGATGTTCAGTTCAAATCATTTAAAACCTGTAACAAATTTTGTGCATGCAGTATCTGTTAGTGTTTGTGCTCCATAATAAAATCTTACATAAACCAGTGAGGTCATTGGTGGCTCAGTGGTAAGTTTCCTGCTTGCAATGTGGAAGGCACAGGTTCAATTCCGACCCAACGGCCAAACCCCAGCCGCTGTCCCAAGCCCGGTAAAGATGGTGGGAGGGTTGCGTCAGAAAAGGCATCTGGCGTAAAAACCTGTGCCAATCTTGTGTGCGGATCGGATGGTCCGTTCAGGCCACCCATTGATGGGATCAGTTGAAAGACCAACAACAACTTGTAGAACACCAGTAGTGACTTGACATTGGAGCCATTCAGAAGGTTATGTGGTTCTTTTTGCATCGTGATTGTGTTGGGCCTTTAGCTGCAAACGCGATATCATTCACAGGTTTTCAATCAAAGGAGAATTAACACGAAGTTATTTTAATCACTCCACTCCTAAACCAGGTGGTTTCTCCAATCAGTCAGTGAATTACAAAATAAACACAAAAAACTGTTGTTCCCCTGTTTAAGCTCACGGCACTCATGTATTAATAAGTGTTATTAGGCATATTTGTGTGCAGAAGATGAGGGCAACATCTGTCCGGTGTCATTGTTATTAAAAAACCTTGTTCTGAACTAAATAGATTTGATTTGAATATTTTGAATATTTGAATATTTGGACTATGATTAAAAAATTGTGTACGGTAGCTTATTGATTGGGAAGCACAATGCAAGAAAAGACTCTGTGTTCTGTTTGTCCAGATTCAAACTCATGCTGCAATGGTTGGCTCTGTCCTCACTTGCAATCCTTAAATATGAAATGTTTTGCGGCCAGCTTTTTTGATTTAAATGAGGTTTGACTTGTTTTTGAATGTTCCTTCTTAACTGCTCCCTCTAAGCTGTATTTGTCTTGACTGCCCCTTGGCGTCATATGATCCACTGTGTGAAAGTCAGAGCTACTGTCCGAAATGGACGTTATGGCTAAAAACAGGTTCATCACACCCTGTTCTTGTCTCATCTTGTTTGTCAGAGCCTGTCTCCAGTGGCAGGGTTTAAGAGTAGTGTGCGAGCTGTGTGCGCACGTGTGTGCGTGCGTGTGTGATGGGGGGGGGGGTTTCCTGACAAAAATTGACATAAATGCGAATAGCTCCAGGGTCGTTAATAAGTAGAATAGGTGGACGTGTGTTTCACTGTGGTCATGAGAAAATGTGCTGGTATTTGGAAAAGTGTGAATGATTTCTTGGACAGGTTTGCCGCTCTCTTGAAGTGTAATTTGTGCTAAAAGAGATATCTAAACTGTAGACCATTGAAAAATAAGTCCATTTTATCTGACAGAATGAAGAAGGGCCATTACATAAGCTGGATGGATTCAGATTCTTTGTTTTATTTTATTTTATTCTATTATTATTTAGTTTGCTGTTAAGTGTTGAATTTAAAATGGACTGTTCTTGTTTGTATATGTAATTGTTCGAAGAAACTTTATAATGACTTGTCCGGTGTGTTTGTGCCAGATGGCAGATGCTGAGATGCACTTGGACACCTCTTTTGCATTTCTGTCATCTTGCTGTGTTTCTGCCTCGTTGGTCCTGCTCTGACATCAGAGGAGCCGAGGCTGGAGCCATAGAGATTACCGAAGGGAAGCTACAGTATGCTCATGACGCTTACAGATAACTATCAGATCTGCTGTTATAACCTATCTGAATAGCGTTTGTTTGTTGTATGAATGCTGTTGAATGTGCTTTAATGGGGTCTAATAATGACTTGCACTTTCTGTACTTCCACCTCCAATATCTGAGGAAATATCTTTCATCAATGTGACTTTTATTAAATAAGTGTCATGGGCGATCCTCGCATTTGCATTTTTTTCTCAATGAGGCATCTTTTGGTTTGAATTCTTTTTTTATTTCAAGAGATGTGCAGAGTGTGATTTTATTATCTCAGACAGTGCCTCTCCTTTCTTCTTTCCCAAGATCAAAGCCACTGGCGTCAGCCTTCACTATCTTTACTTTGCTGCTTGATCATCCACCAACTCTTCCTACCTTTATAAAGACGAGTAGGAATGGGGGCAGCGAGCTCAGTGGTTAAGGCATTGGACTACAGTTCGGAAGGTCCCAGGCTCAAACCTGAGTTACCAAAGTTACCGCTGTTGAGCCATTGAGCAAGGCCCTTAACCCTCAACTGCTCAGATGTATAATAAGATAAAAATGTAAGTCGGTCTGGATAAGGGCGTCTGGCAACTGCCTAAAATTGAGCCAGGGGTCGCTTAGTGGTTAAGCCATTGAACTATGGTTCGGAAGGTCCCAGGTTCATACCCCATGACCACCAAGTTGATTGTCTGATGTTGGTTATTAGTTATCCACAACATCCAGATAGAGATAATATAGTGACAGTGAGTGTATGAATGTGTTTGTTTAATTGTGTCTGATTTGTACAAAGGTAAGAATTACTTGAAAGAAAAGATGTCCTTTCCACCTCATTGGGGATTACAGAAAAACTTTGACTTTCCTTTCTATCTTATAACACTCATGTTTGTAGCAGCCAAAGATATCCTGGTTTAATATTGTGCATGGTCCATCTCTCTCTCTCTCTCTCTCTCTCTCTCTCTCTCTCTCCCCCCTGTCTATCAGTGTGTTTCTTTCTTTCTATGTCTCAATTGGAGCCAAAATTGGCAGGTCAGTGGAAAGCAGTGTGTGTGGTGAACTAGACTAATCCCTCAAGAAAACAGCTGAGGCTCAGCCGTGCTTCTTCACCAGAGCCGACAGGACAAGGGAGCCACAGTGCTCTCTTAATGGACATGCCACGCACACACACTGAGACTGCGGCGCAGACTCCGCTTCTGATTATGGGAGCGAAATGGGAAGCAAAGGATAAAGAGAGTTAAGGGACAAAGATACGGGACATGAAAGAGGAACAGAGAGTAAGTAAAACTCATAAAGAGGAAGGAAAGAGAGATGGAAGAAAAAAGAAGTAAAGAGAACGTGGGTGACGTGATTGTGAATGTACTATACTCCTGCTGAAGGGAAGAAGCACTGACTGGACATGCTCATGAGGAACATGGTATTCCTGTGTGTCTGTGTGTTGTGTGCGCGTGTGTGTTTGTTGTACTTCTGTCAAGACATGTAACATTCCTGTATGTGTACTAGGTTTTTTACTGCCTCCACTCTTCCTGCCAAAGCGGTGAATGAGTGAAAACTGTCACAGATCATAAAAGCTGAGTGTGTGCTGCGTGGAAGGATATATCCGCCCCTAGCTAGGTTGCATGTTCTAAATATAAAAAGTGGCATGTCTTTATTTACAAGCCCTAATGATAACTCTCAGGGTCTCTCTCCCGCCCTCCCTCTCTCCCTCCCTCTCTCTCTCTCTCTCTCTCTCTCTCTCTCTCTCTCTCTCTCTCTAGCATGCCATGCTGGACACATAAAAGTATAAAAGCTTTAGAAAGAGCTGCGCTTATCTTGCTCCAGGCCCAGCATAGAGGAGAAATGAGGGAGTGGCATCCCGCTCTCCCTCCTCCATCTCTCCCTCGATGAGTGTTTCGTACGGCCAGAATGGACCAGAAGGAAGCGGCGGGAAACTTTCTCATGCCGCTTCTGTGGCCTGCCCTACTTTCCGCGTCTCTAATGCGTTTCTGCCTTCTCTCCAATGTTTGTTTCCTTAACCAACTGCCAGTGGAAGAGCATTTTTAGTGTAGCTCTGAATAATACAAAGAGGTTCCATTTATAATTGATGCGACACTGCAGGATGTGGCTAAAACTTTGGGAGGGGCTGAGAGAAGGGTGTGGGGAGGGGACAGACAGGGTTGGTAGGTTTGCAGGGATGATAAGGGATCAGCTTAAGGGATTTTGATTTGATGAATTTCTCAGGAAAAAGAAGGTTTAGTGGCCTCATGGTTTTTGAAAATCAGCCAAGTAGGAGTAAATGCATATAGTGTGCAGTTTGACATAACCATTTACAGGCTTGTACGTTTGTGCGCATGTGTAAAGGATTTCAGCCCACTGTGTCCTCAACCTGGCAATAAATGACAGTTGTGGCACTGAGGGACATTTTCACTTAATGTGAATAAAAAAATCTCATTAAAAAGTATGTGAAAAACCAAGATTTCCATATAGAGAAGATGTAACTACAGTAGTAGACAAACCAATTGAAATATTTGCCAAAATAGTAAAACCATCATGGGAGAGGAATGATGAGCATAGCTCGAATAGCATTCATGTTAACCGGAGTTGGACCTCTGAGATGACTTCTCATAGGATGCTGCTTGTTAAAACACTGGTTCTTATTTAAACAACTATATTTTCTTTCTAATCTATAGTCCTTTACAAGGAGAAACTTAACATGATCTTGATAGGTCACAGAATAACCGTAATCATTTTAACATCAGGTTGTTTAAGCTTCCCCTGTACCTTTTGAAATGGTACCTTTTAGTATTTTGTTAAACATCGATGTGCCAGTTAGAGCCATTACGTTCATCCTGCTCATATGACTGGATTGCACCGCCTCACTCCTTTTGCCATGATGATCAAATTAATTCAAGTTGGGGTCAGTAGTTTTTGAGTCAGAACATGTTTCCCAGGAAAATCTGTTTAGAGGAAATTCTTTAGTTTCTGTTGTGGTTATTATAAGACTATAAAAAATAAAAAAAAATCCCCTTCCCAATTGTGTTTGACTGATGGCACTTAGTTAGTAACCCAGTGTGTGTGTCTATCCAATGACGGAAACGTCGAAGCACTTTCGATAAACGCTCTGGATAAGAGCGTCTGCCAAATGTAAATGTTAAAAAAAAAAATATATATATATATACATTCCACCCAGCCACAGTCCTATCCGATCTTTTCACATAGGCAGTGTCTGTGCTTTTTGGACAGAAGACAGGGGTTGTATATTAATTATAATTTCTAAAATCCTAAATCATTAGGTTGTGGTGAACAATACATCCTTTCTTCCTCTGAGCCTCTCTTTAGTTCACAGCAGGAGACAACAACTCAGCACCACTTGTGTAAAGTATCGATGTGATATTTAACGTGCAGAAATGACTTTACAGATCACTTATTAGCGGTCCTAAAGAGGAAACTGATTGACTAGATGATTAGATGGCATGTTGAGATTCTACCGTAGCTGTTGGGATTGCAGCTGTCTGTGGGCTAGTAGGATATAAGGACTTAAGCTTATAAGGTCTGGGTTTTTATTTTTATTGGCCATATAAGTGCAATAATTTATCAAATACAGTATGTTGAGTGCCATGATGAGTCCACTGCTGGATATAGAGATCCAGAAGTCATTTAGTTCACTTATGTGTAGCTCAGGGCTGATCCTGAGCAGGAGGTGAGAGCTCTTTCCCCTGGCTGTAGCTACACACCAAACTTTATGCATCATAAGATAATCCACAATCTACAAATGATTTTCCAGCAGGATCATGAGTGTTGGCAGGTTGGCACAGAGTCGATGAATACTCCTGCTAAGAGAGCTAAAAGTGCTTTTTGAGGCTTATTTACCAACATTTAGAATAATGTCCCTCGTATCCTGTAAATGCCAAAAACCCATCTCTCTCTCTCTCTCTCTCTCTCTCTCTCTCTCTCTCTTTTCACTTCCTCCTTCCTCCCTCTATTCAAGTCCCTTGAGCTGTAGCCTTTAAACTTCTCTGAGCTAAATTTAGCCTTGACTGCTGTCAGAAGCTAGATATTTGACATAATGCAGGAAAAATAAGATAAAAGAATTATTTATTAAGACACAACTCTGAACTTCATTAATTTATGGCTTGTGTGACAGTGTGTAAGACAGATGTGTTAGAAGTATATATAAAAAGAAGTAAGGAAGTGGAAGGATTGACTTTCATTTCAGATGTTCATGTGCATGAGTATGTGCATGTGTGCCTGCATGTGTGTGTGTGTGTGTGTGTGTGTGTGTGTGTGTGTGTGCGCGCACACATGTGTGTGTCAGTCTGTGAGATTCATTTGGTGAGGTTTAGTGGACCATAGTCGCTGCCATTAATAAAAAAAAATCCAGCACAGTCTTTGTAGGGACAAGCTCGTGCTCTTCACTTTCTCCATCTTTGGTATGTTATGAGATGTAGTCCAGGACATCTTACATTTTCCAGCCTTTGCAAGCAGAGAGAAAGCTACAGGACCAGAGTGAGATCATAGCAGACTCTAGATAGGTTATCTAGGATTCTGCATTTGAGTGACACATTGCAGTCTAATCTTGGCTAATCCCAACAACTTCATTAGTTTTATTTATATACACATGCGCGCACGCACACACACACACTCACACACACACCATATTGCCAAAAGTATTTGCAGTCATATGAACGTACTGTAAATAACATCCAGTTCTTAATCCAGAGAGTTTAATATGATGTTGGTCCACCCTTTTCAACTACAGTATAACAGCTTCACCTCTTCTGGGACGGCTTTCCATGGACATTTTTTACTTTTTTACCATTCTTCCTAAAGCGCCCTAAATTTGTGAGGTCAGACACTGGTGGTGGACGAGAAGGCCTGGCTCGCAGTCTCCGCTCTTCATCCCAAAGGTGTTCTATCCGGTTGAGGTCTGCAGTTCTTCCACACCAAACTCCTTCATCCATGTCTTTATGGACCTTGCTTTGTGCACTGGTGGCCGTCATGTTGAAACAGGAAGGGGCTGTCCCCAAACTGTTCCCACAAAGTTGAGAGCATGAAATTGTCCAAAATGTCTTGGTATGCTGAAGCATCAAGAGTTCCTTCCACTGGATCTAAGGGGCCGACCTCAGCTCCTGAAAACAACCCCACATCATAATACTCCCTCCACTAAACACAATGCAGTAAGACAAGTACCGTTCTCCTGGCGACCGCCAAACCCAGACTCGTCTGTCAGATCGCCAGACAGAGAAGCGTGACTCGTGACTCGTCACTCTGGAGTCCAGTGGCGGCGCGCTTTACACCACTGCATCCGATGCTTTGCATTGCACTTGATGTACGGTTTGGATGCAGCTGCTCGGCCATGGAAACCCATTCCATGAAGCTCTCTATGCGCTGTTTTTGAGCTAATCTGAAGGCCACCTATGCACTGGTGGCCGTCATGTCTGTAGCTATTATACTCTGCAGAATGTTGGTGACCTCTGTGCACTGTGTGTCTCCGCATCCACTGATCCGCTTTGTGATTTTTCGTGGCATGGCACTTCCATCGTTCCCAATTGGTTCACAGTGAGTGTGTGTGTGTGTGTATGAATTTATTTTATTTATTTATTTATATTTTTTTGGTGCCGTGTGTGTGTGTGTTCTCCAGATGTGTGTGGGTGTTCCTTCCCTGCTGTCTGTGAGCTCCTCTCACTGTAATTAGCCTGGCTGTGCTTCAATAATGCATGACCTGACGATGAGGTAGCATAGTGTGCCTGCGTGTATGTGTGTGTGCATATGCCGTGTGCAGTGTTGGCATTTAGCGCTTAATCAGTGCCCAGCGCTGACAGTGGCCACTAATTGAAGGTTACGGGCAAACGGCAGCACTGACAGAGCAGCGGGCCATGCCTCTCCCCTCACCGCCTGCTCTGTAATCCTCGTCTGAAATCAATACACACCCAACACTCAACCGACATCTAACAACATCACTGCTAGAGGAACCGATGTTCAACTAGCCGTGTCTAATAAAAGCATAAATACACCAGCTCTATAGAGATGTCGTACTACACCATGAAACATCATCATGGAGCAGTACTGTATGTATCAAAAATCATTCATCTATGTTTTTTTTTTTTTTAGCTTTTCTATTATTTAATCATAGGCATGTAATTGAAGCCGCTTCATTTGAAATGGTAGCTGTGATATATTTAATAGGTGGTCACGTATTATGTGTACAGCAAATGAGAGTATAGAGAGCAAAGGAGAGAGAGAGAAAGGAGATGCGTGACCTTCATGGACTTTATCCCGTTTTATTTCGTCTTCTTCATAAAAATTAATATATTAAGTACATTCTTTTGCGTTCCATATCCATTCCGGAATCAAGCTGTAATTTGAATTCCAGGTCAGGGGTAGTTAATACAAAGTAAATAAAACCAGTCCTGAAGCAGAAGACAATCAACTGCAATATGATGAACTAGATCAGGCTGCCACTCATACAGTACACCCTATTAATATTCCCTTCATCTGGGGAAAAGCACAAGATGTGCATACTCGAAACGTTGTGCCGTGTAACCCTGACTCCGGCCCCGAAGAAAAGTCTGCTCTTTTCTCTTCCTATAAATGTCTGCTAACAAGTGCAGTTTTATGGAAAATGCCAGTGTTAATAGTATGCAGAGCATTTTGGCGTCCAGTGCCTGTAAGACAAACACTGGAGGCGAAGATGAAATTTATGATGCTACAGTAAGATGTGTGTGGTCTCTCTGAGCATCATGGGAAATGCGGTCTTATTGTCAGTGACGAAGCGAGTTTGTAGAAACTGCTGTTTATGCATGTTTCTGTGTTTGTGATAGGCGTGGGCGAGAGAGAGAGAGAGAGAGAGAGAGAGACTGAATTATTTGAGTGTGGGTGTATTGCTCTTGAGTGCACAGTTCTGTTTCTACACACACATTTGCATGCTTATACACACTTATGTGTACACTCATCATAGTGACTCACAGCACAAAGCCTTCAAGCTCACTTGCTTGAATCAGCAGAGTTTGACAAGGAAACACTTTGCACATGAACTGTTGTGCAGTTCCACCATGTATAAATCTCTCAGTTTTAATCAGGAATCAGTATGTATCCTCTGCGGAAGCTGATTTGCTTCACTCGACAAGGTGGAGCTCATAAGAGCCCTAGGGAAGGTCAATAACCTTTGGTTTCTCTCATGTATATCTTAGTAAGGTGACCGCGCTGATCTGCTCTGACAAACCCAGATCCTGCTTTCAATTATTTACTCAATAAAAAGCTGCATCTGCATGCCAATTAATTATTTAACCTTAAAATACATCTCTTCCAAGGAGAAGAAGGGGAACAAATGAAGCGTTGGCTGTTCCACTGGGACCGGCTCCAAATTCATCTAAGATGTTAGGCTTGTCAACATGCAGAAGCTGTGAAGTGCGTTTCCCCTCTTAGTGTTCAGGAAATTCACTCTGGGAACTATGCACACAATTGTTTTGCAATTATATCTCCTGTGTAGACATATGTTCCAACAAACAGTGGGTAAGCATGGTCACATGATTACCGTCTACATTCAAGTCCTTCCGTGTTTTAATTTTAAATTTTTTAATTGCTTTCCGTGTTGGATTTGGATTTGGAGCGGTGTGTGAATGCAGCAGCAGCATGCTGTGCGAGATGGAGAGCGCTCCCTTTGCTAGGCCCATTACAGGCCCTAATGAGCAGGCCGGTGCTCACCCCCCCCCCCCCCCCCTTAAGTGCTTCTCTATTGATTAGAAAGACAGAGAGTGAGAAGGGAGGGGTAGCATGAGATGACATAAGTAGACGGCCCCAATGTGTCTGGACTCTTAATGGACTGCTCCATAATCTCCCTCTCATTCTCTCATTCTATCATTTGCTTTCTTGCTCTTTAGATATCTCAACCTTTCGAAACTTCTCTCACACACACATCTTGTGGTTTCTCTCTCTCTCTCTCTCTCTCTCTCTCTCTCTCTCTCTCTCTCTCTCTCTTTCTCTCTCTCTCTCTGTTTTACACTGGAATATGTGGTTTGCTTTTAGTTTGATGTTACTCTCTTTTCTCAGTGTATATATTCATTCTGTTTTAACAGTCTCTCCTATATGATTAAAGCATGAGCACAGCATCATGCAATAAAAATAAATAAATAAATAAAAAAAACTCAAGGTCTGTGTGATGACTAGTATAGATTGATCCGTACCATGCCCACTGCCCCACTAACCAGCCTTCAC
The DNA here is from genome assembly GCA_030014215.1 of Clariallabes teugelsi. Lineage (NCBI taxonomy): Eukaryota > Metazoa > Chordata > Actinopteri > Siluriformes > Clariidae > Clariallabes > Clariallabes teugelsi. The sequence continues at coordinate 17,655,573 of JAQMYG010000037.1, forward strand.
ATTGGAAATATTGCTTTGTACCAGTGTGTACATATTTACTCTCCAGTACAGTAGGTGGCAGTATACGCCTAGTTGCCTTGTGAGCTGCCAATAAACACACAGAAAAGAAAGGAAGTCAACCTTTGTGCTATGCCTAATCTTACTGATATTTTGAAAGAAATGTAAAAGGACTGCATCATGACTTTCTAATTGATCAGCTTTAGCTGTGTCGTTTAAAATACAGGGGGCCGTTCACACTGGGGCCCCGAGATCGTTTCCAGGAACACTTGAGCCCAAAGTCCAATTAATTTTGAAAAATACAATTGTTTTGCGGTTGGAAACCGCTCCCGAGACCACCTCTTCCAGCGGACTCGGGCGCGGTTCCCAACGCAGAACAATTGAAGAACAGAACGATACAGCATACTCAGGCGCGACTCGAATCCAATGTCGAAGGAACTGTACCTGAAAACGGAAGTTCATCACTGTTTAGACGTGACGTCATCAATACCATTGGTTTCCTGCGAAATCTCCACGTGTGCATAGAATGCAACAATCTCATTCTCTCACCTACAAATCCATAGCTGATTAAGTAGGAAGGCAAATGATAGGTTAACCTCTTTTCCCGAAATTAATAATGAATATAGTGTGAAAGTTAACTTCCTTGTTCTCTTCTTCTTTTGTGTTTCACGGTGGCTTACAGACCAAGTAGTAAGCACAGTAGGATTCAACCATTTCTAATAAGACTGCCACATGCACACAAAGATTTCAGGGAAGAAAGATGCATTGATGACATCACATTCCTAACAGTGATCCATTTCTGTGTTATGTATTTACTCAAGCACAGTATGCTGATCCATACCCAGCCATGACATGGAGTGTTTACATGTATGGAAATATACCGAACTTTCGGCACAAGCGTACTGGAACCCGTACCGTACACGCCTGCAGTTTGAAAGCATCCTTAGGCGTGAATGGATACCACAGTTGCATTTAGTGTTGTTAAAAACGAAAGTGTCCACCTGTAATTGGGGAATAGTACATATAATTATAATTAAAACTATGTGGTTGCCAAAAAATTGTGTATAAAATTCTGTTTATTGCTGAATATTGCACTTACAACACATTGGCCTGTTTGTGTTATGTGTGGGTCTTATTCCGTTCCATGCAAGGGGCTATTGTGTGTACGCACATCTGAGACTGAATTGCCACAGGGGGTGTCTGAGCTACATGGCATACAGTATGTATAGAACCCTTGCTAGTGGCTGAGAGTTGGTGCACTTTTTTCTTCTTTGTCTACCATGCACTGTACAGGATTGAGCAGAGTAATGGTTCAGGGGTGGGGATGGATGAATTAGGGGTTTAGGGGAGAAGGATAAAAAGATGAAGTAGGAAGATGTGGTTGGAAAGTGCCTTCATCCAGCAACTAGTACATCACTGCTTTCGATCCGCTTACAGCACAGAGAGTGAAGTCTGCAGCCGTTGTTCAGAGTATACCCACTCCACGCTTTTTTTTTCCTCCTAATACAAACATTTAAAATCCACCTTATCTCACACTGGCATGTCTATAAACAGCATTGTATTTATGTACTGTAGCTGTATCATCTGTTGATGTCATTATTCAAAACGATCAAATCCTCATCATTCCCAGAAGAACAATTACTGCAGACATCAGGGGAAAACAAGTGAAGCAGTCCTGGTTGGTATCACAGCAACCGAAGATCCTCCCACAGTTGAGCAGCTAAATCAGTTTGTAAAGCGGGAAAACGCTCTAATCCTGCATTCCAGAATCCTATTGATTACATGGGTGAGTGCAGCAGTGGTACTTCATCTGGACCTACACTGATTTTGTATAATGGCTTATAATTTATTGAGTTAGATTTTCCAGTTTGAACTTAGCAGTGCAAGCTCAGCATGTGTACTGAGTGCATAGAGGTGTCGCTTCACTGACTCGTAGGTTTGCACGTTTGTTTTAATGGAAAAATGGAGTGTGTGTGTGTGTGTCCATGTCCGTGTGTGTGTGTGTCTCTACAGTAGTCATTTACTAAGTGGTTGAGCACATGTACTTTCTGCTGCTGCACTGATAAACACAAATACACACAGGGTGGAAAACTACATTCGTACAGTATATAAGCAAGCTGTGCTTATGGATCCTGAAAACGTGATATAAACACTTTGACCATAGTTTGTTGTGTCAGTTCATTATACTGTATTTGTCTTTATTGTGATTAGCTTGGCTATTTATACTTGTGTTTCTCAATTCAAATGTAAAATTCAATGATCTAGTTCAGCAGGTCCAAGCCTCATCTTTACTCCATTAGTCTATAAATGTAGTCTGTATTCTCTTTGGCAAAATAATCTGTCATCCTTTTGTTTCAGTTCTCCAATCCACCTCTAACTGGGTTTTCATTTAAATGTTTCTCAATTTTAAAACATCTTTATTTTCAGGAACCACTTTCTTTCTGATCAAGGTTATAATTTTTTTTAATAGCCTATAATAAAAATAAATAAGTAAATAGTAGTAATAATAATACAGTAATAATAATAATAAAAAAGAATTATGTGATTGATTTGATGCAACACAGTTTTTCCAAAAACCCCATTTCCATCAGGCTTCTTCACATCGTATCATCATGTCATTGGCCTTGGTAATAAAAACGCTTTTTATTTTAGATTACAAGATTTACTTCTTCTTCTTCTTTTTTTGGCAATACCCATTAAGTAAAATTAAAATCCACATAAAGAACCCAAAACTATATGGGAAAATGATTTTCGTTCATTTTTCCATAGGCTATGTTGCGCTGCTAGGAAACCACTTGTTGCCACAGCGACGTGGCTCATTGGCCACTTGGACAGAAACAGTGTCTTGCCCTGTCTCTACCAATTCACAGCCACCACCTGTAGTCCTAAACACATCGGTATCTCTGACATCATCAGCATGTCGAGCGCCCGCTGCATCAGTTCACTGCAAAGTTTACTAGCACTATTACAATTTCTGTTCAGTTGAGGTCTGATGTACAATGCAGATCTCATAGTCCAGGTAACGTGCAGTGATTTAGCACGTGATGGGATGTGCCGAGTGTGATCTTACTGTGAAAGTCTATAGGGTGTCTCCCTGGCCTTTATAGAGACACCTTCTCTAAATAAGTTCAGTGTTTTTATGTTTATTAACTTCGTCCTATGTTGAAATGCATCAGAAATGGAGCAGTTGATGGGGTTGTGCTGGCTTCCACATAAAAGAACTTTTTGCGACATTAAGGTCTGCATTAAGCTGCATCACCCTGTCCCCCTTCACCTCTAGTGTCCTTATACACTTATCTCCTGCACTCTTCCCCACAAGTGCACATTGTTCTTCAGGAGATACAGATGAACACAGAATTGTTGCACTTCGTACTACCACTTACTGTGCTTGAGTTAAACTGAGCTTATTACATACTTGAGAAACTCTTTCCTTTTTCTTTTTTTTCTTTCTCCTGCTTGCTCACTTACTCTTTCTCTTTCCTGCATCTCTGCTTCTATCCCTTCATTCCTTCCCTCGGCCTTCAAATGCAAGTGAACTACATGTACGGTTCCTAATATACATGCTAGGTTTGGAATGAAATCTTCACATAGAGAAGATTATTACACATTGATTAAATGTGTCCCCAATGAAGTGAATCATGACTACCTCAGTTAACTGTCAAATATTTTTACAACAATGTTTTCTTGCAACATTTAAGTTTTTCCTTTAGTGATTACATTATAGTTTTTTTTAATTGGAAAAACAAATAAATGGACATTTTGAAATATCTGTGAATTCAAATCTTCTTTTGTAGTGTAGAGCCAGCTTAAAGCATTTGCTTCCATGGTTCTTTCCCATATGACACGGGAATGACACATTCAGTTTCTCTGTCTAATGGCTCCAGGTTACAACGTTTCTCAGGGTTCCCTGGTTTCATCCAACCCTCCAGTCACTGAAGCTAAACTGGTGATGTTAAATTCGGGTGCATGGCTGGTCAGTGTGAGATCCACCTTGACCCATACCAGGATAAAGCATTTTTCTGGTGTTTATCTAAAGATGAATAAATGACTAACAGCATTGCTAAATGTTGCAATGCATTTAATATATCTAACATCAGTAGTTTTTGGTAGTTGCAAGTCTACTGTATGAGGAAAGGGGTGTGAGGGAGCGCAGACACGATAGAACAATAGTACTGACGGGCACAAAAAAAAAATTATGTTCAGTTTGGCTGAGGGGGTTTGGCTTGGTTTCTATGAGCAGGATGATGAATAGTTAAATATACAACATCTGGTCCATTATTATACAAATAAGACAGTTTGCTTTGGTAATGAACTTCAGCTTCCATATGTCAGGTACATGAAGTTTAACCGTGGTCTAATTAATGTAGTAAATGTTGAACTAAAAATCTGATATTGTTTTATGGAGATATTGGCAATACTTATACAGGCAGCAATATAAACATACAGTATACTCCTAGTTAGAGAGATGCAGGATGGCCTTAATCCCACCAGAGAAGCAAGCACAGCACTGCACACGAAAATAAACGGCAGGCCTCAGCATACACAACAGAACCCGCATACCACAGTGGAGTGTTGCTGATATGGACAGACGCATCTGCTCTCTCTCAGCTTACAAATTGTCTATTTAATTCATCATGCAGGGGGAAAAAAATCAAGAAAAAAAGCACTTTTTTCTTTTTCTGTTCCCTGATTATGTTTGACATGAAAAAAACAGCAACCATGAAGTGAAGCTCTTTTTAGTTTTCTTCTTTCTGTCTTGTCAGGATAACATTTGTTCTCTATTAAATATTACAACAACCGTTTTGTCTCTGTGAGCTTTTGAGTAAGTTTTTTTTTTTATATAGCCTTACAGACATTGGTGACCTTAAAATCTGCATCTTGATTTAGGCCAAGTCCATTTTTAATGTCATCCCATTAACATGTATACAATGCAAGGAAAGGCTATACTATGCCTCCAGGACCATGGAGGGAAGCGTAAGTTAAAGGTATTGTGCCGCACACTGCAATAAATACAACGTTCGTATAAGCAGAGGTCTCAATATCAACACTGCACCATGTGTCACAGGAATATTATGTTGGTTGCTCATGGTGGGCGTGGTCCCCTGATGATCGGCAGTTTGGAGGGGGTGATTGAGGTAGCACGGACGCCTGGTGTACCCTCTGGGTTTCAGGGCCTCTGCCATTAGACCACAACCGGAGTGCTCAGCGGTCTAGCAGAATAACAGCTAAATATTTCATCAAATCAATAATTCAGCAGCTGCCATGGGAGGCAAAGAGCAAACGAGTGGAGAAGATGATGGTTAGAGTGAAAGAGTGAGAGAGAGAGAGAGAGATGTACAGAGATGGAAAGACAAAAGAGAGTTAAGGAAACTGGGGTAAAGTGAAAGAAGTGTAAGATGAGAGAATGAGATAATGTAAAAAAAAGAAGATTGGAAGATGAAAAGAGAATGTGACAGAGAGGTAAAAGATAAGGCAAAATGAGGAAGGAATGAAATGAAAGATATTGGGAAGGGAGAGCATCAAACTCACAATCGCATTTCCCAGGAAAGTCACGGTAACCATAGGAACTGGAGCTGACTGTCACATGATGCGGAGGAGTGGTGAGCTAGCGGGGGAGGGAGGCTAGTTGTGTGAGAGCGAGTGACAAAGCGAAAGAGAGCAAAAGAGGGATGATCTTCAAGAAAGGCAGAGACAAGACTTTGTGTTTCTTTAATCTGGTTTCACTTGAAAGGATATGTTGAATCCTTTCTATCAATTGCCACATCTGATTCTAGTGTGTGACATGAAGAAAACGTGTCCAGTGTGTGACATGGAGAAAACGTGTCCAGTGTGTGACATGGAGAAAACGTGTCCAGTGTGTGACATGGGGGGGGAACGCAGGAGAAACGAGGACCTGGTTAAACATGAGTAAGAGATCTGCTGTAATGAGATTTTGTGGAAACAGAGGTCTGGCCTTTTCCTCTGAACATGTGCAGTATTGACCGTGTACACTGGCCAACACAAAACCATCTCTTGTTACAAGAAATATTAATAATGCCTATAGTGTACAACAATCTATCCTATTGTATTTAGATCACTGAATCGATCTCCTGCCATCCCTTTGGAATATGATTCACTGCATCATATTACTTTGCATCCTTTTATATAAAAAGCAACAATGGGTTTGATTCACATTCAAATTTTGCTGTAAGTTTTTTTTAATTTGTGAATTTTTCTGATGCAGGTTCTTTTTTTTTTTCTTTCTTTTTTTTTTTGGAAAAGTGTCTCCTGACCTTTTGCACATTTATAATGGAGGGACTTCGAAGGCAGTGTTTGCCTTAAATCACTATTAGTCAAGTGATTTTTGAAGTGGGAGATGCTCTGAAAGTTAGCCACGCCCACCCTATTAACAGTGAAGCTGTCTCTTACAGTAATAAAAAAAATAAATAAATTAAAATAGGAAATAAAGGATTCCAGAAGCAACAAAAATGCACAACCAAAATAATTGAAATAAATAGTTATCTATCATTGATGAAATCCTGAGTTTAAATTCTTATATTTTTGATGTAATCTGGGGTCATGTTTGACATGGAAGCAGTGGGAAACTTGGGGAAAGCACGAAAGAATGATGCCACATTTAGTTTTATATAAGCAGCAGGGAGAGATAAGCTCCAGTACTTAATTTAATGGAAATGTAAATCATACCATGGCATAATGAAGATGAATCTCTTTCATTTTACAATTGTAATATGTATTCCTTGAATCAAATCATATTGCTGAGTGTTTACAAAGGCGAGAGAAACTGTTTAATCTGAAATGCACTCACTAGCCACTTTATTAGGAACACTGTTCTAGTACTACATAGGACCGCCTTTGCTCTCTAAAACGCTTCGGTTCTTTATAGTATGCACTCTACTTAAGTGATGGAAGCATTCCTATGAATTTCTGTTCCATGTCTTTCATCTCTTGCGTTTTTTCCACATCCCCAAGGTGCTAAATTAAGATCTGCTGACTAAGTAAATTGAACCCATTGTCGTGTTCACGGATCCATTTGGGAACCGCTTTGCAAAATAGTTCATCATCTTGCTGGAAGTTGCCATTATAAGATGGGTAAATTGTGGCTGTAAAGTGATACATGTGGTCACAACAATACTCAGTCAGGCTGTGGCATTCAATCAATACTGGATTGGTATAAAGAGGCCCAATGTGTACCAAGAGAGTATTCCATATACCATTTAACCATCACTACCCATACCTGACTGAACTGTTAAAACAAGGCAGGTTGGGTCTATGGATTCATGTATGTTGACAGTAAAGAAAACCTGACTTCATCTGTTGTAACCTATTCTACCTCAAGGCTCAGCTTGTTCTTGTACAGCTTGCCACATTTGCTTATTTGTTACCGTAGACCTCCTGTCAGTTTGAACCATTTTTTGGCCATTCTTTGATCTCTATAATTACATAATTAAGAACTGCTGCTAACTGGGTATTTTTTTGCTTTTCAAAATTGAACTATAGACTGTTTTGCTGAATATCTCAGTTTTCAAAATATTCAAGAAACCTATTTAACACAAACAACCGTTCCACAGTTAAAATTACTGCTGTCGCATTTTTTTCCCATTCTAATATTTGATGTAAAGGTTAACTGAAGCTGATTGTCTGATTTAATAATTGCACAAATGAGCAGGTTTACAGGTTCTTTTAATAAAGAGATCAGTGTTATTTAAATGCCTGGAAACACTGGACATTTAAACTAATTTGACGTTGCAGAACAGATATGGATGTGTCTAAAATTTGTTGGAGTTGATCTATATTTTTTTCAAATTATTGATCCCATGAAAGAGCTAAGGCTCTCACCTTCCAAATCCCAATAAAACCCATGCCTAAAAGAATGTCCTAGTAGAGTAATAAAAAAAAATCATTGCACCAAAATATGTAGGTGGTAAAATCTGTAGAATACTTGCTTCACATAACTGAATTCAAAAGATGTCCAACAATGTAGTGATTAGTTTCTATTCATGCTGACATTGGTGTTGTTTACAATTCAAAATGATCATCTTCATTCAGAAGGTTCTTGGTCAATAACATTCTGCTGGTACTCAAGGTTGTTTAAAAATATTCTGACTGTAAAATCAGTCTATTTCAAAATGGAACATCGTAGTTCATAACCATTCAGACGTGTATGTGACATGTACTATGGTATGCTATTTTTTTAATATTACAGCTCATTCTATAGAAGTTATCGAAAGACTTTCACATGTATTACAGCATTTGCAAAGAACAGATTTTGAGTTTGGCAGAAATAAGTTTAGTCAGATAGACGTGTTTAAGAAAACATAACATGGTTGCCATGTTTACAGTCAGAAAGCACACAAATAAATCTCCACACTTGAGGAACTTTTGTCAATTAGACATGCTATGGAAATACAAGTTGTACAGCTACAATATACTGTAGGTACTGTGTTATCTTTCTAAAAAAAATGGAAGATGGGGTATGCAGTTATAGAAAAATAATCAGCAACAAGGTTTAAGTTTAAGACAATGTCATATATTTTATTATTTTATACTATGATTTATTTTGCGAAAGGTTTGCTAAAAAAGTTGGTTACTGTTATCATGTACAGTTATAAACACGCATTCCCTCACTAGCCTCATTGTTTTTCCTTCTGTCCGATCAGTTTTGAATAATTAAGCAGCGATGTGTTGTATAATTGACGGTATAATTAAGTTTATAGCCCTGTACATGCAGTCACTCACTAAAACATTTTTTTCGTTTGTGTATTATATTAATTGAAAGTGTAGGAATTGTACATAGATGGGTAAATGCTGCAGAGAATTCCACATACACAGATGATGGTATGAAACTCGCTCTGGTCAATAAGGTTGGATTTGAAATGACCTCGAGCTGTTATGGCCAGACCTGGCAACCATGGTGCTCACGAAATGTGGTCTGTCGTAATGCTTTTGATACATGAATATGTCTTGACTGACTATTTGTGCTTACCCAAGCTAGATGTCAGAACTAGGCCTGAGCAGGGACTTGGTGTACAGCACAGTGTACAATACTGACATTTGTGATACTCTCAAATGTATGGTCCAGTACCTAATTATATGATTTGTGGTGAGACGGTGAGTTAGGTGCCATCATTTACGTTTACAATTAGGCATTTGGCAGACGCTCTTATCCAGAGCGACTTACAAAAGTCTCTCGCGCTAATCAAGCCCCCTAACTATAATCACTGCAACTACTGTACATTCTGGCTAACGTATGAGTAAAGTCACCTCTAGTGCTTTTGTTCTCTACCCTCCCAAGCCAGCCATTTTCTTTCTGATTTCCAGTTTCTTTAAAACCACATCAGAACATGTTTCTGTAGGGAATGGGCATGCTGCCTTATTCATTTTCTAAGTGCTTGACCTGTATCAGCACCCTTAATTAGCTTGTCCCTCGTGTGGGACTAGATCCGAGGATCCTCTGTAGCTTTATTGAGAGGGCAGCATCAACTGTGACAGAATAGACTTGTTGATGAGGATTAGCGGTGTAGCACTGAATAGATTCTGTAATCCTTGTCTGAAGAGTTTTGGTGCAGTGATTGCATTGTTCATGGACTCAAGCATCTTTTTAAGTGGAGAATTTCAAGGTTTTGTTAGAAACAAATCACTGTGAACTAGGGCTCAACGGATAATATACATTGGTGACTAAAATCGATAATCAAAACTGCTCTCTCAACCTCTCAGAGCATCAAAAACTGTCAACGGATTAAATGATCAATTAGTTGAGGACATCATCATGCTTGATTCTCATGCGAACTATGAACATTCTGTCATGTAGTTAGACTTACTTTAGTGAAGTGACACTGCATCCATGCATTGAGATCCAGTATGAGAACCTGGATTTCATTTTATTATAAATGCACAATCTGTAATGACCAGTATGACCTCTGATGCTGATCTGGTGTTAGAGACTTTACTGATGTCTCAGTCGAACTAACTTTCTGTGCTACATATGAATACAGAAGGAAAATGATAGCTGTGAAGAGTGAACTGAAATCTCTGCTGGCCTGTAAGTGCAGTCAGCCTCAGATTAGTTTTCATTGGAGACTCATGTGCTTCCAGGAAACTGAAGGTAATATCAGTTCCATAGTGCAGCAGTAAAAGTAGCAACTGATTTTGTGACATTATTGAGTTCTTCAGCACATAACAGAATCTAAATAGGGAGTATATCAAAGATCATGGGATAGGTTGTTGTAAAAGCTCTCACGCCTGAGGCCTGAAACCTCTCACGCCTTGAATAAATGAATGCTGATGTAGGACAGGCCCCATTCTGTTTGGCCTGCGCTTGGCCCTTGAAGAGCGGTTACATGTTTTATTAGGGCCTGATCACAAATTCAGCAGACAATCACATGCCTGATTGTTCTGTTCCTTCAATGGCATGCTGAAGAAAGAGGTGCAGCGAGTGTCGTGACAACCTTCCTGCAAACCAGGACACTCCATTTCTTTCTGAGCCTACACCTGGGAGGATGATGGGTACAGTATGTAAGAGGGACAACTTTGTGTTAAATATGTATCCTGAAGATTATAATTTGAATCGTTCGGTATTGACTAATCAGTTGATGAGAATGTCAATCACTGTGTGAAATATCAAATGAATAGAGATATTGGTATTGACTCTTTCCCTGACAAAAAGGCATAATAGTCACAAGGTTTCATAGACAAACAAAAAACAAATCTGTTAAGATCACTCCTTAGTGAAACGGAAAAGTAGTTATTTGTTCTACGCTGGTTAGGAGGACAAATAACCTGAATTATTCCATGTTGTTGGCCAGAATTTCACAGTAACAACCCTGTTAAGTTTTAATCACTCAGTCACAGCCTACACGTTTACTATTTATAGATGTTAAAAGCACCTTTATCGCACCTTCATGTTTTGGTTAAATTATGTTTGCTGACCCTGTGAGTGTATTACAGTAATTACACCTTTACAGTGGCAGCTGTTACCGTTACTGTTAGTTCATAGGACATGCTAGTAATGTGTGTGTGTGTGTGTGTGTGTGTGTGTGTGTGAGTGCATGTTTGTATGTGTGTGTAAGAGAGAGAGAGAGAGAGACATAGGAGTTCTAGAAGGTTTAGTCCTGCTGAGTTCAGAGGACCTCCTCCCAAAGGTCACTCTCACCAGGGGAGGAGGAAAGGGAGCCTCACCCCAGCCAATCACGCGGGCTCCTGCTGACCATGCTCACCGCCTGTGGCCTTGCTGTGGAGATGGCTGCTTTATCAGAAGCTGCTGACGAGTCAAACGATGGACTCCATTTTGGTCCCTATGAGAGAGTAGAGCAATGGAATTGTCATAGTGGACTATGTATCGATCACGTCAACATTAATGGTAATTTATTCAGTAAGAATTGTATGATTCCACTCCCTCCCTGTCATCCAGTCCTCTCCTTTAGTATGTTGATGGTCCGGTTTTTCTCACACGGAACAATGGACGAAGCAGAGTCTCCCGACTCCCCATCCTCTCTCTTTTCTTGCCTTTCATTGTGAGGCACTCAACCCAATCCCTTTTCCACTCTCTCTTTTCTTTGGTGGGTTTCTCACACTCTTTGCATTGGTCTCTGAATTCATAGTTGGATTTGTGTAGGGAGGCTCAACCCCTTGATAGCAACCCCTTGAGGGCTGTTCTCATCTTTGCATCACAGAGAAGCTAAAAGCTAAATGCTTCCTTCATAGAAAGAAGGTTTAGGGCTGTACTAAAGTGGAACAGCAGAAACAAAAGGAAGCGTTGCTGTAAAGTTGCAAAGTGTTATCGAGTGAGACCCCGGAAATGTGAGTGGTAGTTATTGTAAGATGTCAGTGAGGCAAAGGTTTAAGAGGTGATTATGAAAAATACAGTGTTATTATTCCCCTTATTAACACAGTTAGCACTGAGTATATGAGCTGAGAACATGTGTGGACTTTATTCTTCTCCTGTCCAAGCCCCTAGAGCTGTGTACTGCAGTAACCTGGAACCCAGGATTGGGATGACAGAAGATAGAAGGTATAGAGCAGCAGGACTTTGAGACATCCAGCATGAAATCGAGCAAAGTGTTCCGAATTCCTGTTTGTTTTCTTTCTTTGGACCTTATAATACATATCAGACCAGAAATAGTTTAAGATGCTAACTAACCTTTTTGTAAATGTATGTTCATTCGTGTGTGTTGGGTTTATAGCACAGTATGGGCTGACAGGAAGCATGTGAAATTAGTGCATTAGAAAAGTAGTGCCAGGGATCTCTCTCTCTCTCTCTCTCTCTCTCTCTCTCTCTCACACACACACACACACCCACACACACACATACATGCACAGCACGTTCTTGGCTTTAATTGCCTTAATTCCTGGTGCTACCTCTTCTTTCTAGTGGGACTCGACACAGAGCAGTACCGTTCCCAGCAGCCGTGCTAAAAGGGCAAATGTGTAATGATGTTTGCTAAAAATCTGTTCTAAGCTCAGCTGTCCCTGTTCTTCTACTGCAGTAATCTTGATGAGCAAACGGCCACACCAGATCCAGCGTCAGTGGATCACTATGTGCTGTACAGTGTTAAAACCTTGCCCTCTTTACTGTCTGAAATAGAACAAGATGTGTGACGTGGTGCCCAGTGCTGAGACTGCTGTTCATTGTAACTCAGTCAGTGCTGCCTGATAAGATCAGTGTGACATCCAAACAGAAATGGAAATGTTGTACTTCTTCTTCCAGCGATAGGGGTCTTTGTTTGAAGTAATCACTGTTTTGGCTCATGTGCTTGATGTGCAAAATAGGCCATGTAATGTCTTGTTTGTTTAATCCAATCATTTTCTTTGTGCGTGTGTGTGTGTAAGACATTAATCATTTCCTTTTCCTAGATGCTGTTTAATGGGGTTATTAATCCGATTTTAACTAGGTTGGTGCATTACAATGATCACCAGTTTAAATGTGTGTGTTTGTGTGTTCTTTGCAGGCTGATGCGAAGATGGTATGTGATGTTGTGAGTCGCATGGAGGACACCGAGCCCTATTCTCCTGAGCTCCTGACCGCCATGATGCGCCTGTGGGCTGATTCGGGCATTCAGGAGTGCTTCAGCCGTGCCCGTGAGTACCAGCTCAACGACTCAGCCCAATAGTGAGTATTTTCCCTTACGATCTTCTAATTAAAGATTAATATACTAATAATACATCATCTCAGATGAAAATGAGCAATATAAAATACTCTGAATGTTTTATGGAGTTCGGATTTCTGAACATATATTCTAACATATTCTGAGCATATCACATTACAAGTCCGTTTCTGTATTTAAACTCCATTCAGGATGCTCTCACACTCTGTGCCCGAGTCACTATTGGTTATCGGATCCATGAATAGAGTATGGGCTAACTGTGATCTTTGCCATCGCCTGGCATTAAACAGCTCCACAGAGAGAGAGCTGCGTTTTAATGTCAAAACAATAGATACAATTACAGGCTGTGCTGGAGAAACATGACTTGGTGTGCATGTGGACTTGTCTGGGGCAACGCAACTGAATGGAATAATACCGAAATATGTGAGTCAGCAGTCATTTTTGATCAGGCGCTGTGGTTTGCTTTAATGGCCTGGGAACCTAGTGCTTATGGAATGCAATATTTAGAAGAAGACAAATTGCTTCTTTAAAAGACGCCAGTTGAAAATGTGCCGATAAGCTGGAAATGGGTGGAGAACTGAGCTTGATGCTGGCAATTCTTAAAACAAGAACATTCTTTTTTTTTTTTTTCTTCGGTACCTAACATTTATTAAAGTCGAAAAGTTTTTTTTTTTGTTATTTGTGGGTTGGATTTTTTTTTTTGTACTAACATTTAGATATTGGAATATCTAACGTGCATTTTTTTTTCTCTATCACCCTATGCGTACCTTCTAAATCACCTAAATAACCACTGAAGTTCTCACACTTCAGTACCTCTAAAATGATGATCAATGTGCACTTTTAGTTGATCATCAACTACATGGTATTAAACTTTTACGAAAATTGCAATTATGTGCAAAACAGCAGCTTGTGTGCCCTTGACAGATCTGTAGTGGTGCAGTGGTAATTAGCAGCAAAGAATGCAGAAAAGTTTCCTGTGTAAATTAGGAACACTAATATCTCCCAATTCTGCAAATTTCCTACACATTTGCACAACGTGGAAATGTGTCAGAAGGTTACGATTAATTTATCCGGTTACTGTTAATTTATCCAATAATTTTTAATTAAAAGTTTTTATTCACTTTAGGCAGGGTTGTAAAATCAGAAAGATTATATTACTTTATAAAGGTGGAATTTCACACTCTGGCAATATATAATCACTGAACTTGCAGATTGCAACTAGGTTTTTGATTTGGGCAAGTGACCTGACACTTACTGTACCTACTTCCCGTTTGCTTTTTTGATTAGGTCGAAAATAGAACTCTGTGAAATCAATGACGAGAACATAATAGGTACATTTTTTTTTAATGCAGCCCATTTTAGAGGTAACAGCTATCCCATATATTGATCGCTTCCATTACAGTTGGAATTCTTTTCATTCTAGTCATTGAACAGGGACTTGCTTCTTAGAGGTAGCAGAGCATTAATGCTGTTGTAACAGAGAGAGGACATATTTATATAATAAGGTTGTAAGGATCATATCACTGTCAAGACACCCCCTAAGCATGCTCCGCTCTCTTAGGATCTGCAGGATCTTTAAGAAAAGTTAGTTTCTAGTTGAGTTTTTTGCTTTTGAATCATTTAATCGTTAATCATTAAATCATCATCACTCTCTGATGATTTCTGAGTTCAGGTTAAAATGCGTCGAAAGGTATGCTCTATTCAGTATATAGCACAATATTCTATAGTCTACTATTTTGTAATGGTGTTTAAAAACATACTGTAGTGAAGAATTGCCTTTTTTTAATCCTATGGTGCACCACAATAGACATCCACTCATAACGGTCACATACTGTAAGCATTAACTGATGGATAAAGTAGAGCAAATATGGCAACTCATTTTAAAGGAGTGATTCTTCAACACATTTGAGGTGCATATAAGGTACCCTAGGTCTTGGTTACTATAAATCTTGCTGCTCTGCATACTGACCGTGTACTGTACGTGTCTCCTGAAATGAGAATCATATGTAAGTTGACTGGGGTTGAATTCCATGATGTATGTAGTACAAATTTAACTTGGTTCTTTCCACAGAAATAGTTGTATGTCTAACTGAAACTAGCCACATGGGGACAGAAAGGACTATTGAAATGCATTTCTGCATGGAATGACGGTTGGGGAATTTGACTTTGAATGCTTCCATTGTACTCGTTTTGGGTGATAAATTTCATGGTTGGTGTACACAGCAAGAAGACGTACAATGACCCAGACCTATGTAATGTTCTTATATGCACCTCAATTCGGATTTAAGACAGGCTTGAAAAATGCCGGACTGTTCTTTGATTTTTATAGTAGCTCACACTACGGCTATAGTTACTTTAGTGACTTGATTGTTCTTATGTTTAATTATGAGGAACATCATTACTGTCACAGACTAATCACAAACCTGAGGTGATCTGTCCAAAATTGTTTACCAAATCACCATATCTGTTCCCCATGATCATGTATCGTTTATTGCTCCTGAAATGTTTAGTGTAGGAAATAGTGAGACAGAAAACAGCTGTTCTGGCACAATCTCAGATCTTCATCATTGCCAACAGCTATATCATAAAGACATTGTTTGTGCTTTTAAATTTGATCTATAATAAATAGTCATAATGAAGTGTACGAATGAAATATGATGAAAAAAGGCATGTCTGTTTAGTGCAATATTAACAATTCTGCTGCGAGTTTGCATTTAACCTGTGACTGGTGTTGCCAGCTTTCTAAAACTAATTAATTAATCACTCTTA
The DNA here is from genome assembly GCA_030014215.1 of Clariallabes teugelsi. NCBI lineage: Eukaryota > Metazoa > Chordata > Actinopteri > Siluriformes > Clariidae > Clariallabes > Clariallabes teugelsi. Next base: position 17,671,439 of record JAQMYG010000037.1, read on the forward strand.
AGTAGATGCTTAACCTAAGTCATGTCAGGGTGAACACAGAGCCTGTCCTGGGAACACTGTGTAGAAAGAAAAAGTCTGTCCTGGGAACACTGAGTGGTAGAAATGCACCCTATCACAGGGCACACATTGCATTCATTCCTAAAACTGTTTATAATAGCCAATCCATCTATCTGTTGTTTTTTTTTTTGTTTGTTTTTTTAGAGTGGGCAGGAAACCCAGAGGAAACCCATATTCATTCAACTGATTTATGGGCACTAGAACAAGGTTATGCCAAGTTTTGCATATTCAGAGTTTTATGCTCATCCGCTGCATGTATTTGTAGCTAAGACACTGAACATAAAAATAAAATAAAAGAAATAAACGCATAAAAGCCTCATGCTGGCCTTTTTAATGAAATAATGCCTAGTCAGGTCATGAAGTATTATATAAAATGCTTATGCTTGCACAATATTAAAATGAATGCTTCATCCATTTGATTTTAAGTGCTGCAATAGAACAGACAGCTGCAGCTAGATTTTGGCTTATGAAACGTATTTGTGCACAGATCAATTTGCAGTGCGAAACTGCTGATTAGGGGGAATTTCACTGAAATTAATTACATTTTGCTTCAAAAATTTCACTCGCTGAACCATTATTACTGAGCCTTTGTGTTAAGCGGTACATCTACTGTATAGGTGCTTGAAAAAACCTACAAACAGGAGATTGGTGTATCGATAATGTGTACATTATAGAAAAATGTGTACACAAAAATGTTCCCTTTAGCATCTTTCTGCCTTAAGTGCAGAGAGCATAACATATTCCTCCTGATGGTCCATTTAGTCACAATGGTAAGGTTGCACTTTCATACACGTGTGGGGTGAGGTGGTTTTTAGGACACGGTCGGCTGAATCTTTTTTACATCCATGTGTTATTGTGACAACCGTTGTACAAAAATGACCTTCGTATGACCCCAGCGGGTCTCTATATAAAGGTGTGCCTCCTCCACGGTGAGGCCCTACGCCTCTGCTCTTACATCAGGAACTTTGAAATGCAGTTTAGTAGATGACCTGGGCATGCAGCTGGTTTTCCTGCTTCCCACAGGATGTACTAGAGAGTTATAACAAGATGTCTCTGGCTTGATGCCCTATTATCGTTTATCCTCCACAGTAACTTTCCATTGTTATCGGCAGGAGCTCATCTCCAGCTCAGTACTTCACTTTCCATTTGCACCTTGTGGCTCTGCTTTCTCTTTTTGTCCCATGCTTTCCTCATTTTTTTTTTTTCCTTTCATGGCTGTGATCTATTATCTGTCCATCACCGGGAAACATTGATATGGGAAATCTGGACTAATGACGACAATATCTGATATTTAACGTGTACATTCAGCACGTTTATTTTTTGACTTCTGCATTATTGAGTCAGTACAAAAACTTGAGAATTTCCTTTTTTTTTTCAAATCAATTTTTATAATAATTTTTTTTTAATGACAATAATGTTCAGTCCTAAGATGACTATGTATTAAACACTGAACCTGAAATAGACTAAAACAGTGCCACATCTTGCTTGCTAATTTGTCTTTCATTGTGCAGACCATTTGCTTAAATGTTAACCCTTTCAATTCTA
>JAQMYG010000037.1:17681908-17698727 GCA_030014215.1 Clariallabes teugelsi
ATATTTGGCGTACACACACACACACACACACACACACACACACACACACACACACACACACACACACACACAGCTTTTCAATGCCATGCTTAAGTACATGGAATTAGATGATAATTCCTTTTTAATTTTGATTTGTGGCGCAGTCGCTGAGATTATCATCCGTATAGATACTTTATTTTGCAACAGATGACATTATAAACCTTTGCTGGAGTGTACCTACTGTACATCTGCCTTGCTCTCCATGCTCTTATCTGTTTCTTCACACACACAGTTTTAGTACAGTGCTTATTGTACAGTATGGGCTGCACTCAGATACAGGAGTTCATAAGTTTGTAATATTCATTAGTATGATATTGATAATGTTATAATAAGCTGTTATTGGAAACAAGGTCTGTTAGGATCTAATTACACAAAACTCAATTTGGCATTTCAAATAAATGTCTGTTAAACAGTGTCTTGTTAGAAGTGTAAAACACATTTCAGATTTGCTCTCTTGATCTGCTGGTTGAAACTTGAGTTAGATACCAAGTTACATACAGAATTTGATTAATGACACTCATCATTTATTTATGAAACCCTTGATAAATGAGCCACATTTATGTGGCAGACGCAATATCCCTGCAATTGTTGATGATATGATGATATTTTTACAGATGCAGTATGTACAGTAGTTGTTGTAAGTGGATGTGAGATTATGTTGTGTCCTATCCTTACAGGCTGTTTGATGTGGGAGGTCAAAGATCAGAAAGGAAGAAGTGGATCCACTGCTTTGAGGATGTGACTGCCATCATCTTCTGCGTGGCTTTAAGTGGTTATGACCAGGTGCTGCATGAAGATGAGACCACGGTGAGAGACATTCCTTATCCACAGACTCCCCAACCATGCTCCACTAGACACATGGCTACAGATACAAATTCTGCTCTTCCTACTACACAATAAACACACACACACACACACACACACACACACACACACACACACACACACACACACACACACACACATACAGAAGTATATACATTACATTAAGAATATACACAAGTACAGGAACGTGCCTGCACTATGATGGATGATACTTGTAGATGCTACTGGTTTTAACATGAATAGGATATCACAGATATATAAAACAATACCACTTACCTTGTGATAACATTTTAGAGTTTAAAATTCCTTGCTATCACATGGTGCCATTCCAATGCATTCAATTGAATACAGAAGCCAGAAATTACCATTTGGAAACGTACAGTAAACTTACGACACGCAAACCAAAACTCTGTCACTGTAAAACTCTGTCACTCCCCCTCAATCTCTTGAGCATGTTCAGAAAATTCATGCCAACCAGGTGCAGATCCTTACAGGTCACCCATATGTACCCTGGTAAGCCACGATACGACACGCTTTGTGAATTCTGATATTCTGATGGTGCATGCAAAATCTCATTTACCGAATTCTTTCTTCCCAGCTTTTACGTGATAGTATTTTTTATTTTTTTGTAAAACTCTAGCAACATGGCCTTTATGATATTTGTTTGCACATGCAAATTGCTAATTATTATTTATAGCGCCTGATAAAAATCTGACAATATGCAAACATTCGCAGATTTTTGAATGATTAAAAGTTTATTAAGCACACTTATTAGACCATTTGCTATATTATTCTAAATTAGAAACTCAACTAAACCTTTTTCTGTTAGTTTCACACTGCATATACTGTAGAGTAATATACAAACGAAAAAGCAACCATAATTACACAAGTGCTGTGTAGGAGAGGATAGCACTGCAATGCTACAGTGGTGCATAAATGATAAATATGAATATACATAACCAGGTTAAACCTTACTTTGTGATTATGAGATATCCAGCATTTATTTTATTCTTTTGTTCTTTAGTCCAGATATCTCAAACAAACCGTGTTTGTTCAGCATTTCAGCACGTCCTTTGACCTGGTTTGTGTCTCACAAATCAAAATACACACCAGTGTTCAGGTCACTTCCTGCAGTTGGGTCAAATCAGAGTGTAACCATGTGCTCAATGTACTTGTAGCACACAAGATTTCAGTACACGGACCTCTCTCAAGTGATCTCAGAAATGTTATTTTAGTCACGCACTAGGGTTTGAATTTAATGGATCAAATTCTGTATATATGGAAACACTTAATTATGTACTGACTTGACTGAATCTGTACAGAATCATCTTCAGATTTCAAAACAGGCAAAGAGGGGGGGAAAAAACAACACCCAGGTTTTAATAACTGAATAATAAAATGAAATAAAAAAAATCTGTCATTATCACTGAGCGTTTTCTCTCCAGTGAAGGCATTAAGTATACATGGAGTTTAAAATTCAGTCAGTTTTCCTGTAGTCTGGAAACTCAATTTATATTTATTGCCCTCATTATTTCATAATAATTTAATGACTTCTGCTGCTTAAGGGGGAAAAAAACACCTGAATTTATGGCCTGATGGATCATAGCATAGATCTGTCCATTAGTCCTAATGCAGGCTGTATTAAAGCGGTGGATGGAAGCAAAGACCTTGCATGAGATGGAAGCATCCTTTATAAATCATGGTTATTTATGCAGAGATGAAAATGGGCGTGGACAAACATCACACATACTTACCTGCTCACATTTACGTTTTATTTCACTTTCTGTATCTACGTGGTCCCCGGCTGCCTTCACAATCTTGTTCCTTTTCAGTATTTTCTCTTGCTTTCGAACACAAACATATGCACTCAGATACACAGCTTCTTGTACTAACGCTGTATTCCCTTCTGTATTTGAAGTGCACGAGACTGTGTGACTTTTGCGCTGTTTCTCTCTGGAACTGTGCTGTTCCTCACACTTTGGTGACTGGATCTGCTTACGCTGTTTTTCAACCCAGCCATGCGGAGTGTGTGCGTAGTTGTGAGTGTGTATGCGTAGGTGTGAATGGGTGGGTCAGGGCTGTTGTGAAATGACGCCTGTCTGGTTGAGCTGATCTTCCTAAGTGTCCTCGTGCCACCTCCTCTGCGTGTGCGTGTCTTCCTCCGACCATCCCAGCTCCTCTTCTGCCGTCTCTCACCGCGGCTCTGCTATCTAACCAATCGTCAAACGCTAAAAAGCAAAACTGGCTCTTCAGATGGCCCATCCACAAGAACATAAGTGCAGGTATGAACCCCACCCCCATTCCTCCCACCCCCAACTACCACTGGCAAAGAGCAAGCTAATGACTGAAAGCAGCACTTTTTTTTGTTCTTTTTTTTTTTTTTTTTGCCTTGTGTGCATATCTTGTTTGTGTTGGCTCATTCTGTTCATTGTGGTCCCTGTTAAAATGGAAAAAGGAAATGATTAATGTTTTATCCATAGATGATTGATTACTGCTGCTGCTCTAAATCAAATGTTAGCTGGATATAAGTTATGTCCTCTCTCATTTCTCCCATTACCGCTGAAATTTTGGTCAGTTTCTAGCGATCATTCATCTGATAATTGTACAATTCAGGAACTTAAACTTAACATAGACACACATTCTGGAGAAATAATTACTATAAATGCTCCCACTCTGTCCTCATTATGCTAACATTATAATGCATCACTTTGCCTGGGGATGGGGCTTTCTCCTTAATTAATTCACATGCAAACTGAAACAGGTCCTAATTTCTCTGATTTCCTTCCTTTTTTTCTCTGCTTATACTGCTGCAAAGAGTATACAAATAATACCATTTTGTTTCTATTAATAATAATCCCATGTGATTTTTTTTTCTTTTCGTTAGTGTGTGTGTGTGTGTGTGAACGCAGACAGTCTGACGCCTTGTTTTTTAATTCCACAGAATCGCATGCACGAGTCTTTGAAGCTGTTTGACAGCATCTGCAACAACAAGTGGTTCACAAACACCTCCATCATTCTTTTCCTTAACAAGAAGGACATATTTGAGGAGAAAATAAAGAAATCACCCTTAACTATCTGCTTCCCTGAGTACACAGGTAAAATTGCCACCCTGACAACATGCTGTTTTCAGTCGAGTGCAAACAAGATTTCTAGAGAAGGAAAAGAACATAGGAGTCAATTGGTAGAGAAGAAGTAGAATAATAAAAATAATAATAAAAAAAAAAAAAAACAGAGTGAGTGGTGGCAAATAACTATGACTAAACTTTTAGCAATTTTTTGTTCCAGTGGACACAGTTCACTTTTAGCGGTAGTCTAACTCTTCACTGCCCATTCTGCTTATCCATTTCCACCGTACACAAGCTCCTGCTCACTTATCTCGCCACAGCATTAGTGTACTACTATATTTCATCAGACAGCCAACAATGTCAGGCCTTCAGTCTATTACATGAACACTGTGGGAACTGAATTTAACAGACTGTAATTTTATTACATCCTTTTGTTTCCCCTGCACTGCTTTTATGCTACAATTTCATATTTAATTTGTCCAAACTTCTCCTCCTCTGCTGTCCACTATTGTATTTGGAAACCTCCTACGATCCTTCTACCACTTCCACTCTTCTCCATCACTTCATTCTGTGCTGCTCCACTCTTCCTTTCTGCTTTATGTTGCTCTTCAGGACCAGACATGTTCGTGGAGGCCGTGGCTTACATCCAGTCACTGTACGAAAGCAAGAACAAGTCCTTCAATAAGGAGGTGTATGCACACACCACCTGTGCCACCGACACCAACAACATCCAGTTCGTCTTTGACGCTGTCACTGATGTCATCATCGCCAACAATTTGCGTTTCTGTGGTCTTTATTGAGTCCAGATCTGTTATATACACCCTTGTATTGGTCTCTTTGTCTAGCTCTCCATTGGTGGACTACAGAAAGAAAGCTAACCAAAGAGCTTCCTCTTCAGGCATGAACAAGAGGATTTAAAATCCCAGCTATTGCTGTAAACACAGGTGGAAGTGAATTCTCACATCACATTCTCACATCAAATTGTGTTTATTAATTGTTTAAACAAGCTGGTACAGGGAAGATATAGCAGTTGAATTAATTTAAATACCCAGCTACCTTTATCCAGTAAACGTAACCCACTCTGTCCCCATAAGAATTACAATCTTAAAATTATATTCATTATTATTTAAAGGCCAAATTAATGAAGTCAGTTATGGTAAAATCATTTGCTGTCTTTTTTTGAAACACAAAGCATGTTATAGCATTGGTTGCCTTAAATGGACATTATTGCTGTACCAGGTGTATATTCCATTCTTATGAGACCATCTCATATTTACAGTGCCATAGATAAGAATTTTATATATTATCAAGACTTGAATTTTAAGAAAACTCATTATCTAAATGCCATTAAAAGTTCCTCACAAGAAATGATGCCTTAAGCAGCATTAAGGCAGAAATAGAGTTACAATCTCGGAGTATGCAGTCAGATTATACACTATACCAGTCTTCAACCTCGTTGCTGGTTTGTATGTATTATTCTTATGAAACTAGAAACGCTAAAAGTACAAGGTCTTATTTCGATTGTGGTAATGAAGGTACAATGGGTATGTGCTGTATTTAAAAATAATAATAATAATAAAAAAAACATTTTTGGATTACTTTAAATTGTTCATGGTGTATATAGTCAAACTGTAATATTAATTTGATTTATTCAGGAGATCAGAGATATTTCAGACACTTAAGATTAATTAATTAGGAATGATCAAACCACTTGTGTCATCTTTTTTTAATTAACTGTCTGGTATTGTTGTGCTTTCAGCTTACGCATCCAGAGCAGTCAGTGTGCATTGGCCGTCTGTGTACAGTTTAATCATAGCGTCAGTATGGCTCATCTAGTACGCCTCAAGTTGTTAGCTGTTTATTTTGGCCCTGCTCTGTAATTTAGCTTCCTGAAAACCTCCAATCAATCTCTTTTTTTTTTTTCCCTCTCTTCCTTCCCACAAATCTGATATCCTTTCCCAACTCTTATCACATGTCCAAGAGAAATACAGCTTCACTGCGAATCAGCGAGTATTTTTAACATTGCTCAGACTGGCTGAATAAAGCAGGAACAGCACATGGTCATTTGTAGTAAAAAGGGGGGTGTCACTGAGAATCGCAATTTAATTAGAAAGAGAAGTGCTGTTGTAGGTGCAGACACATTGCACTACTCTTTTTGACATTTACTTAATTAGGACTGTTTGAGAAAGTGGAATACTGGATCAAAAGACACTCAGCACATACAGGACTTCTGTACCTATTATCTGCATGGATGTATGTCAAGCCAGGTAGCTGTTTCACTAATGGATGGCCCAAGAGCTATATTTGCCATAAATGTTACGTGTCCTAATTTTCCCTTTACTCCTTTATTGTACAGCACCACTGGGAGTATCATCACTGGGTCACCTTATGGAACTTAACTGTAGCATTTAGTAAATCTTTAGTTGCCATTTGTTCCATATGCTGGAAATTGTGAAAGCAAAACGGCAGCACATCAGGGTAGTTGAACTGCAGTGATTCTCATTAATTATATTTAGTGCGTAAAGTATTATAAAAGCTTGAGATCCTGCTTATTAACTGGCAATGCTATGACCTAGAGACAGCACTTTTTCCACTGATGAAGGGAAGAGGCCTTAGATGAAGTTTCATGGTAGGACGTTCTACTGGCGATGGTGCAGCCTTCTCCTGCAGGTTAAGTGTGTGTGTGTGTGTGTGTGTGTATAAACACTGGCTTAGTAACAGATCAGCATTGCAATCTGAATCTAAGCTCTTAGCATCTCAGCTGGAAGGTTATGTATTTTGTTGCCAACAGAAATACTGCAACACACCCTCTTATCCATCCAAATGTGAACACTTTTTCACATTGCCACAGACCTTCCCAGCTATCTGTTTTCTTTTTTTTTTTCTGTCTGTTGCTCATAAAATGCTTTATGAGTATGGCCTTAAACCCAGCCTTTCCACCAGAGTAATGGTCCACAAGCTTTGTGCTGCCGGTCAGGTGAATGATCGGCTTGTGTGGCCATAGTGAAAAAGAAATTGTTGTACTGGTCCAGAGACTTATGGTAAATGAAGTTTTTGGGCACGTAAAGAGATTTGTGGGTAATTCAATCAGTGCACATTGAGTGATCAACGGCTGATTGTTCCTGTGGTTTTATATGGGCTACAACAGCTGGTACTGTGGCCGGACTGCTGTCAGCATGGGCTCTGATGTATGCTTGGCTAGAAATAATCCATTTGACATCATATTACCTGCTGGAATAAGTTTTATAGCCAATGATAGAATGCAGGTGCAGAATATTGAAAGGGAACTGCAAAAGAAAGTCAGTAAGTGTCCTGTCTTTATGCTTGCATAGGATGTTTAAAAATCTTTCATATAACAGTCATTTTTCTTGATTAATTTACTCCAAGTTACATTAACACTACCATTATTGGATTTAAGCCAGCATATAAATAGTCCTCAAAACAGGACACTTGCATTGCAGTGGTATGGCGATTTTAAATAATGCCATCCATGATGTGAAGAATCTGGATTGGAGAAGTGATTTTATTATAGGTATAAGTGCCAAGTGCTATGTGCTGTATTATAGTGCCATCTGTTCACACGTTTATTGCAAATACCTAAATGCAGACTCTCTGTATTCTCTGTTATCTGTTCACAGGATCACTGTGTCTCTGTCAGTTTCATGTCTATCTGCTGTAGTTGTATCATTCACTGCTCCGGATTATTTATTCAACAATGGATGTGTATTTGTGTGTATGTATTTATATGAAATGAATAAAGTGCTACTTGAAATAAACTGTGTGTGCCATACTTTGCATTGTGTCTGTTTTGCTTATATTACAACTACACGCTTGTATACAAGTACAACCACACATCCACATCCAGGTCAGACCCTTCTACTTTCACACTCAAACACTCCCAATTAAACAATATTTGAAGACTATGACTGGAGAATATGACCTCAGCTTCCCTTGTCCTACTTGCTACCATTGTGGGCCAAAGCTCACCTACCTTGGCCTTAATCACCTTTCCTTTTTCCTATTTTCCTCTCGCTAACCTGTTCTGCATTCTTTCTCTCTTTATTCCGTTCTTTCCCTGCAGAATCGCATGCACGAGTCTCTTATGCTGTTTGACTCCATCTGCAACAACAAATTCTTCATTGACACTTCCATCATTCTCTTCCTCAACAAGAAAGACCTGTTTGCTGAAAAAATCAAGAAATCGCCCTTGAGTATTTGTTTCCCAGAATACACGGGTAAGAAAGCTCACAGATGTACAGATTATTGTTGTTTTGTTAGGGTATTTGCTGATCAGTTTGTGTAACACCCACCAAAGCTGACTGGAAAACTTAGCTGAGTAGTCTTTTAATGAAGTTTGTCTGAGATTAGATAATCGATCATATTAAATAAGTCTTCATTAGAGATTAGAATTTAGCTTGGCTTGCTTTTCTCCTTGGTTTGTTCGTATATAGCCATATTAATCTGCAGGTTATAAAGGTGGTGATGCTTTCAAAACTTTAACCTTGAAAGGACCAGTTGGGCAATTATTGGATTTTTAGGCACTATCACATCACTAAATGTACCAGCTGGAGAGGGTAATGGCTAACTCATGCTTCCTCTGACAGATTTGGAACCAACCAAGTACAGTACATCTTTTTGAACTGATTCTCAGGCAGTGATCCAGGGCAGCTTAACACTTTCAGAGAAAAGCCCTATCAACCTTCTTCCACAAACCTGAAGACACAGATGTCCATGATTGGCTAGTGTCACTGTGACGGATAGGGAATATCAGGCTGGAACATCTTTTCAGATTTCAGGGATTCAGATTTGCAAACGCAGCACCGGTCTCATCTCTCATGCCAAGGAGAAAGGCTTTCATACGAGTTACTAGACTAACAGATACAAAGTACAGTAAGTAAGGGTTAAGCAGTTGCACGAGGGGCATTTAATGCGTGGTGATACAGAGCATAACAGCCCTGGGACATTTAACTTAGAAAAACAAATTTATTAAGTAATAAAGGAAAATTTATCAAGGGAATGAGGAAAAGTAAGAAATGCTGAGGAGAACAGCAATTGTTAGCTTGTCAGTAGCATGTTTAAATTGATTGCCGAAGGGGCCGATCACCTTTTGTTGGCAGGCCAAAGTTGGAAGTGAGACTATGTGGCTGTCGAAGTCTGATAGTCTGATAAGGAATAATCCTTGGCAGCGACATTTCCGGAATCTGAAGCAAAGAAGCTGACGTGGCTCTCGCAATCCTGTGGCCGCCCAAGCTGACGAGGTCGGCATAAAATGGAGACTGCAAGCTTACCAGCATCATGTCCATGTTGAAAGCCAGAAAGCTGGGCACAGTTCAGTGGTAGCGGTGGCAGGGCAGAGTTAAAAGCTAAAGAGCCAACATAGCCATCACAGTCCAATAGCAGGGCGGCAGGCCAGTATTTAAGGTAAAATATCCCATCATCTGCAGCATGTCTGGAATCTGTAGGAGGACAGGAGGCTGTCACAATTCTGCGTCTGCACTGGCTGGCCAGAACTAAAGTCATTGAGAACAAAGCCTTGGCAAGTTAGCGAGATGGGCATGTAATGGAGGTGACACTCACAAGCTCATCAGCAGCAGCCCAGAAGGCCAGTCATAGTTGATTTGATAGCGGCAACAGGCCAGAATTGGAAACGAATGAGCAAACGTGGCTGTCACGGTCCGGTAGTTGCGGCAGCAGGCCCGGAGTCTAGGGCATAGCAGTCAGTCATCAATGGCAGCATCACATCTCGGATCTTGATGTGTGGAAGCAGATGTAGCAGTCTGATTTCTGCAGCTGCGGCGGCTGTCCAGAACTGTGGAGGCCTTGAAGATGAGGTAGCAGCCGATATCCTTACCGTGGTACTGAATCTCAGAAACTGTTCCTAAATGAAAGTTGAAGTACCGGCGCAGTGAACAGAGTACATTAGCAGATCGCCCTCTGCAAGCTGCTCAGCAGCAACGTTAACACTCCTCAACGTTAAGGTGCGAAAGGGCACACACCATGGCAAACACAGCATGTCATTTCTAGCCAACTCTTTACTTATTTCTCCTGACCCCCAAACTGATCATCTTTCCTCCTTTTATTGAGGTGGGGAGAAAGTCTTTCAACCATAACATAGCGTAAAGTGTGTCATGTTTAGCGGCTCTGCCCCTCACATTTCTGCTGAAGGCTGGCCTGCAATGCCAGATGAGCTCATTAGTTTCATTTTTGGTCCTCAGTGAATGAGGAGCAAAAAAATTGAGCGCGTGTCCGTCATTGTAGAATCCATGACATGTTTCACGCCATGTCAAATGTGTTGGAACAATCATTAATTACGCTAACTGCCAGTCGCCAGCATGGGTGAAAGGGTACGGTCCACAGTACAGGAAAGGGGAGAGCAGCTGCCTGCCAAAACCCACATTTAGAACTAGTCATGGAAGCACTGGAAAACACATCTGATAATGTTGTCATTTTAAACCTTTGTCTGCTTAGCAGCTTTGAAGTTGTTTGAATTGCCACTTAACTACCGTGTGGTTCTGTTCATGGCTAACGTGACATGGCTAGCTTCTAACACAAGTCTAAATATCAAATCCCACTCTAACCCCTGATCAAGGGCACTACTTGGTGTGTGCATTGTACACTTTGTGCACTTGCTTTCCTGGAAGTTAGCTAATATTCTTAAGTGGAAACATAAAGTAATAATGTATGCTTCTCAGGACTGTCCACCACCTCCATAGTTTATTTTTCTCCTTTTTGACGCCATAGTACTGGTAAGAATTTAAAACTTTCACCCCTATTAATTACACTAATCTTCAGGTGGTGACTCCGCCAAACATGGTTAGTTAGTTCTGCCAGTCATGGAAGCATTTGTGTTGGTATAGCAAAAGAACTCACAAATCATAAATCATTAATAAATGGTGTTTGTGTAACTGTTATATAAAAGCAACATCACATTCGCAGTCGTACTATTGTACTGAATTTCAGTACAGTTGTGATCTTTGGTACAGGGGCTGTGGCCTTGTACCTATGACTACATCACAGCCAAATTCAAATTTTGTTTGTCACATACACAGTATGGTATGCAGTGAAATGCAAGTATTTAAATACTTAAGATACTTAAGTATTTAAATAGGGTATTTAAATAAGGAATCTGAAATATGAATATAATATTCTTCTCTTACTGCAGGATAGTGTTCACATATGAAAATGTTTTAAGGCAAGAAATAATTGCATTTAAAAGACACCAGGTAGAGTTTATAAATGTACTTGTCACTGATTAGTTAAAGTGAAAGCACCAAAAGTTCTCTATAAAGAAAGCTTTTGAAGATCCTGAAGCCATGCAGAGACGAGCCTGAGTCCCTCTGTGGAAGAACTTCAGTGTGTACCATATTAGTTTCCATGCACTTCTTTTACTCAACTGACACTTTAATGACATGTGCAGGCCACAATATTATTTAAATTTAGGTGAAATAAAATTCTGTTCCTGTTTCTCTCGCCTTTTTTTGTTTTCTTGTTCTCTGACTACTTCACTGTCTTTTCTCTCCCACTTTCCTCACTGGTTCCTCCGCAGGCCCTAACACTTACGATGACGCAGCTGCTTACATCCAAGCACAGTTTGAGAGCAAGAACCGCTCGCCTAATAAAGAGATCTACTGTCACATGACCTGTGCCACGGACACAGGGAACATCCAGGTGGTGTTCGATGCAGTCACTGATATCATCATCGCCAACAACCTGCGAGGCTGCGGCTTGTACTGAGGCCACTCTCACTTTCTCGAGCCAATTCCTTTGGAAACGATTATTATCAAAAAATGCAAGTTGGTAAATAATAATGATGATAATTTTAAAATAGGCATATATATATATATATAAATACTATACATAAAAATTTTTAGTTTGTCAAAGAGCTGCCAACAGAACTGATTTCTTATAGAAACCCAGCCTTTATGGTTTTAGAACAAAGTTGGGACCTTCTTTTTTGTTTTCTTCTTTGCTGTTTAATGTTTTGTTTTTCCCTCATTTTCCACTGTGTCTTTATTTTGGTTTGAACTAAACCCTTTTGTTCTCGAAAAAAAAATTTCTTTTACTATATTTTTATTTTTTTGTTTATTGTCTGTATATTTATTATGTGTGTATCAATCAGAGGGCTGAATGATACGCATTTTGCCTGAGTATACAATGTTACGCTAATGATGTAATTATTATGTATGCTAATGATGATGTAACGGGGAAAACATAAAAAAAAAAAAATCTGTATCAGTGGCTTGGACAGTAAGTCATGAGCACCAGGGATAAAAGTCAGTCAAAGCCAAACTGCAGTTGTAGCGTGATCCTGTACGTTGGGTTTTAATTAGATCGGGTTTTAATGGCAAAATTTGTTCTGTTAGCTGGTCAATATTACAGAGAAGGTGAACCCCAGGACTGCACCCTACATGCTTCCTTTCTCATTTTGTCGAATATCGTTCACTCTGTGTTATGTTACTGGCATGTGCCAGCTGAATTTTTTTGTTGGTGTCTGGGGCCATGGCAAGTATGGCTTTGAGCCTCTTGTCTAGTCCCTGGTTATTAAAAATGTCATATCAGTGCCAACCTTGTGAGAACGATAGGTCTGGGGAAACTAGCAACACTAGTAAATTATAATGACAAACATATTAACACTTTCATATAAGGAACTTCTACTTTTTTATTGTTTTATTAATTTATTAATTTATTTATTGATTATCCGCCTTCCCTCCTTACTCTCTCTTCCTAGACTTCCTGTTTTAGTTTGTCTCCAGGCTGGGTAACAGAGTCAGTCCCCTCTGACAGGTCCCGACACAAATAGCATGACCCTTTGACCTTTGTATAAAGAAACAGCTACCTGCTTCACTTAGATAAAATCAAAGAAATAAATGATAACAAAAATCTATAAAAGACAAAAAATTGCAAAAAAGTTAATAAAAAGTAAAAAAAAAAAAGAAGAAGAAAGAAATGAAACAACAGCAACAACGTGAGAGCATTGTGTAAGCTGGGATTGGGGGGGGAGGGGGGGTTTGGGACAAATACCCTCATAACCGACAATATGGTGCCGAATGGATGATGGACGTTGGGCTGCGTGTCTTTATAGAAGGCAGTGGATCCTGTCATTCTAGATTCCTTTCATGTAGACTAAGTCCAAAATAATAATTGACAGTAATAAACAGTGAAAATGATGATGAAATAAAATATGACAATTCTGTAATATCAAAAATATATTACTTGTGCTTTGTAGCTACAAAACATTTTTCCTCTTTTTCACCCCCTCCCCCCCCCTTTTTTTTTTAAAAAGAGAAACGATTTTCAAGAGTTCTTGCAATTCACTCTTGAAGCACCCTTACTGACCAACGTTGATGTTGAACTGTACCAATTCCCTTCTGCCTGTTTGTCCTGCATTGCAGTACTTAGCCAGAAAAAGAAAACAGTATATGTATCTTTTTATTTATTACTTTTTTTTTTATATATATATTTTTTTGAAGAACCACTTTGTGGTGTGCAGGCCCAAAGGGGTGGATGCACTAGGCTGTACAGACTTCATGCGCTTTCTCTTCCTTATGCATTATTTCTTTTTGGGGGGATTTAAAAAGAAAAAAAAAGAAAAAAACTCTTTCCAGGTCTGCATAGAAAAGCACAGCTCTCACTTGACACACGTAGATTTGGAATGATGTATATCACCTCTCTCTACCTGCCGCCTTAGTTTGACTAATGGAAAAAGAAGATGAAAAAAAAACAACACTGAAACCCTGTGTATAATAACATATACCAGTTATGCTTTGGGATATTCTTTTCTCCACATGCCCCTTCTCCCAGTTTTCCTTTCATCTTTCTTTTAACCCTCTTCCAGTGAATGCTTTCTGTGCTGCTTATTTCTCCCTCTACTTTAGTGAATGGTTGTTCTTTCATGTGGGATGTTCGTGCTGGAAAACCAATCGAATGTAGTGTTTACATTAAAAGCCACAGTTTTCATGACTACAAACCTCTAGCTGTCAGGTTTTGATTATTGTCTATCTCTCCTTATTGCTCATGAATGGGTGCTTGTACCATGTTCATTACACTTAACAATGTGGAAGAAGTCTGTGTTTAACTTAGCATTACAATGTCCGTTCACATTTTTCATGTGTACGAGGCTGCGTTCACATTACAAGCCACATCGCTCAATTCAGATTTTTGGTCAGATCGGGTTTGTGACTTTTATCTGATGCACCAGTCCCCTAAACAGCATGCATAAACATGTTGAGATATCTTTGTCGTGCCGTAATCTTTGTGCGATCACTCATTCATTTCAAACGGATGCAATTTTATCAACAGATATACTTGGGTTTTGGTTATGCAAGATGGCAAGCAGTTAATTAGTTATATTTGTTGAGGTCCAGAAGAAGAACTGCTATGAACTCCCCACGCTGTCGGTGATAAATACTATCATGCACTATGCATTCTGATTTTAGCATTTTCATTTGAGTATGACGGTGACTTTGATTAAATATGAAAAAAAAAAATCTAATTTGTACATTCGGATAGATCTGATTCGTGTCATATGAGGGTAAAACACCGGATTTGAGTCACTTCAGGCTGGTAATGTGACTGTAGCCAGAAAGCACAAATGCATGTAGAGACTCAACAGTGAAGCAGTCCTTATTAAAACATCTGTATCATGGGTTACATGTAGCAAACTGACCAGAATACAAAATGGTCGCCCGATTTATGAATTACTTACTGTATCCCTGTAGTGATCTGATGGTGAAGCTGCGCCAAGATTCAAAGCATTCAGTATTCAGATCCACTCTGCTTTTCCTCATTTACTTATTTTATAGCATTATTCATGAATGGACTTATCAATCTGCAAAAAAAATACTGCTTAATGGAAAAACCATAAGCATAAGTTTGTTTAAATTCTTCATTCTTGAGATATTTTTAAATAAAGTTTGTGTGGTAAAAAAAAAAGTTGCCTGGACATGATCTGGAAAGGCGCACGGCTGCTTGTGCGTGTTGGATGCCAGAGCTTATAGGAATGGTCCAAAAACCTCTGTGGCAGAATGGAGTCAAGGCACAGGTTTGGGGAAGATTCCCAAAATCTACAGCTTTCAAGGTTCCAAAGAACACAGACGCTCCCTAAGTTGAAACACCCTCTCTTTTGGAAAAAGAAAAAAAGGGAAGAATATCTTTGGTCCAAATGGTGACAAAGAACCAGAATCACCAGGATGTTTTCTTTAGAAATGGAAGATTCCACGAGAAATACATCCAGTTCTTTACCATCAGGCCTTTAGGGTAATGCTGAATGAATGTCACTCCTTATATCACATCATGGTCCTCAACTGGCACACCATGGAAAGCAAGCGTATGTGGTTGGGCTCACTGACATGAATGCCAAGGTATAGAAGTGGAGGTCACCTCCTAATCACCAACATTGAAGCATACTGGTGGCAGCATCAAGCTGTGATATTTTTTTTGTTTACAGAAGTTTCCCATGAGGGTTTTTATTGTATCTTTTCTGTGAGAAAATTTTAGAAACCTGCTCAAGGGGAAATTGAGCAGCTTTCGGAGTCTCTGAATGGTTATAATTCGGTCATAATAACTCAGTTAAGATGAGCTTCTCCTTATGCCGAAGAACTGCCAATTGGGACCGTAAATGTTTTAATAGCCTAACCCATATGGAGACTCATCCCAATAGAACATTAAAAAAATTAAAAAAAAACAGTACAGAAATGCTCTTCATCCTACCTGACTGAATTTGAGACGTTTTGCAGATAGTAATTAACGAAGGTCCTAAAATGGTGGATTTATCATATATGCATACAGTGGAACCTCGGATTACGAGCATAATTCGTTCCGGAAGCGGGCTTGTATTCCAAAACTCTCGTAAACCAAATCTAATTTTCCCATAAGAAATAATGGAAACTCAAATAATTTTATTCCACAACCCCAAAAAATAAATACATAAGAATAATTAATACAAAATATAAAGTAAAAATAAAACAAATTAACCTGCACTTTACCTTTAAAAAAAATACAAATAAATCCAGACAGATAAGTGTTTCCGTTTCTGCGCGCAGGCGCTGTGTGTGTGTGTGTGTGTGTGAAGCAGAGAGGGGGTGCTTCGCACACACCCACCACACACACACACACATACGCAGAGGGGGTGAACAGACACACGAACAGACATTAGCGGAGAGACTGTTTTGTCTGAAAAAATTAGCAATGAACATCGCTAATGACACTCGTGTGAGCGCAAACTAACGGAATCACTGCTGTAAAGTGAAACAAACAAATGAACCTGCACTTTACCTTTGAAAAGCATCGCAACAGAGCAGTGTCTGTGTGTGTTTGTGTATGTGTGAAGCACCCCCTCTCTCTGTGTGTGTGTGCGTGCGTGCGAAGCACACACACACAGGCACACACACTAAAGGCGAGAGAGAGAACATATGACACGGTGTCAAATTACGCGCGCGCACACACATAACGACAGGCTGAATCAGAGAGGGAGAAAATGGATTTTTACCCTCTACCGAGACTTTCTTTTGCTTTACACGCGTACACACGTGTGTTATAAGAAACAGTACACGCCCGCTGTACACACACGGTTTCAAACACAAAATAAAATGTTTTCCACACACACGTGGTCACGGTATTATAGTAACCAGTACACGTGTGCACGGATGTTGATTATACCATATTAGACGCGCACTTAGACCCAGCAGGGGAGACGATTACCCACAATTCTGCAGTGCAAGAGAGAATTGGTTCAGTTGTAATCACGTGACGCTCGGCGTCAAAACAAGAAGCGCATGCGTGACACATGATGATCGTAAACCAAGACTTGCTCGTTTTTTCAAGTCAAAATTTATTCAAAATCTTTGCTCGTCTTGCGGAACACTCGTAAACCGCGTTACTCGTAATCCGAG
>JAQMYG010000037.1:17712816-17728034 GCA_030014215.1 Clariallabes teugelsi
GAAAGTCTCCTGGGATAGGCTCCAGGCCCCCGCGACCCTGATCAAGGATAAAGCGGTATAGAAGATGAATGAATGAACTTTGATTAGCATCTCTAATTTCATTACATTTTGCATTTTACTTTGAGATCTTGTCAAAGAAAAAAAGGGACAGGTGTGATATGTGTTTTTTTGATTTTGTATGTACAGCAATATCATTCCAAGTGTTTATGAAGTTTGTTACCGAATTAAGTCACCACTGAAATCCTCCTTTTTTTTTTTATCCTCTTTTTTTTGCATTAAATTATGATGAATGTCAAATGTTCGACTGATCAAAAGTCAAATTCGTTCAATTAAAAAAAAAATGCCATTCTATCTCCTTTAGAACTGAATATGGAAGTGGCCCAAATCAGAATTCAGAACATCGGATTCCATGTGATTTGTCCTGTTGATACTGTTTTGAGAAGAATAAATCTGATCTGAGTCACATATAAGCACAAGCTAAATAAATAAATAAATATTAATAGATAGATAAATAAAACATAGGGCCACTTTTGCCTCCAGTGTGAAGGCGGCACATAGGCGCAGTGTAACTGCTCGGGCTCGTGGCCTAACTGGCTTCATGAAGTTTTTTCCCCTCGGATTTAACGCATGCGCGCAAAAGCTCGGTAGTGGAGAGACTTGTGAATGGGGTGGGGGGGGGGGGGGGGAGTATTTCGGGGGTACAGTCATAAGTCGGACTCGGAGGAGCCAGGAAGTAACTGTGAGCCATGCCCGCGCCGCCACGGATAAAGTAAAAGCGAGCGCGCGCCTCGTCGTCAGCAGCCAGTGATCTCACACACGCGCGCGCACACACGCACGCACGCACACACGCACGCGGGGAGGGAGAATACTAGCCCGAGTACGAAGTCGTGCCAAATGTATCGTAGTGACGGACACTGACCGCACAGGAGCTCGGGGAACGATAGAAATTCCAGTCGCAAAATAACGCGAATATTAAAGCCGCGCATCGCCGCACGCTTCATCCTCTGAAGAAGAGAAAGACGGAAGGAAACAAGAGCGGGATTTTAGCGGGGAGTTTCGAAGCGACTGTTTCTCTTGCACTGTATACGACCCAAAAAAAAAATCGGCAAAATAGAGCACATAACGTTCAAGATGCCTCGGGTGGTCCCGGATCAGAGGAGCAAGTTTGAGAACGAGGAGTTCTTCAGGAAGCTGAGCCGCGAGTGTGAGGTAAACTTCATTCGGCTTAAAGATTTTGCTCAGAGTGGCGGAAACAAAGTTGACACACTTCTCGCCCAAAAAGAAGTGCATGAAAGCGAACCGTGTCGCACTTATCTTATGTAGTACCTTAAAAACAAACAAAAAACCTGGATGTACTTCACACTGTGTTCATCATTTCTGTCACTTTATTGTTACCTGACTTGAATGGTCTGTATTTTAGTGCTAAACTGTCCTGCTTTTCCGCGTGAACACTCGGCTAGCTCAGCTCACCTCACCTCAGCTCAGCTCCTGTCACCTCGCTAACGCGCATCACCTTTTAAACAAACACCGCCGACTCCCTGCACGGCTAAAACTCAACGCTGTCTCATTCGAAACGCTGAAAGTTAAAAACAAGTTTTCATAGTTCATCAAGCTGAAACCTGCACATAGTGTTTTATTATTTGGGAGGTCGGGAATCTCAAAGCAGTGCAGATTTTTGAGACTGGCGAAAGAATGTGAGCTTTGTGAAGACACTGTTGTTGTTGTTTGTTTTTTTGTTGCGTGTCTAATGGCAGATTAAATACACGGGTTTCCGAGACCGACCCCACGAGGAGAGACAAGCCCGCTTTCAGAACGCCTGCCGGGACGGCCGCTCGGAGATCGTGAGTATATCTCTTCACTCTCACCTGCAGTTTCTCTCACAAACAGCCATGGAAGATTATTTTGATCCGCGGCTTGAATCAAATCGATGTGTTTTGGTGTATTAGCATCTTTCATAAACTCATAAACACGAGGCTAATAAACACCCGGAACTCCAAACACTTCCTCATTTACTGTCAGAAGAGTAAAAAGCAAATTACACATCAGCTCTTTACAGCGTCTGGGGGGGAAAAAGAGAGAAAGAAAAGCAATTTAGTTACACATTGAAAGGTAAGTTTAGTGGTTTCGGGTGTAAACAGATGTTGTGAATAGGTTATGAAAAGGATTTGCCCGACAGCCACTAGAATCTGCACGTTTTATTTGACTCATTATCAGAAGTCTGTCTCGGGAAGCCGCTTATAAACCCCTCCAGTCTCCGCGTGTCAGCTGGAAAATCTGAGTTTTAATAAACCCGAATGAATTTTTTTTTTTTTTTTTTTTTTTTTTACAGCTGTAGTTTCAACAGTTCATAGGAATAATTTAGTAAAAAAAAATAAAAAATACTACGAAGTACATGTACATAGTTTACTTTTCTTTTCAGACCAGTTCTTCAGACGAGGCGCTGCTTGTTGCTATAAGCCCAGATGTGTTAGTGCATATAAACCCAATCACTAAAATATAGCACCATCCTAAACCTCTATTCATTTACTGTATTCATACATGTACTCATGTGTATCAAGCAGGACTTTTACATTCATGATTCCTGTACAGCACATAGACTACACTCATCGTGTATCCTTAAAATAAATAATAAATACAGAAATATTATACACAGGGTAGATTACATAATTTATACATCTAAGAGCCATATATATATATATATATATATAAAATTATCCCCATTATACTTAAATTCTATACAGTATTTTGTGAACGTTTGCAGGACAATTCCAGATGTAGCCGAAACCGGCATCCTGCGACATTAAGTACAGGCTGTTCTCTTTGAGTTGTCCGTACACTCACAAGATTATTGAATTACTGTGCCATAATTTTAAACCAGTGTATTAGTCCTGCTCCTATTAATGTAAGCGAAGGGCTGCATATAAAACAATTTATTGATTTTTCTAAACCGCTCTCTGTCTTTGTTCATCTGCTGTCTCTCAATGTCCAACAGACATTTGCTCTTTTATTCTTTCTTCCTTTCTGTCTCATAGTCTGTCTTGAAACCCAGCGAGCCGCAGCCCAGCTCGCCAGCAGCGAGAGTTGGTAAAATAGAATCAGATGTGCGTAACTCAATACTTCAAATAGGGAAAATGATGACTTGTGTTTTTCTCTTTTTCTTTTGCCCTCTCTCTCTCGTTTCCCTTCTTCCCCGGGCCCTGGCTCCAGGCTGCTCTCCTCCTCCTCCTCCTCCTCCTCCTCCCTTTTTTCTGATGTGCAAAAGAAATGGCGGGCTGCATAATTAATGCCTAGGCTGAGCTTTTCTGATCCTGTTTGTATTGATTTCCCTCTAAAAGGCTTTTGTGGCAACCGGCACCAATCTCTCGCTGCAGTTCTTCCCCGCCAACCTGCATGGTGAGCAAAGGCAGATGCCCAGCCGAGAGTATGTGGACTTCGAGAGAGAGACGGGAAAGGTAATCCCCCTCTTTATCATTCTGTCTCTCAATTCACTTTTGTTCTGACTGTCGTTGTTGGCAATACTATATCATGATACAGTAAACCCAAAGCATTTTTAACAGACCATATATTGATATATTTATATCATGTTTTGACATTTATCTAAATATATTCAACTGTACATACACAGTGCATAAACAGAATAGAACACACACTCAAGGATTTCACAGACTCGTCAGTGACTGGTCCTTTAATCTTTGTTTATGATCCACAATCTATCAAGCTGTGGCATTGTACAATTTGTCCTTCTCTGGTTCTTAATCTCTGGTTGATTATGCCATTAAACTATATTTCAACAAATCTCTTGCTCTGATAATTCTGATACTTTTGTCACATAAAACCATTTCTGTTTTTTGCTTCTCTTTTTCTCCCATTTTCACATCCTGTAATGCTTTGATCTTTGTGTAGTTTACTCATACGCTCATGTGACATTTTATAAAAGCTCTGCAATTCATTGTACAACACTTACACAACCCATATTAAATGACTGCAGAGTTTGTTTATTCTGGTTGTATTAGAGCTCTGAGTTTAAATGCTGGAACACTGTCTGTCTGTAATGGTCTATAATAATTCTTTTTATACATTTTTAGGATGAAAACTCACAGTTTTGTCTTTTACGTCCCTGGAAAAATACAGCTGATTGAAGCATTTCACCAGTTTCCATTTTACACTTTGGCTAGTCGATAGAAATTTCTAAACTGCTCCCACCATCCCCATTTCGTTTATATATTCAGAGGGTGTGTAGTCTAGTGCAAACTCCCCAAAACCCATAAGAATGTAAAATAAACACATATTATAATGCTCCCGTCCCATGAATTACTTCTATTAAAACCATTTATTATTAGACATGAAACTGCCACATCAAGCCGTTGCTCTTAATATTAGGCCTCACTTATGAATGTTACTTCATTTTGTAAACTGAGCTACAAGAGTAAACAAGCATGTGAACGTGTGTGCATGGTGCCCTGCGAAGACTGGTGATTTTTTTTTCTGCTTACAGAATCTACCTGTCTACTGTACATAGCTACCTATTTATCTACTTACTGTACACAGGCATGCAAGAAGTAACTAAACAGCCATAGTTTTATAGGAAGAAATGTAAGCACCAATTAAGGATTATCTATAAATGCATTATTACTACTTTGTTAAAAAGTACTTCGTACTTGTTAAAAAGTACACTTCGTTTTTTAGTGGCTTTAAGAACAGCAACTCATGAAAAACAATGAAAGGGGTCGTTCTCAAAAGATCTTACATGAACAGCATGAAGACATCTTTCAGATGGACTCTGGTGAAACAGCTCCTAATTCTGTTGATGTTTTACCTTTTCTTATAAGTTTAATACATTTTGCTAAGTGTAGAGAGGGCTACTTCAAGGTATTTGTCTCTGGGACAGCCCACCCTCAGAGTGACCAACAAGCCGACATCCTTAAAAATCAGTCATTTCTTTTTAATTTATACTTCTAGGCATGAATAAAAATGGGTTTATTTTATTCTGAAAACAAAAAGGATGCAAATCATATTCATAAGAATGGCAACATATTTTTTTAGTTTAGTTTGGTATCATAAACCTATTGGTGCCTATTTTTAGTTCTTGCACGCCTGTGTATTTATAAACATATTTACTACATCCGTCGTTGTTATTATCCATCAATCCATTAATCTATCCGTACATCCATTCATCCACTTGCATCCATCCATCCATCCATTTATACAAAGCCTAATTAGACAGAGCAGAATTAAACAAATAACTGTTCATAAGCTTAAGGGAAGCTTCGCCAAACCTACATTGCCATGTTTGGGCACACTCCAACTTTCAATATTTAACACAAACACACGCAGACACACACATAGGCACACACCCTTACACACATATTTGGAACGGGTTGCTGGTATTAAATAAGTAATGTACAAAGGTAGCTCATATCCTGCCTGTCACAGCTAGCTGACTGTTCGTAAACAGTTTGTTTGGTAACGACAGACATGTCGTTCATGTGTTATGCCATTATACTGTATGAACACATCTATAATCTCTGGTTCATTTATGAAAGCAGAGTCACACCCCACCTCCTCTACCTTGTTTTCAGCAAATATAATTTTGAAAGAATGAACTGTTATAGCGGAGATGTTTGACCTGCCTTTAATACGTGTCCACTTTATTTTAATTTTAATATAGAGTTACAAGTATATTGCAAACTAAGCTGCAAAATGGTTTTAGCATGAAAAGAAAATAATTTGTTTTCTTTATTAATGAAGCAGTTGCTTTCTTTTTTTCTTCCAAATCATCATTACATAATTGTTATTGTGGAATATTGCTAAATTATTTTTTCTGGCACTTTGACATGCTTTGAAATCCTGCTGTAATTGAACTACAGTAGAATTGCACATATAATTATACAGCACATTATCATATGTAGAATTAGCTGATGAAAAGATGAGCAAGTTGAGATATTTTCTGCATACTGAATGTCCTGTGAATGTGTTGAAGCAGACAGTGATCTCCTCCACATTGTTCCCATCAGTACAAAGGCTTGAGTCATTGGGAGATTAGTGAGTCATATCAGTGTCATATGAGCTCTGCTTTTTCTCTGATATGAATATGTTTAAAGCTTTTCTTGTGTGAAACCTCACACAAACCCATTGAGCTTGTTTTTGGTGCAAGATCAGCAATATTAATAAATACCCTTTTCACACTGCCTGTTACATATGTTTCTAGAGCAGAATTTCATGCAGAAAGCTTTGTTTTTTTACAGGGAATGGTTTGGAGTAAACGGTGCATTTAATACATAGAGAGAACCATTGTTACAGTTAACCTTTTTATGCTTTCTCCTCTGGCTCTGGAATGCAATTGTGCTTGTCTAAGACATGAGAGCAGCACACTTATTGGCTTTTGTTTGTGTTTCTCTACTTCACGCTCGGCCAGTTTGTGGCGGGGTTGGCTTTGTTGAAACCTCACTTCACGGACAGTGGCTTGCCGAGATGTGCTCATTAAAAATGCATCTCTGAGAAATCGATGGACCTCTCGGCCCTAAGGCTGACGGACTAATCTTTGGTTGTTAATTATTTAAAAAGGCATGACAGGTTGCACATATGTGTATGTAGTCCTGTACTGGCGAGTAGCTGAGGATGTGTGGGTGTAAGTGCACTCGAGTGCGCCTGCGAGGTCAAGCCTGATGGTAACCCAATCTCTTTGCCCGTCACCTCCAGCAGCACACAAAGCTAGGACGACTTTAATGAAGCTCATGCCGGCTGTTTCTACAACTCCCACATGGAGCTCACAATTAAATTAGCATTAAACTGTTAAGTCTCGAATTAAACACATGCTAAAGAAGTTGTTGTGTCATGTGAACACAACAAAGCATGTTTTTTATCTCTTTTTTAAAAGTTTGTTGCA
This sequence comes from Clariallabes teugelsi, assembly GCA_030014215.1. NCBI lineage: Eukaryota > Metazoa > Chordata > Actinopteri > Siluriformes > Clariidae > Clariallabes > Clariallabes teugelsi. Next base: position 17,719,703 of record JAQMYG010000037.1, read on the forward strand.
AGGGAAATTTTTTACCGTTTTATTGAAAGGATGTAATGAATATTTGTAATTTTCAGGGGAAAAAAACTATGAGATATTCAAAATGAGCCTCCGAAAAATGCTTCAGGAAAGCACAAAGCAAAAAAAACAACAACATATATTTGTTATTTATCTGCACGTTGGACCCAAGAAACAAAGTTAATGCAGTGATGTGTTGCCTATAATAAAGATGTAGGTTAAAGCAGAGGTCTTAAAGATAATGTCCAGAATTATGGGGATTGACAGGTTTATTACCCAGAATCAAGTTTTAGAGCCTGTATTTCCTCTCCCCTTTTGTTTAAAAGGAAACTCAACAAGAGACCCTGTTCTGATAAGCCTTCTACTCCCCCTCCCGCCCCCTAGTTTCGTTCTGTTTCTCTCTTTCTCACACTTTCTGCTCATCTGCTTGCTCTTACCTTACTGTACATACATACGCTCACACAGTGTATTTGACACACTAAATTCCCAGTAGAGCCCTGCTGTCAGACCAGTGCAGTTCATGCGTACTTTCCAACCTCTGCTCCTAATTAAACTGATTGTTAACCTTTTGTGCAAACACATCCCTCCCTCTGCACTAAAGTTTTAATAGACTACAATGAAAAGCCCCAAATAAACAGCTTTCCGTGCTGGAAAGTACAGAAACTCACAGGCAATCAAAACACATTAAAGTCTCTGACACAGAGTAAACATTAAGCTTATAATACCAGCAAATCTACAGTGTATACTGCCTTCAGTCAGAAACCATTCAGCATCATGTTGTGTTTGTTGCTTTTGGCGGATGCCCTGTTGAAAACAATTCCTAGTGTTCTTTCACACATGCACCTTTTAATCCGTTTGAATGATGTGTAGGCAGGTGAGGAACACAGCGGTCACTCTCAGGTGTGTTTTCAAGTGTCTGATTGCAGTGGTAAAGCAAGTCAACCCTGAATTCAACATAACTGAATGAAAGTCAGCCAAACTGGCCGAGCGTTATGGGTTCAGTAGCAGTTTTTGTAGATGCGAGCTGCTAATCTGACCCACGAAGAACAAACTAAACCAAAGGAAATAGTTGTAGCTCTGCAGAAACGCAATGTGTTAGGGAATTTGCGCCAACAACAAAAAAAAAGAGAAAATAAAAGATGGACTCAACACACGAGTTTTAAGCTAGCGGATGCTATAATTATATAGCAATTTATTTAGCACTGACTCTGTGTTTTTCATGCTTGGGTGATGTTTGTGATTTCTACACACACTCGGCAAAGTTGTGTTTACTTTTTTCCGTCACTATATTTATGACCAGTGAGTGAAAGGTTTTACGAAAATACATTGTCAGCTCTCCAGGTCTCTCAGCACCGTTTTTGTTCATTTAATTATGTTCAGTGTGAAACTAAGCCATATAGCAAACAAAGAAAAGTAGACTTTTTTGCTCAGAGAGGTGTGTGAAAAACCTTTAAATTGTGTTGTGTTCAGGTAAATTTTTTCCTCACACCTAACATTATTTGCTTTCTTGTTTCCAATGAACCTGACAGAGTGTGTTTCTTTTGCCAGATGAGTTGGTGACACGTACTGTATAATTACACAAAACGGTTTACTTTGGAATAGGGTATATATTAAGATGGATACAAACGGCACAGTCCTAAGATGCCAGTGCGTTTAATATCTGAGTTCACATAGATTTACAGACGTTCTGTCTTTTCCTCATAGCTGTTGAGCTTTTCAGACTTTCAGGAGGTAGTAAGCTGGGTAAGCTATAATGGCCTTCATCTGTAACCCCCTCTCTCCTTACCGCTGTTCCTCTCCTCCGTCTTCTGCAACACAGGCGTTGCCAGCAGAAGCAGACCGGGGCCAGTTTAAACTTGGCTTGTGGCGGGGGGACAGTAGTATTACCCGAGAGCCCCCGCAGCACAGCTTAAGTACAGGCTCCCAGTGTCACTGCACGCTAATGGGAACCAGCTGTGGGGGAGGTTAATTTTAGCGGTAGCTAGCACAACCTTGGGAGGAGATGTTAACCCTGTCTCAGCCAAAAGCCTTTGCACTCAAAGCTCTGTACTACCCAACAGTTAGCTCCTTATTCCCGCATGCAGTGCTTCATGAGGGATGTGGAGCGAGGCAAGGGAATATTACGGGCCCGCCGAACTTTCAAATGCTGGGTGGGCGCAGTTTGGCTCAGAATTTGTGTCTCCCTACGTAATTTACTGTAATGGTGTTTTACAAAACATGTTTACAAAACTATTTTGAACATATACTGCTAAAAAATACATTTTATGTAACACTTGGTCCCGGTTTGACTTGAACGTCCCTCGTATGCATTCAACCTGGACTAAGTGTTACCTTAATTTTTTTTTGAGTAGTATAGTACAGAACCAGTTGCATTCTAGTTTAAAATAAACTTTGTGTTGCACTGCTGAGCACACACACACACACACACACACACACACACACACACACACACACACACACACACACACAGGACTACCCTTACAGAGGAGTTAGTTAATCTAGATTACAAAGTTAAGACTAATTTTTTGCATTAAATTGCCTGTTTGCTTTTCTATTGATCTTACTTAATGCATCCTGATTTTTTTAAGGAGGCAATATAACCTGTGCTGAAAAAAAAAATGCATGTACAGTAATGTCGAAAAAATGTCGTGGACTAGTAATCGCAAATCTTAACTGTAACTGACACTAATTAATACTTTCTAGTACAACGCAGGCAGAAGTGACAGACAGACGTTTTGCTGTACTTTATTTGTAAGATGACCTGATGCACAATAAAAATGCCCTAAGGCTTAATATTGGATATTAATCTCTTTTATTAATGTACTGTCTTTTTCTTTAAAAATACAGTCAATTCAGTATTTATTACAGATGGGAAAAATCGATTTGGTTACATATCGCAATTAATTTTTTGGTGTGGTACTTTAGTGTTCCTGTTCTGTACATCTGTTGATTAAAATCACATTTCTCCCTGAAACGTTTGTAGTTTTTGCTTGCCCGTAAAACATAAGCGACCCATAGGGCTCATTGTCCGTCATCCTGCGTCATCGTCGTTGTCGTCACACTTTTCATCTCTCCGCAGCTCCTCTGAAACCATTCATGGGAATTTGACCAAACCAACACAGAACCTTTATTAAGAAACATAAATATGCACTAGCTATTCCCTGCACAGCATTAAAAAATGTAGCACGTTCAGTGGGCAGGCAACACATGTCTTCTATGGAAGACTCACATCTGTGTCTAATTTGGTTCTGTTTTCAGAATTACAAACAAACTGTAAAAGTCACTGAATACAAATAAGCTTAAATAATTATTCTGAATTGCATGTATAAAAGGAAAATACATTTATAGTCATCTTGCATGCATGTACATTTTAGTAACAAATACATATAACAAATACTATGTAGAAATACTGTAAGACATTTAAATCAATTCAAATCCAGTTTTAAAATCCCCCCACAAAAAATAGGTTTTTGTTTATACAATATGAAAATAGAGATGTTATGGGATGGATCACCTGCCTGATTACAGTATCAGCATCAGTTGCTCACCAGTTTTTGCTCTTCACTTAGCCAATATTGCAGCTTGCCTTTTAATGCTAGAGACATGTTTAAAACACAGAGAGAAGATGACACAGTAAGAGCTAAATTTGTGAGCGACTCTTTCATATAGGCACTTAAACCCAATCTCATTGAAATGTGATCTCCTTGGAGATGCCGGATCTTCGCTTCAGCTGGGAGGCTTTGAGCGATCTGATGCTTGGCCCCCTCTCCTCATCTTTCTCTTTGCATTGGTGTGTGGTTTGTGTTTTTTTTTTTTTTTTTCTTCGCTCATGCAAAGCAGAAATTGGGTCTGTCTGCTCAGGCCATGCCAACAGGCTGGGGTTTTGCAGGCGGAAAAGGAGCATTTAGGCCATAAAATCATATGCTCTGACTGTTAACGTTTATAGCTGCATCTAGAGACCTTTCACACTGTATCTAGTCATCCTTCATCATGACTGCAATTTTGTGTTCACAAGCCTATTTAAATGAGGTGTTGGAAACTGGTAGGTTTAAGGTAGTGTAAGCTATTCAAACTGCTCTTACAATTTCTTTTGAGTGATATATGATACTGATATGAATTGCATTTCTTTTGAGTACTTAGTGAGATCAGTTTAATCGCAAGACTTTTACATGGAGGACTTGATGGCGCTTGTGAGCGCGTAAAACACTGAGACAGTAAATGCCGTTTAAAATGCAAGTATTGTGTGTGTGTGTGTGTGTGTGTATGTGAGAGAGAGAGAGAGAGATTGTGCGGGCCATATTTTGGAGCCACATTGGGGCGTGGCATTTTTCTCTCTTATACTCTATAAATCTTTGCCATGGCTGTGTGCGTAAGAATGTTCGCTCGGGGGCAGATAGTGCCGGGACGAGTCCGCCTAAACGACTCCATTATGAAAGGGGCTGTAGTCTGAGGCTCACCACAGGAATTGGAGTTTTAATAGTTTTGTGTTAAAACTCATTCCCAAGCCTGCGTGTCTGCGTCTGTCAGCATTTGTTTGTGCATGGGTTTGTGTTGGCGCATTTGACTGTGCGTGCTTGTGTCTGCTTTCCATACCTTATCGTACTTTTGCATGCATCTCTGCCACTTTCCCCCCTCCACTTACTAAGCATATCTCCATATTCATGACTGCCACAGAACATATTGAGGAGCCTTGTGGCGCCAGTTTGACAGTTAAGCCCAAGAACAGAGCACATGGAAGGGAGTAGGAGGCCAATCAGCGAAAAATCAAATAGGAAATCAAATAAGAAGCTAAAGTCTTCTCATCTCATCTGCACTCCTCAAGCTCAACAGGTCTCCTAGTAGACTTTTTCTATTATTGTAGTAAGAAGGCTGTTTTGACATTACCTGGTCTGTTTTGATATTTTATGTTATTTATGTGGTCATAAACATAAATACCAAGAGAATTGTCAAACCTAACAGCTGGCTAAGACTTTCACCATTGAACATTTTTAAGAATGATATTATTACAAAAAAGAGGTAGATGAGGTAATGAGGTGGAATAGCCCCTTACTATAGACATAATTTATATTCTGACAATACTGATTAGTTTAGGGTCAAGTCTTTGGAATACCAATAACATAAATTTAAGTATAAAACTATAAGTATAAATGCTCCCAAATAGCTCATTAATTTGATCAGTAAAGTTTCTATTTAATGGATTAATTTATTTACAGTGTATAACCAAAAAAATTCTGTTAAAATCATGCATGTATTTAGCTAAAACAGCATCATTATGACACTGTAAACTGTAACAACAGGTTAGACAGTTGTGGTGAAACAGGCGTTTTAAGATTGGACCGTGCGTAGTAGATTTGCTCGTGAGGCTCGACAGAGTGATGGATGACAGTTTCCATAGAAACAGTGCGTGGTGGCGCATTTCCGGCTCACGCAAACGGAAGCCGCACTCCCCTTAGACAACTTGTCAGTGACATCATCAAAGCGAGCCAGCTAATTGATTCCTGCTGCTTCCATCTCAGTGATGTTGCACTGAACTCCAGCACTCCACTCCCCCACACCACCATCATGCTTTTTTGGGATGTTCTGGGGAAATTATGTCTTTGTGTAGTATGTTTGTGTTCACAATTAGATTTGCTTCTGCATTGTTTAGACAACTCTGAGATGTGGAAATAAAGACAAAGATAAAGCGAGAGAGTGAGAGAGAGAGAGGACGACATTGGGTCTGTTGTTTTCGTGCCTTTTCCCATTGGGTTTCAATTATAGTGTGCTGCTCAAGTTTCCCCATCCTGTCTGTCAGCCTTCCAGTCACACCACTCCGATCAATGACCTCTCCCATGCACCAACTGAGATGCAGAAATAAACCACATCACTCCGGCCCATTCTCAGCTCCTTATTTATTTATTCCAAATGGTCACTTTTTAGTAATAACTTAATTACAGAGCTGCTCTTTCCTTTGCTTTGTTGTTTAATTTGTTAATACGGTTTTTGTAACACGATACAGTTAAACATGTGGTGAATGAAGGTTTAAATTCTTTACTGTTGCTAAAAGGTGAGGATAAAAAAACCAAGGAGTTTGTGTAAATCTCGTCAGTTTCTCTTTGTCTACACTTATTCTGCTTAGCTAATTAGTTCTAGGCTTGAATCCCAAATAGCATGAAATGGAAGGCTAGTGTGCTAGGCTATACGATCCCTTGTTCCAGACAACAAGTTGTGCCCCATAGTTAATAAGTCAAGTATTGGTTTAAGATCAGATGTGTTTTCCTGCAGAAAGTGCTTCCATGACTGGTTGTGAATGTGGGTTTGGCAGGCAGCTGCTCTCCCTTCTTTTCAGTACTGCGGAACACTACTGAATCTTTTAGTGTTATGCAGTACCGTACCGTACCGGCCTACTTTTACCCATGGATATATCACAATACACTTTTCTGAGCTATGAGGATATCTTTTTCTAACATTTAAAATAGGTTAAAAAGTAATCTGATTATAATCAGATAATGTTGATAAAAAGAAATCATGATATTTTATATTGTGATAAGTTGTGACATGTGTGGTATTAAAATCATTAAATATTGTTTTGTGCTATTTTGTCATATCGGTTACTATACCCTGCCTCGTAATTATTATTATAACGGTGACTATGATGCTTTGACTCCTGCCGACAGGTTTCTAAGAAGTGAAAATTATGGTTGAAGTATTATTTTTCTTTATAGGAAATAAGTACAATTCTTCCATTTTTGAACCAAAACTTTTTGTGTGCTTTTGTGTTTGCGAAGTTTACTTGGCTATTATATAAGTGTTATTTCTCTATGCCTCAGTTTTCTTGCGGCCCTCGTACATAGTCATACAGACACATTATTGTTATTGGAGTGTGGTGGGGAGCAGCGCACTGTGAAGCTTCTGCTCTGTTATTGTTAGAGCACTCTTCATCTTCTCTCGCTGCAGAACTTGGAGTTCTGTTCAGGAGCACAGCGCTGCTGTTATGCTTGGACCAGAAAAATGGAGAGAGAGTTTTCTCTCTTTTTGGCTAAATTGCCAAGTGTGCTCTTTTCTTGATGATGCTGCAGACTGGTGTGTTTTGCTTTACTGTGTGTCTCTTGCCATTTAAAAGCTTTCCTTTTCTCTGACAGCGCCTGGCTTGCTGCGGTACAAATGTAATTGTGCCCTGAGCTTGGAGCAACAAAGGGAAACCCAATTTATTGGCTCTGTATTGCTGCAAAAATAAATTGGTGGAAAGGACAAGTTAAAGTTATAGTACACCTGTACGATTTGATTATAAATCACATTATAGTTATTTTGACACATATTCTGATTCTGGAACTGCTATATGTAACTATTAAATGTACCATATTGTATTCAAACAAAGTTATTTAATAGCAAATAATGACACAAATGATTTCATTCTAAGAGGTTGTTTGCCAATATTTATTGATCACCCCAATTAAAAAAACAAAACAAAACACATATATTCTTTTTCAAAAGTTGCAGCCATTTGTGTTTAAATAGTTGCACGGGTCTATTCGTGATGGTCATGTCGAAAAGTCTGTAACCTTAATTTTTTCTAATTGATTAAAACAATATTTGTTACTAATTATACTTTTGACAACAACTTGAGAGACAAATAGAAACTTTGAAATCTTTACATGAGTTTCTCAGTATTTGGTACGTCCCTGTTTCACTTTAATGACAGTGTGTACTCGAGCCGGTACAGACTCCACACCTTTGTGCAAAAGCTCATGATCCATTTTTAGATAAAATCCACCAGAGTGCTGTCTGAACACATGCTTCAGTAGAAGAGATTAGACATGAGGAAAATCTGAGCGTTTGTTCAAAGCAGTTTACATGCTTAATATTACACATTTGCCTAGATTTAAATAGAGCCCTAGAAATAGAGCTGAATATTAAGATATGGAAGATATTAAACATTTACTTTCTTTGTTTAAAATATTTCCAAATTTTTCTCAAATTCCAAAAAACATATGTCTATTTATATATTTTTTTTAAAGAAATAACAGACTTCAGACTATTGGGGCCAAATGAAAGTGTTGTTCTTATTGTTGTTGTTTGTGTTGTTGTTGTTAGCCTGTGGTATAAACTATATTTATAGCTTTTAAAGGAGATTACAGTGATACAGAGGCTAACTGGAAAGCCAAATTTTCCTCCAATTGACCAGAAACCAGTGTGTAATAGTTGTATGAGGGCTGTACAGAGTACAGAGAGAGCTGTAACTAAAGACAAATGTTGTATTAAAAGTGCTGACACTCAGTAGCATTAACCCCCCCACCCCCACCCCCCCCCCCCACCCCCAGTTTCCTACACTATTTTCATCTTTTGTAATGAAAAC
>JAQMYG010000037.1:17742177-17757259 GCA_030014215.1 Clariallabes teugelsi
AAGGTAAAGTGCAGGTTAATTTGTTTTATTTTTACTTTATATTTTGTATTAATAATTTTTATGTATTTATTTTTTTGTACTGTAGAACGAATAATTTAAGTTTCCATTATTTCTTATGGGAAAATTAAATTCGGTTTACGAGTGTTTTGGAATACGATCCCACTTCCGGAACGAATTATGCTCGTTTTAATCTGGCTTAATGTATGTACAGTAAGTATACATAGAAAAGCACTTGTTTTACAAATATCACATGGAAATTTTTTTTTTCAAAGGATTGTCTTAAATTAGATTCAATTGTATGTATTGTATCTATAGATGGGGCATATGCTGAATGTTCATCTGTTTCCTAAATTTTTTTTGACAAGCTATGTAAACATCCATAAAAAACATTATAACACAAGTACGGAACATTACAGTTTATTCCACATGAATGTAACTTTGCAGTCCTCTGTTGTGAGTCTGGGATGACGTGAGTTGAAAAGCTTTGCCTCAGAAATTATGTGCAGCTCATCAGATTCATATAGAACTGGACCAGCATGGACTTGAGCTCTGGGACGAGCCACTTTCTCTTGGCTAGAATGTGACATCTGTTGGAAAAAAAGACTTTATTGTATAATTATGTAATAGCGCATATTTAATACATAAAATAAAAATAGCATTTTGGTAAGTAATTAAGCAAAAGTAAATTAATTATGTTTTAATCGTAAACTTAATTTGTTGCTCGCATATTGGAGTTGTACGTGATTTAAATCTGCTTTTTACATTCAGCAGTAGGTTGCTGTTTATATTAAATTTAATCAGCATCATAAACCTTACTTGACCATGTCATAAAAATATTTTATTTTTATATTTATATTTAATTAAGAGCTACTAACCTCGATCTGCAACAGTCATGGTCAAACGTGGGTCCTTCTTTGATATCAATTTCTGTCATATAATCCTCTTGAACAATATTAATAAAACGGCTTCTTAAACGGCAGTTACCTTGACACTTGAGAAAATTGGCTTGAGTAACATGATTCCCCAAATAATTTGTAATATTTTAAAACAATGGCGTTCAACTACTGTATTTATTAATTTTTTTTATTTGTATGCTTATGCCGAACTACTTGAGAAGGAGTTTTATTGAGGATTTAAGATAGAAAGTTTAAGATGGTTTTAGTTTTAGGTTAAGATGAAAGTTTTTATGGATTCATCAAGAGCAAATAATTTATAAATAAGTGATTATTTATTTTTTAGTATTAGTGTGCAACTTGTTTTTTTATTTTATTTTAAATGCCATTGTATAATAAAAGGAATACAATAAATGAGTTCTGATGTAACAGGCACACTGAAGTTGTTCCCATGCCAAGTTACTTTAATAAACAGGCAAAAATCTGCTTGTTTTTCCTGAATGGTAGCTTTTTTTTCTAAGTGGAACCCTGTCCTGTGCCACAGCTGCCAGTTTCAGTTACACACCTTGCAGGATAAAGTAATTAAGCAACTGGTTTCAAACAATTTGGAAGCCTTAATTAAAAACCTATATCTGTACCTACTAGTTTTTGGCAGATCATGTGAAATATCACAATGATAAAAATGATTTCAAAATAACAATGCTTTCAAAATAACAAGGACATGTAAACTGAGTGTTGGGGTACGAGCCCTGCACATTTACTGTACATCTCTCACCAAACGCAGTGCTCTGCTCGGAGCTCACCGTCTCCCCACTTCTCTCCCGTTTCTCACTGAGCTTTCTAACTGAGAGCTACCTTTAAGACCCACCTTTGTGCCCTAGGATTGCCTTCTATTTCAAAGTTCTGATGTCTATCATGTATAAAGAAGGCGAATTCTTGCAAACACTCAATTAATTTATAAAGTAAAAATTTATATTTTTACTTTTTTTTGCATCTCTGAATGCTAGAATGAACATAGTGGGTGTCTGTGTCACATCACAACAGATGGCGAACTGGAAACGTAGTTTAGTGTGAACAGTACAGACATTCAGACTTTAAAGCACTTGCCATTACAGAATAACCTAATAAATAGTCATAAATGTAAAGGTAGGTTGGTTAGGTATCATTTGCTGCACATTTGAGCATCTATACATACATTAATGATAAACATTCAAAGCTTTAGAGGTTTAATGTGATCAGATCTCCCCTCTGCCAGCACATGAATGATCTGAACCATTTATCTAAACCATCACTGTGGTTCCTGGCTGAAATCCTAGATTAGGTTTTAAGCTTTTTTATCAGATTTTTATCTCCCCTATGTATGTGTGTGTGTGAGAGAGAGAGAGAGAGAGAGACAGTCTGAAGATATCTAATTTGTTAATTCAAAGTATCTTACAGAGCAGTAAGAAATGCACACACTCATATAGATGTTATAGAAAGTCATGTGTTGTGTCTTATGTCACTGTCATTGACTGCAGCAAGTAACGTGCTAGGTCTTGGAGCTACATATAGAAAAATGTGTGTCTGTTAATGTTTGTTTTATTTAGAATGTACATATACAACACTGGAAACTACTGTACTTGTACCTTATAATAATATATCACAAAATGATCAGTGCTTCATTTTTTACTTTTATAGGGGTTTGTGTGTTTTGGTAAAATGAACAGTTTTAACTACTGACAACATTTCTCTCAAATGCCAAATAAAAATATATTTACTTAGAGCATTCGTTTAAAGATAATGATGAACACATCAAAATAACAAAGCCAATTCAATGTCTGCAGATCTTGAATAAGTAAAAGAAAACAGTTTTAAGAATTATGGTACTAATGCATTAAAAATCTCCATTAAACATTTAGAAATCTGCATTTAGTGGAATAACCCTGATTTGCAATTACAGCTCTTTTGTGAAAGACAACTCGATTTGACGCCTTTCAATACGGCCTGATTCGAACCCTCCTCACCGCGCACTTCACCCCAGCTTCAGTTCGGCACCGTGTTTGAAGGTCACTCAATGTCATCCTATGGTTATTGAGTGACATTTGAATGAGTTTGCCGTCCTCCTGTCATTAGAGATTCGTTTTCACTGTCTAGAGCTTTGTTGTGCCCAGTGTCTGCTGCTCGACCTTTTTCTTGTGTACCGCTTAAATCTTTTAAATTTTAAGGATGGAAGCAACCTGATGCTCAAACTATCCGGGTGCCAGTAAGTCCAGGATTGAACCCTTCATTTTCTTACTTAAAACCTTTCTTTCCAGCTCTTTTGGCATGGTTTTTTACAATTCCAATTATCCTGGAGGTACTACTACCACTGTTGTTGCCATCCAAGCTGGTTATATTGCAAGAGGAGAGCGACGAACACAACAGTGGTTTTATACTTTTCCTTATTTGATGCAGGTGATCATGTTCTAAGTACTTCATGAAGCACAGCGAGGTGTCCTTTTGTTGAAATTTAACAGACGCTAGAATGGAATGGTTGCCATTCTTGTAGAGATGCTGATTTAAGAAAATGCAGTGGTCTCATTTTTTTTCCAGAGCTGTGGGGGGTAGAGAGAATAAGCAGCACCTGGTTACCAAGTGCTTAGAAGGCCTTACATTTAAAGTAACATCTGGTATGTGAGAGCACTGTATACTCTCTATGTACATAGCATTCCTATGGTGTATTTATTATAAATTACGTAAGTAATTATAATAATAATTCTATAATAATAATAATAATAATAATCAAAATTAATAATAATAAGTAATTACAACTCTGGAGTTAGATTGCTATTATAGTGCCTTAAAAGTGGCAATTTACATTACTTTATAGGTACTTAATAGTAACTGAAATAAAAGCAATCCTGCTATAAACTAGCTCAAACTCGGAAACTCCAGGTAGGAACTTAGAGGAGTAGAGGATTCTTGGTCTGTTCCTTCATGCTCAGCATCTTGGTTCACCATTTTGTCCCTTTAAAAGAAACTCCATGGGCAACACTCTACCTCCTGACAGAGGCTTTCGGTGTGAAATGTTATAATGCTGTCAGTTTTCACGAGGTACCCTGAACCACCAGTCACTCACCAGCCCTCAAGCACCACTGATCCACTTTCACTGGGTGTCAGGTACTTTTCGTTCCATGCAGATCAGTTTGTTGGCAAACATGCTGATGATGTGCACGATCAAAAAGATCGAAACTGGGTTTATCTAACCATGTTCTTATGCAGATGTTTTTGTAATCAACCCAAACTGTCTAAAGCCTGAAAGAGTGAACAGAACATTCTAAAAAAGTCTAAAACTCTTATCTTCAGGATTTTTCTGTCCTTCACCATCCTTCTTACTGTAGGGTGACAGTGTCTCTGTCCATGGCTCTGATTCCTGACAAATTTAGCTTATGCTTGTAATTTCCTCATTGCTGAAGCACACACTGTACAATAGAGAAGTAGAAAAAGCAACATTGAAAACATTGTAGTAAAAACGTCTAATGACAGACAAAGCTTGTGTTGTTAGTGTGTCTGGAAAGAGCATGTTGACTGGCAGAGAAGTGTCTCGTGACCATTCACACACTGCTAAGCATCTCTGTGCTTATATGGACTTTATACCACTATGCTGGAACTTCTGGGTTTTGGGTGTCTGTATGGTTTGGACAGCTTCTCTGCAGCGTGTGTGTGTTTATGACTATGCACCATGTCGATACACAGCAGTCCTGAACTAATAGACTGCACACTTTAGTCTCAGTTTGCATTTTAAGGCATGACACATCCTGTGGCTTAGAGCCAAATTTGAACACCTTTATCGCCCCATTTCTCTCTCTCTCTCTCTCTCTCTCTCTTGCTCTCTCTCTTTCATACACACTCACACACACACACACACAAACCCACTCACCCACCCACACACACACACACACACTCCATTCCCCCTCCATACACACATATGGATGTAATCATGTACCCGGTGTACCGTTGCCCCTGATCAGTATAAATAAATTCAGACTTGGCTTTGCTCATGTCTGCTAAGAGAGCGTCAGTGTAGTCTTTCCTCTCACTACGCTAGCCTCTAAAAATAAACAGTTTCATCACAGGAAGTTCACCACAGAGCATGAGGTTGGGGCCAAAAAAAAAAAAAAAAAAGTGCATTATATATGCATCTTAAAGCATGTCCTCATATTTTCTTTGTCAAAGCTTTTAAGACTGGGCCACATATTTTCCAATTCAAATGGGCCATTGTGTTCCCGGACATGACGCAGTGCGGCATTTTTATTTGCCGGTACAAATTTAAGAGTAGTTGGTTCCGACATAAAGGAAGGACATCCGTTGGGTACATGTTTGCATAATCATTTATTCCCCTTTAATTGAAATTGAGTTCCAGTTGATACGCAAAAAAAAAACCCACTTATACTCGTGGGTTTTGTGTTTGGCTTATTTTTGTAAATGTATAGTCTGGTGTTCACATTAAGACTTTACAGATTCTAATGTCTTGGCCACATCGGTGGTTTGTTTTTAACAGTACGTCTGTATACATGTGCTTTTGCATGCATTTATTAGAACTATGTTGTGTGTGTCTTTGTGTGTGTGCACAGGTGTACCTTAAGGCCCCGATGATATTAAATGGAGTGTGTGTGATATGGAGAGGCTGGATTGATCTGACCCGTCTGGATGGGATGGGTTGTTTGGAATATGATGACGAAAGAGCACAGGTATAACCAGGACACATAGCACCCCATCAACCTCTTACTTTTCAATAAAACTTTTCAATTTGTCGGATTCCATCTGCATTGACAGTATATGGTATACCCCCTGTGTGTGCGTGTATGTGTGTGTGTGTGTGTGAAGCACGAGGACGCTCTCGCGCAGGCTGCCTTTGAGGAGGCTCGCAGGAGGACTCGTGATTTCGAGGACAGGGATCGTTCGCACCGTGAAGACCTGGAGGTGAGTGGGTGTGTTTGTGTGCGGTAGTGGTGAATGTGCGTGGCTGACAGATTAGTGCATGCATACACAACAGCATATTCTGTATATGTAGAAATGTGGTGGGACGAAAAGGCAACCCTGTTGGTGTGTATGACCAGGTGGATGTGCTGTGTGTCTTTATGTGTGCTGTTGCTCGCTGTATTTTCTATTGTCCTGCAGTTATACTTATTCTGCTAGCATCTTCATTACAGCCACTAACATAACGTATGATGCTTAGAGCTAATTGTTACTTCTGTAATTAACAGAAATAAATGAGTATATGCTAAAATGCAGCTGAGTTGTTACTAGGGTTAAGTGTGTGTGTGTGTGTATGTGTAATACATGTGCTTTAATTGTTGATTTGTGGCTCAGTGCATGCAGAATCTTTGCTTAGTACAGAATCATTCTGAAGTCGATCCAAACTGCGCTCCTAAGATGAAAACCAAATTGTGTTTTTTAGGACCCTGTGGCATCAAAAATCTGGGACTGATGGCATTCACGGACCAGGGTCTGTCTCTTCTGCTTCTCTCTATCCCTGTGTCATGCACTAAACCATGTCTGTGCCTTTAAGTGTGTGTGCGTGTGTGTGTGTGTGTGTTTGTGTGTGTGTGTGTGTGTGTGTGTGTGTGTGCATGCGTGTGTATGTGTGCGTTGATGTGTGAGACTGCATGGGTTTGTCTTTTTTACAGAAGTTGTGTTAGAGCATGTGCATGCATCAGAGCAGCTTGGTCTGTGTATTCATGCTTAATATGTGTTTCTGCGCTTTCTGGTTTATATTCTACTGAAGTACCTCAGTCATGATCCTTACACACTCTGCAGGTCAAAACCTATTGAACACATAAAGGTTATTATGCTTTATTATAATGAGATTACTATTGTTGCTACAGAACGAACAAAATGAAACAGCAGAGCAATTAAACTGGGAAAGCTCAATATTTGTGCACCTTTTTATCTTCTCCCTCCCTGATCCTAATGATGCTTAAAATGATTTAAAAAGGGAAAGGTGTAAAGATTATAGATAAAGACTCACAGCCAGTGCTAGTATTAACTATAAAAACATAATTACTGTACGAAAAATATTGCGAAAAAGTTTTTTTTGTAATTGAATTTAAAAAGTGAAACTCTCGTATATTCTGGATCCATTACAAGTAAAGGAGAATATTTTAGACACTGTGTGTCTCTCAGTCTAGTTGAATAAACGCATGGGGAAGACTGCTACATTAACAGCTGTCAAAAAGATGATCATCGACACCCTCTTCTTACAAGTATGTTCATGGAGAGTTGACTGGAAGGGAAAATGTGATATGAAAAGGTGCACAAGCAATGTGACTGGAGCATTAAGAAGATTGTCCAGAAAAGCCAATTCAAGAACAAGTGGAGTGAGGCTGGAGTCAGTGCATCAAATGCCACCGTGCTCAGATGGCTTAAGGAAATGGGCTACAACTGTTGCATTCCTAGTATCAAGCCGCTCCAGTCGACCCAGAATGTCAGAATTGTCTTATTTGGGCTAAGTAGAAAAAGGACTGGGCTGCTGCTCAATGGTCCAAATTCCTTATTTTAGATTAAAGTAAATTTTGAGTTTCGTTTGGAAATCAAGCTCCCAGAATCTGGAGGAAGAGTGGAGAGTAAAAGAATCCAAGTCGCTTTCACAGTCTGTGATGATTTGGGGAGCTGGTGTTCATCCACTTTGTTTTTTCAAGTCCAAATGAATACAGCCATCTACAGTACAAGGAGATTTTTGAGCACTTCATGATTTTGTCTACTGACAAGCTTTATGAAGATGCAGATTTTATTTTCCTGCAGGACTTAGCGCCCGTACACAGTGCCAATACGATCGGTAACTGGTTTGCTGACCGTGATTTTACTGTGCTTGACTCGCCAGCCAACTCGCCTGACCTGACCATCAGAGAAAATCTATATGTCGCAGGCAGATCACCTGCCATGCCGCATTGGCGAGGTTATTCGTGCTGAAGGAGCCCGACCAAGAATTGGCCGCACAAATAAATTTCTATATTGTAAATCCTTTCTTGATTAATCTTAGGAAATATTCTTATACTTTGAGATACTGGAGTTCATCAGCTGTAATCATCACAAGTGAAACAAAAAAGGCTTGAAATATTTTACTGTACATGTAATGCATCTGAAATATGAGTTTCACTTTTTTAAATGAAATTATGAAATTGTTTCATGGTATTCTAATTTTCTGAAATGCACTGTATATCGTGCTAAAATGGGTATAAATGTTGTTCTTCGGCTTTATTTTTTTATTTGATCTTATAACATCCAAGCAAAAGGAAAATAATTAAAAAAGAAAACAAGAATAAAGGGTAAAAAAGAATAAATTCCCTTTATGGATGGATGTCTGCAATCTTTGAAGTGACCCTACAGATTTCAATAGGGTTAGTGTCTGAACATTGACTAGGCCATGCAAGGACATCCAACTCACAATATGATGCCACCAGCACTGTGCTTTATAGTCGGCATGGTGTTCTATGGATGGTGAGCTTGGCTCAAATAAGATCTAATACAAGCTTTCTTGAGAAGTGCCTTTTTTATTTTATTTTATTTTATTTTACATTGCATATTTGTGGAACACTTGTGATGTTGTCACATGCACACAATAACCACTATTCACCCTAACATCATGTGACTCCTCTTAACTTCTCTGTTCAGTTTCCTCCTCACTCTTCCACCCCGTTTGAACAGACAGCTTGATCCAGGCAGGAACTTGGTGCTACCATGCACTTTCCACTTGTGGACTTAACTGTGGTGCTGGGGATGGAAAAAGATGTTTAAATAATTTTTGTGCCCCTTTCTCTTTTCGTTTGCCTTTCAACAGCTTTATCGCTGAGTTCTTTTGTAAGTGCCATGCCACCCGTAGAAGATTGTTTGCTTTGAGATGCACAATCAAGCACTGGCATGTCCAAGGATTTGATGTGTTTATTATAAACTAATCAAAATAATTACAATCGATCACAGGTGGAAGCCAGTTCTCTTAGTGTGACATCCAGGAAGTAATTAGTTACACCAGATTAAGTTTACAAGTGATGATCTTAAGTGCTGATCATCGATCAAACCAAGTTATTCTCTGTACTTTGCATGAATGTTGTAAGGTATAATGGATAAATAAAGGAAAAATGTTTCAATTTAAGGTCATTTTTAATCCACTCGGTTCCTAATTTGGGTAATGAAGAATTTGGCCTTTTCTGAATAAAATAGAAAAAGAAAAAGATCTGGTAATTTTCAGCATTTTGCAGTTCACTAAACAATTACTAATACGCATTTCTTGATTCACATACCTTGTTTTCTTTGGTTGGATTTTTAGAGTATTTACTATGGCGCCATTTAAACAAGCTATTAAAATATAACGTGAATAAATCTCACACTGTATACTGTATATAATAATATATTCCGCTGTTATGTTAGAAAACTGTCAAAGTTAGAGAGTTCTGGCACATTTGGGCCGATCCTTCTAGTGAAAATCAATCATTTAATATCATTTTTAATGCATTTTTAGTGGGGATAAAAATCAAAAATTCTTATTCATGACATCCAGGCAATCCATAATCTCTGCTCCCATTTAATTAAACTTTAGTTAACACTTTCTCATCCAACCAGCAAAATGACATCTTTGGTTCTTGAAGGTTCTTTTTAGACTGTGGCTGTGGAGTTTTTCTCGACTTTCCAGGTCCCTATCCCTATATTCTATTTATTCTGGAAAAGGAAATACTGGTACGAATCTGGCCAGGAGTCTCTGGCTGCTGAAACGCCAGAGCAGAGGTGGCACTATATTATCTGAGGAAGAAGGCAAGGTTTTCTTTGTAAACGAGAACACGTGTTTTTAGAGTAAACAGAGTCCCAGAGATGACTGAGGTGATGTTTAGTGTGTGTGTGTGTGTGTGTGTGTGTGATAGAGGCTCACTTTTCTGTTTGCATGTGTAATATTTACAGCAATGGGTGTGTGCGTGTGTGTGCAAGCGTATAAGTGTGTGGTCCCACCACAGAGATGTATGAATTGGGGGGATGGGGGTAAGAGTTTAATGGCCTTCTGTCTGATGGATGGGGAATAGATGGGCCATTTTTCATCCAACTTTCGGCCTTTACTGCAGGTGGGATTAGCGCATGACTGATGCTCCGGCCCAGAAAGTATTAATATATCATTAGTATTGATCATCTTCATTAGGAGTGCTGTCTCGCCCAGCTTAATCTAAGCTTTATTGACTTGTGGTACAGGCAAACACTCCTGCTTGGCTCCATATGATCAATATTGTTTTTTCTCGATATGGACACACGTAGTCTTACACAAATCCACACACGCATGCACGCACAAACACACACATACACTTACTTATCCCAGAGTTTATGCTGCATTACTTGTAATCCCTGCCTGGTGCCGGTAAAATACACTGAATTCGCCCAAAAATGAAAATTCCGACTTGTCAACTTGGGGAAGTCTTCAACTGCCAGTTCTTTTCCGATTTTGGTTGTGATGTCAAAACAACATGGCTGTACGTCAGTCACATTGCCAGCACCGTCTGTCCGCTTAATTTACTTTACAGCACTTCTTCTGACTTTAGATGAGTTAGAATACAGACACAGAAGGTGGATTAAATCTTTAACACTCATCATAATCACTGTTCTGACATTATAGTTATCACTGATATTACCTGATTAGATTCTTGCTATCATTACTTATTATTGTACGCTGTTGACTACAGAAGAACAGTACTAATAGCCACTCAGGCCTGTAACTGTTCAAATGCAGCTAAATTAGCTTTTTGTGAGCTTTAAATGACAAAACAAACAAGAGACACTCTGTCATGAAGAGGTACATGAGGTCGGAATTGATGTTCCAACTTGCTAATTACCACTTAGAGGCAGCAGGAATGCAGTATTAGCTGTAATGTGTTTTGCAGTTTGCATGGCTAATACGTAATACATTTCCAGATCGCTCATAAGTATTGTGGTTTGTTGTGCTGAGGGCAAAAAACCTTATCGTTTTCGGTCAGGTAAACCCCAGTCTTGGAGTCGCATTACATTTGGTGTTAAGAGCTTTGTCAGTTTTCCAAGGTTTGAGTGACATGCTGTTTTTTGTACAATTTAAATGTTTAACTTTTAATTTCTATTTAAAGGGCACAGAGATTACAAGGTTTATGTAATGCATTTAGAAACTCAAAGCTCTTCGAATTAAAACTTCTCCTCATTTTGCTTTCACTAACCGCAGCATGAGTGAGTAATGGCAGTGGAAAAAGGCAATGAAAAAAGGCATAATGGGTTTGAGCTACTGCTGATTCATCCTCATATCCCTGTATGATCGTATAAAAACATTACAGAGGGCCGCATGGTTTCTTGTTCACAGCTAAAGTTTACACACAGAGGTTGAGAAATAAAAGTTTAGATCAGCTCCAGGCTTAGATGCTACTATAACGGTTAGTCAGGTGGACGATGAGCTCACACGATGTCTGCCTCTATGTCTGCCTCTCCTCCTTGCCGTCTGCCTGATCGTCTGCCCCCATGTCTCAACATCTATGTTGGGAGAGATTTAGGCATATGCACATAAACATATGTATCTGTGATACAGGGCAGCAGTCATCTTTTTATTTTTAAATGATTTGAAGACTAATGTCTGTCCATCAAACAAAAAAAGGAGCTCTGTTTTTAGAGTCTGTAGCAGAGCTGAACTCTGCTGCCCCCTGCTGTTCTGTGTTGCATGTCAAAAGAAGGAAAAATAATTAGGCTCTTTTTTGAGGTCATTCAGTACAGTATGTACATGTTTGATTTTAGATTTTGGCTTGTGCAGATTTTAACGTGAGATGTTATAATAGCTGAATATTCTTTTATTCTGCTTCCTACATGTAGCTAAATCATTGGGCGGCATAACATGCTTATTAGAGCACTGTACGTGGTGGTACACCATGCAGTTTCATCATGTAATGAATTATTGTATAAATGGCGCAACATTGATTTAGCATTAGTAATTGCTGACTAAACTGAATTTAGATAAAGTGATTTCTTGTCTAATAGGTATTACTAAACTGAATTTAATAATACATTAACATTTAATAATGTGCAGATAAGTTAACACCTAGCTAACAGAAAGCAGCTGCCTTGTACTGTAACCCGTAAATGTCTTGAGTGAAAGCCAGAGGTAGTGAGTGTTCCGTCATGTCCATGATAACAGCTCTGTTCATGTTTAAGGTGTAATTAAAGCTATATTTACTAGTGTCTATAATAGACTAGTGTCTGCTCAGCTTAATATAGCTCAGTGTTTTCTGATCAAGACACAACAACAAGCTGATTGTTCTTCTGTTTTTTTTCCCCTGAAGAATATCGTATTATATCGCCATCTCTCGAGAGTGTTAGAGAATATATAGGTCAAATCCTTAAACTACAAGCTACTTATAACTGTGGTCTTCTTTTTTTGTGCGTGTGTGTGTGTGTGTGTGTGTGTGTGTGTGGCACAGCCCAGGCGACAGCAGGACCCCAGCTCTGGCTCCAACATGGGCAACACTGACGATCACAAGATGCGCTAATGGCAATCAGCAATCCAGTGGGCAGGGAAAGGGTGACACCGTCTCCATCACAACTCATCACAACTCCATCGCCCCAAATAATTACACAAGAGACCAAAGTCCATAAGTCGGGGGGGTGGGGGAGGGTTTCATAGCGCTCCCTTGCTAAAACGTTCTGACAGGTGGTATTAACCTGGTTACGGGGGAATTAACGCCTCCCTCCCCTCACCCCTTTCTTTTCTTTGGGTTTTGCACTATATATCTTCAAATAAGTTCCCATGATGCCTTCCAGTAAGTGTTCCTACCTACATTTTCTTTCATCCCCCCTATGCAAGCTATCTTATTTTAATTTTTTGGCACTATTGTAATGAAATGGCATTCTCATTATTTTTATTCATATTTGTTTGTGTGAAAGTCAAAATGTTTACTTTTTTGTATTTTTTTTATTTTTATTTCTATATATAACGTGTGTGTCCTTAAGCTTTTGTAGGAGAAACCAGTAAATGTTGCTAGTTAAATTTGTGCTATTCGGTAGGGGAAAAAAATGCAAAACAAAAAGTCAAAAAAGCTGCTGATCTTGTTGACAAGGAAGGCTTATGATTTTGTCATCATACCCGACACTCTCAGCATCTTCCAGTCTTTTCTTGTTGGCGTACATCAAAACACACTTTGAAAGCACCAAGCAGCAGGAAGCACATATTAAGGTCAACCAGCTCATATTGGCTTCCACCTTCTTTTATTCAATTTTGTTGCGTTTTTCATGTTTCTACCAGTTCAGGATCTTTTTTTCTATGCCTTGACAGAAAATGTAGGCTAGCTTTCTTTCCCTCCTACTGGTGCTGCTTGTTTGAACTCACTGCGGAAAATATGAGCAAAATATGCAACATTACCTTTTTAAGTTAAATCATGAAATGATGAAATATTTCAAGACCTGGTTCTGATTTGGCTTGCTTCAGGATGTTAGTTCTTTTTAAGATTCTGGAGCTCTTGTTAAAATACAGGGTGATCGATTTACTCGAGGAAGTTGAAGATTGGTGTCGTTAGTAATAAAGGAAATTTTTTCGAAGCTAATGAATTATTTGAAAGGCAAGTCAAGTTAGAAATGTAGATTCCCCCCCCCGCCAAAGACATTATGCATTTCTGTGTGTATCAAAATTAACTTCAAATGATATTAATGTATTTGAGTTTTGAGTATTTATCTGTTATCTGTCTGCTACACTCAAGCTTTTCACCAAAATGTTCGTATTGAGGCTTTTATAATTCAGTGGTCTAAGGTGATGCTCCCAAAATTACTATAGCCTGAAAACACACTAAGCAAAACTTAGTGGCCAAACATACACTGCTTTATAAAAACTGAGAGATGCAGGCTCGATGTGCTACTGCAAAAACAAAATGTTTCTGCTTCAGCATTCTGCTTTTTTGTTTCTGCTATGTGGTCAGCCATGCTACTCATCATGTAATTTATTACCAAATTGTCAATATAAATTAGACAACATTGAAGATGTGAACAATAAATATTCCTAGTAAAGTTTGGAACAGTGTTAATGAAACACTGCTTTTGAGGAGAAAATGCTATTTGTAGGTTTGAAAAGAAATACAAGAAGAAGTGACAGTATGGAAAAGTAGGAAGGAAACGATACAGCAGGTCAATATAGGTGAATCCACTGAAAGATTTCATGAATTTATTTGCCTGTAATAATCGAATTGAAACTCTGCATTACCTGATTTAAATGATGCAGGTAGTAACTCGCCCTAGGTCAAAAACACAGCACACCATAGTCAGTCATAGCCTACCTCTAGCTACAACCAAAAAGTTTCATAGCAGAATATATCTATGTGCAAAAAAAGGAATGATTGCTCCATGTAAGGCTGTCTCTGCTTGACTGTTATTGAAATTGTAACTGCTATCACCACAGCATCAGAGAAGTGTTTACTTCCGTATATTTTTCATACAATTCAGCTACATAAATCAGTGGTCAGTCTCAAGCTGGTG
The DNA here is from genome assembly GCA_030014215.1 of Clariallabes teugelsi. NCBI lineage: Eukaryota > Metazoa > Chordata > Actinopteri > Siluriformes > Clariidae > Clariallabes > Clariallabes teugelsi. The sequence continues at coordinate 17,756,535 of JAQMYG010000037.1, forward strand.
TTACTGCCATGTCTCGATTCTTCTTTGTACTATCCAGCAGGAAATAGGAAACCCTCTCGCACTCCCTCTTTCCCCCCTGCCAGGTGTGTCTTGTGCTCTGTGTCAAAAACTACCATCACTGCACCTCATAACATTCTGAGATTCTGCATCAACTTTTTACTTAATGCTGGCATTAAGACAAGATACACACCAGGGAATGGATTTTCACACTTTTTTTTTTTAATAAATGGTTTATTTTCTTAATTGTCGTTTAAGTTATTGATGGAGGATTGCCTTTTCATTTTCAGGTCATGCTATGAAGAATTATGTAATTCTGTTTTTATTGCTTACTTTGATCCTTAATTCCGTCAGGGCTTAAGGATGCTTTTTCTATGTTACACGGTTTAAGATTTCCCCCGTATTTAAACAGGGAGGACTGTTAACTGAAGTGTTATGTTTGACTTGTTTCTAAATAAACTTTTTACAAACGAGTTAAGTCTAGTCTCTATGTAGTCCGTACTGTTTATGGAATTGCCTTTTGAATGTTTTCTTAATTCTGTCAAACCGTCAAATTTGAATCATTTTGTGCTTTTATTTAATTGATTAGAAATTCTAAGAACATTAGCCTCTTAAACACCTGGGACATGTTCAATTATAGTAGTAGTAGTAGCCCTTAGCCCACGGATGAGCATATGCCATCGACGACCCTCTGCCAGCGACCTCGGTTCTGGGCTTCTTTTACTGCT
>JAQMYG010000037.1:17759957-17774704 GCA_030014215.1 Clariallabes teugelsi
TGTGGGCAAATAATGCAACAAAACTAATGTTAAACTGCAGGGCAAAATGTACGCCTATGTATCAAGAGATTTGGCTCCTCTACACAAAATAGCAAACCAATAAACAAGCAGCATTTGCTTGTGTCCACACTCAGCCTTCCCACTGATGGTTTAGAACTGAAAAATAACTGAGAGACTTTTATTTTGAAATCTATGAAACGTTTTCGCTCAGCCTACTTCCTCCTACCGTTTGACTTCACGCGCTATAATTTGGTAACTGTGTGGTAGGTTTCCTTCCTGAGTGCTGTTGATTATTTAGTGCGCTATGTGGGGTGTAAAAGAGTGGTTTTAGCCCAGGCTCAGTGCACTACCTCTCCAACAATAACCCAGTTAGTGTTCAGCTACGGCTGTGCTGTATAATGGGCAGCTTAGTGAGTCTAGTTGTTTTAGTAAGAGCTGCTTTGCTGTTATAAACCTCAGTGTGGAGAGTCAGGGCTGTGCTGAAGGAATCTGCCGGAGTGAGTCCTGAATCAGACCCATGTGTAAGTCTACAGTTTGGTGCTTGTGTTTTATCTGTACATTGGACAAATGTGTATAAACTGAGGTCTTGCAGGGCAAACAGGAAAAACATTGAGTATTAGCACCAACAAAAATGTGCCAGTCTGTTTTTACTGTACGTACTGTATCTTAAATCAAACATGTTGTACATTAAATGTGTAGTTGTAATTTCTTAAATTATTTCTTGACATATGATCATTATACAATTGCAAAACAGCATAGGAAACAGTGCTTTACTGTATTGCATGTGCTAAGGATGGCATCTGCAGAAGGCATGTCAGATTTCTCACTGAAATTCAGTTTCACCTTGAAAGCTACAGAGGGCATGAACATTACAACATTACAAGTGATTTCTTACAGGGATAACTTCCCTTTATTGGTCCTGAACAATATTATTTTTGACCAGTGTTTGCTGTCTGGTGTCATCATTGTGTGCCTCTGACAAGTTTAATAATCCCTTTAGAACAGGAGTGTTCAAATCAGTGGCCCCTGCTTTAGCCCTTCTTTGCTGGACTTAGTTAACTTTCTTGCCCAGGTACTGCAGTAGTAGCAGTTAGAGGTAGAACACTCCGTTAATGACATGGAAGTGAATATTATGTGTAATATTAAATAATAGTAAATTATGTATAATCTGTGGGCAAGAAGATGCAGTGCAGGGCTATTAGTAAAATAAATTTTGCTTTAGTAGGCAAGAAGGCAATGAGGAAGGGCCAGTGGAGAATCAGCAGAAGGAGCAAAAGCAACAGCAAGGAGAAAGGGGATAGAGAAGGAGGAGAGAAAGAAGAGCAGGTAAATGCAAGAGCAGAGGCTAAAAAGGATTAAATGGACAATACGAAATGGATTCAGCAGGTGATAACTTGGGACAGCATAGCATTTTCAAAGTAACAAGGTAAAACCATACTTTCGCACTCTAGAGCCGCACGACTAATTATGTGGTGAACTTTGTTATACAGTTGGTTTTTCTAAAGTGACGTCTAACCTGTGAGAATAATGTTACATTTGTAAAACTAAATGTATGTTTGTGATTATGCGCATTAGGAACAGTGCTAGTGGTGATGAAAGTTTTAGGAAATCACAAAGTGGAGATTTCATATACTGTAGAAAATGCATGGAGTGGAGCATGGAAAAGATCCGTCAGCTCCGTTTTGGGCACAAAGTGCATCCAAATGAATGAGCAGATATTGCATGAAGGAAATTATTTTGCTTCCAGCTTTTTGGACGGCACAATTTTTACTTGTCATTCCCAGTCTGAAGAAACTCCATGGTGACTCTGTAAATGAAAGATTAATTGAACTCTGGCACAAAATATTTAAACAGGCTTTTCATCACTGTAATAAAACATTGATTATTTCTCTGACTCCTCAAGTGTCTTCATATATTAATATACAGGTGCAATTACAACAGGCAAGTCTGTTCCTGGTCATCTGCCATTTCTCTTAAAATATGCAGCTCTTGGCCAGTTTATTTAATAGGTTATGGATAATTTTATGCAAGCTGTAAATGTAATAATTTAATAGTAGTAACACATATGAGGGACATGTTTTCAGAAATTTGAAACCAAATGAAGAGACCCCAGTCTGTGATATCCAACCTTTAGAAAACTAATCTGACATCTAATAATAACAACAATAACAATAGCAACTATGATTGTTGTTGTTGTTAATTATAATAATAATAATAATGTGTTGTTGCTCAGTATTTAAGAAACTCATGTAAAGTGGTGCTCTAAATGATGTTTCTTACTTAATGCATTTTTTTTAGACTCCCCACTAGTTGTGGATCTTCATAAGTGAATCAGCCAGTGAATATTAATGGTGTAGCTGACACCATTGTGACTAATCAATGGCATGCTAAATGGAAAAGCAGAGTGCAGGCCAAGATGAACTAATGTCTTCTTTAAAAACAGTTTTGTTGCGCCAAACCTCAGCAACAATACGCTGATTCATTTCTTAATGGAATTAAAAGCCATGTTATGGCTGTTGTGCACAGTCATACTGGTCTGCATGCTGCTGAAGGAAATGTGCTGTTCTGTGATGAGTTGTAAGAGCAGTTGAAGAATCAAAAATGTACAAAAATTTAGTCAAACAGAATTTAGTCTTTGGGAAATAAATTAAGGCTCCATGCTTGGCTGTCAGTGACTGGCTGCCAAATGACAGTAACAAATTAATTTTTGTGCTGAAAAATGAGAGGATTGAATCGTGTAAGAACCATTTGTGACACACAGTTTTTTTTAATTTATTTTTTTTTATAAATTTGGGGAAACATGAGAGATATTACCTTTAGTAAGAAATATTTTCCTTAGTCCTAGGGCTGCACGATTTGGTAAAAAAAAAAAAAAAAAAAAATGTTCACATTATTTTGACACTGTGATTTAAACTGAGATACAGTATTTAACTAGTAAATGTAGCATTTTGTACTCAAACTTGTATTTATCTAGGCTAAGTACCAAATAATGGCACAAATGATCTTATTAGGAGGATGTTTGCAAATATTTATTCAGCACCTCAAAAGTATTAAAACAAATATTTAAATGACCAACAAACCTTTCATGAATTCCCCACTATACTTATATTATATTATACATATAATAAAACTGTAAAGTGGCATGTGTGTACACTGAAGATATTTGCGAAAAAATAGTTTGGGGTGGGGGGACATAAGATGAGTAATAGAACACATCAAGATGATTTTTGGAATTTTTATCTGTCTGTTTGTGCAGGCATCACGTAAAAACTACTGAACAACTTTTAATAGGATTTTCACAGGTGTATTTGGCCGAGCTTGAGGTAACATATAGGCTTCGTTTCATCACAATCAACCCACGGGAAGAGAAGATCTGCTACTTTTAAATTTTAATGGAAAATGCCCTTATACAGTATCATAAAAAAATTTGACCTTGAAAAAAAATCATTAGTTCATCTCAAAATTCAACAGATGGTGCTGTACATTTTTTATTTTGCACTTTTGAGTGTGCAATTGAAATCTACTTAATAAACACGATCTCACACCTTCATCCCACACGCTTCACGTTAACACGTAAAAAATTCAGTTCATTTCAAAATTCACCAGATGGCGTTGTACATTTTTTAACATGTGCTAATGAGTGTGCAGTTAAATTCCACGAGACTGAAGGTGTGGGCACAGCTAGTCTGTATTAATTGCAGGATTTTGAGCTTAAATAATTGCACCTGCTCATATCACAATTTCGATTTTTGTGTGATTAATTGTGCAGCACTATGTAGTACAAACAGAAAACCAAACATGCCTAACCTTGTATCTGCACACACAGCAGGCATATCTTTTCTCTCTCTCTCGCTTTGCTTTTTGCTGATGCCATCACTTGAACGCATTGTGTAACTTGTATGATCATATATGTAGAAAATTATGTCTAATAAGCATTCTTGTAAGATATTTAAAATGTCAGGTTCATCTTATACTTCTTAGGGTTATATAGCGCAATATTTCTTTGATTTTAGATGTCAGCAATTAAGCAAATGTACAAATGCATAATTCCAGAAGAAGGCAACGTAAATATGATGATATGGTTGAAGTGATGTGGTTATGCATGAAAGATACTAAGTAGTTAACAGATGGTGCTGTACACCATCTGTACCCTGAGATGGGTTGCACTCTATTCAGCGTGTACCCTAACTATTCATGGTTATCCTCTAATTATGCATTGAATTTGTACGTTTGATTTCTTAGGTTCAGAATCCTAGCTTTAGAGCTAGGTATTCCTTGAATTACTTCATATTACCTGAAGAGCATGGGTCCCAAACCTGGTAAAAGCAAATCCAAAGACCAAGCCAGGCATCTAAGAAGACTTTCTATAGCAAAAAAAGATGATGCAACACTGCAGAAAGGAACTTCTATTACTTCATTTTTTAAGAACACACCACCTTCAAAACTGGCATGCCCACTGTGTGGCAAATTCGTACCTCGTTTCAAAATCAATGAACACATCGACTCTCAATGTCGAGACTATCTAGAGGAAAATGACATGCAGGCAACAGCAGTCCGTGACAATGAGCAAACAAAAACATCCTGTCTCTCTTCAAAAAGTGTCCATAACTGTCCAGACGAGGAGAAAAATGCAAGCATGCATGAAAATAATCAGGAGGCAAAAACAAGCCCATATTTTAAAAAGGGTGGCATGGCGAGACAGGAATCACCTAACAACAATTCCCATATTGGAGAGGTCCGGATAGTCAGTCTTGGGCGTTTGTCTTCAAAACTCTCCAAGAAAGCGTTGTTTCCATCAGAGGACTCCAAAGTTCACAGCACCCAAGTTTCTGTCAAAGAAGACCCAGTTTTAAGTGAGCCAAGTAGTTCACAAAAAGAAAACTTTGAGAATATAAATGTTAAATCTGAACATATAGAAATGCAATCAAAATTAACTTCTCAGGTACCAACTGAAAATCTACCTCATGTTGAAAACATTAAACAGGCCACACCAAAAGAAGAAGCTCTTGGTCCTGGAGTGTCTAAATCAGCAGATACTAGTGCTTCATTAAGATTTATGAAGAGGAAAAAAGAGGAGTCTCCTGGTGCCTGTGCAACTCCAGTCATACAGAAGAAAACAAAGTATTCAGGGAAAAGCAGTGCCAAATCGAGCAGCACTGATCAATTACCAGAGGTTGTAGTCAGCAAATCCAAACACCAGGATGTAGAAACAAACCAGATTATGGCACAGGATGGCGGTAGTGATCCTCCACACGATTCTAGTGCCTCCCCTGTGGAGCATAGTTCACCCAGGCGGCCATACTATCTTCAGAACTTCCTGACTGTTCTAGAAACGGTGCTGGAGAATAAGGATGACCGATGTCTCTTCAGTGAGGAAGAACTCTCATCTGTCCAGAGGTTCAAGCAGATGTCAGGTAGAGAATATACTTTAGAACATAATTACAAAAATAAATACTTACTGTGGAAGAGTCTGAAATGTAACACAGTGCATGTCACTGCAGGTTGTAAGGACTGTTCAATGTTTTTATACATATGGATAATGCATTGTCGGATAAAAACCAACACTCCTAACGCTTGTATCCTAGTGCCTGGGCAGATGCTGTATGTGCGTCTGTTTCAGAGGAAGTTGAAATGGCTGCAAGTGAGCAAACTGGATTATCCTGAGATTAGTTCAGACCTTAATCCTGTTGTTCAAGAGCTTGTCTCCAGTGGATTTCTCCAGACAGGTTGGTGAGCAAAAGTGGGATTTTTTTCCTTTCTATTTTTATTTTTTTTTATAAAGTCTTGTGCTTTGATGTTAAGAATGCAAGGATTTTAACTCCTTCCAATATAATTTCTGCCTTAGAATCTGAACTCACCGAGATCCAAGATGTTTTGGATATTTTACCTGCTCCAGAGCTCCGAAGTCTGGCCAAGACATTCCACCTAGGAGGTCCAGGGAACAGTAGCCAGAAACAGCAACTAGTGGAAGGGCTTCTTGTTTTGTCCAAACAGCGCTCTCTCTTTTCACTTGCCCCTGGCCAAAGCAACACCGGTGCAGTCATTCTCAGAAGGTTTGATACTAGTAGAGAGATTTATGGCCAATAACTTAATAGTTTCAGTTAATAAATTAATAGTTTCTACCTATTTAGTGTCATACCAAAGTTCTAATTCACATACACTATAGGGCCAATAAGGATGTGGCCACCGAGTAATTACAAACAAATGCATTTGATGAACAATGTGTTCCAGATTTCGTCCTCCTCTTTTGTGCTGTAATAACCTACACTCTTCTAGGGAGCAGCCAGCTAGTTTTTGTCTAGATTACTGAATGTGGTTCCAAAATCTACTGGAACCATCGGTCAGATGAGAGAAGGTGAAGTGGGCCACTGGTTTTGGGAGAGATTGAGAGTGTGTTCTTTCTGTGTTCTGTACTCACTTTAAGCATAGGGACGTTGTCATGTTGGGCTAAATCATTCAAAGGCGTAATAAACAATTCTGTGCTTCCACCTTCATGGCATCAATTTTGAGTCTACATATGACGAGGGTGAGATGGTCACATTCTTTTAGCCGTATATAATTTTTAGGACCTCTTCTGCAGGGCCAAAAAGCTAGCAGGCTCCTGTGTGCTCCTGAGTCGGGATCCTCGCTCGATGTTCTCCCGCATCCTTTTGCTTTTCTCTCTTACTGATGGTCTGGAGGAGGAGGAAATGGCATCAGGGGGTCAAGGCCAGCTCTACACTGTTTTCCTGGTCAACTCTGGACGTCTGGCTTTCCCTACGTACACAGTTCAGCGGTCCGCCAAAGTTTTTAGGGACAGAGAAGACTTAATCAGGTAACGGTTAATGGTTTGTGCTCATTTTTATTTAAGAACTTTTAGCAGTTTGAATTTTGAAGGAAATGAGGAACCAAGTTAAAGTGGGCAGATTATTAAATGACATTCTTCTGAACAGATACGAAACTGCCATGCGAATCTTTCAAGAGGTGGTTACAGCAATGCAGGCTGGCTCCTGGGAAGAAGCTCTGGTCCTCTATGCTTCTGCGAAATCTAACTGGCAAAGCTTAAAGCAAACTTACGACTTAAGGTTGGAGCTTCAAAATTGCTTTTTGTTCTCAGCTTCTTCTTCTTTTTCTTTGCTTAATGGCAGAGGTTTATGAGCCTGTATTTGTGTATAGTTGGCAGGAGCAGTTGCCTGTGTTCCTGAGGTGTTTCACTTTAGGCTGGGCATATACTCGTATACTGTCTCGAGGAGTTGAGATACTACAGAGGCTGCGTCGTTATGAGGTGTGTGTGTGTGTATTCATAGTATTGAAAGCTGTAAGAAAAGAAAACTGAGACAATTAGTGCTTCAGTTAAAAATACTCACTAGTGGCTACCAGCAATTGACACTATAAATTTTTTGTTTTTTTTTTAGAAAATTATTGCTTCCATACATAAGTAACCAGTGCTAAAACAAAATGAAAAATATTTCGTTGCTGAGAGTACAAATTCACTATTACGTTTATGAAATTATATGAATCTAAACATAAAAATGTTTATTATATTTATTTTTATTATTATTCATTTCTTTTTCTGTACTGATTCAAAACTGATCAAAGAAATTTAATACTTTTTACATTGAGTGTTAAATGCTAGTAACTCAGTATGATAGACATGATAGTAATGGTGTTGTATATGATGGAATTATGATGTTTGCCAAATTTCCTTTACATATATTTTTCCTTTGTTTCTGCAGGATGCTGTGGATGAGCTGCGTTCACTTTTATCACAGTCAGTGTTCTGTCCAGACAGTAGAGGGCGCTGGTGGGACAGACTAGCGCTCAATCTCCAGCAGCACCTAAAATGCCATGAGCAGGTCACATAATCCAGACCTTTTTTGTGACATCTAAGTGACCTGAAACATTATTTTAAAATGATCTTTTATGATGTGGTTGTTGGCATGAATGTGGTATCTCCATAATTATTAAACAGCAGAATTATTCAATTTCCTTATGCATTGTTAAATCATTTGCACGTTATTTTCATCAGGGCTAATAACTTGTGTAAAACCTTACAGGAATCAGTATTAATTAATTATTAACCTTGTAATTTTAAAGCCCTGAATAATTAATTACTTTGATATCCAGTGTAGCCATTTTTGTTCTGGCACAAGTTTAATGTTCCTAACTGGTGGTTTATACATTAAAGGCTATCTACGCCATCAGGGATGGACTGAACGATCCACTGGTCCGAACAGGTCACCGTTTGTCACTGCACCAAAGAGCCACCAGAATGAAGGAGTCAGCGAGTTTTAAGAAGCACCGGCTGCTGCTCCGAGATCTTCCTCCATTTCCTATCAACAGTGTTACTCATGTACGTATGCATACCCTTTATTTTAGAAAGAACCTTTCGGCAGTAAATAATGTGTAAGTTAATTACAACTCAATAAATAATGCATTTCATAACCCTGGTAAAATTCACCAGACTTATGGTGTAATTTTGAAAACATTCTGCATCTCATCTGAGAAGCTTCTCTGGTTCTTTTTAAAGCATACATTATAACTTCATATCGCGTTTAATTTATTATTATTTTTTACTAACATCATATACACCGTTTTGTGTCTTTTAGATTACAATTCGAGGCCAGCTTTTCCCACACGAGGGTGGTACAGGCAAATCTGTGTTCCTCAGGCCTGCTGTTGGCCATGAAGGCTCTAGAGAAGGAGGTGATGGCATGGTGATGTGCTCTGTGGAGGAGCTGGCTCTGGCACACTACAGAGAGCTTGGCTTCGATCAAGGTTTTTACACATGCTTTGCCCGATGGCAGTCATTCCTGATTTATCTATAGTTTGTTGAGTTGAATATGTAAAAATGATCAGTTAATTTGTTGCAGGCATTCATGGTGAAGGTTCTACATTCTCCACTTTATTTGGTCTTCTGATGTGGGACATTGTCTTCATGAATGTCTTTGATGTCTTCAGAACACCCTATCAGGTATTAGAATAAAAAACTTCATCACATGTATTGCAGTATATACAGTATGTTAGTGTACTGTATATACAGGTGCATCTCAATATATTAGAATATCATCGAAAAAGTTGATTTATTTCAGTAATTCAATTCAAAAACTGAAACTCGTAGTTTATATATCTTCAATATACACCGACTGATATATTTCAATTTTTTTTTCTTTTAATTTTGATGATTATGGCTTACAGCTAATGAAAACCCAAAATTCAGTTTCTCAGTCAATTAGAATATTGTGAAAACGTTAAATATTGATTACTCATCATACTTTAATCAGCTAATTAACTCAAAAGCCTGAATGGTCTCTTTTAAATGGTCTCTTAGTTGGGCGTTAGTAGGCTGGCTGCTCAGTACTAAATTTGGGTTTTCATTAGTTGTAAGCCATAATCATCAAAATGAAAAGTGTGTGTGTATATATATATATATAAATTTTTATTTTATTTGAATTTTTTTTACACAGGCGATTATACATTATTACCAAAGTGTAAAGTACTCATTCGTGTGATACAATTCATTTACAGACATGTCCTCTGGACCTATACACTGACTGTTTCTATGAAAACCGAAAGGAGGCCATAGAGGCCCGGGCTAAGCTGTTGTACGAGGCCTCTGCACAAACACTCCAGGAGCTGCTGGCTGAAGTGTGGAATTCACAGGAGGGAAGAGTTTGCACGCTTGTTAACTGGGAGCGATTCTCTTGTCTTCAGCAAGCCCAGGTTTCTTTCAGACAACCACCAGCACAAAACACTACATGTTCCTCTGCTTGCTTATGTTTTAAAAGAGTAAAACTGATGAAAAAACAGCTTAGCACACTGTCTGGCCAAAAAAGGTCACCGTTTCAGGAGAGCCAAAAATTACTGGCCTGCATCAAGCACTGAAAACAATTAAGGAGATTACTGGAATTGGGTTAAGAACTGTCCAACACATTATTAAAACCTGTAAGGACTGTGCTGAACTTTCACCTTTTTTCAAAAGTAGAAAAGTGGTCAGAAAAAAATTCAATGAATGGAGATCACTTAAATGCTTAGTAAAGATGCGTGGTTAAAAAAAAACTGACATTAGAAATTAGAAGATATGTTTAGAAGTGAAAGTAAGAGCATTTCTACATGATTAAAAATGATGAGAAACAGCTGTGTGGTCATAAGAAAACCACTTGTTAGTGAGACTAATCAGGAAAAAAACTTGAATTTGGTGCCGAGCATAAAGATTAGACTTTGGAGCAATGGAAAAAGGTTCTGATTGACCCTATGCCAGAACAAGGGGGCCAGATTAGAAGGGAAAGCATGAAGCGGTGCATCCATCATGCATAGTGCTCACTGTACAAGCCTCTAGAAGCAATGTTATGGGGTTGCCTTTGTTAGTCAGGTCTAGGCTCAGCAATGTTTTGTGGCAGTAAAAAAGTCAGCTGACTACCTAAATGTACTGAATGAGGATTAAATTTTTTTGTTGAATCCAGGATTTAAATTGTTAGTGTGTTTCAGAGTGAAAGAATTGATTTTCACTGCACCATAATCACAGCTGAAGGTGGTCAATGAAATCAGGCAGTGTATTATATCAAGGCCAATTGTTTTGATTTTCTTGTATTAGACATATGAAGAGGTGGTGTCCATCCAGTTTGTAACTCCATAGAAAGTACATTCTAACTTGCTGTATAATTATTATAAACTCAAAATGTATAAGCTCTCTTCAGCTAAATGGATATTTCTAATGCTTGTTGTTATCAAGAAATGTAATCTAATGAATATTAATATTTAGATGATTTTCATGTGCTGTTGCAGAGCTTAGTGGATTGTCTGGGAGGATATTTTTTAAGTGAAATAGTTCTTAAAATGGCAAAGGACTACCGACACAGCAAAGGAGGACTTCCTGACCTGGTTGTGTGGAACACCTCAAAAAACAGTTATAAGGTGAGCTTTGAAGAAATACATTTCAGGAATTTGAGTTAGGATCGTTTACTTCTTCATTATATACATTGATACTGGCAGTGACCAGTAATTATTCATTTTGGTGATACTGACAAGATCTCTCTCTCTCTCCCCCCCCCTTTTTTTTTTTTTATTTTTTTATTTTTTTTTTAAAGCTGGTGGAAGTGAAGGGCCCTAATGACCGTTTATCCCAGAAACAACAGATCTGGCTGGATGAGCTACAGAAGCTGGGTGCTGATGTTGAAGTGTGCCATGTCACTGCTGTTGGAGCTCGTGGAGCACGACTGGAGTAGGAACTAAAATTGCCCTCACAAATTCTGTGCGCTAACAGACAAAACATTTCACTCATGATGGCAAATTCTCTCTGCGGGTTGTTGAGATGGTCCTTGTGTGAATATATGCTGATTTAATGCAACAGTACTTCTGATTTCTCTGCTAAAACTATGACACTACCACACACATCAAACAGACAATATAAATGATTGTCTGAATTCCTGAAGCTGCTGGTTTAACTGTTATTTTATCATTTTCTTATCATGCACATTTGTATTTAAAAGTGAATTCTGGAAAAAACGAATGCAATAAAAATGTATTTAAACTTGAGAAGTTTATCTTGATTAAATTATTGTTAAATATTTTGGGGGGGGGAATGCTGCTTTGATGCAGTAATTTACAAAGTATCAAGTGCAAATTAAAATTTTTTTGAATAACATTATCAAGTATATATCAGTGAACTGCTGATGGAATCAGGGGCAGTCAAGTCCAATCTACTCTAGCTGGGAACAAAGGCCAGCCTGCACAGCCCAATTCCACATAAAAACCAATGCAGCAAAAACTGCCTAAAAATTCAATAGAAAATTACCAGAACACTCGAAGCATCACAGCCTGCCATATACAAACTGCAACCTACAGAACCCAAAGGATCTACTGTTAACGTCTTAGTGCCAGACACCGCAGCACACACCCAGAGCTCTTGTGGACTCATGGCTCGAGAGACTGGAGCTGCCCAAGTGTGTGTGTGTGTGTGTCTGTGTCCATTTTTCCTAGTATAATTTCTAAAATTTGTGAAACATTACTAATGTTGCCATTTTCAGCAACAGTGTTTGTTTTTCAGGTTACAGTTATGTTAAATAACTTTTTAATAACTCATTACTCTGTTAAAATATTGTGCAAAGTCTCAGGCATTGCCCGTGTTAGTATCAGCTCTGTACACTGCACTGATCGCTCAGTCCTGTAATATGGTTTTTGATGAAGTCATTGCTAATGCAGAATTAGTATGCCAACACAATTAAAATAACTAATTAATCCTAAACTTCAGACAATGCAACTGTAGCTCTGACAAGATTATAGATGATGATGATTATCCTCAGTGCACTTGGTTCCTTTCAATAAATCATGTTGCAGCGGGTAGCGCCTCACAGCTTCAGGATTTCCAGTTCGCTCGTCCGCTTGTCTTTGTCTATGTGGACTTAGATGATCTCCCAGTGTCTGTTTAGGTTTCATTCTATTTCCCAAAACACATTGGTATGTGGACTGGAGACTCTTGACTCTTAGAGACCCTTGGTGTGAATGTACTCTATACTGTATACTGATTCCAAAATCATGGGCATAAATATGGCATTGGTTCCCCCTTCGCATCTACACTGAACTATTTAACTGAACCTACAGCAACCTTCACTCTTCAGGGAAGGCTTTCCACCAGTTTTTGGGCCATAGACATGGGGAATTGTGTCCATTCAGGTATAAGAGCATTGAAGAGGTCAGGCATGGATATGAAGTGAGAAGGCAGAGAGTGAACAGAAGTCAGGGCTCTGTGCAGGCCATTTGAGTTTCTTCACACCACGTGTTTATGTTTTTCACTGTTAACTGCGAACAGAGTTGTCCAGAATTAATCTGGTTGAGATTGGATTGATGTCCAAATATGGGCTGGTGGGTTTTCCAAGCGGCATCAGGTATCAGAACTAAACCCATGGAGGAGCTGGAACAGACAACTGGACTCATGCTGACTTTAAGGGAAAAAACCTTATGGATTAGGATGAAGAGGTTTTTGTTTTAACGGCACATGTTGTGATGTTTCTCTGTTCATTAGCATGAAGCGATGTGTTCAAGAAGATTCTTCATTAGGCTCAGTAGGGCCCTTATCATTCTCCATTATGCTTTTAAATGCAAACATTTGGTTAGCTATGTAATACTGTAGTATGTGTAATGTTCAGACTTTATTCATCCAGACAGCATTTGTCCTTCACACAGTGTCAGTAATAGCTCCTAGGTATTTATGGAGGTCATGTCCTTCTGATGAATTTGTTCTGTGGGGCAAAGAAGTCAATCCCTGGCAACTTAAGGCACAAGGTGGGTTCATACAGAATAGAGTGCCACCTCATTGCACAAGCACAGTTACACACCCATCACACACTATAAGCAATTTGGGATCACCAGTCAACCTATCGTGCATGTCTTCTGACTTCTGGAAACTAGAGTACCTGGTGAAACCCCAAAAAGCATGGGGGGGGAATTCAGAAAGCAGAGGTGAGATTCAAACCCCCAACCCTGGAGGTGTGAGGTGACAGTGCTAACCCCTAATCCAGTGTGTCGCCCATCGTGATATTATTGTTCTCTTGTATTACATACTGTACAGGTCCCAAAATGTTCAATATGTTCCTTTTAGTGTATGAAAATGAACAGATTATTGTCTTCGCATATGATTTCATAACCTTCACGTAAAGAACATCTAAAAAAAAAATAACTCTCCTTATTACCGCTATACTTTCTCCTAGACTATGGGTTTAATGTAAGCAAGTTCAGTATGCAATATGTTCATAATATATTTTTAACGGTACTTTAAATTGTATTTGGAAAAGATATTTCTGTCTCCTTACCTAAATAAGGTTTAAAGTTTGATCTTACTGTGTATACTTGAAAAGTGACTTGGCTCAATAAACTAACTAGTGAACAATAGACAGAAAAATGCTTTTGCATCAGTTAATAGGATCCTGAGTGGGCCATTGTTCAAAAAAGTTCAGGCAAGGCCTTTTATGAGCGGTGTTTATGTCACCCTGGGACTTGTGATGAAATTTCTTGTGAATGAAGGCGTAAAAACCGATTGACATTTACAGAAGTCTTCAAACACAGCACGGTGACTCTCAGCTGCAGTAAAACAGTTGAATGGTGCAAAGAGTTTAAAGAAGGCCATACTGTACATCTGTGAATGATGATCCGGCTGAGGTGGCTCGGAGCCCACTGCAGTCATTCCTGTAAACATTCAGAGAGTGGAATACCTGATCCTTAAACAATCTACAGAAAACTTGTCGCCCATATGACGAATGAGACACAAACACCCAAATGCACATTACAGGACCTTGGCTGAGAGTTACTGCCACAATCCCCATATGGTCCTGACCTCACTCCAAGCCATTTCCACATGTTTGGGCCATTAAATGCACTAGTGACATGCTGGGATAAGTTCATTAGTGTAGCAGCGGGTTATATAGACAGAAAAAGGTCGTTTTTACTCTCATTACTGTGTTCTGTTATTCTGCAAAATCAAAAGTCCTGATTTGATTTGAACACCCCTCATGCCTTCACTTATGATTAATCAGAAAACCCAGTGTCTCTATGTCTAATACATTTCATGCTATAGCATTAAGGAATATTAGGATAAACATGTACAGTAGCAGACACTGATACCTAAACAAAATACAGGCAATAAAGAGAATATTTTGAACAAAAGAAATATTACATACACTACCGTTCAAAAGTTTAAGAACACTTTCTAACTCCATGATGGTTCCTGATTTTTATTTCTTTCTACATTGTAAAGGAATGCTGAAGGCGTCCAA
>JAQMYG010000037.1:17780930-17798663 GCA_030014215.1 Clariallabes teugelsi
TACTCCGGTTTCCTCCCACAGTCCAAAGATATGCAGGTTAGGCTGATTGGCGTTCCCAAATTGCCCGTAGTGTGTGAATGTGTGTATGTGTGTGTGCCCTGCGATGGATTGGGTGTACCCTGCCTCGTGCCCTAAGCTTCCTGGGATAGGCTCCAGGCCCCCCGCGACCCTGAATAGAGGATAAAGTGGTATAGAAGATGAATGAATATATTAACATTTATTTCCAATACTGTGTACAATGTTCAACTCATATCACTAATATCAAAATTGGATAGGTTTGCAGACTTTACCCTGAATGTAATTAACAGAATTATGTAAATCAATAGACTTTTATTTTATCTTATTCCCCTAAAAGTTATTTTAAGCCTTACATTACACTATGAAATCTTTTTTTTTTTTTTTTTTGCAGTATTAAATTTCAGCCAAAGCAGTTAAAGCATTCTCAACTCTGTGACAAAAGCAGTGTCAATCCTGCTAATCTAATATAAAATCTTTCTAATAAAAACGTTTGTATAGCTGGTCTCAATATATACACCATCTTTCTAAAGCTCAAACCCTTTAATTCCTTAGCCTAATATTGTAGACCAGAAGAATGTATTTGCATTTCAGGTTTTTTTCCCCCTATTTTATTTCATCCTTATGAATATAATGGTACCCAGCGTTGTGCTTGTCCTCTTCTCAACATTGAGTGTAATTTCCTGATGCTGTGGCTGAGGTTTCCTTTCATGTTATTGTCCATAAGTGTGCTTCTCCCCATTTCCCTTCCCATATTATAGCACAAAAAGACCAGAGAATCTAAACAATGAAATTAGATAATAGGTGTACCTTCTTAAAAACACTGAGTGCCAATATTATTCAGAAAAGTTAGGATGCAAGAACAACATGCACAACCACGTCAGGGGAGCTTTATTTAGGCAAAAAAGGGATTATTCACAAAGTACAAAATTCAGGGCTGACAGTGACTGTGCTCATATTAATTAAGCATATCAATCAGTCTGGAGGGCACTGCATTGTACAAGCTGCAAAAAAAATCTAATTATCAGCATGGCAGCAGTTTAATGCCACAACAGCAAGCTTAAAATATGCACTTTGTGAGTCTGCTTTTCAATATCTCCATGAAAGTCTAATAAAATATAAACTGGTTAATGTGTAAAGGAATAAACCACCTGCCAAGTAAACCATGTGTCCACTTGCCAGTTTGTCCCTGCTGAGCATCATTAATAATACTAATAATAATAATAATAATAATAATAATAATACTAATAATAATACTAATAATAATTATTATTATTGTTGTTGTTGTTGTTGTTGTTGTTGTTGTTGTTGTTATTACTGTATTATTGTTGTTGTTGTTGTTGTTGTTGTTTTATAAAAGGCATTGTTTAGATTTAGGTCTAATATGCATTTTAACATAGACAGTTATAAGACCCAAAAATAAATCTTGGAAGTCTGTCTGGTGGAAAAGTTTATAACTGTATCTCAATCTTGTGATTATGCATAATAAACTGAGACCAAATTTGGTAGGAGCCAGCACACTGGCTGTAAAATAGCATAAGTGGTTTAACACTTCAACACAGAAATGGATTAGTATGTCTCACAGTGCGTATGCTAATGCACTCACAGCTGCCTCACTTCTGATAAAGAGTGGCATATGCGCAGGCAATGTGTGTGAATGTTTCCAAGTGGGTAATCAAGGTGGTTTGTGCAAGTGACAGAGCAGTTAAGAACATGAAACTAAGCCAATGTGTTAGCCAGGAGCAATCAAACTAGCTAAAGCGGAATAAGCTACGACTGTGATAGCTCCAAGAAGATAAACTGGATTTAACTATGCAGAATTTGGTATCATTCCAGCATCGAGATTTCCACGTTCTAGTGTGAAGTGTGCATCACCCAGCACTTTGGTGGCTTAGAGTGGTGTTTATCTCCTAAAACCATGGCCTAAATTTTGAAATGTAAACAGAGAACAAATGTCCAATTGTTTCAACACTGACATTCCAAGCTCCCTCGTGTATTCTGTGTCAAAGCTGGAGATTATGGCATGATTTCGAAGGTGTTATTGTTGGTCTTTCCACAATGCTGCTTCAAACCAGTAGGCATGCTTTGGTTTTGCTCTCTGTATATAAATGTCATTGTAATAAAAAAAATAATAAAAGAAAAAAACCTGCAGGTGAGGTGTGATGTGAGCGTGTTGTTAGCGAATGCTGTGTGTTTACTGAAGAAAGGCTCGGTTGAGAAATCCTGGCAGCTGATCTTAGACTTCATATAGCTTTAATATAGAGTGAAGCTCTGCTTTTTTATTTAATTTGTTCTTCTAAATCTTATAAAATAAATCTAAAAAATAAATAGAAAATTATGGTTGAAAATGTAATAATCTTGCCAATGTGTCCATATTCACTTTTGTCTTAAATGTTTTCACTACTACTACTACTACTAATAATAATAATAATAATAATACGTTTAATTCAAATTTAGGAGAAATTTGATTAAAAGAAATAGTATTCCAGTAAAATTTTGTTAATCTGTTATTTCTCATTTCTGTATCTCATGCTCTATGCCTGGTGCTTTCCTACTGTACAAACTTTTAATGTATAGTTTATTGTAACTACATTTATATTAAATACAAGAGCCTTTCTAAACTATTTTACAGTTTAGCTCAGTAAACCATCAAAGGTTTAAATATCGTAAGTATGAGATATTATGACATACAAATTTGTAGTTGAAATGATGAAATCGGCAGTAAACAACAATTTTAGTAACAACAAAGGTCCAGTGCTGAAGTGAGACTTTCCAAAGCATGCAGCTAAGCCTGGGATATGTACTGTATGGGAGTTAGTATGATAACAGTTGATTGTAATCAGTAATGTTAAGTCTGTGAGAACAGGCATAGATGTTTGAAAGGATTGCAGGCTGACGATCATGGGAACTGGAGTTAGGATACATGCATTTCCGGGATACATGGATTTTCTTGAGCCATTTATCAACCGCAAATGGAGGACGGCTCCTAACTAAATGTACATTGCAATAGTGTGAGCTGGGTTGCTGAGTTGTTTAAATCTTTTGATTTGTCCTCATTTTGATTTGCCCTCATTAATTTGTCTTGGGATCATATCCAGAAACTTACAGAAACTCACAGTTTCCAATTATTTCCTACCAGACTTGACCCTCTGTCTAATGTCCTCTGGTATGCTTTGAGACCTGACTGTACCACCCACTGACAGGTGCCACTGCAATAGATAATTGATGTGATTCAATTCACTTGTCAGTGGTTTTAACCTTACGGCTGGTCAGTGTATACTTCAATATGATACTATTCAGGCCATGGTAATTAATTTAAAGGAGGAGTCTCCATATGTATTAATTAAAATGATCAGATTGTCTCTGATGAGCAAGCCAAGGGCTATAGTAGCAAGGAAAATCTTTCTGAGATGGCGATAGGAAGAAACAAGAATTAGGGTAGCAAGAATTATTTTGCAGTCATACTGTGTGTTAGGCAGCTAGAAGTTCAAACAGAAGATGTTTATGTTAGTATGGACTCCAGTTCATTATTGGAGGCTCAGGTACAGAACTGGAGGAAATTCCAGTCCTGAACTATTGAGTGACAACAGTCACAAGTCCTCAAAGAAAAGCTGTCTGCATCAGCCGAGGTCAGGACTGTCTTCAGGGTAAAGTGGAAACGTCCCCAATCACCACACGCATCCCAAGCAGTCCGCACAGGGCCTACCAGCGATGAGTTCTCCAACCAGAAGCAGGGCACCAAGATGGGTCAGACAGGTCCACAGGGCAGAGGGGGTCTGGATCACAGGAACGACATGTGTACAGCAGCTCGACAGAGTGAGACAGGGAAAGAGAAGAGATAAAAGTTATATATGGTCACAGTCACATAATGTATAAGATGAATGTATATTTACAGTAGTGCAGAGTGCAAGCAGAGACTCCGGCAGGACTAACTATGACAGCATAACTAAAAGGGTGAGCCAGAAGGAAACACAGACATGAGGGCTCCCTGGGATGTAAAACCAGTTACTCCACCATCAACAAACCTGAGCAATCAATGAGAGTGGGGACGATCAGCTCCTTTACGTAAGGCAAATCTATTCATAAAAATGCTTGGATAAATAAACAGTAGATGCCTGTGAAAATCATTAAAACAAGTACAACAACAAACATAAAAAAAACAGTTTCATGCGCACATTATACCATTATTGAAAAATATAGTGTCTGTCATTTGTCACAAGTCTGCCAGAATGTCTGCATGGGTTTCTCTGACCTTTGAGCTCCTTTGTCGTGTTGTTGGAGGTTGGCAGGGGTCGTGTGATGCAGCAATATCAATAATAGAAGAAAGAAGCCCCATCCCTCCTGCAAGCCTGGTAAATGGGTCAGGAAGCCTCTCTGTGGACACAGAGAGATTGATGAGGATCGCCAGGGAGAGTGCCTGTGCTCCAACCCCAGCACCATGAGCTCGCAGTCGGGATCCCCATGCTCACTTTCCCCTGGCTCCCCTCCAGTTCTGCACAGCCTGGTGCTCTTTAAACGACCTTCATTTTCTTTTTGTTTTACAAAGAAAAACCCTCCATAAGTAAGCTAAACATTCAAAAAAAAAGACAATTGTGCTTGATCTTACTGGCCCATGCATCTTTTCATTTATGTGTTAATCAAATTGTTTATTTGCACGTTTTTGTGCTAATTTTTAAAGTCAGTTTTCTTTAGACCTTTTAGATGGTGTGTGGGCTGTGAGCACATTGTAGAGAATCAGAAGAAGAGGTGAGGAGATGATGGTGATAGTGATAGAGATGATGTGATAATTCTGTAGAGGTTCCTGGCTGTGAATCATCTCAAATTTAACTACTCTGCATGTGGATCAGAGCACTACATTAGAATGTGGTGTTTGAGGGTGTGAAAACTGGTAAGAAAGCATGACTGGCACCATTTAATCCTGCCTCATCACACTTCTATGGTTGTTTCATTTGCAAGAGAAGAAATAAGGGACTTGTGTTTAACACATATTTCCATTTACTTCATGCAACACATCCAGTCGATGGGTTAGATCATGAAATGAACCAGTTAATATCTCAATCTTTACCAATTATTGGTAATTTGGCTATTGCATTACCAAATTTCTGCCCTAGACCTTCAGAAATGTTATATTTGTGGTTGTTGTCAATAATTATGTACTTCCAATTTACTAACGCAGAAAGCAAACTGATGAGTGGAGAAGTACATTAAAAATTGGTTGCTGTGTTATGCATTGGCAGGCATTGTTTTTTTTAGCATGGCTGGAGTCTACTTGTGCCCTGAAAATCAATACAAAATT
This sequence comes from Clariallabes teugelsi, assembly GCA_030014215.1. Classification (NCBI taxonomy): domain Eukaryota; kingdom Metazoa; phylum Chordata; class Actinopteri; order Siluriformes; family Clariidae; genus Clariallabes; species Clariallabes teugelsi. The sequence goes on from JAQMYG010000037.1 coordinate 17,786,242, forward strand.
AATTGGATGGATCTTCTTTATCCTGATGAAACTTTCTTATCCTGATGGGAGTTGTCTTTTCCTCAACAATGCCCTCATCCACAGGGCATGAAAGCTCAATGAATGGCTTAATGAGTATGAAAGTAAATCATATGCATCAGCCTTCTCAATCAGCAGCTCTCAACCTCACTGAGCATGTGTAGGAGATTTTAGCCTGATGTGTGGGACATTGGCCTTCACTAAAATCATCAAATAATGCAACATATTTTGGAAGAATGGTGTTAATTTTCCCAGGACAGTTACCGTCAGAGGAAAAAAATATTCTTGACAGGAAATATCCTTCTCAGTCTAGTGTATATGAGTTATCCATTCAGTCTGTGTTAATATGCAGACAGCAGGCTGTGTTTGTCTGCAACCTAACCCTTGTATAAAGCAACAGTCTGTGTAAACCACAATGACTCATGTCAATATTTGATCAGATCGTGTCAGTCTTATCTTGTCTCTGTTCTAATTCACCTGAGATAATGAAAATATCTAGTACTCAATTTAGTACTCAGACTTCTTTAAATGTGATTTGGGTAAACATTGGGGTAAATTTTTACTTACTTTTCATTTTGCATTTACTTTATTATTTGAAATTAGTTTGCTTTGGATTATAAACTACTTATGAAATATGTAACAATATGAATATACTATTCTGAATGCACAGATAATACTGTATGTCCTAAAGAATGAATATAGATCCAAACATTAGGGTTTTCTTAAAGCCTCCCAGCTTACGAGCCGAATGGAATAATTGGTGCTCACGTTAGGTGTTTTTGGTTTTACAGTCATGTGGTCCTAGACCAGCTCAACAAAAAAAATGTGAATACAAAAGCAGGGACTAACAGTTTGAGTCCTAAACAGATACTGTAGCGATACAAATGCAGATAACGTCATTGTTTTCTAACAAAGAGGTCTCAGGAATCAAGAACTTATTAAGGCACAGATAGAGTCAACAACGAACTGCCCAAAGTCATGGGCAAAAGGACTAAACACAATCAGGGGGGTCATGCAAGATATTACAATCCAAGAAATGAAAGCTTAGAATGTCCTGGCTGAATGCTACAGAATTCTATTTCCTGATTTGGGTGGCTCCTGAAGCTCAACTCTCCTTGTGGTAGGGTCTCGCTCTGGGTCTACATGCTGCCTGGCTTTGGTGCTCCCTTTAAAACTCAGAGATCAAATCCTGAGAACATGTACACTAGATGACGCAATATTTTAACCCATATGTGAGCCTTCTCTAAAAAGTTTCCAACAAAATTGGAAGCACACATCTGGACACATTGGTTTTAAACATCATGGCATTACAATTTCTGAGGATTTAAGAAGCCCAAACCGGTTCAGGTTCACATGATAGCGTCTCTGTGTGCAAAGCAATATCCATCTGGACGTAATTCACTAAGTTTGCAACTTCAACTCCACTGAACACCTTTGCTGAATTTAAATGCTGACATTTAAAAAAAAAAAAAAGAAAATAAATAAAATAAACTAAAATATAAAAGGCAAGATGTGAAAAACACATTTTAACTTAGCTTTTTAATTTAGAATATGTATTCTAATATATTTAATTAATTAATACTATTTATAAATAATAAATGAAACTATTTTTTTCTTTTTCATTTTGTGACTGCAATCGCATGAATAGTCTTAGAACTGAAATTGCCACGAATTGCCTTGTACCCAAGTATTCTTGAGTGAACAGTGTGTGACCTCAACAAAAAGGACTTGATGTAACCGAATGTTATACATTTGCTTTTTAAAACTTATAGTGTAAAGTTACAGAAGGGATTTATTAACGCTGTCTGGTCTCAGTATCTGGCATCAACCAAACGAGGATAGACTCCCTTTTTCTTCCCCATGTTCTCTCAGGGAGTTTTTCCTTGCCACTGTTTCCTCTGGCTTGCACATTAGGGACAAACAGATAAAGCTCTAAATAGAGAAATCTTTTATTTAATTAAAAAAAAAAAAAGTCTGGATAATCTTTTAATTATCCAAAACATAAATTTTTGTAAAGCTGCTTTGTGACAATGTTTGTTGTGTTATATAAATAAACGTTAATTGAATTACATCTTCTGGAAATGTCATCCAGATATTCCATGTGAATAGACTAAAAGGTTCTTCTCTTCAAATTAAACTTAGTTTTAGTATTGTATCTTTTAAAATATTATTATTTAAAAAGAAATGTTCTCATTTTAACTTGATTTTGATTTACAAGTAATAAAAACACAGTAAAACATATTTTAAGGGGTTACTTAAATTAAAGAGCATATTCTTCCAGTCAAAAGTTTGGAAACACCTTCAAATTTCTTTTTTTTTTTTCTTCTTTTCTCTCTACATTGTAAAACAATTCTGAAGGCATCCAAAATATGCAATAATCTCCTTTGATGAGTTGGTATTGAGATGTGTCTGCTACCTATGCTTTGTAAAGCCTTCATTATCGCTCTTACTGTAGATCTTGCTTTCCTGGGAAGGTCTCCATGAGAGCCAGTTTCATCACTGTGCGTAATGAGTTTTGAAAATGCATTGGACAATACTGTTCTTGCAAGAACTCTTTCAGAACAGCCTTAAAGTGTCAACTGACTGTTGTTGTTGTAGTTGCTACGTAAATAACTAACGCAATATGTATTATTTCATAGTTTCATGGTATTGATCAAGAATGTAGAAAATAAATCACTAAACAAAAAAACAAAACAAAGAAAAAAAGAAAAAAAAACAACCACTGAATTAGAAGTTGTGTGTCCCAACTTTTGACTGATAATTTACAATGTTTCTGTAAAATGTATAAGTGCATTGGATAACACTTTACTACAGGTATTAGTGCCCTAAACTGTCCTTCCGTTGTCTTTACTAGGGTGTACATGCTGTAGCATATTTAAGTATATAAATCACTGCACATTATTCAATTTGCAAATGATTTACTGAAACCGATTTTCACTAAAACGTCTATGAACATAAGGCTTGTCGAGCATTGTCAAATTACATTCTTAAACAAAATAACTTTATTTATACTGTCATATTACCTGCCACATACAATTTTTTGTCTATCTTTGAACACATCTTACAGCGTTAAGTGTGTGAAAGATTGTGTGTGAAACTGATGAGAAAAGTGATGCACCTCACCTACTGTTAATATGAACAAAGCCCCTGTGGAACGTAACCGATCCTTTATTTTTTCTTCATCGAGGTTTTGATAAGACAGATGTTTTTCCTCCCAACTAAATATTGTGGCAGAGGCCTGCTGGAGGAAACTGCTAGGATTTAAATAACCTCTTCATGTTCCTCTGCTACAATGATGCCATGCCAGATTTTGCAGTCTATACTTCAGCTATCAAAGCTGAAAAATCAATGAGTGAAAGAAGTGTGTGTGAGTGTGTGTGTGTGTGTGCGTGCGTGCGTGCGTGCGTGTGTGTGTGCGTGAAGTGGGAAATCAAGCTGGTGGGAAACTTGTAAGTCATTATGTTAGAGATGAAGCGAGAATATCAGTGTGAAAAAGGGGGCGAGGATGAGCAGAGTCAGCCTGGGACTGTAGCAGAGAGAAACTGTTCTAGTCTTTACAGAAGGGCAAACCTGACTCATTGGGGTCGCTAAAAAGACTTTTATTTAAAACAAAAGTGTGTGTGTGTGTGGGGGGGGGGGATTAGAGAAAGAAGAAATATACTAATGTATTCATGTAGGTTTTTAAGCATATAAAATTGGAATCTGGTCTACACTGTTAACTAAAGTTCTGTGTGCTGCATTATAAGGTACGAATGCATGCAAGTTTCCTATTCAAAACATCTGCATGACTTCTCTTCATGTTATTCCAGCTCTGTGAGTCACATGTGGTTGTACTACCACTGCAGGGCACATAACCTGAGAGGATCTTATGATAAACCAAGTAGAGCAATTGATGCTAACACGTGACATCAGCCCCCATATTCTCAACCTATGCAAGGTTGTGTTCAGAGCTCGACCCCTTACACCTCCAGCCCCACACAAACTGCTAGCTGTTCTCTACCAAGATTTTCATCTCCACAGTTCTTGTGAGGACCTATTGATTCAGATGGAGGCCTATTGATTTTAATCATAGTTCCTTACTTTAAACACCCACACTGTGGAATGCATTAACATTATGGCAAAATGAAATGCTAACACTTATATTCACAAAGCTAAGGCTTGTTGGTGTTGTTTTACCTTCTTTTAGGTGTGGGTAATATTTTCACACAATTTTGGACTGACACAAGACGTGGTTCCTTTCTGGTGAGGGCTCTTGCAAAACACCAGACCATTTCATGTTGTAGCCATTTTTAAAAATATATATTTTTAAAGATAATATTTTACACAAATACAGACCTACAGGCTTATGCATACATATAACATATTGTAGTCCAGTTTTGTATGCATGTAAATTCTAAAACAAATGGGAAAAAACATGTTGTCATTCAGTATCTAATATGCACCTCTGTGTCGCTTAAGAAACGAATACTGTTTTGCATGTACAGTAAATGTAGACCTAAAATGACTAAAAACCCAAATATCATAAAACTGTTGCTACTTTAATTGTTCATTTTAAATTCATTAAAATACATAATAGAATCTTTCATCTCTGAAGCAAGGAAAGCCTTAAAAGTTGTTGTCCAATTAATCACGCGACCCTCAAAAAAAATCCTAAAATGGTACACTCCTGTGCAATTATCTTCTCTGCCTTTCTTTACTGGTGCTCACAAGGACTGTTTTTTTCCCCTTCCTTTATCCCAAGGGAACTGGATGGACTTGCTAGTTTAATAGATGCTTCCATGTCAAATCAGCCCTTGTTTCCTTTGAACCTGCTTCAAACAATAGTGAAGGTCGACTACAGTACGTGTTTTGTTCCCTGCCAGCCATGTGGATGGCACATGCTAATGGTATGAAGCAGAAGAGTTAACACCAATGTTTTGTTTCAAGAATGGACTCAGGAGCTGTTGGTCATTACCCAGACATTTGGGAGTGCAGGAGGGGGCTTTGATCTGGGAGCGAGGGTTGTGTATACAGAGTGAGGAAAAAGGACAGGATGAAAATGTTTCAGATGCGGACAATGTAGCCACATGAAAAGGGTCTTTGTGGCTTTGCGCTTAGTTCTCTGCAGATGGACAGCTTCTCTCCCCATTAAAATAAACATGAAAACACTTCTCCTGTCCAGATGTGGCAATTCAGAGTTGTCATGTAAATTTAAAAGTACATAAAAACCTCTGCTTTACCTTGTATATCTAGATTTACTACTGAAATGCAATATGCCAGGTCATTTAGGGTGAATATTCAAATGAAAAGAAATCGGATGTGATAGTCTGTCTAATTGAACAGGAGATCAATATTAAGTCTTCCGTGGTTATTTTTTATCATATCTGCACAGGCTTTTAGTTTTTTTTCCCTTTCTATGTTAGTATAGAATGCTCAATATGTGTTTTGTGCTGTTATTTGCTGCAACACGGACACTGCAGTAACAACAAAGCAAGTGCATGTTTTGTATTAGCATTACAAAGCTCTAGTTGATTTAGCCTGCAATGGTGATGCTTGAAGAGCTGGAGTCGAGGAGGGCCATAGCACAGAGTAAAGCTGACAGCTTAATAAGAATATCCCTGAATGTCTCCCATTATGGCACCATGCTCCCTGGTCTTTATATAATACAAGTAGCAATGGAGCATCTCATTGCCTTGCCTTTTCCTTATGAAAAATTGCCTGGCTTCCCCCTCCCCTCTCATTGCACATCCAATAAAGCGTATCATTATCTTGGCCTTGTATGAGCTTTTGCCTTGTGAGGCGGCATTATTGACAATATGTCTTCGCTGTTTAATGGAAAATGAAGGAGAGTTATCCAAGTGTAGCTGTAAAACACTCTGCTATACCATTTGCTACATTAGGATCGTCCCACAACATGCTAAGAGTAAAAAGAGAGTAAGGGTTTGAGTAGATGTGGGTTAGAGGTAAAAGAAAAAATCATACAATTGTTTACCACAATTAATACAACAGATACAGTACTGTTATATGTAATACACAGAAGTCGTTGCTCCTTTTTCTCATCCGCTTGTCTTTTTCTCATGGGTCTCTGCAGTGGGATACTAATGAGCACGGTATGCTAATACCAGGCGGAGTTTTCCTTCATGATTTTCTACACTTTTGCATTCGCATTTGTTCATTTTCTTATCAACTCCTTCAGGACAGTCCCTATTGCCTCACACTTCAAAAGCGTTAGCATTAGCTATGACAAATACAAGCCTTTGATGATGCTGCAATTCTTTGCAACATCTGAGGAGTGCTCAGAGAGTCAACAGTTTACAGTTTGACATTTAGTGGCAGATTAGTGAATTTCATGCCACCTGTCCTCCTGCTTGTAATTAGCATGGTAAGGTATTGTGCTCCAGTGCTGAGCAGTATTTGTAGCATCATTACCGAACACCTGGAGCTGAACAGCTTGTGGCTGCTTCTTGGTGTGACCCTGAGTAGGGCAACTTGCTGAGCCTGGAGTTGGTGAATGATGGTGGAGAAGGATTTGTCAGACGTGGGGCAATCCCAGGAGCTGCACTTTGTTTCTGTTGACAACCTGCACTCACCTGAAAGGCTACTCATCTAGTCCTAGCTCTAATGCGAATGTTGATGGCTTCTGCTTAAGCTTTGTATAGTCTCCTTTTTGAGAGTTTTTAATTTGTCCTTTGTCCAGGGTCCCTGTCCTCAATATGGTTAAATGTATAATAATGAGCTTAAACAAGGATGCTTACACCGATCAGCCATAATATCATGCAAAACATTGTGCCTAATATAGTGTAAGTTTCCTTTGTGCTGCCCGGGCAACTTTTGGTTTGGCAGCCTTGGGCTCTTTGCTTGCTGGTCCCTGTGTAGGCTGAGCAGCGGTGCAAAGAATGTTCTGGTGGCTTTCTATCATTGGCCAGCATTGGCTTTTTTCAGCAATTTGTGCTGCATTGTACTTTGCTCCCCACAGACATAGATGAGGCTTGGGTGTCCATGATCCTTTCCAGGTTACTGCTATATAACTGATAATCAGTGTTAATGTGTTAATGTTACGGGTGATCATTGTATGGTTCCTACGTATTACTTATCATGCTACAAAAACTGCACTCTTTTTTTCTATTGTCTAATGTCTAAAGATGTTCATATTTTCAAAATGAATGCAAATAGTTCACTTTTTTTTATTTTGTGCAGTTTGAGGCTGTCAATTAAACCTGACTGCTAAATGAACTACTTGTTATGGCAAGAGAACAAAAGAGTAAAGAGATATTATCAGTAGCAGATGGATCTAACAGGAAGCATATAGAAGAGGACTGTTTAGAATAGTGAGATTTTGGCTAGGGCTGACATCCTCTGGAAACGCTTGTGGTCTGTATCCTTCTCTACCTACTATAAAGAAACTAAATCTGCTATCTGCACACTCAGCAGAACTTATATAAAATATATAGCAGAATTTTTATGATTTTGTTATGAAGTTGTCCATCATCTCATCATTCTACTTTGCTCATAGTAACTTCATTTGCACTTCCTTTTTATTTGACTATTTATTCTTCTAGCTGTTTACTTATACTGTACATCTAAAAGCATATTATTCAGTACCTGCTAAGAATTGCTAAGTAACACAGTAAAAAGAATAGGAACAATGTGCAATCAGGAATATAAGTGAGGACTCACTAATGCATGCTTGTAGTTCGTGGAATTCAATCACACAAATATCTTACTTAAAACTTTAGTAGGGTTAAGACTTGAAAGTTTTATTAAAACTGCAAGCATTGAGCACTTATTTATGACAAAATGTAAATTGTCCATTGAATATTCTCATGTCATGATGTCTCTGCCCTGTATTGAATGCTGTGTAGTTGGATCTCCGCTGTTGCTAACTTTTTTGACCACATGTTGCCTCAATATGGTTTTTGCAGGTGACAGAAAGTAAAGCTTTGGCCAAAGCACTCATACAATGGGTCTCTGTAGTACAGCCAACCACAAGGAGCTCATTGAGGAGGAGCATCTCAGGCTCTGTTTCTGTAGTCAAGTGAGATGAAAACTAATTGCAGCTGACTGCATGCAAAGGTTCCTGCTTTTTGTGCTGTCTGGTTTTGTCCAGACCACTTGGCAGTGTTTAGTCAAATATTATGTAGAACTGGAAAGGGAAGAACTGACTGTTAAGGTTTGAAGCCTGAATCGAGCACTCTGTATATTGCATTTTGCTTAGGCTCTGGATACATTTGTACTAGGCCTAATCAAATAAATACCTTTTCTATCTCACTCTTTTTTGTTTGTACTGTCTGAAACATTTGATATGAACTATGTTACTATGTTAGTAAAAAATTCTTTAGAGGCAATCAGTAACAAAAATGGATGTCCATTTCCTTCCTCACATGGCTGTTGGAGCCTGTGCTGGCAGTCTCCTGGGAATATGCCCCTCTTGAGGTGGACATGTTTACTAGTTTCTACCTCAGACTCCTGCCCACAGAGAGGTACATGTAAGCAGGGGTGCAGCACATTGAATCCCCCTGACTCCCGGAGCTATCTGTAAACAACCTGCGGACCGCTTCTCTTCTCCCTCATCTTGCTCCCTGGGCCTCCTCAGTCTTCTTTTCAGGCTCTTCTAAAACGTAGCTCCAGATAAATCTTATCAGTGGGATGCATGTTAGTTCATATGTGCCAAAACTATTTTAATGATCAGAAAGTGCAAATTCTTAAACAATGCTGTACTGTTTTTTGTTAGACAAGAAGAGTAATTCAGTTCTCCAGGTCATTACATCCCTCATTGTTGCTGTTTTTCACTGTTTGCCAGGCCATCTATGGTATCCTTGGAGCTGTATGATGTTTATCGTATTGCAGCTCCAACTGTTGTACTGAAGCTCATCACCTGATCCTGACCGCTGCTTCTTTGCCAGGCATCTTGGTGCCTGTCTGGGCAAGATGAGGAGTGATTGAAAGCGAAAGCATGCTCGGGTGCTGATCTGGATAAAAAAGGGATGTGTAGCCAGTGGGGGAATAAAACATGCTGTGCAACCTATGCAGGGAGTTAATATAGCGCAAGAGAAAGTACAACACACAGTATGATACAAGGCTATGCTGTGATTACTTAAATTGGGGAGCCGTCACCCCTATCATTTTAGAAGCGGGGTCACACCTGAGAAGCAGCTGAGCCATGGGGCTGGTTGGAGCTCATAGTGAGAAAACTGCTTCAAAGACCCATACCAATAGAGCATGTTCTATCTCTGTTGTAATGAGGTTTGATTTTGTAATCATATACTGTGTAGATAGGTTAATTGTTTTCATTAACAATGACTTTGTGGAGCTTACTTAGGTCTTGGCCCATCAACTATGTCAGTGAAGCATTGAGGAAGCATGAGCCAGTGTATGGAGACAAACTAGGACCACCACCCAAGCCTGAGCAGACAGTCTATGATTACCACTGATAATTATTCATGGGACTGGTTGATAGAAACCATGAGAAGTTGTGAAGGGCAACTAAGCACCACCTTAATATACAAAACTGGAGCTGTAGCCACAGCTGAGAGAAAAGACTACTGCCAAGCATGGCATGTGTGCACTCAAAACAGTTCTTGTGTTTCCCCATTTCCCTTTCTTTTTCCATCTTAGTCATGCACACACACACACACACACACACACACACACACACACACACACACACACACACCACTCACTACATACTGTCACAAACAATTACAGTGATATAGAATGGTAAATTAGTTACTGTTGATTGTGTGTTCCAGAATTAAATATTTAAAAAGGGCAGTGTGCTAGTTTGCCATACAATGTGCTTTTCATGTATATTCATCTTTAGGAAATGGCACGTTAATGACTAAGAAAGATAAATTTGTCGAAAAATACAATCTATATTTCAGCCCCACGCTCTCTAATTTTCTTAATCTAATTAAATACAACACACCATTTGTTTTACATTTACATTTAGGCATTTGGCAGACGCTCTTATCCAGAGCGACCACTCACCTAGTGGTAACACCAATGCCTTTGTAAGCCCTTGTAAATATTCCCACAGAATACATTATACATTTACAAATGTTCTAAGTGTACCAGGTTGTCAGGTAGACCTGTTGGCTGTCACCAAATCACTACAACCTGCTTGTTCTCTCACGGTAAGTGCAACTGGCATTGCAAATGTTTTTTGCTGACATTTCAAACAATTTCATTTTAAATCTGGTTGAAGATACTGATTAACTTTAATTATGAATTACAAAAGTATATCAGATCGTGAAGAGTGGATACGCTATAGCACCACCCCGTGATACAGGCTCATACTGTGTAGTGTATTTAACAAATACAAAAACACTGATCTGTATGATGAAGCTGGATGGAATGTAAGAATGTGAACCTTCAAGATGAGCAGATCTCCTTTTTTATGATGCAGTTAAACTCTTATTTATGAGTAAGTATGGACACACCCTTGTGTTGTGTAGAGACATGCACTCAATGTCCACTTGCAGAGGAACAACTGCACCCCTGCTCATTTATTTAATTATCCAATCAGCCACTTATGTGTGGCAGCAACTATGCATAAAACCATGCAGGCGCAAATTCAGTTAAAATGCACATCAAATCTCATAATGGGGAAAATCAGTTATCCTGTTGATGTAAGAGGTTAAAGGAGAAAGGCTAAAATAGTTTGGAATAGCCGGAATACTATAGTAACTTAAAGAAATAACCCTTCTACACCCATGGTGAGCAGACAAGCAGCTCAGACTGCACAGAATTAAACCAAGGCAGATGGAATACAACAGCAGAACACCACAACAATTTTCACTCTTGTCAACTTCATTCATTAAGCAATACTGTACATCCCCCCCCCAGTTGTCAGCCATCTAGTTTTGGTAATCCTGTGAACACATTGCCTTATTCCTGTTATTTACTGTAATAGTGAAAGCCATGGGGTCTGTTATAACCCATGACAAATGATCAATAATAGTAAGGATAATTTGGACATCATTACACTGATTGTTATTACTGGTTACCATGATTTTGTTAAGACAAATGAAAAGTCAGTAGGTTTTTTCACAAGGAAACATCCACAAGTACAGGATGAGAGATGGCATGATTCAATTCCACTTTAAAGTACAACTCTGTTGTGGCCTGAAGCATTATAGCTGAAATCCTCCAATTTTGCACACAAACCATATTGCATAGGCTGCTGTCTGACACCTAGGCAGGAAAAGAGCAATCCAACAGTACAGTACCTTCCATTCCATCGATTAAAGGGGTTGTAAGCAAGGTATACACAATCCTAAATTATAGGCACACTTCACAAAAATGGAAAAAGCCTAATTGACAACTGCATGCAATCAGTGATATTTTGTGCTGCAATATATATATGGATGCTGTATGGTTTTAACACAATGATTTTCAAAAACAAAATTGCATTTAATGCATTTTTTCTGCTTCTCCTGAACAGGACACCAACATAGAGTCTATTCCTGTAATGCCTAATAAGGTTGGAGGCATTTGTAGAGGGATCGTTGAAATTCCTCCTTTGCTATACAGTATTAATAGGTTTGTACATGTGAATCCTTTCCTCGGGATTAAAATTAAAAATCTTAAATTTGCCACTGTAAGAGGTCAGGAGAGCAGCAAGAAAACACGACTCAGGAGTCCCGTAATTGTTTAAAAAATGTACACACACCCCCAAGGCAGGAAACAAACCCAGACCCTGGAGGTGCAAGGTGATTGTGCTTACCAATAAGCCACTGTGGTTTGTTTAGACACTTCCTGGAAAATACAGACATCAAGGCATTACAATACTCCAACCTAGATGTAAAAAAAAAAAAAAAAAAAAAGCATGAACTAGTTTCTCTTATTGATCAGTTAATTTCCTGTGCATTTCAAGTGATTGATTAAGAAAAATTAAAAAATTTCATAACACATTGTTGCATGTTTTTTCTGTGCACACAGGCAACTGTCATGTAGTGGAAACATGTATGCCTATCATGCCCACAACACAGTTGTGTATGGCTAAACAGAAATAGCTGTATGGCTAATGGGGAACTAGCCGTATAGCCACATGGCTTACCGGGAAAGAAAAGAATTTTTTTTTTTTTTTTAACTAAATACACCATAACTTTGAAAGATGTAATATTAGAATTTGGCCTCGATTACTTACACTGTACTGTACTGTTTTTTGTCTGGGGTGACAAAAAAAAAGTGATGACAACCGAGACCTATGCAAATTCCTTTTTGATTGACATACTTTAAAAAAAACTATCAAAGAAGCATTATACTGTGTGGATAAACTGATTATTATGTAGTGGCCTTATATAGTCCTTTTCTTGGCCATTTTCAGCCAAACGTAATGGTGAGCATGACCAAGCAGTATGAGTTTGTGTTCATTTAAGTATAAATACAATAGAAAGTATAAATATAAAGTATAGACCTCATAA
>JAQMYG010000037.1:17798715-17816025 GCA_030014215.1 Clariallabes teugelsi
CAGTATATATATATATATTTTTTTAATAGGAAATTATTTTACATGTAAGTACATTAATACTTGATCAAATAACACATTTTTGCATGCACAATGTTACTTAAAAAATTTTTACTCTTCATTTAAATTTTTTTGTATTGTGTATAACATTTATTTTATATAATACTTTTTGCCCATTCTCCTAAAGGGTGCCAATAATTCTGAAGTCAACAATATTTCATCTCTTTGTTTCACTATTAAAAATCAGGTGCTGGATAGGTTAGAGGTTAAATTTCTCATCACATTTTGAAGTCTGCCTTATTAGATAGTTCTACGCCACTGATCTTGTCTTGGGTAATATATCTTATTTGTGGGGCTGAAAAAGCACCTCTTTGTTTCTTGTCTTTAATACCTGCAGGGTATTCTTTTCTTAATCTCTGATGATTAGCCTTTGCCACTAGGTCCAGGTCATTAATCCCATTCCCCTTTTAGTGAGTGACAATAATCTCTGCTCACTGGGCTTGGCGACCTGGCTCAATTTGTCACTCTGTCACCCAGTGGCTCTTAGCAAGGGGATAGGACAAGGACCATTTACTGTATCGCATGAATGTGCTGGAGAAAACTGCAGGACTGGCAAAAAAGTGTCAGGTGCACAATAGGATGTGGCATATTGTGTGTGAGAGCTTTTCCCCTTGAGACCCAAACACGAATGTTATGTGCCTTGTAAATTCACATTCCTATTTATGTTTTTAAATCCCTATAACTGTAGAAATTGGTCAATGTCTTCAAACAGAAAGCAGTCATTTATTCTTTTCTCTTATCATCTTTTTGGAATGACCCTGTCGTGGTGAACCAAAAATGAATCGATTCATCTTAAACTTATACTAATGCTCAGGTGATCTTTTGTGCATGCAGCTTTGCATTGAAAAATGTGCCTACTGTATACTTATATCACTCTTTTGAATCAGAGCAATGACAGAAGAGCCACAATCAAGGAATTTGACCCCACTACCCCTGTCCCTCTGTATTTTTCTCTCTATGTGCCACCTGCAGCCACAGAGCCATGGTACTTATGGCATTCCTAATGAATAAATTTGTAGATCATATACCATACCTCTTGACAGAAGACAGATCCTCCAGAGGTCTATTTCTCATCCCAAGCTAGTTTGCTACAGTAGCTCTCAAGTTTGCCCTGCACCCTGTGGAGTCATTAGCCTTGTGGGCTTTAATGATCTGCAAGGAGAAAGAACATGGGGAAGTATACTCACTTTATGTATGCTTTAAAGTGCACGCACTGTTTGGGTCAAGCCACGTATTCTGACATAATGAATCCAGGTCAGAGAGCTGGAGTCCTTTCCAGAGTCTACAGTATATGTATTTTTTTCAGAATAGTACATTTCCAAAGGTAAGTTGCTGTCTTGTATAGGCTTGCCGTTTTTGTTTTTTTCCTCTCTTGGTGATGGAGATTTGTCCACAGATAAATAGCTTTCCAGAAGAGGCTCTGGCACCAGTCAGTACTCTCCTCTGCCTGGATACAGGATATTGTAGTCATTTCCAACAGTCATTGTTTGGATGAGTGGTAACTTTAGAGTACAACTGGTCTGAGAACAGCTGTCTGTCTCATTTAATCTACCAGCCTCATGAACAATCAAGCACATGCACTTAAAAATTTAGGAACTGATGCAACAGCTCGGGCTATGGGGATCAGTCACAGCAGATGCTGAAGTCTTATTCCAGGCAAAAGTATCATGGAGCTCTATTACTGTAAGAGAGCATCGATGACCTCTCTGCCCCTCTCATACATCATCATCATCATCATGTCTGAACATTGTCCCGACAATTAAAGGCATACAGTTGCATAACAAGGGGAATTAAACTAATAAATATAATCTGTATTTTTTTTTCTACATTTCTTGGTGTATGTTATAGATGTGATTTTCTGTATCTGATATTCTCATCTCAATGTCACATGGCGTACATTTTCTCCAAGGCTGACTTAAAAATGAAGTAGATTAATTTTTCTATTTAGTTGTTGGTATTTTATAAATGCTGCAAAAACAAAATGTGAATGAATATACTGTAATATCAATATCAACATATGGCACACATGATACGTTTGACCATAAAAGCTACAGAACATAAAAAAAAAATACAAATCTATGAATTACTTGGAACTTAAGTGCTTAAGTGCTTACTATATTATGCTTAAGAGGACATTTAGTACCATAAATGATCACCAAGATCCAATCCAACTTTGTTCATCCCACTTTAAATGTGTCCAGACCCCCTTCTTTGCTCATTCTTTGGATTGTCCTCTGATCCTGTCATTTCATGCTCTTTAATGTTCTGACCTCTGGCCTGCTCTACTGTTTTGATATTGGATTGTATATTGGTGGGCTTACTGTCAAAAAATTCACACATGGAAATGTTTTATTGAGTTCGAGCGCAATGAAGGCTGCATGTACAAATGAAATAGTGTTATATATAATAATAATAATAGTGCATATATGATTTGTGTATGTGTGCATGCACTGGTACAGGCACTCCTGAAGCTTTGCAGTGATGGTGCTATTCGTGTGTGGGACGGCACTGTGCCAAAAGATGTAGGCAGTTGTGTTAAGTCCCTATTTGCCCTCTTTTGCCGAATTTAGCTTCCGAGTTCAATATAGCTCTACAAACATTTACTTTACTTTCTTGGGAAGTTTTGACAAACAAACCGCAACGGTATATTAAATGCAATTTATGTCCAACAGCACCTTCAATTATACACTTTGTATAAGCTACCTTCTGATGTGAATGGATGCCTTTGTGTTCCTAATTCTACTTTGCCCTGACTGTTATTCTTCCGACTAAGTTGCTCTGATCATTTTATATTCAAGCTATTCATATAAGCAGCTAGCTCACAGACATGTAGAGAATATACCTGCATTTTTTTTTTTGGAAAAGGTGGTTTAGATTTATGGATCCGCTAGAAACCTCATTGGCAACAGTGCTCACTGAAGGGTCATTTTGTGTTGATGTGGAGTCAGACTGACCTTTCACCTGTGTAGATAATGAGCTTCCTGCTATTGTGGAACACTTCCTCTTTGCTCAAATTCAGCTTTGCTTGTCATCCTGCTAGTGCTCCATGTCCCACTGTTTATGGCCATATCCCTTGGCCTGCTCCCTCCACTGCCTGTTACTGCACATCTACCATTATGGTAGCCTATTGTTCCAACTATACCTTTCTGAGCAGGATGAACAACAGCACAATGAGCCTACAAGGAAAATAAGCCAGAGCCTGGAGCTCTACTGCAGTTGCATGCTTCTCCACTTCTTCTTGGTCTTCTACTAGTCTACTTGGACTATCACCAAATCTTCTTAGTCTCAATTTAGACTACATCGAGGGCAGGTCAATGATGGCAGATCTGAAGCCTAGGCAGTGGGTGCAAAAACTGACCCAGAAATGGACATATTCAACTCACCTAACTGTCTGTTTACAAACGAGGGTAGTAAACTGGAGAACCTCCAGGAAACACATGCAAACATGGTAGCAGCAATATGCACAGACAATATAAGATGTAACAAACAGAACGAAAATAACACAAGAAATCATTCAAACTATTATTAAGTCATTGTGGTATGCATGTGTAGCTAATGTCAGCAGATTGCAGTTAATGAGTCCAAAATGCATAATGAACTTTTAGGGCAAATTTAAAAAAAATTACAAGATTTTGGGAATAAAGCGAAAATACACTGTCTGGCAAAAAATGTCAGATATTTGCAATGACATAATTTGGATAAGGTCACAATATTTCTTTCTTTCCAGAGTCACATAAATTTTTATCCATGGTTATATATTGATGATTGAAGAGTCAGACCGCTGCCTTAAGCCTTCTCCAGCACACTCCAAATATTCTCAATAATCCATAGGTGGAAAAACTTGTTCATTCAGTATATTCAGGTAGTCAACTGATTTTCCTGAACTTAGACCTGACCAACAGAGGCAACTCCAGATCATAACACTGCCCACACAGGCTTGGATAGTGAGCACTAGGCCTGATGGGTGCATCACTTTATCCACCAGGGTAAATCTGAACTTATTACACCATGACAGCCAAGATGCTTCAAAGCGGAATCACAGAGGAATCAACTAGCCCATTTATATAATGACTTCTGATGTCAAGTGTCTGGGAAGGGCATGGCATATTTCAACATTAGACTTAACAAAGGATATTGGCAAGTGTTAGAATGTGGCTGGTGGCAGGAGTCCACAGCAGCTCAATTGGCAGCATTGATATTACCAATGGCCACATTTTGTACTGAAAGTTTTTTTCATTTATTTTGGTGGTGTGGCTGACAGCAAGCCCGTAGAAGTGCCATTTGAGGGTTGACAGAAACACAGTACCTGGGGTACCTAATTGGCCATAGTTTACTAAAACCACAGGAAAAAAGGTTGAAACTGTCGATACATATCTGAGACTCATACCAAAAAACCCCCCCCAAAAAACAGATACATGCTTTTTGGGGCTGGCAGGGTACTATAGACGATTCATGCTTATGTTTTCCACTATGGCAGCACCCCTCTCTAATTTATCTAGGAAGCACCAGCTGGAGCGAGTGCGGTGGACAGAGGCCATGGAAAGAGATTTTCAAGAATTAAAGCGAGACCTCATCCAGCTCCTCTGTCCTCCCCAACTATTTCAGCTGTTCCTTCCTGGTACACAGATTCCTATGAGACAGGCCTGGGTGCAGTGCTTTCCCAGGTATTTGTCAGTGAATATCATCCAGTCCTGTATGTGAGTAGGAAACTAACCAAAAGTATGCCGAGTTGAGCACAAGGCCCTCTCCATCAAGTGGTCCATTAAGGAATAAAGTACTACCTATCAGGCTGTCAATTTACTGTACGCTGGTAACTGAACATGCACCCCTTCAGATACCAACCTGCACACAATGAGATGGATTCTCTCTACATAACTATTCATTCACAGTCCAGAACAGATCGGGGACCCAATATGGTAATGTGGATGGCCTCTCCCAGTGTCAAGCCCTGTTTTCTGATTCATACTTCTGCTATAAAAGGGTGGGTGGGGCTCTAGTCGGGTGACTAGCATTGGTCAAGTGCTTACACCCACAGCTCCCTCTCTCTCCCCCTTCATTCATGGACTCCGACACTGCTGTAGCTACCCAATCGCTATAAGGCCCAACGAGTTACGGCGGCCAACGAGTCCAGACCACTGGCTTGTCTGCCTCGCCTTCGCCCTTGACCCTAACCCTAACCACCACTAGCCTATGCCACACTGCAATGACAACCACCACCTTCTTCCAGCATACTTTTTCTGCATGAACAAAGTCTTATGCCACAGACTTCCACACATTCCATTAAATGTCCTTTCCTCCACTTTATTAGAAAATAAACCGGCACTATTTTTCACTATTTTTCTGCCTTCTGTGTCAGTGATCTGTTCTGCCCTGCCTTGTAATGAGACTCTTAGCTGCAGTAAACCACTTCAACGGTGCAAATGTTTTAAAGAAGGCTATACATCCGTGAATGATGACTCTGGCCCCAGTGGCTTGGAGCTCACTGCATTCGTTCCTGTGAACATCAAGTGGAATGCCTGATCTTGGCAGAACTGTGAAAGTGACACACTTGTCTGTGGGAACTTTACACACAATCACGACTTAGACAGTACAGGAACTTGGGTGGGAGTTATTATTGCCACATCTCCATATAGTCCTGACCAAGCCATTTCCAAATGTTTGGGCCATTAAAAGAGTTTGTGGGAGGCCAAGAATCAGGCAGTCCAATCTTTTCTCTGGCATCCTGTGAAATCTTTATATCTTTGTTTCCAAGTACTTGTTAAATGCTGGGAAAAAGTGCATCAGTGTAGCAGGGGATTATATGTAGGAGAAATTAAGGTAGTTT
This sequence comes from Clariallabes teugelsi, assembly GCA_030014215.1. Classification (NCBI taxonomy): domain Eukaryota; kingdom Metazoa; phylum Chordata; class Actinopteri; order Siluriformes; family Clariidae; genus Clariallabes; species Clariallabes teugelsi. The sequence goes on from JAQMYG010000037.1 coordinate 17,804,597, forward strand.
TTACTTTCATAAATGTATTCTGTTATTCTTTGCTATCAAAAGTCCCAGTTTGACTTGAACACCCCTTGTATATTTTATCACACTTTAAAAATGCACTGTAAAAAAAAAAGTAAAGCTTTTTTATAGATCCAAATTTTTCATATTAATTTTAGAATCATTTTGAGTGATCAAGTCTCACAAATTAATCATAAAATATTGCAGAACAGTGATTACATTAATAAGATTCCAGTGTAAATCACTACTAAGCATTAATTTCTATTAATATTCATTATAAGTTATGTAACTGTGTTATTTTCTTAATTACTGGAAATAAATATGTAATGGAAAATATAACTCAGAATTCAAGGCAATGCACAACATTCATGACTGAACTGATACCAAAGTCAAACAGTAACATGCCTCCTTTGTGCTATGCACAATGTCAACTCCAAGGACATTTCTGCTACAGCCCCAGAGGCAATCCTGGGACAGCTTTAACCCTGAGAACACTTGGAGGCCTGAAAGTGCAACTCATACCCACATGGGCTCTGAATACCAGCCCTGCAGTTGGTCACCCGTACTGTTTTTAGAGCTGTATGTACCTTATGCTGCCAGCCTGCACTGAGCCAGCTGTTTGGTTTTAGGGATGAGTGAATTATTTAAATCTTGTGACTATTTGCTGAAGAAGGAATGGGTGTGACAGAGGCCTGCAATGTATGTGAAAGGGTTGTCTATGCTGTCGGCCTATATGAAATATGATTTTAAATGTCTGCATTGATTGGGCCTGAATTATGGCTGATTAACTTGTCAGGCACAATTTACTCTCACATTCATTTCCACAAAGTGACAAATATTGGCACACCTTAAGTCAGACGCTCGACTTCCACAAGGCTACAGGAAGCCCTAAAAGGGCTCTAAAAGATTTTATAGCCCTTCACTCACTTTTCTCTGTAGTCTGTCATTCCTTTAAGAAAAGGGCTTAACTTTAGAGTCTGACCCATGTATACAGTATAAAGAAATGGCTTCAAATTTTCCTTAGAGAGCAAGTGCATGTGTAAAATATGTATAATTTAAATGTTGTAATCTTTATTCATTCTATGCTGGCACAATTCATTTAGATCTTCTATGATGGTTATAATATTGTTTATCATATTATATATATATATATATATATATATTTATTTTTTTTTTGTGTGTGTGTGTGTGTGTATATATATTATAATAATACACAAAAAGCAAAGGTGGCAAGGTGAGATTTTCCCACGTAGAACAGTAGCTTTGGCATGATTAATAGTGGAAGTATGTGTTATGGTAGGCATCCACCAAGCAGCTACAGATCAGTCATCATGTAGTACAAACATGACACCTGCCCTACCTTTTCTTCCCCTCATCCACCTTCTCTCCTGCGTCTCTCCTTCTCCTTTAGCACCATCACCAAAAACCTCAGCTGGTTGCTGCCAAGTGCATCGCACCACCATCACCCTCATAAATCACCTACCAAACAAAACATACTTAATCTGTGACGTGCAGGCCTGACACACAAATTTATCACCTGTGCTAGTGTTATAGTCGCACACCACCTCGAGCCACTGTTTACCAAGAGACGGAGCAAGAGAGAGCGAGAGAGAGCGAGAGAGAGAGAAGAATAAAGGACTTAAATGGCTTGAATCCTTGAATAACTCTTATCCACATGCAGTGGGGATGGCAGCTGCTATTGGTTCAGTGTGAGGAACAAAAACATTTACAAGGCTGGTTAATCTGAATGGCTGAAAATGTGCATGTTTATGCACTATTGCATTGGTAATTGCTGTTAAGGGTTTTCATGCTCAAGCATAAATGCCTCTGTCTTGTACATGGATTAAGCTGGCAAAAAGAGCTATCAGTCTACAGTTGGCTGTAGGTTTATGGATACTGGATCATCAAAAGCTCCTTGGAACAAATGCTTACTTTACCTAATCCCAGAAGAAGGAAAAATGGAAATATATAAACTAGCCTTATATGGATAATGTGGTTTTTATTCACATTCACATTCACTGTATCTGCTGCTGTTATTGTACTAACCATATTTGTGTGATGTATGGAAAAACTATATAATTCACAGACAATTTAACGAGATTAGTAAATATAGGATTTTGTTCATTTTACAAACAAAGGGTTTTCAGATGAATAGTTTTCATCATGACGAAAACATATGATTTGATATCCGCAGTGTTCATATTAAAGATAAAAAATAAAAGATACTCTTATGTGAGCTCTCATTGGTACGACAGGCACATACAGTATATTCACATAAGCATTAAAAAAATAAATCACTGAGCCCAACATCTGGAGTAGGCAAACAATACAGTCCAAGACTGTCCTCTTGCACCCTTTAAGGCTTCTGGCAGACATAACCAGACTGATTACAACAAGGGTGTGAGAGCCAAAGCAAACCGCAATAGGATTCCTCCCTGTGGGATTGAGCTTTGTTCATTTCATAGAGTAAACACACTCATTGTGAAGAGTCAGTTCCAGTGTCAGCCTTCTTAGAACTGAAAATGAAGCAAAATCTAAGTGAACAAGCTCCTGCTAAAGGAGATGGCAAAACTTCTGCTACAGACTTGTTGACTGATTACCCATATCTAATCATACCTAGATTCTATGTGTGTTGTGTCTAAGTCGGCAATATTTTAATTTCATTAAGAAATATGAAATGAGCTAAGTTGATAAGGTAACTGAATGATTAAAAAACAAGCTTGCACAAACATAGAAAGGTAACTAAGGTACAAATTCATATCATGGCAAGAAACAATTAATTAAAGGTGAAAAATGTTATCATTACTTTAAGAAATTTAAGAAATCTATTCAAAAACTTTGCATGGATCCCCAAGTACAGTCTTCAAAACCATCAAACGCTATGATGAAACTAGCTCACATACCAAGACCTACCTCTGCCGGATAAGAGGATAAGTTTATTACAATAACCAGCCTCAGAAACTGCCGATTTACATCACCTAAGATTATAAATGCTTCTCCGAGTTCAATCGGCAGACATATTTCAACATCCACTGTTCAGAGGAGTCTTTTAGTTCTAACCTCCGTGTTAGACATAGAGATGGTGAACGAACTTATTCCGGAATGAATGGTTCCCACTGTGAAGTATGGAAGAGATGTGATGGTGTGCGGGTGCTTTGCTCTTGACACTGTTGGTCAAAATTGAGAGCCCTATTAACAAGAGCAAGATTAACCAGCAACACATTTACCACAACATTTTGCAGCAACATGTCATCCCATCTGGTTGGCACTTAGTGGGACCATCATTTGTTTTTCAACAGCACAATGATCCGAAATGATCCCCCCACAACAAAATATTAGATTGTGTGACATTGGTTTGGCCATGCAATGTAGTTCTCTCTGTGCACAAAACAGGTGATTAGCAGTTGTGCTAATTAACTGGAAAACAAGTGAAAAACTGTTTTTGTGACAACGTTATTCAGCTCCTGGAGATGGCCTGGGTCATCCCCAGACTTAAACCTAATAGAAAACTGTTGGACAATGATGAAAAAGACAGTAGCAGTCAAGAAAGCATCTTGTGTACATGATTGTTTACAGGAAGCAATCAAGCAGGCATGGATTGAACAAGTGACTCCAGACTCTATGCTGGGCTGGCTCCAGCAGGTTTCAAAGAATAAAAGATTTCATACTAAATATTGCTTGTTAAATAGCAATTTTATCGCATAAAATAACATTGTTCTTATTATCTTTATTATAATTATTTTACAAAATTGAGAATGTGATTAAAACATTTCCACTTTTGTTTCAATACTTCTGGCAACCACTGTAGAATACATAGAAAGAAGTAACCACAATTCAAAGACTGGTATATATATATATATATTTTTTTTTTTATTGCTATAAACTTTAAAGAACATGAAAGTATGAACATAACTTTCCCCATTTCAGAGGGAAAAAAAACCCAAATCATATTTCAAGGTTATTTATATGGCATCTTTGAGTTGTTTTCCTATGTACCTGGATATATTTAAAGTTAATGAGATGGAAAGCTGTGATTTACTGCATATTTTAATTTACATAAGAGTCCTAATCTGGAGCAGGTGTAAATGTTTTTCATACTCATGTTTAAAAAATGAGTTTGACTATGAATTCTGTAGAAAGACGTAATACTTTGTTGGAATGAAATGTCATACAAACATATACAAATAAAATGATATTGGCATACCAATAGCACCTGATCATACAGTCATGTATGAAATAAATAAGGCATCAACCCCAATTTTGCAGATTAGACAAGGAAAAAGTTTAATTCTGTAATACATGGCCACAGCCTGAAGGAATGTTTCCACTCGTTGAAAAATTATCAGATTTTCCACACAAGTGCTTTATATATTTGCTTTGTGCACTTTAAAACATGTTTTAGTCTGGCTTTTGAATTAAAGAAATTGCTGTAATGGTAATAAGGAATAAAAGTTGTTGAGGCATGTCGTAACATGTTGTGCAGTGAAAAATTATAAATGAAATTATAAATGTTAAAAAGGAAAGGAATGTAGATTTATCATGTCCCTGATTATTTATTTTAGTGAAAACAAGCTAAGAATAATGTAATTAGTTTATCAAGTTAATGTTCCACTGTCCAAACATTCATTAAATTATATAGATAACTTCCTGTCCTCCCTGTGCACGGAGAAATCCCTTTCCTTCCCATTGTAGAAAAAACACGCCTGTATAGGAGGGAATGAGTTTATGAATGTGCATGTTCATGGTAGCCACTGATGGATTGGCATCCTTTCTGAGTTGCATTTACCTCTTGTGGCCTGTTTTTTATTTATTTTATTTTTTTTTACATGAAGCCCGGATTCATCATTAATCTGATTAGGATAGGATGGTTTAATGATTAAATTTTGAAAATTAAAGATCAATTAATAAATGATATGTGCATAACTCATGCTTTAACCATTAATGGCAATTCACATACTAACAAAATAAACATTACACACACAGAAATGACAGTTGCATATACTGTACCCTACATTTAAACAAGCTCTTGTATAGCTCCATCCTCACCCAGTCGCACTAAAGAAAATGCCAATGACTTCCACATTTGAAGAAAGGCATAGAATAAAACATTTAAAGTGCACTCCAGTTTGATTACATATTAGTATCGAAGGTATGTTTATGTCACTTTTGTTAATGATGAAACACATCCGAAATCTGATGTTGTGATATGAAAAACAGAGTGGTGTATCTGATCAGGCCAACTAACCTCCCCTATGATTGGCCTATAATTCTTAAAAGCACATTAGCGTGTGTCATTTAAATTGAACCAGAATGCCATTGTTAACATCAGTGTTACAAATGAGTTAGAGTAGAATACAGCTGACATATCCTTACAAAGAAGACAAACTTCACTTGTTTTGTTTGAGCTCCCAGTATGGTAAAATGTACTTCATTTAGGCTTCTTGCTCTCTGCTATTTCAAACTTTGTTTATCAAGAATAATTCTGCTAATGTTACGTGACAACAGCATGTCAGAGTGAATTATTCTGCTGCCATTTTGCTAGATTGATGACATTATGGACAAAATGAAAAATGGGAAAGAAGAGTTTAATTTCTGACCTTGCTCAATATTTAATGAACTTGTTACAGTTCGTGCAGAATGGCTTTTTTTTTTTTTTTTTTTTAATAAATGGCATTACAGTAGCTTCAGAAAATGGTGAGATAATTACAGAGCTCCTACCAGTTTTGGAAGTGACACTAGGCGGGCACAAAATACAATAGATAAATAGGAGTGTATGGAGACGGCACTAATCCATGTTCATGAGAGTTAAGAATAGAGCATAACATGGAAACGGTTCAAAGTCGAAGCACTAGGTATTATTATCCCATGGAATTTCTTCTCATTAGCATCTCTAGCAATTTTTAGTTTTAAATACATTTCTGACTGTGTACTGCTGCCCTTTTTTTTCTTTTTTTTTTTTTAAATAGGACTTTTTTTTCTCCATAAAATAAATATAGAAGAAATAGCATTGTTGGGACCAACCTAATGAAACGAGTTAATCAGAAAACCCAAGCTGGTTACTGTCTTCAAAGTAGACAAGAAAAAGAAGAAGAAGAACCAGTCTGAAAACTTTGTTTGTTGGTGTAATCTGCTGTATCTTTACATGAATATGTGACAGTGGTGGGGGGCTGTGCAAGAAGTTGGCATGGTATGCTCAGTGTTAATTACAGGCAGTAATGAGAGAGCTGAACCAGACTGCAAGACACAGGATATTTTTAGAGATCCTTCGTAGTTATCTAATGCACAGCCAGGGTTTGCACTGACACAGACTGCTGTGCCTTTTTTTTGTTGTTGTTGCTTAGCCTTATATCCTCACCTGTGGTTATGCTGGCATGCTGGGTGTGGTGAAATGATCATTTTTCTTCCCACAAATTACTGATTAGTGACAAATTCAATAACTGTCTGCTTATTCACAGTTGGTTGGTTGGTTGGTTACTCAGTTCGTCTCTCCATGCCATTTAATAGATTAGTGAACCTCTAAGAAACCATATGATTTTTTTTCTCACTCATTTGAAGCTTTAAACCAGTGATGGCAGTGAATAATATATGAATGCATTCCAGGTGTAACATTTGTCAAAATTAGGGTTTGATGGACAAGTTTTCTACAGAAGCAAGGCAGAAGGCAGCTCACAGCTAAAACAGATTGAGTCCATGGTAGCCCATAAAAGACATTTTGGGATTTGGGGCTGGTTCATCTAATTAGGAAAAAGATAATGATGCATGATGCAAGACAGTGAAGCTAAAATCGTGACCTTCAATTTGTATGTGACTGTTAGGGACTATGTCGTTCAAAAATGGAAGGATAAAACAACCTACTCTTTCAGAGTTTGAATAGTGAATAATCTTGACTCTTTGTTGTGAAATGACCGTCTCTTTTTAATTGGTGCAATAGTTGCTGAGTACTCTGGAGCTATTTGTGGTGTGATACAATCTTGTAAATGTCAGCTGTCTCCTATCATAAAATGCTGAAGAAAATGCGTACAGGTTTTGGATTCCTTTCACCCAAAAATGTCATTGAATATATTATTTAATATTATTTTATTATTATAATAATTCTAGCTACTAATTGAGGTTTGTTCTTTCCTGTATTGTATTGACAGCAGAAGCTAAATAATAATTAAAATAAACTAAACCTAGTAAAAAAGGAATTTGTTGACCTGATTAGTCATAGACACATACAATCAAGAATTTGTCATGAACTTTTCCCCTCTTGTCAATTTCTCACCTTTAATTATAATCAAAACAAAAAGGCACCCAATGCCCTTTGTGTGTTGGTGACAGCTGCGGCTGGTCACAAGCACTCCCCAGAGCCAAGTCATGCAACACACACATGCGCACACGCGCGTCCACACACACAGACACAGACACACACACACACACAAACAAACACGCACACACACACACACACACTTGTGTCCTGGGTATGTGTGTCCATCTGGGATCCTATCCTTCAAACTGCTGTGACTGAGCTCCCTCCTGGCAGAAAGACCAGGGTACGAGGGGAGACAGAGTGTGTAAAGGAAAGCCACGCAGGGGTGAGGAGGAAGCTGTCCAAAGCCAGCTGGCCTGGCTTTGAGAAAAGCAAGAGGAAAAGTAGGAAAAAGAATGGTACAAAAAGAGAAGCAAAAGAAAGTATTTAGGGTATAGAAGGTTTTTGGGTGTTAGAAGGAAGTGTGGCCTAGCCGAAGTGAAGACAGACACACGTGGAGAAGGCCTTTACAGCAGGTTCTGTGAAGGCAGCTGCAGCAGCACAGTAGATACAGGTGAGATATGGGGTTTGGGAGAAAAGTACAAAAAATGTTCTTTAGTAGCATGAGTTTAGTGACCCATGCAATGATGCAAGTTAAATTTTAATATCAAATAATATGCTAATTTGTAATATACACATTAAAGTGTTTATTCCAACTGCTGCACATTATTACATTCTAACACCTAATGCACCTAATGCTGTTAAGAAGACCAAAAAGCACATGCCATTACCAAGATGCTTAAGAAATAAATGTATTAACTGTGTTACTATAGCCTATTTACTAGATGATTAGTTACATCAATTTAGCTAATTGCCAAAGAATGATAAAGAGCACAGATATGTTAAATGATATGACCTAAACAAAATAATTAATAAAATTATTATGTGTTTCAGTTTGCAAAATGCCTCAAATGTGTCTGGTCTGATTTAAGAATAGTACAAGGTCCCTGCATGTATCACATTAGATAAAAAGCTGACATTTCTGCATTTAATTTAATATAAAAAGCGACATTTCTGCATTTAATATAAACTTTTGCATTAACAACAGTCATAAAATAAAATAATAACCTCATGAAGGCTTTTGTGGTGCACAAGTAATATGTAAAATATGTCCTGCTTTGCTCGCACTAATCTCACGACCACAGGTGGCTGGGGTTTAGTGTAGGCGGCAAAGCCTCTGGTGCCAACAAGTGTGGTGTATATGTGCCCAGCCCTTCATGGCATTTCTTTTATAGGCAGCAACAGCTTCAACAGGCCTGAAAGAGGGAAATGCATGGGGATGATTAAACTCATAGAAATATAGAAGGAAAAACACTGGCTGTTCTTGCATCAGAATAAACATGGGCATCCTCTTAAAAGGCATTCTACAGTTCTCTGCACCGAAAACAAATGTTAACATATGTTTAATTTCTGTATTTGCTTTATTATTTAAATCCACCTTTAAGGTGGGAATTTGAATTGGTGTACTTTGATATTCTTTGATTGTAGAAGCAAAATGAGAAGGTATTAAAATGTATTGTGATCTTAACAAACAATAACAAAATACTGTAACATGACAGTGATCTTTATCTTGATGACATGATATGATACTTAATCATATATCATATACTTAATATGATGAGTTTGCTGTTGGTTTGCTTTAAGCACAGCTTTCGAATTCTGTGAAATCTTTCAAATATAGCAAAGTCAGCACTGGAAACTTTAAGGGGGGAAAATCTTGCCAAATAAATAATAATTAATATGTTTCTAGCATATGTAATTTATTATTTACATTATTACAATAATTTTAATTTCTCCCCACTTTATCACATCTAAGACAGCTCAAGATGGCATTAACTCCAATATAACACAAATAATTCAATCAGAGTTGGCAAATGGTAATTGCAAATGTGAACAATGTACACGTTTTTTTGCATTCAACTTATTTTTGATCATTTACATATTTATTTATTAATTTTTAGATAAACACACTTAATACATGGATAAAAGTTGTTAAAAATAAAAGTTGGATAAGTTAAAATGTCTCTAATTTAAGACTTAAAAGATAGCTATGTTTAAATTAATTTATTTATTCTGTTATTTGTCAATAAACTGTTTATTTCATGGGTAAGACAGTGGCTTAGTGTTTAGCACTGTTGATCTGCACCTCCAGGTTGGGGGTTCGATCCAGTCATAACAACGAAGTTAATCCAAATGGTTTTCTGGAGTAATATAAACTCTATTTTATTAATTTGTGCTAAGGATAAGGTCCAAAGCACAAATACGATATATTAGTAATAAAAAAACACCCCAAACAACAAAGTCTTGTAATCTGCATAGTCTGGGTGTGGAATGGTTATGTAGTATTATTCTGATTACATTTCATAATTACTGCTGTATTCTTAGAATTGCAGAGTCGGATGTGAGATGTTAAAAAAGAAGTGATTTATTCACGGGAGTTTATCTGTGGTCGACAACCTGCCTGTTAGGACCTTGTTCCTGTAAATCCCAGTCAAAACAGCTCGCGCTGTGCAGCAGCACCACACCTCTTCCTCAACTCTTGCGAACTTACACGTGACTGTGCCACACGCGACGTAAGCGAATCCAACCCCGTATTTCTCTGATTGGGCAATGAAAACCCCATTACGAACCCTATTGGCTAAACAGGCTGTCAGTTCAGACGAGCCGGTCCTATTGTTCCTGTTGTATTCTAGAAATGACGTCAATGGTATCTAAGGCTGTACACCTTCAACTTCAATAAATATTTAAGTACTTAATTGTAGCACAGTCTAAAACAAATAAATACGGCTGTTTTATGTAGTTACATCTCCTTAGCAATTCCGTATATTAAATTTCCCCTTCTTTTGGGTACTTTTAAGGCTGTGAACACCATCTTGCTATTTTCTGTCAGCCCAGTATTTTAAGCGTGTTTCCTGTACTTTGAGATTTTTTCCAACCACTTTTTTTTGAAAGCAGGTGATGCAACGTTGTACGCTTCAGAAGAGTTTCCTGCTTTTCAGTAACTTACCCGGTGCACCGTGTGCTGTCTGAAACAGGCTAAACCGTTTTAAACAAACCATTTTGGAACCCAAATGCGTCTTTTGTATATTTTGGTTAGATTCCATTCACTGCGCAGCCCATAAGTTTCCATATCAAGTTGCTAATTGAGACACGAGCAGGAGGAGAGGGTGGGGCTTGAGAGACTTCGTCTGGTGATGTCACATACCGGAGGCGGGGCCTATGTTTGACAAGAGCCTGCTTCTTCGGAGTTAGTTCGCGTCCCGAAAATAGAAAGCAACCCTGCATGTCAATGTGACTGAAAATACATTGATGTCGCTCCGCGTCCCCGCGACTCACTGATACACTGTATCTATATCCAGCGAGGGAGTGCGGGAGAAAAAACGGGTGAGTAGCAGAAAATAGCAACAATGTTGCGCTGTGAGTTGGTGTGAGACAGACAGAGCGCGAGAGGGAGTAGTGGAGCGCGCAGAGGCAGCACGCAGTAAACGCGTGTACAGTACAACATACAGTGACGGGCTGTTTAGATCAACGCGTTTTATCTGTCAGTAGTTATGAATACGGGTAGTTTTAATGCTTAGCTGTGCGTTTAGAAACTTTGTTGCGAATTTGATCCCATCTCTGAAGATGTTTATAACGTATCGGTGAGGAATGCGCTCGCTATGAGCTGTGCTTCTATTCATCACATAGACAGCTGTGTGTATTCGTGGTTTACACTGTAGATCTTTAATGATCTTTTTTTTTTTTTTTTTACATTTGAGAAACATACACAGGAAGGAAAATAAAATCTAAAAGTTAATAAGATGGATATAAACATGTCCAGTCCTCTGAGGTGGAATAAACACACGGAGATTTGCGACTCGACTTTCCTTCTTAATGGCGTAAACGGGAGCAGTGTGTGTGTATGTGTGTGTGTGTGTGTATGTGTGTGAGTGTGTGTGTGTGTGTGTTCTGCTTTTGGGAAGAGAAGTTAAACTCAGGAATCGATGCCTCTGTCTGAAGTTCTTTTAAGTAAACTCAGTGCGCAAAATAGTTCCCATGTTTATTGCTCGGCCATTATGAAGTGTTTGTGTAAAGCTGCAGTCGGTCCCGATCCGTGACAGTAAACATGGCTTCATACATGATCACAGTGATCAGCCTTTTAACTAAA
>JAQMYG010000037.1:17853319-17868628 GCA_030014215.1 Clariallabes teugelsi
TTATGGGGGTGCTGTCTGGGAGCAACGCCATGACCTACAGTATATAGGCTGTGTTGTGTGTATGTTTCAAGTCAAGTCGGCTTTTAATGTCATTCCAACCATATACAGTTCAGTACACAGTGAAACGAAACAGCGGTCCTCCAGGACCGAGGTGCTACATACATGCAACAGCATACATTAACAACACAACATACTGTAAATTAACAACACATTTACATTTTTAAGTTAACCTAAAAACTATCTATTTCTATGCAAAAAAAGAGACAACAATAGACAAGAGACAACAAAGTGCACATGCAAATGTGCAAAAAAAAGAGCTACAGAACAACGTAACACGTTACAGTACTTTTTTTGTGATGAGATATGAGTTGAGGTAGTGAAAAGAGAAACAGTAAACAGTAAACGTTGATATTTCTGAAGTAGCAACAACGATTTAAAATATTGTGCGCAAATAGCAAGTGAAATAAAATATTGTGCAAATATTGCAAAGAGCAGTTCAGGTAGGTACAGTATGTATGAACAGTTGTGAGATGGTTGCAGGGTGATTGTGCATGTGTGTGTTTATCATGTGTGTGTGTGTGTGTGTGTGTGTGTGTATGTTTATCAGTCCAGTCCCTTTGTATTGAGGAGACGGATGACTTGTGGGTAAAAAAAAAAAAAACATACAGTTTGTCTGTATATATGTTTTCAACAAATTCCATGTACTTTATTAATATTTCTTTCTACATTGTAAATTGTTGTGTATTTAACTGTTCTCCTTTGAACAGTTCGGTGAGATTTGTCTGCTGCTCATATCCTGTAAAGCCTTCATAACGGCTCAAATCTGAGGTGATATTAGGTGTTGATTTTTGAGGCTGGTATCTCTAACCGAACCTCTCCTCTGCAGCTGAGGTAGGTGTTGGTCTTGCGTTACTGGGAACGTCTTCATTAGAGCCGGTCCCATCATGGTGCTTTATGTATTTTGTAAATGCATTTGACAATATTTTTATTGCAAGAAGTATTCCAGAACAGCTGACCTTCATGTCTTAAAGTAACTGTTGTTGGTGTTGTTTCTTTGTTAATGCCATATGTGTTATTTCTTAGTAAAAAAAAAAAAAATCAAGTATTGTTCTAGAATGTAGAAAATAAATCCAAAAACTTGTGTTCACACTTTTGACTGGTACTATAGATGTACCAGTCTATATGTATATATGACAGTATATATATATATAGTCTACCAGTATATATGTGTGTGTGTGTGTGTGTGTGTGTGTGTGTGTGTGTGTGTATACACTTCAGGAAAAAAAATAGTATGATATATATTTTATTAATACAATATTGTATATATAGACATATTATTTCACAAAAATGTGAAAGTATACCTCCAAATACATTCCTTTGATGAAAAATCTAAGAATTAATGTCAGTGTGTTTAATAATAGGTAATAATAATAGTTGGTAATAGTTGGTAGTAATAATAATAATATTTGTCATCATAATGGAACAAATACAATACATAAAGTGATTGACCAATTCCCTGAACTAACTGCATCTATACAAAAAATACAGTAAACTTAAGTTAAAAGTTAAATTCTTGCTCTGATGCTTAAGGAGTTATAAGAGACAACATCTATTTAAAACTACTTTGTTAAAACTGTTAAACATGCACTTTTGTCCAGAAAGAAATGTATTACATTTTGTCTTCATTAGGCATAAAAATTCAACTGTTTTATTCAAACTATTATGTACAGAAGTTTGACTGGTAATATATGAATGACTTAATCTAAATCTTCTCCTTTTGCCTCTGGTAGATTACGGGTCAAAGTTCAGAAAGACAAAAATGGCAATTGATCTAAAGACTAACACCCTGGAGTTTTTATGGCTATTGGAAATCCATAGCTTGCACTATAGAGTGCAACACCCCCACACACACAAAACACACACAGCACACTCATCTTTCACCTTAAAGTCAGACTTCAGTGAGATCAGGAAGTTATATGCAAATCATTTTTCTCATTGACAGGCAAGATCTTTCGCTTCTTCCCATGCCTGAGGGTAATAATCTGTCTTCCATACACATAAAGCTTAAATAATCTAATCATTTAAAGAATTAAAAAATATCTTTAAAGAAAATCCACTGTTTTGTAACATGCAAATAAGTTTAGCTTATTTTTATGACTGAGAGAATGTGTTATTTTCTTTGTTTGAACAATGTATATTTTATTATTTATGTACAAAGAACTCAGTATAAATGGAGAAAAGAAACTGAAATGACCCCTAATGAATATAAACACCCAATAGACCTTATTTCACAGTTCGCTCTTAAGACATGTGTGATGTCTAAAATGACACTGTGCTTAGAATCACTGTGCTTAGAATTGTCAGCTTTCACTGTCTGTTAGTCAAGCAACAACTCAAGTGCAGTCTGTCGGGTAGTGGGGAGTGAAGTGGGGGCTGTTTGGCTTGTGGGGGTTTGGGTATGAGTGATGAGCCAGTGTCTGACCACACTTACCCCACAAATAAACCTTGAGGCAAAACGTAAATCTGGGTCACAGTCAGTCCAAAATTTTAATGTATTACTTGCATCAGATATTGTTACCAGCATTTGCTCTGATTGTAAATACTGTTATAATTTTGGCTTTATTTCCCTTGCCATCACTCATTGAGTCCACCCCTCTTTCCACTCATGTAGACATAACTCTGTCCCCAGAGTTAGCAAGCTAGCTAGAGTTTACAGTACAATAATTGTAATTGCAATTGTAAGGACTGTAATGTCATCATTTTTATGCCACACTCAACTGCTTGGCATTCATAGGCATTCAGTTGCTTAAAAGCGAAGTTACAACTCTGTAAACAGGTAATAAACAACATCCTATAAACAACCTCATCGTAATTTATGAGGATGTGATGGGCATTTGGGTGCATATCTCTAACATGACTGACAAGAGGCCAGTTTAAATGTATTGCAAAATGGTTGCAGGTTCCCAAACTGCCATGTTATATTTTCAATTTCTATAAAATTTATTATTAGCATATATTTATATATTTATTTATATTTATATTTACTGATTATTTGTATGAAACTAATAAGGGAAAAAATACCTTTTTAAAACACTCTGTGTGTGTTTTAGCACCATGCCCACTGTGGTGAGACTTACCTGACAATTGCAGTGATTCATATACAAGGTGTCCCAATATTCTCGATAAAAAGGCATTAAAAAGGAAGAAAAAAAAAAGTATTTGAAATTTTATAACAATAGAGAATAGTACAGTGTTTGTTTGTTAGCCTATGGTTTCAAACCTTTTGGCTACCCTGTAAAAACGTGTTTAATGGACTGCAATTTATAAGTAAGTCAGACTACAAGCAGAACATTAAATCCATATCGGATTTCTGGCAGTTCTAATATATAAACTTATCCTTCTGGTCACTAGCACAGTTCCTGAACTATTGAACCCCATTACTGTAATTTTAGGAGTTAATTGTCATGCCCTGCTCTGCTTTCCTGCTTTTCTGTTTAATAGTTGGTCATGAGAGGAGTTAAGTTCAAATAGCAGTTATTATCACCATCAGCCAGGGGGTAAATGAACACAGTACATAGAGCTTCCATCTTTAATCTCATTGGAGACCTACTAAGTTTTATTGTTTGTTTGCAATGTTGTTGTTTTTTTCTTTGGCGTAAATGAGTTATGCTGACATCTGCCAAATAAGACATGGATGAACATAACATTTTAGATATAAAATTATATGCATCATCCGTTATGATGGAAAAAGCTCTTATAGCACCATCATAACAGTAATAGTAATAATTAGAGCAAAAGCACAGAAATACTGGTTAATACCCGTAGATGCATTAAACTTTTTTTTCTCTTCTTATACAGAATGTATTGTAATAAGGGAACAGTTTCAAATTAAAATTGTATATTAAATTACATAAGGTCAGGTGAATAAAAACTGAATCAGAAAACCTCTTTTTGGTTGCACGCACTAATAAAGAAGGCCTCTCATTTAGCATAGCACTTCTTTTCTTCAGCTTTCCCCGATGGAGAGATACATAAAAGATATGAAGACAGAGAGAGAGAGAGATAGTGGTTTGTGAAAGTAAGTGGGTTCGGTTTCTATGGCAGCAGTAGATTTTGTGGAGTCTTCATTGTGTATGATAGTGCTAATAATACAGACAATTTTAACTTGTCATTGCACTTCTTTTTTTAATGCAGCTCGAAATTATTCTTTCAGTGGACATCTAGGCACACAAATTGCACAGAGGAGCAGCAGGGGGCAGCAGCAGTCTGAACACTGAGAAGGTAAATGCATGTTGCCATCAACACGGAAAAGACTAATTACACTAATAATGTTGATGGCAAGCCTGAAGGCCAAAGTGGTCAGAGATTGAACATACTGTCAGTATTTCTATTAGCCTTATTTCTGTTTCCCTGGGCAACAAGCCAAATGTTTGTTCCTCACTTCTCGATGGGCGCATTTACTAGAGCAGAGGCAGAGCAATTGTGCTCCTAAAGACCTTTCATTTCAGATATACACTGCAACAGTAAGACAGATTATTATTAGATAAATTGGTGTCATTTAAAATAGTTTAAAGGCAGCGAGCAGAATGCTTCAAAATCAGGACAATATTTTATTTCACTGTTCACTGGAGTATACAAAGGATTTGATCACCTCAGTTGCTGAGCTCTTGGTGTACTTATAGACATTACATATTACAATAACATAAAGACAAAGACAATGACAACCATGTTAACATATACATGCTTGCTATAAACAAAAGTAGATGCATAACTATCAATCTCCTATTGTAGATTTAAAAAAATACTACACTATTGGTGCAGCATCTGTTGTGATGCAACATTAATTAGTTTTTTTTTTTTTTTTACGGAATACTGAAAAAAGCCTTAATTATAGAAGCTTTTGACTAAGATACACCTTAATTTCTCATAACAAGCCTAGCAGCATTTATTGCACCTGCTGCACCGTGTAAATCTGTGAAAAGTCATCAGAGAGAGACTAAATGAGCACTTTAAGGCACCAGCAGAGATCAATATGTAGAATTAAATCAATTAAAAAAAAATTCTTTTCTATTGTGAATGCATTGTTGAGGTACAATACTTATTCACCAGATTTACTTACCACAAAGCAGGACTAATTCACGAAACTTACGGTACCCACATACTTTTTTGACATTTTAGGGATTGTTAACAAACCACATTTTGTACATAATAAACCATTTACATAATTAACTGTTTGCTGAATTCGTTGGCAAGTCTAATGTCAAGTATGCTAACTTTATTAACGTTTGATGTTCTGTTGATGTTTAATTAAAAATCAGACCTGGATTTGATTTTTTTTTTAAAAATCCTATTCCCCCTCTTTGGTAATCTGATAAGCTGCACTGAATAAGGACACACTAATCCTATGTAACCAACCAACAAACAAACACTCACTCACACACTCATCTTCTATACCGCTTTATCCTATATTCAGGGTCGCGGAGACCTGGAGCCTATCCCAGGAGGCTTAGAGCACGAGGTGGGGTACACCCTGGACAGGGTGCCAATCCATCGCAAGCCACACACATACACTCACACACTCATTCACACTCTATGGGTAATTTGGGAACGCCAATCAACCTAACCTACATGTCTTTGGACTGTGGTAAGAAACCGGAGTACCCGGAGGAAACCCACCAAGCACGGGGAGAACATGCAAAACCCATGCACACAGAGACGGGAATCGAGCCTGGCCGGGAATCGAACCCTGATCCTGGAGGTGCAAGGCGACAGTGCTAACCACTACACAACTGTGCCGCCCCAAACAAACAATTATTTAAATAATTTTAACAATAAACTTTTATTTTTCAGGTTTGCTGAGCACCACAATCATGCTGTTCACTGTTCTTTTTCTAATTACAGTACTACTCGCCCACTACTCGCTCACAGACCTTCACCTCTACGTTACATAAAGCATGTTAACACTTTTATGCAAGTTCCATCGAGTGAAATGATCAAAAAACTCTTTTGCAGTGCTCTTTGCAAAGCAATTTTTGTGCCTGTCAGAAAAGCGAAAGTGTTTCACAGTGACAAGTATTTATGGTAATTGCTGTTGCTTGATGGATCTGGCAGTACATTTGATGTTGTCTGCTGTGACACTTTATCGCAGTCAAGGTGCATTTGGTCAAAGAACTGCATTTCATCAAAACAGCAAAATGTAATGGAAAAGGGAAAATACTCCAACCGAACTGCCCTACTGAACTGATTTATCTCAGATTGAACTGGAGTTTTTTTTTTTTTAATCCAGTAGGTGCTATTCTTCTAAACTGTCTCCTAAAAGCAGTGGATGGCTTTATGAGATGTATCATCCCAAGGAAAGATTAGTTTGCATTCAAATTTCATATGAATAAAATAAAAATAAAAAAAAAACAGAAAAACAACAGAAGCAAAAACAAACTCTAATCCTATCAGTAAATTTATGGTTTGTAACTTCATACAAATTTGATATGGGCAAAACTATAATAAACTGAGTGAAATAATGTTGATCTTTATCTCTTAAAATCGTATACAACATTCATCGTCTACTGCTTTATCTTGGATACAGGGTGGCCTGGAGCCTATCCCATGAGACTTAGGGCACGAGGCACATTCACACACAGGGACTGTGGGAGGAAACTGGAATACCTGGAGGAAACCCACCAAGCACAGGGAGAACATGACAACTCCATGCACACAAACTTGAGGCAGGAATCGAACCCGGAACCTGGAGGTGACAAACTTTAAATGATATCTATGTTTAACTAAATTTCATAAAAACAGTCTTGGTACAATAGGCCTGAAGCCTATTCCAGAGGACACTGGGCACAAGGAGGGATACACCATGGACAGGGTGCTAGTCCATTGCAGGGCACACAAGCACACACCCACACATTATGAAGGGAAGAAACCGGAGTACCCAGAGGAAACCCACCAAGCATGTGGATGACATGAAAACTCCATGCACACAGCATGGAACAGCATTTTTGTCCAAGTCAGCTGTGGCCAAACTTTCCACTACAATGCCATTTCCTGGCTAACTGATCAGATCTGTTTATGACAGTGATAAAGCTGAGTCATTAGTCCATTATTAGTCAATGAACATGCCTCTGTCTACTCACACACTGTTTACAGTTATTTACATGCAGACATGTCATGAAGATTAATGTCAAAACAGACCACACATAATTTTTTACTACAAAACAATCGTACAGAAAAGCCTTGCAGAAATTATGATAATGTTACAAAAACAAAAAGGAAATGATTTTGTTCCTTTTTTTTTTTTTGCATTCTAATACATCTAAAATGAGTAGAGCTGCAGGCATTTCACTGTTGTCATTTTTAACTCACAAGGGTGCAAACAAGCGCATGGTTTCATTAGAGTTCATTTTTTCAGGCTTTGTAAAAAAAAAAAAAATCATAATAACACAATAAACTACTTCCTGCCATAACAATGTACTGTGAAAGTAATAATAATTAAAATGATGAAATGTTCTGCACAAGGATTGAATTTTGTTTGCACCTACAGAAGCTAAGCACAATCTTAACACATTCTAGCCTGGTTTAATCTCCACAGTTGGTACAAGAGCAGATAAGTGTGGCACACTTTACACAATGAGTGTAAAAATAGGATATGTTATGTTTAAAATAGGATATGCCTCTGATACACACCAGTGTGTTTTTTTATTGATTTTCAAGCATTCCTTCCCAACACAACTCTCTCATTTTTCATCCAGGCTTGGGACCAGCACTGCATGCAGTGGCTGGATAAGATTCAAGATTCAAGATTCAAAGAACTTTATTAATCCCAGAGGGAAGTTGCTTAAATATATGGGGTGTGGCAACCTCTGACAGTGGCACTCAAACCCTGATCAACAAACTAGAGCCTTTGCTAACTGAGCCACCACTCCCCTAGCTATACCAAGTGCATTTAACAATAGCAACTTGTATATATAAATATTTGACCATAACAAGATATTGGTTATCACTTGCAAAATATGAATATTGCTTTGATTAAATATTAAGCAGTATAGATGATGAGTGAGTGAGTGATTTAATATTTGATAGCTTTTCATTAAATATTCCATTAAATATCAGTAATCTATTTCAGAAATTCTTTCCATAATTAAAAAAAAAAAAATAGAATCATGAATTTCCACTTTTTCATTTTTTAATCCACTTTTTCATTCCATTTGATTTTCCTTTTTTAAAAAAAAAAAAAATCTATACTCATTAACTGCATGCTGGTCTTTAAGGCATAAGTTTAGTTATTCATCCTCAGGAAATGCTTATTTTGGTCAGGGTAACAGATGTCTAGCAGAGAAACCACGTGTTCGAAGCAGGAATACATACTTGATGAAGTGATACTATAAATAATAAAATCCCCATTATTTAAACATTTGAATAACACAGCAAATTTAATGCATGAATATTTTTATTTATCTAAAGTGATTCAAGTGTACTGAAGGGATTGTGAGTTCAAATCCCAAAGGTGCGACAGTACTCTGTAGCTGGGAGCCAAGGGAGCAAAATTGTCCATGCTCTGTGGGTGGGAGGATGTAACAGTCTCTTTCTTTTTAATCACATAGACACTACACAAGCTGTGAGCTTATGTATGCAAAAGAGAGCAGACAGCACTTTCATTTCATCCTACTTTGCAACCATTTGAAGAAAGCTTCATGTATCCCAGAGGAAGCACATGTTAGCCTCCCCCATTCCCAGTTGGTAGCTGTTACTGTATGTGCTGGGAAGAGCTGGCTTGTGAGTCAAAGACAAGGGCAAAATTACAGAGAGCATGGATTTCTTTTTTAAGCATAGAAATTAAAGTAAGAAAATGTGCATGCTAAAGAGAATAATTATTGCAGGCATGGTAAAGGGAGATGAAAATGATTTTTACTCTTCTGATCACACTTCTGATCTTTATTCTCATTGTCATATCCAGCCAGATCTTATCAGTGCAATATTGCACCACATGCACATGTGGGCCGGACCTGACAGGAAATTAGGAGGAAATTAGGACATAATACTGATAATATACCATCCATCAAATCAGGAACAAAAACAAATCAAATATAAACCTAGCACCTTTTGAGATTTAAATATACTCAGCTTGCAGAGTATCCATTTGGAAAACAGTAAATCTTTATTTCCCCTGAGTTTCTGAGTAAAACACCAATAATACTAGTGCATTGGGCTCATATTTCGATAATGAACACAGATTAAAAATTTTTTTTTTATAAAGACGCTATTCTTCTACGTAGTTATCTGCACTGCCAGGTTACAAAAAGTAATTGTTTGGGTCTAAATAAGCAAATGTGTATAAAATTGTATAATTACTGCGATTAATATTTTATAGTTGTTTTGTTACAATTCTTTTAACCCTGATGCAATGAGTAACTTCTCATTTCTTAAACAACCATGTTGGAACACATCTCCCCTGGTAGAATAAAATGACTGGAATTGACTTAAGAAATGAAAATATTTTTCTGAACTAAAAATGAGAGTCAAAAGCATGGAGAGATATTTATTACATTTTTTAATTACACGTTTTTGCAAGCAAAATATGAAGAAATGAAGGCTGGCTCAAAATTTACATTTTGTATGTTGAACAGTTAAAGTAAGAGCATTTCCCCATACAATTACAGGACTGGGGCTATGCTGTGTGACCATTAAAAAAACATGTTGTTAATCAGAAAAAAAAAAGGTTCAATTTGCTAGGAAGCATATAGATTGGACTTTGGAGTAATGGCAAAAGGTCATGTTGTCTGATGAGTCCAGACTGACCCTATGCTACAGCAATGGGCACTTCAGTTTAAGACAGAAAATGCATGATGCGATGCACCCATCACACATAGAGGCCCCTGTACAAGCCTCTGGAAGCAGTGTTATGATTTGGGGTTGCTTCTGTTCTGTTTAAGAGACTTAAAAATTTTATGTGACAATAAAATTAAGTCAGCTGACCCCCTGAATAAACTGAATGACCATGTAATCACATCAATGCATTTTCCCCTTCCCTAATGGGAAAATATTCCAGTACAACAACTTCCAGAACAACAAAAGATCATCTGGCACAAATTGTAAAGGAATGATTATGGGAGCACAAAAAAATATTTTTTTTACACATGAATTAGCTACCTCAGAATCCTGCCCTAAACGCAAATGGAAGTCTTTGGAATGTCCTTGAGATGACATTATAGAGGGGTTTACTAGAATGTGCTAGGCAGTGTACATACAGTAGTTGTTTTGTACAGGTGAATCATATCTGTAATGTTACTTAGCAACTTTACCATCAATTCAACAACACATTCCATTCTCTTTAGCAAGGCATTTACACTAATGCTGCATTCACTGATATTAATTCACAATGTGACGTATTAACAGTATTAACTTACTGTGTACATCATGAACACATTTACTATTCAGGCTATATGGTATGTCATAGCTACACTTCTAAGGCAGATGAGACTAAAAAATGCTGTCTTTGCCTTGACATTGGTATTAAATATAGATCAAATAGGTTCCAAATGTATATTCCATAATGTATCTAATTTAAATGTGTAGATATTCACTGTGCAGATTTGTCTGTTTGAATTATTTATGCAGTTGTTTGTTTCATTACTTCCTCTACTTTGCTTCCTTTGAATGGTAACTTGCTATTTTCTCTCAGACCGGAAAGCTTTTTTGATTAATTGAATAATTTCTTGATTACCACACTGCTGTGCATTAAAGAGTAACAACTAGGATTAAGGAAGTGAGTTTTAACAGACTTGCACAGGAATAATAATAATAATAAGCGTAATTAAAAAAAAAAAATCAGTGACAAAGTTCAAATCCCTTATGGGAAATTTCAATACAATTCTCCTCTACAGTTCATGGATTCATGAGTTGTCATGGGAACTTGCCACTTATTTTATCATGAAAGAGCAGTCACTGAGATCAATATGAAATACACGTCATCAGCTTATGTTTTCCATGAACCTTGCCATAGGACTTTTGACAGTTTTACCCTATAACCAGTTTCATTGAATTCACTTTTCTTTTTACAGTATACATTGTGAGAAAATAGCTTTCAGGAATATGAATTAAGCAAGCCAAGTTTACTAGAGTCGAGGAAAAACTCCCTGAGATGACACGAGGAAGAAGCCCTGAAATGAATCAGAGTTAAAAAGGTATTCTTGTATTTATGTGGATGACAATAAAGAATGAGATCTTAATTCAATAAGTTTGTTTATTTGTCATTGTTTATTGTTTGTCATTGTTTATCTTAAATAAACAATGGTGTCTTGATCATAAACTGTGGAGATAAATTAAGCAGAACACATAAAGTGGAAATCATTAGTATAGCCATGTGGGACAATGTACTGTAGTAAAAAGTGAGTCACGTGTATAAAGCTCCAAACATAAATAGAACATTAGGATGAATAAGGAAGATCCAGAGGTTGAGAGAGACCACAGAAGCAACAGGAGAGCACTGCACAACAATAAAACAGGACAGATTATCACTTATGACAAGAGTGCAACCAAGAATGCCAACAGGCTTAGGTTTGACCAAATTTGATGGTGGAACGGATGGTACATTTAAGTTTTAAATATTAATGATCTCAATGTAATTAATGTACTCTATTCAAGAATGTAATTATATACAGTATTGTATACACTGATCAGCCATAACAGTCAATACCTCCATGTGAACTGAATAACATTGATCACCAGTTATACTGTGAACTAAAGGTCAACCCGCATGTTCAGATTCCTCAGAAAGGCCAATACAGCACAAATTGCAAAAAAAGGTCAATGCTGGCCACAATAGAAAGGCAAAGAGCAAAGAGCCCAAGGCTGCCAACCCAGCCTTCAAATTCCCCAGATCCCAATTCAATCGAGCACTCATATGATGCACTGGCCAAACAAGTCAGATCCAAGGATCCCCTACACTGCAACCCACAGCATTCAAAAGATCCGCTGCCAACATCCTAGTGCAAGGCAATATACAATATTGTGACTAACAATAAAGTGTATCAGATCAACAGCAAATCACCATGAGATTTCACCTGAAATACCACATACAATGGCTAATGGACTGGTCATCCTATGCTGGATTTCTTCAGCACATTATTTGTGAGTGCTATTTTTCTACTCGGAAAATCTTAGTGTAACAGAGAATATTGAGTGTCCTGAGCCCTTCACTCACAGCAGGAAAGTAATATCCATCCCTGCCACTGCCTTTCAGACCTGCACATATCACCCTGACACTTCAAAACTGCCAGACAGACACGTCTTCCTCATACAGAGCATGTCATCCGGAGGCAAGCAGGAAGCGGAGATGACCTTTTGACCTTTCTTACTATGGAGTTATTACCACCCACACAGGCTTTCTCTACCACCCGCTTTCACTTATCTCAACTCTCCTATGGTATTTTTATTTTTTAATGCAAGCCCATTTTCTTCCCTTGTAGAGTGTCTTCCCTTTTATTCTGTAATTGCTTTCTTTTAACGACGCCAATAGGAATGTTTTGGTGAGTATTTTGAAAATGATCATTTAAAATTGTCCAAATAGTGACATTCAAGATCAAAAGAATAATTTGTTATTTTATACAATAAAAATTGGCATAGAGTCAAAAAGACATCTGCAGTACTCTGGTGTCACTTGCTCAATTACTTCCTGAAGTTTATGCTCAGAAGATGGTTTCTTGATTGCTACTGTCTTCTTTACCATTGTCTAACAGTTTTCTATTGGGTTTAGGTCTGGAGATGACCCAAGCCATGGTTCCAGAAGATGAATACCATTTGCACATAGTCAGTTCTCACAAGTTTTTTTAAATTAATTAGCACGACTCTTCAGCAAGATAGGTTAGAACTAATTAGAGGGGGAAAAATCTTTAACTGTTTTGAGTACAGGGATGTTGACATATGTTGTCTTAATACTTTTGGCCACCACTGTGACCTACACCAATTATTCATTTTAAACAAAAGCTTTAACCCAATATTTAAATCAAAGCAAAATTCTAAATTTAAAGTATTTCAAAAACAAACAAAATACTGGAGTTTACTTCCTGTTATTAATATGCTTTTTAATTTTTGTGACATATTTTGTATTACATTCATTGTGAAATTACCCCTGACTGAAATGGCACTGTGATGAAGGTCATACAAAATGTAATGAATAATATGCAAATAATATGCAATAAAGTATCACTTAAAAATGTGCCCACTTGTTATGTAAAACAAATCCTCTTCCTAAGAGCTGAAGTGGCCATGAAAAAAGTGGCACTTTTGTTCCGCTATCAATCACTTTTTTTTTGTTATCTCTATTATCAAGTGCATCCATTCAAAGTGCTCTACACCCCATTTTAATCTTCATATTTCTCATCTGCCCAGCCACGACACACATCTTAAGTGCTTGACAGTCAAAAGCTTACTCATCACACATCTGCTCAGCAGGTCACGTCTTACTGCATAAGCACACTTCAACAACCTTGTATAAAGGGGCTACATTATTGTTAGCTCCTTTATACTGTATATTGTTAGGTAATTACACATCATTACATCTCTGTATTGGCCATTGCACTAAAATACTACTTTCAGCTTTTTAATATTTTATGTCAGAAAAGTAACAAGATAACAAGATGAACAATAAGTCAAACCTTTTCTTATGTATTTACCAGTCTTATGAACTACACTTTACTATGTGAAAAGTGTTACTTAAATTCTATTTCAAAGTTTTGAAAACTTTCACCCATTCATTCATTTATTCATTCATTCATTCATCTATACCACTTATCCTGTACAGGGTTGTGGGGGCATGGAGCCTATCCCAAGAGACTTTGCGCACAAGGCGGGGTACACCCTGGACAAGGTGCCAATCTACAGACACACACATTGTGGAAATTTGGAAACAACTTAATATAATCTGCATGTCTTTGGACTGTGGGGGGAAACGGGTACCCAGAGAAAACGCACCAAGTACAGGAAGAACATGCAAACCCTACACATACAAACATGAGGCAGGGATTGAACCCTGGAACTGTGAGTCCACAGTGCTAATAACTATACCGTGCCTCCACATAGCATCCAGATTTAAAAGAAACCGCAAGAAGGGCTTCTATTTGACATTTCAAACATAAAAAATAAGATAGCCTTGAGGACACAGTGCAGAAAAATGCACTTAATAATCAAAATCTTTTCCTTAGCAACTATGATATTACCTACCCAGTAAGATACATATTAAAGAATAAAGTCCAGAGGGTTAATAATATATTTTTAATATTTTTTTGTCAACTGCAGTCTCTGTTACTATAAATGTAATTTATGTCTGTTTTACTTTTTATGTGAACATTAATGAACATCAGGAATAATAGAAATTCCAGATGTAATTATAAAATATTTAAAATATTGAATGTGTAATGGCCTGTTCAGTTTAAATTATTGTTTAGTTTAAACAATGGTTTAAATTAGAATATAAAATTCTAACTCTATCTATCTATCTATCTATCTATCTATCTATCTATCTACACTAATCAGCCACAAAACACCACCGCCTGGTGAATTTCATTATATTGATTTTCAATTATCAAAATAATTATCAATTACCAGGAAACTGGTGACAGGATCATGGGCACCCAAGGGTCATTTATGTCTGTGGGAACTAGTCTTCCAGTCCAATCCCACAGAAAATGGTCATGAAAGAAACATGTCAGAACACCCAATGCATCATAGTCTGCCACATATGGGACAAAGAGTTCAAGGTTGTTAACGCCACCTTCAAATTCTCCGTATATCAATTCGAACCATGAAATGCGATAAAAAAAAAAGTCTGATCCACTGCGTCCCCGCTTTGCAACCCACAGAATCTGCCGCTAATGTCCCTGTGTCAGACAACACAGCACACCCCCAGAGGTCTTGTGGAGTCATGCCCAGAGTGGAAAGAGCTTCCCAGTGTGCATCTGGCATATCATTGTTTCTCCAACCTTATTAAATGGTACAAGATTATTATACAGAGTAACATTAATTTTTGGCTGAGATCTTGTGTTTACCATAGGTTAACTCTAACTCATCTCCAGCACATCCAAAAATCTTTCCTTCTTACCTTGACACATGCATCACTCTGTAATCGGACCCCATGACCTTTATCCTTTGCTCCAAAGTTGAATCTTTATCCTCTCCAGAGGTGTCAAGTAACGAAGTACAAATACTTCGTTACCTTACTTAAGTAGAAATGTTTGGTATCTATACTTTACTGGAGTAATTATTTTTCAGCCGACTTTTTACTTCTACTCCTTACATTTTCACGCAATTATC
>JAQMYG010000037.1:17868728-17885088 GCA_030014215.1 Clariallabes teugelsi
TATATATGACAGTATATATATATATATATAGTCTACCAGTATCTATGTGTGTGTGTGTGTGTGTGTGTGTGTGTGTGTGTATACATATATATATAGGATATACTTCCTGTGTGCGGTCTGCCACATGAGAGTGTCAGTTTGTGTGTGTGTGTTGGTGGGTGTTTGTGTCTATGGGATCACTGAAGTGACCTGCTGTGCGGGTGAAATGAGGTTCTGTCCTGGTTCAGCTGGCCCATGCATGCTGAGCAGCAGTTGGACAGAACATAGTCTGAGTGTAGTCTATCACAGTAAGCTTTTACTGTTCTTTCAGTGACATTACCAACTTCAGTCTGCTAGACAGCCACTAATGCAACTATCTGTATTTGGATTTAGTGCCTAAAATGTAAGGCATTTTATATTAAATATGAAAGCATATCCACAGAAAAGCTGAAAAACAAAAATCCCGGAGTTAGCAATGCCATCAGTGTCAGCATGTACACCAAATTCTTATTCGGTCTATACACGTGACTGTAAATGCATCTCATGGTATTAAACTTGGTCCTTATTTGTCCTTCAAGCTTCATGCATCTGCATGAAAGTAGCAACTTTTCCCCCCCTTGTTTCACGGAATCTCGTTCCATGTGCATGTATATAGTCTCGATTCGCTTCTTTTTCCTTTTAAAAAAAATAGTTTACTGAGTGTAATCGATGCTCCACTGTTGCTATCGGTTGTGCCTTTTTTTTTTTTAACATCCCAAACCCACAAACCTGATGCAGTGAGATTTTGTATTGTGTTGTGATATGTGGGACAGATTGGCATTGTCACAAGTAATGTGTTTTTCTACTGGAGAAAGAGAAAGCAAGACTAATGACAACTGGGAAAGAGATGCTTTTGCTGGGTCTTGGGATTAAGAGGCACACAGGGCAGGTTGCTCTCAGCTTACTCTTCATCCTGAACTGCTCAGGTACAAAAGGACTACCTACTCTACTGGCTCAGCCAGAACCAGATTTTGGACACTGCCTCTTCTTCTGGGACTTGTATGATGGACAACTGCATCTGTAACCTTTACACTTGTAGAAAACATCTCCATCTATTTGAATAGATATCTATATTCATTTAGCACACTGCATGTCTTTTACGTAGTGGCAAATGTAAAATTAGCACTAGAATAGGTTCTTGTTTTTAGTTTACAGTTTGGCTCCGTGGATCATTACCTTTGGATTTGGATCGAGGTGCTGGCTGTGCAGCTGAAATGGAAAATGTCAGCATTAATTAATTAAGGGCTTTGATATCTTTATTGATTAAACAATATACGCATCAATGCATATCATTATATAATCGTTCCTGTCAGAACGTGCTCTAGTGCAGAGAAAGGAAAAGAAATTCAGTTATGATCAGAGGACCACTGTAGTATTAAAAACTGTTTATGATTTTGTTGTGGTTTTGTCTACGTTGGGTGAATCGCTTTAATTTCCCCTTCGCATGAATTCGGAGTAATGAGAAAGGATTGGTGTTGTTTGGAGGACATTGAGCACTGTGTAATCACCTGCAATTTGCAACATGTGACATTACTCCTACTCCAGTAGCACTGACCCACGTGCTGTGTGCTTTCACAGACACTCTATAGCTCATTGGATTATATTGCATTGAAAGGGTTGCCGCAAGCTGTGACCAATTAAAATTGAACAAAGCCAGCTCATCTACTTAGCTCTGCTTAGTAGGTCAAAGAATTTGGCGGAAGTAAACGCGCACACATACACACACCCTATGACTCCTTTTTGCCTCAGGCACTGCTTTTCTAAGCCACAGCTTTGCCATCCATGGATATTATGCCATGTGCCCTGCCAACCTGTTCTGTGTGAGAGCAGATTACCATGCTTCTGCATGCTGTCATTCTGTCACTTTAATATCACATATGCAAATCAGTTCACCTCTTTCATTTCTTCGATGTTAACGTAGAGCATACCATAGAACTTATATAGTGTTACTCATAAGCCTTTCAACTTTTCCTTTCGTGAATTGACTTCCTTTTATGAATGATGGAGATTGTTTGAATGATCTCCTTGGATTTATACTGCAGGTAAAGGTAAGCAGCATAGCACAGCACATAGCAGCGCTAGCAGCAGCTGATAAAACAGCTAAAGCGATCCGCAATTAATACAGCCGACTAGCTTGCCATCATGTAGAGCAAGAATCTCTGCTACGTGAAGTTGCATCTATTGTTTGAAATGAACGAGTGGTTGCACAAGCTCGTGATGGGTTTTAGTCCAGATGGCGAGAGCAAAAAAGTATCAATGTGCGTGTGTGTGCTGTTTTCAAAGGACACGCGTGGCCGCATTAGAGTGAGATAAAAGTCACTTGTAATTATGAAGGCGAACTGTCATGACATACAGATCCAACCTGACCATAAAATCAGAATCGAGCAATGTGGCATGTAATACGAACGTAGCCATAGAGCCCGAAGACTGAGAATAGGTCATCCGTATATGGCTCAGGTTACTACAGAATTGATGCATGATCTGCAGTAGTGCACTCATGTTACAGTTAAAGCAGTTACAGAATAGGGCTGTGGGCATGAGCATGGGAGGAGTGATGACCCTGATTGTCCAGGCTTGGAGCCATGCATGCAGCTGTAATATATCTAGAGCGAGTTTAGTTATATAGTCATTTCCTTCATGCGTCCCTGTGTATTCACTTTAGTAGGTTAAAAAAATGCTTCCTTAAGGTGAACAAAGGCCATCAAACCATTACTGTTTCATAAGAGAGACCAGTTGAAGACATAGTACTGAAAAATTGTCACATCTCATTTATAGAATGACGTTTTTGCATTTGTTGGACATTTCTTTATAGAATGATTCATTCTCCTAAAAGTGACATTTAAAAACATTCCTCGCTATCATATCATTTCACCTTACGTGTTGCTTTCTTTTATTCCCACCTGTCTTTCAGGTCACCTTCACCAAGAGGAAGTTTGGCTTGATGAAGAAGGCCTATGAGCTCAGTGTCCTGTGTGACTGCGAAATTGCCCTGATCATCTTCAACAGCTCCAACAAGCTTTTCCAGTATGCGAGCACTGACATGGACAAAGTCCTGCTTAAGTATACAGAGTACAACGAGCCTCATGAGAGCAGGACAAACTCTGACATTGTGGAGGTGAGTACGTAGGTTTTCATTAGCTGCTTTACATCTGGCTGATAGCAAGTTTAGGGGATTACACATGGAAACATGTGTGAGGATGTGGTTCAGTTGTTATTCTCACTCTGACTAAACACTTCCCAAATCTGATATGCCTGACGTACAAAACATTGTCCCCTGTGTATAACCTGTGTCACCTTCGCACATGTTTTATTTTATATACAAAAAAATATCTCAAAGTTTATTGATTAAAAAAAAATAATAATAATAATGATTATTGCAGTAGATATGGAATAAGATGCAAGATGATTTAGTGCACTTCATTATTTAATGTAATGAATAATTATAGCTGACAATGAGAAGCTCACAGAGGAACACAATATTGACGGGTAACTGTTTCCGTCTCGTGCTTGTTGTGATAGGTTTTTGGGGATATCTGCTGTGTCAGATAAGTTCAGCTCAGCTTCAGTCTTAGTCAGCTAACCAAACGCATGGATCATAAAACAACTCCACTAACTCGAATACACTTATGATAGTTATATAGGATTGCCATATAATTCCTTTCTCATTTTTTAAAAATTAGTTAAGACATTTTATACAACTTGTGTTGTAGATTTCTTACTCCCTTTAAATTGCCCTCAGCTATTGTTTGTGCTCATTTTTATTAAATGAAAAGTCATCATGCTGCCACAGTACCAGAAATTTACTGAAAAGAGCTTGTTTTTACAAACCCGTCACCTTTAAATGAGCAGGCTTCATTGAACACATTTGTCAGCAGTCAAACATTTCACGGCAGCTGTGCAGTATTTCTTATTTCTGCGACCCGGGTCAACACTAAATTGCAGTCTTATGTTTGACAATGGGGATTAAATACTGTAGCTCAATATCAACATTAATGTTCTGCACTGTCACAGACCAGAAGGTTGTGAGTTTAAATCCCAAGGATTGCCAAGTCATAACATCATGACCCTGTGTTATGACCCTAGTCTTCTAGCTATGTTGGGTTGTGTGAAGTGGAAATCATGTACATGTAACAATTAAGCCCTGGGTACAACTGGGTAACACATTTGCACTCACATTTATGCCTGGAGGTAATGTACAGAAACATGACCAGTAAACCTATAGTGTCTTTTTAGGAGATCAGAGAATGTAGTGGAAAGATGCAAAACACAACATGCATGGCAACCTACAGTAAGTTCAGGATGTAACCGTGGACCCTGGAGCCACCTTGCTGTCTACTAAATGAAAGTGATTCACTAAAGGCTCAAATGGTATGAAAGGAGTCTGCTCTGTAGCATTCTTTTTTTATTCATGCTGATGCCACTGGTAGTGCATTAGCTGCTTGGCAGTGCTGCAAAAGAACGGCCAGCCATCCACAAGACCTTTTTTTTTTTCTATTTTTTTTTTTTCTATCAAGGGCCCTTATGCTTGCCTGGCCCTGCCTTTTGCAAAGTGCAAGCCCTCACATGTGTTAAAAATAAATAGGCACACATTTCCTCTTATATAACCATGCCATCTTAACAGATTTGCCATTTCTTGTCTTCCTTCTGAAGAAGATGCTACACAACCACACTCGGGTATTTTTTGTTTGGACATTACATTACATATTCTTACGTTCTATTTGAGTGCTTCACTTCTTAGAAACGTTAAGGCTGAAGGATGATGTCTTCAGCAGCTGATGGAGTGACAGTTTTGTCCTGCAAGTTGCATCTAAGATGCACATGTAGCAGTGAAGTGTAGAAGGCTAGCAGGCTAGCTGGTAAGGTGCTGTTTTTCCCATGTCAGTGCTGAGAGAACCTGACTGTGCACATGAAAATGTCCAACAAAGCAGTTCTTGTCCTCGCTCAGTGCCGAGCCACACAGATTCCCCCTCAACCCTGCCACCTTCATAAAGGGGGGGAAACAACATCAACTGAAGCCTGGTGTCTGTTTTCTTATCAACACCATGTGAATGCAGAGGCAAAGAACACGGCAAGAAGGTAATCCACGCCTCTTGTCAGCGTGCCAGTTCTGTACCACTGCTCATCACGAGCTGTGTTAGAGAGCCAGATAACATCTGCACCCTGCATTGGTCAGAGGATAGCCATACTAATTATTACATGTCTTTTTTTTTTTCTTAAACAAGTCTTTGAGGCCGAGGTAGGGTTCATCCTAAATGAAATAAAATAATTAAATAGAAAATCTCAAAAGTGATAGTGTAAGTCTGACTGTTGTTGTGTGAAAATGGAAGGCTTATGTCCCAGTAGAGAGGACCAGTGATGCAGCTATGCTATCTGTCCTTAATATGCACTCAGCTCACCCTAATGGATATAAAAGGATCAGAACAAGTATTTAATGGATGAATTCTCCCTTTACTCTTATCTCTTGAGCTCTTACCTCTTATCCATTTTGGTGAAACGTGCTTTACATGCAGGCCCCAACACTTCCCTAAATTAAAGCACCACACTAAACTCAGAAACACCAAAGATCCTGAGATTAGTTGGGCTCACGCTTGTGATTTTTTGCTGTTCCCAGCTTTTTCCATTGGACAGGATTGGTGCTCGTTCCATGTGAGAAGCCAAATCAAAGGTCACATTCCTCCTCACCAGCACCATCTGTAGATAAAGGCTTGGCCTTGTAGCATGTTAGAACAGATGCCACACTTTCCACAGATGGATGTTTGCCTGGGGTGCAATTTGATAACCAAGTACAGGTTGGTCTGTTGGGACCAGTGCCATAGACTCAGATTTTGAGTAAGGGTGGCTGAAATGGGGGGTAAAGGGGTGAAGAGTCCACGTCTATGCTTGTGTGTGCATATCTGTGACGCTGTGTGCGCTGTTGTGTGTGTGTGTGTGTGTGTGTGCATGCACAGGGCCAGCAAGCAGCAGTTCAGCTTCAATAACACCCCGGGCGACAGGTGAAGCGTTGCGTAAAATCTCCCTTTGTGGATCGTGTCCACATCTCTGTCTGATTAAAAGTGGACACGATCCCATCTGTGTCTCGCTTTTCAACAGTACCTGGTCTGAGGCAGTCCATTTTATTTACTGAATAGGAGTGCAGGGTTGTTGGAGCGTTTCCTCAGGGGTTACAGCTCTCATTCTGGGAATAAGTGGGGTCTTTAAGGACCACAGGTGTTCAAGAATATCAGATCTCCACCAGCACACTCTGTCCTTGCTTTCACCTTCCCTACCGGCCAGTGGAGGAACAGTGGAGGAGGATGAGAGTTTGTAAAACAGTTCAAAACTGAGTAAAGGACAGTAGTTTAATCACAACAGTTGAGCGATTGCATCAAGCTAAATTTATTGATTGATGTCCTGTTGTGTCAAAGTGTGCATACAGACTAGACTACATATATTCATATATTTCATTTTTTCACCTATTTATATATTTCATGTGATCGTGTATACAGTAATACAGGTATGCTCAAAAGTTAGTACCCCCAAGTGTTTTTGTGTAACAACATAATACAAATCATCTGATCGTAGAGTTTTAATGTTAGGTAAATACAAACTTAGACAAACAAGATATGTTTTTTCCCTGTGACTTTATTCATATAACAAAAATGAAGCCACAAAATAACAGAACATCATACCAACAGTCAAACATGGTAGTGGTAGACTTGCCATAATTTACGGAACCATCAATTCTGTGCTCTATGAAAAAAATCCCGAAGTAGATGTCAGGCCATCAGTTTGTGACCAAAAGCAAGATTGTTTTGAAACAACCTCTTGTGAAAAGTAGATCCCCTTAATGACTAAACACAGGAAATGGTTGCATGTACTGAATGTACAGTACAGTACAACACTGAATTTGAATATTTTTGCCCCAGGTGTACAGTATGTAATCATTGTAACAGTATACGTTGTAATGGCACCACTTTGTAATCTATATAATAAAGATTCTAAAAGCATGATTTGTTCATGTGAAAGCATGAAGTACAATGTAAAAGCCTTAAGCACGATGTCTGATGCCTTAAATATATCACCTTAAAGATATTTGTATATTTCTCACTTTAACACCCCAAATTCCTCCAAGGGTTGCCTTTGTAATTAACCTAATGAGTTAAATAATGTGTGCTAGACATAAGCTAGACCATAAACTTTTAATACCTGCATAATTACTTATGTTCATAAAGTTTGCAATGGCCAAAGCAATAGTGGATGACTAGGTGGTGAGTTTCTACACTTTCCCTCTATTGTTGGGAGATTGTAATTTCTGATGATACCACAGATATTTGTAGCTAGGTGTCTAAGAGAAAACAACTGGCCCCGTTTTTCTGGGTAGGAAGGATAGCATTACTCTTCCCCCGGCAATCTGAAAGACAAAAAAAAAAAAAAATCATATTGTCTATTAGCTTACCAAGCATGTTTTAAAAACAGTGACTGTGTGGGAGAGCATGCGTAAGTGACTGTCACTGTGGACACATAACTGTAAATTTACTGGTTTGGAGAAGATAATTCGTAGTATTTCAATAATGTTTCTTGAACCACCATTGAAACTAAGGTAAACCACTTTCACTATTCCAAACTCCAAAGCTGAAAGTGAAGCACCTGCACGGTGTGTGTACTGTATAGTGGATACTGTATAGTGGATACAGGGCTGCAGCATGCTCTTCATGCACAATGAACAAACTATAAAGTATGCACACACACGCACACACATACACATACACATGCTGTACTATAACAATACATTCTTACACAAGGCTACAATGTAATGTGAAATACAAAGTGAAAGTGATTCACTAAGTGATAAGGACAAATTAAGACAAACATCCTGCAAAAGGTATTTTTCATAATATGGGTGGGGAAAAGTGCACTGTTTTATGCACGTTATGATGATGTAAATCATTATAGAATGTTTAGCTGATTGGGGACGACTAGCCCTGAGTGAAGCACACACACGACCTGAGGCGAAAGTAATGACAAAATCATGTCTTGGGTATTACAGTACCTGTTCTACTTGGTCTAAATACTATAATGATCAATATAGTGTTAGTGTTTACTCAAATGCTATGATTTTCTCATCAAAAGAATTATTTCCAAACTAAATCATCACATCGACTTCTTATAATAATTTATGATGTACACGATGTGGGAAATGCATACAATAAATGTAAGCAGTGTAGTACTGAATCAGTCAGCATGTCTGCAATTTCCACACTGTAGTAAGACCCCTGGAGTTCCTCTTCTAGTTCCTGTGTGTTTCAAATTCAATTTTATTTGCACTGCAAATGAAAAAGCTGCTGCAGGTAATTAAAATAATTCAATCATCCTTACTCTTCTTGGTCTATGACTTGAAGTAATGAAATCTTCCTTGAGTCGCTCCAGGGGCTTCCTCTCTCAGTCCAAACACAGACTTATAGCATATGGAAGATTCCTTCGACTTCACATACATATAGGCAGCATACAGTATATGCAAATAAATGGCATTTCATAGTAAAAAACATAGTAGGTGCATAAGATTTATTTATTATTTAATGAGAATTGAATAAAGTATTGATCTTTATTGCTTGGTTGGCATTTAGAGTCTGGCTAATGTTCAGTATCTCCTGTTCACTGGAATATTAAACAAATCAGAGGCAAATGTAGTGTCTGCTTTTTTAAGGCTATGCAAAGCCGACATTTTAACTTGTGGTTTTACGAAACAAATGTTTCTTTATTTCCTGACTTACATAAATATTCAAAGCTAGAATTTGTTGGTATTTGTTGCTAAGGGATTTTGCTATGTGTACAATAAGTAATAAATGACTGTCTTGAAGACTTTCCCATGTCAGAACAGCTTTGACTATTACAAAGACCCAATACTCAGGACTCCTTTACTATTTTAATGATTACTTAAAAAAAAAAAAAATTTATGGTGAGTGTTTGCTGTACAAGTCCCTATATCAGTAGTTGCTATAGAAACGAAAACAAATAAAAACGCTTTTTAACCAATCAGAGTTAAGCATTTATTAGAGCTGGGCTATAACATATTAAGATACAA
The DNA here is from genome assembly GCA_030014215.1 of Clariallabes teugelsi. Classification (NCBI taxonomy): domain Eukaryota; kingdom Metazoa; phylum Chordata; class Actinopteri; order Siluriformes; family Clariidae; genus Clariallabes; species Clariallabes teugelsi. Next base: position 17,877,808 of record JAQMYG010000037.1, read on the forward strand.
TACCACATGAAACAGATATACAGTACAGATCTTCTGTGGAGAATGATGTATAATGAAGTTTAATGGATTTGAAAAAGTCCTTGAAAAAGAAACAACTGTCTGTCCTTTAAGGGCATGCGTCTGAGGATGTTTAATGGTCAAAATAAAATTTGCATGATATGTAAATCTTGACCATTTTAAAATGCCAGCTATCCCATTTTCTCCTTTTTTGTGATTTTCCACTTGTGTTCCACATGAATTGCACCATTGTCTTTCCATAAAGCATGGGACTGAAAAAAAAAAATGTCAATGTCCCATGGTCCTGTGCTCGAGATTGCAAAACTGAACTTTCAGTCTAACACACAAAGCTTCTAAACAACAGCACTACTGAATTTCTATAGCATACATATTCATTATACAGCCATCTGAGTCCATAAAGTCTCATTGACAATGAGCTGGCAGAGTGAGTAAAGCTGTGAACGTTGGATTAAAAAAAGACTGAGTGTCTGGGAGTGAGGGCGAGGAAAGGAAGGAAATGGAGTTGAATGTCTGGGCCTGGGAGATATTTCTGATAAAGGACTTTCCTTCATCACTATAGCCTCAAGGGAAGGCGGGGGCGTGGGGAGAGGGGTGTAGCTGATGCCATGATGTCACAGGGGACTTTTTCAGTGACTTGACTACTGTGCAGAATGCCCATGCTTCATTTTTTTGGTAGAAATGCCACAGAAGTTAGGTCATTTCTTCTGCCTTATTTGATTCAAAAGAGTTATGGAATGCATTTCTGCCATCTTGTAAAAGACAGCTTGATACAAGCCCCTTCGCATGCCAGTGTGCATCATTAACACTGATAGCAAAGTAAGTGAAGGCACACCATGGGCTTTATGTTTAGAGAGAAAGAAACAGAATTGTTTGTGCTGTCAATCACAGCAGGCATAGTGATTAAGACCCCCAGTCTGTCTTAATGAATGCAAATTGGCACATCTGCTTCTGTGCGTTGGCTGGCCAGACTGTTCAATTAGCGTGATTGATCAATTATCCTCCTCCTGGTGTTGGGTAGGAGAAAAGAGGAGAAATAACAGAACATAGTGAGGAGTGGAAGGGCAAGAAAGCCCTTAAGGTCAACCATTAAAATACAGTTTAAATGTCATTTGGATAAATTGATGATGATTAAGTTATGTAAGTCATCATTGTTAAAGTTTCATTTTTTAAAATGTACTATTATGGAATATAAAGGTATCTTTCATATCGTGACTAATAATGCAAGCAAGAATTCTTGCATTTGTCTGCAGTAGCTTGTTGCCACAGTAGATAAAGTCAAACGCTCACATTTCCATGTGTATGTGTATTTTTCAGAAAAATTCCCCCAAATATGGTTTCGTGTCTATGCCATTATCAGCAAACCTTTCAGATAAAAAAGATGTTTCTTACCATTTTATGTGTTTAATTTAATTTAACCTAGCTGTAAGAAACCTGTGAACGGACATAATTTAAATTGTCTTTTGTTTTGCCATTTGTCTCAATTTCCCTGACTGTTAAATCAAAGACTGCTCTGGGGTGCTCTGCAAGCACAACAGGCACTGTTAACACAATGGCAATTACAAACCCATTTCTCTTTTAGCAGGCAGGGGTGGCAATCTTAATAGGGGTATTATTTATATGCCGCTGTTGATTCGGCCTTAGCGGCTAAACTCATTTTCCAAACATTAGGGGGCTGGGTGTCTCAGAGGGGCCCTGTCTGGGCTCTTTCACTGACAGATCAGGCCTGGAGTGCTGAGGATCTACAATCCTGACATGCCTAGATAGCGTCGCTCACAGGCTGTTCGAGCTGGCCCCTGCCAGGCCTGTCACTACCCTACAGACTTCCCGTAACGGCATTAAGCTCCCGGCCTTCAACCAAATACACTTGTGTAGAATTTCCTAATGGAGGTGTAGCCATTTTGACAGTTCAGCCACCAGTTGCTGAATTTTATTGGTTATTACATGTAATTCCTGGAAGTTTTGACCATGGTCTAAAGTTGTATTCCAGTTTTGCCATGTTTAGAGAAGCATGAATCTCAAAACAATTGAAACTAAAATGCACTTATCATGCCCCTCTTTCTGGTGGAGGAAGAGTTCTTTTTAACAATCGGTTTTAATTTAATTATAGTTACATAGGCTACTGAATAGGGCACTATCACTATATATGGGTTATACAGGTTCCACATATTGGCTACCTGGTGTTATTTCTTTCTAAATGAAACCCACTCTGGTTATGTTTCATCTTTATAAAGTGCTTTTCATTTGAAACAGCATTGTGTAATTGATAGCAAGGACAGTTACAGTGAAAAACTAGGGGGGAGTACCATAAACATTACCTGTACACACACACACACACACACACACACACACACACACACACACACACACACACACACACATACACACACACACACATACACACATACATATACACCAAAAAACAAACAACCAAAAAAAACCTATCTGCAATGAACAGCATCTCCACTGACTCAAGCCATCCCTGAGTCATTCTCTCGCATCTGCAAGGATAAATCTAAAAAGGGTCAAGGGCTTAATTTGTGTTTGATATGCACAGATGACAACATGAGAGACGGAAAGGGAGTAAGATTACATTTTAATTGGTAAGTGCTTAAGTTAGCAGCTTGACTTTGTGCCTGGCCACAGGCCAGGCTCGCTGTGTGATCTGCTAAAGCCTTGTTTGACATTTGAGATGGCCCACGGGTCTGCATGCTTGGTTCCACTGCTTAGCACTTGTTTTTGGAGGGATCAGGTACAGTTTTTTTTTTTTGTTCTTAATGTGAGGTTGAATAATGCTATTATGCTGCCCCTAAACTTTTAAAAAATCGACATCTTAAAAAGACACATGCACAGCAACAGAACTGCTACATGAACTGAGGACATGATTTATAGTTCCTTAAGATGAACCTCACTAAAAGAAAAAAAGTTTTTCGCCCTTCTGTGCACTGAAAGAAAGTTTCTGACATGATAATTTGAGTCATCTTAGCAGCCCTCTTTTTAACAGCTGTCAGTTCGATTCAGATATCACTTTGGCACTATTTTTTTGATGTAACGGTTATTAAAGCTTGTCTAATTTCCCTCATGATCTGTAACATTTCGCTTCATTTCAACGATCCTCATCTCCGTCTCTGCTCAATTCCCCAGCGCTCACTCCTTAATGTCTTCTCCTTGGCAAGTCTTTAACCCCCTCCCTTCTCCACACATCTTTTCATACCCGTTTTCTTCTCACATCGAGATGTCTCCATATTAAAGAAGCGATTAAACCAAACTAAATGTCAGCTCTATTGACACAAGGCTAAGCCTCTTTTTTTGAAGCAATCGGGTGTAGCGGAGGTATTTTTTAATAACGAGTTCCAACCACAAATAATTACAGTTGTGTGCACTGAAGTTTTTATAGTCTTATAATTAGTCTGACTTCTTCAGCATTTTTAATTTTCACATTTCCATGATCATATAAGATCATCTGCGAGGAAATGTAAAAATTTATACGTGGGAAATTTTTGTTTCTTCAATATCCATGCAGAATTGTAGTGTCTTATGAATGTAATTAGCTTTTTATTTGCTTCAGCTGTGCATCAGGACTGTCTGGTGTTTAATTAGCAAAGGCTAGAATAGATGTGCCACTTTACTCCAACACATCACAACAGTAAAGAGAAGTACAGTACAGAAGTCTGTCACTGTCTGGGAATGCCTTCTATGTTTGGCCTGATAAGACAACTTTTATCATTTAGATTGACAGCGCGGTGTGCTGTTATTGTAACGTCCCAGCACATCAAATCAGCTGTAGCATCCACTGAGATACTGTAAAAACGGGGGAAAAAATTTATCCAATTTTTTTGCGTGGCAATTCATGTTTCACCACACTGACTACAAAATCTAATTTTAAAATACATTTGAACTTGTATATGTTTGTATTTGTAGTCATTGTGTCTGTAGCTGTATTTGTAGCAGCCTGTGTCACCGTTCAACGATAATCCTGAAGGTGGTGCGCTTTAAAATCTAAAAGTTATTTTCTGTTATTTAGAAAATGACTAACTGTATTGTATAACTAATGCTATAAGGAATTTACTCAATTCAGTTGTGAAGCTGTTGAAAATGTTTTATAAATCTTTTAAAAAGTTAAAAACTGTAAAAAACTATAAAAAAGAGTTTTATGAAAATTGTATCTGGTAGTTCCTGGTGCCATCCATACATGAAGAGTTTTTCTTCAATTCAAACGTCTAGAAATAATTTATACAACCACTAAAAATGTGTGACAAATGAAAGGAAAGAGAAGAGCCACCATCAGATCTAAGAACAACTTCGCTGCTCCTGTAATCGGGATAAAACACTGTTCTTTCTAAGATATTTATTCAATAGTGGTGATCACTGTCTAACACAAAAATCTTCCAAAGCTTTTCAAAATGTTTGAATTCTGGTAATTGCAAATGTCGCAGAATATTTTCATCCTCATCGAACTGCCCGTGAGCCAGTGAGGATCTGCCAGTTGTCGTCCGGTATCTCCGTCTCAGGCTCAGTGTTCCAAGATCTGCCCTGGATTCATTTCATCTCTACCCAGTATAAAGTTGTTACTGAAGGTGAATGAATGTTACTCCTGTCTACAAATGTTATAGGCTGTGCTTCAGATCTGGTTGAAAATTTACACTCAGGAATTACAACACGTATCATGTTTCATGTAAATGATCATTTCCATTTTTGTAAGAAGATGTGCTATGTAAATGAATCGGCACTATCATTTATCTTCTGCCGGGGTGAAGTACGTGTGTCAGGTTTAAAAGGCACTGCTTTAATATACCATGCTGAGGGACAGAACACTAATTGTGTTGTTCTGAGCCTCCCACTGCTTTTCAAAGTGCCCTCTTTTATAGGACAAGGACTCCCTTTCCTTTGGGTTTTCACTAGGACAGGACCAACGCTCTCGTTCAGAGCATCCCATTTCTACTCTCCGAATGTGAGCGAGGACAGCGATTTGTGTCCTCGCTGTTTTAAACGAGACTTGAGGAATAGGTTTAAGTCATGTTAGTTTTTTCCTTACACGTTAAGTGTGAGAATGTTGCTGTGGAAACACTGTTGCATGTTTACTTCCTAACAGAGAACAGACAGTGAGAAACACGACTCAGATCTTCTTCATCTGCACTATGAACATAAGAGTCCAGCTACAGGAAAAAAAAAAATAGTGTGTAAAGAGAAAAACACAGGCAACACAGTACATCCAACTTGCACTTTTTCATTTCCAGGTGCCCTTTTTCTCATTTTGTGTTGACCATTAGTACGATGATGCATCACTTAATAGCCTGTGTCTAAAAAGCTCTTTAGCAATGATGTGATGTGCGTGTGTTTTCGTGAGGTTGTGTGTGTATGTGTGCATGTGTCATAGTCTCTCATACGCAGCTCTTACAGAGCGTTTCTGCCCTCTTGAGTGCAACGCTTGTTACCTAGTTACTGCCAAGAGAGTCTTATTTTCAGCATGTCATGCCTCATTGACGTCAGTGACTCTCTTTTTTGCCTGCTTCCTCAGCCTCCTTTCGCTCTTCCTCTCACGAGTCACTTCAAAACCAAGTATTGTTCAAGTTGCTTGGACAAAAACAGCAAAGTTCTGTCCTTAATAAATGTGAATCATGAATAAGACTAATGCAGAAGTTTGAGTGCAGGCCCTGCTGACTCTGTACAGATGACCCTTATGTTTTTTCACGGATTAAACGAGAGAAAAGCAACACGAGCGAATGATTCATTTCACTTGATCATTTTAGCCCGTTAGTTTGAGAGAGTGTTGTTTTGCTTCACGTTTTTTGTTTAATACCTTAAGGCAGTGAAGGCCAGTTTTAGCACATACTGTCATGCTCAGGCCTTCTTCCACTGAAACTCTATAGGCCCTTTGTCTTGTTACTAGTGGTGTTGTACTAAATCATCATGTAAGGCGCACAGTTATAGCTTGTTCGGTTTTGCAAAACCTAGCCACTGTTTGTCCTGATGTTTTCCCCTCTTTATTATGTATCAGACGTGTTAGATAACCACTCTGCCCAGTGTATTTGTTGTCCTGTGTTGCACTTGTCTTTTATTCTAGTACATGCACAGAAATTGTGTGTATTGTCTTGCACAACATTTTGTCCTATTTCATATGTATGAATGCGGATGGCAGTAAAAATTCACTAGAAGTGTCCTTAGAAAGATTTCAGAGACCAGTTTGAGTGGTTAAATGGCCACTACAGCACTCATATTCTTTCTCAAATCAGGAATGAATTTTCTTGTAGCTCTACACCAAACCAGAAAAAATAATGCCAATCGTGAAAGCTCATGCAGATACAGCAGAATATCACTATCAGTTTTCCTTGTAATGTGAGCTGACTGAGGTGTGATATATTACCAGGCAATGTAACATACAGTATAGCTCTGTAATTTGCCCTCAGACAGGTCCAGATGGGCATGAGAGCCACTAGGCTGGACATGCTGGTAGTAATAGTAACAAGCAGCGACTTGCAGTTAGAAATCAAGCTACTTGTTTTCTATCTCCTACAAGCTTCCCGATATTCTTTCTGCTTTATTGTTGACCGTGGAAGGGTAATAGAAACAAAATGAGAAACGATGAAGTACCACGCTACTTAAAATTAACTAACATACCCTTCGTTATTTCTTTCCCTCCCTGCTCAGAATCAGTCCCCAGACAACAAGAGCGAGGGCTAATGGAGGTCTGATCTTGAGTTATTGATTGCTCTCTAGTGAGGGGGAAGCATCACCAACACAGCCAAACATGATTGACTATAATTTAATAAAAGTGAGAATAAATCTCTATCCATCCCTTTCTGAAACCTTTATTCTTTTTGCTCCATATATCCCGATATCTAATATTCCCTGATACACACACTTTCACTCTCCACCCCAATTCTACTCCAGTCATCCCGGCGCACGCTTCCTATAGCGGCTTCACTTGACTGTCCCTTAGGTGTCCTCTTGTAGGGCTGAGGATTGCTTCTGTTGGCTCAGGCTTAGATTAGTTATTAAACTGTTTAGGAAGCGCACACAATCTGTGATGCGCTAACACATCTGTGCTTTTGATTAAAAGTTCTTTGACTTTACCACTGGACTATTACTTGCTTTTCATTGATCCCAGCCTGTTATGATTTGGTTAGGTGTACACTCTGTAGTAGTAGAGGAAAAAGAAAAAGAAGGGGAATAAAATTGTTGCCGGTCTTTAAAGAGACTTTGTTGGTAACAAACCTGCCAGGGGCAAGTTGAAAGTTGTATGTACTATTCAGGGCTTGACATTAA
>JAQMYG010000037.1:17919234-17933783 GCA_030014215.1 Clariallabes teugelsi
AGTTACACTTGACTGTATAAATATTCATTTACTTGGAGTGAATAACTGATAGTGATATACAGAATCCTATAGCAAGGTAGAATAAATAGTTGATATGTGTACAGTAGCAGTAGTTAATCAAAAGCAGTAACATGACAGCGCAATAAATACTGGAAAAAAGATTGAATGTTAAATAAAAATAAATAACTACAAATCCTTAACATAAATTAGGGTAGAACAATTTCAAATTTTGTCATCCCCAAGCTTCTTAACCAGTTTAGCTGAAAAGCAAAGTTTCAAAAAGTCCATCAGAAATCCATTTCGATGATTTCTACCACTAATGTGTTACCACAATTAATGCCTTGTAGGGTAGATAAGCAGATAGTGTATGAGATGTTCATTGTAAAAATTTGGGTAAGGGCTGAGACAAATCTTTGAACGAATTCGGACACATTCTGACAGATATGTTAAAAGATCTTTCATCCACTTTAATAGGAACACGTGCACACCTGCTCAAGCATACAGTTACCTAATCAGTCAATGATGTGGCAGCTAAAATCATGCAAACACAAGCCTCAGTTACTGTTTAAATCAAACATCCAAATGAAATGAAGGGTGATCTTTATGGCTTTAATCATGACGTAGTTGTTGGTGTCAAATGGGCTGGACTGACTGTTTCAGGAACTGCTGATCTCCTGGGATTTTTGTAAAACAGAAAAAGTCTCTAGAGTTAACACAACAGCTCTGTGGAGAGCCAGAGGAGAACGTCACAGCATACAGACTGGCGTGAGCTGGACAGGAAGAGTACAGAAACTGGAGAAAGCACGCTTTACAACCAGGGTGAGCAGAAAAGCATCTCAGAACTCACAAGAAACCTTGCAGTGGATGAGCTGTGACATGAACAGCTGAAAAGCACATTAGCGTCCAGTCCTGTCAGGCAAGAACAGGAAGTTAAAGCTAGCAGAAACAACGAAACCAGACGGCTGAGGACTGGAGTATGTGCTTCATGGTTTCAGATTCCTGGTCTTTTTCTCTCATACACATCGCAATGTTTAATACCAAATAATGACTATTTCCCTTCATTTAATAAAAGTTAAATAAAAAAATTAAATAAAATAAACATTTTTTAAAAATTATTATTAAAATGTTCACCTAACATATCTATATATGTCCATGTCAGTAAGGCAGTCTACAGAATAAAATAGTGAAATAGTCGAATTTACTATCGAGGTTTCCGAGATTTCATTTTTTACTTCTTATTACAGCCAGTTTTGCGCTGCTGAGGTTACTTGCTATTACACAATGCGCCCAGCAGAGGGAGACAAAACTCCTACGAACGAAGCCATCAATTACATCAACGCAGAATAATATAACTAATTATTGCTACCAGTGTTTTATTCACTTATTTATTTATTTTTACCAAAAGAAAGAAACAAACAAATTTTAATAATAAATTATTTATCTTATTTTAATAATAGATTAAACCCGCTGTCAAAACACAGACGATCTCTACAGTGAAGTATTTTCCCTCCCAACTGACTTTTCTAACTGCGTCCTTACTATTTATTTATTTTTAATCGCCTTACTATTATTTTAAATAAATAAAGCAGCTTACTGTTGCGTTAGTAAAAGAAATTCAGCAAGTGTTTCCGGCTTGAGCAGCTCGTGCGTGTTTAACAGCTGATCAGACGGGATTTTTCAGGACGAACCTCGCGTGAAGGCGCTTAAACCAAAACCCAGCGCGAGGACGCTTTCGGCTCCGCCCACCAGTGACCCAACAAACCGGTCAAATGAGACCGACAACTTCAGAGGTTCTGAGTGTTTATGAGTTGATCACGGAAACGCCCGTGCGCATTCGGTTTAAAAACAACCTAAAGGTAAGACCTTGTCGCTGCTTTGTTTTATATTCATACGGCTGAGTTGTGAAAGTGTTTACCTGTTTGTCAATTACCTGCTTTCCAGGTAACCTGGCGAAGTTATCTCAGTTGTCTCAGTTGTCTCAGTTGTCTCAGCAAGAGCTTCAAAGCTGTCGTGTGAATGTTGGCCACTTTAGCAAAGCTGTCTGCTGTCTGTAGATTACTGCTCGGTCACTTCTGTTGCTATCAACAAACAAGGTGCAGGTTTATATATTATATGTTAGATATTTATATAATAGGTTATAATTAGACACATCTGAAAAATGTAAGTATATACAGTACCCGTCTAATTCTACCTGTATACTGAGATACATCTAAACTTCAGTCTCACAAACACCCCATATATGCACAGTGTATATTATATACTGTACACAGTCAGCCAAATACATGTACACACTTCACGAAAAGAAAAATAGTATATATAAAATATAGTAGTAAAATATTAAATAATATCACAATATTATCATATATAACATATAAATAATAACATTATTTATCATCAATATATAGCATATAGATAAATTGAGTATTCAATTATTTATACAAGTTTTCTTTTTCCTCTGTATATATATATACTGTTTCTTTCTTTCACTGACTTCTTTCTTATGCAGAAGAAACAGAAAACGCCAGAAATGTGACATGACGAACCATTTCACACACTCATTAGCGTCTGAGGACTGGCTCGTGTACTACTGTTTGTCTCTGGCATAACTAATATTCTATGACATTCTGTCAAAATCTTTCACATTGACATTCTGTATGAGAGCTGTGGTACTGTATGTAAATGTTATCATGAATGGGTGGAATAAGTGGACCTAGCGAATGTCATATACAGAACAACCATATTCAAGTAAACAGCACGGATTTTACAGGCCTGTGTTTCCAGAATGCCTCTTAATATACAGCATCATTTCTCAGAATAGGGATTTACAGTTTTCTGTACCTATAGAATATACCTATTCCACCTTAGGGTCTGTGTGCATGGAGTGTGCATGTCTCTCCATGCTTGGTGGGTTTCCTTCCACAGTCCAAAGACATGCAGATTAGGCGAATTGGCGTCCACAAATTGCCTGTAGTTTGTGAAAGTGTGTGTGAATGTTGACCGGAGGTCCTGCCATGGTCAGAAAAATGGGAATAAAAGCAATAGTCATCACTGGCCTCCATGGTCCGTAGTTGGACTAGAACAGTCTGGATATAAAGTTGGATATGCAATAGGGGTAAAGTGATACACTATACTATGATAATAAACCATATGCAGACCCTATCCTATTATTAATGATTGCTACAAACAGACATTTAATTATGTTTTGCCCATTAAAAATGCCAAGTTTTCGCATCCTCTTTCTTAGACAGTGTAGATTGCAAGAGGAGTGTGCATGCTGGTGTTGTTTAAAACCTACAGTACTCATGTAATCTGTTGAGCCATTCTAAAGTCCTTGTGTTGCCATGTAACATACTGTAATGTAATACTGTACCAATGTAGATAATCCCGGATGCGATCACATGACCAGGAACTCTGTAGGCTATTCGAATTGTGACCTGAAGTCTTCAGGTTCATTTTCATGAGGTGTCACTTTTTTTTCACATGTCACAAGACTTAAACTAATACACTTTGTCTGCACTTTTAGAAAGAACACATTAGCTTTGTTGCCTTTTTTGTCCAAAACTATTACAAGAATTTAAACACTGTGGTGCTATCATGGTCTGACCTGTGATAACGTCCATATTTCATAGCAGCCTGGCTACAGTTCAGAAAATAGTGATTAAATGCTCATAAAAATGCATTAATAAAAAAAAAAAGCTGTTAATTTCTCTGCCGAGGCAGGAGAGTGCAGGACAGAGAAGAAGAGCTTGGTTCAGGAAAAAAAAAACCCTTTAGTCTACTTTAGCTGTAAATTTGACAGTTCTTTTTTATTGTCATTTCCAATAAGCATAGTGAACCAATCATAAATATAAACTTGTCTATTGTTAGGTAATTATACACTGAGTAGGTCACATAAACTGAAGGATTTTATTTTACACTAAATAACTCAAAATATTCTTCATTTATCATGACAGAAAAGAGTGCATAAGATAGATTTTTAGTTATAAACTGTATTACATTCTCTAGAGCTCCAGATAGCAAATCTGGTAATATAATAAAATCAATAATAAATGCCACATCCATGACAATGTTTAATCATATTGGGACAATATCATTCTAAGTCGAATAGACTATAATGTTTATGATCTTCTTACTCATAATGTTGCAATGGTGAAAATAACGTTTTATACATTTTGACAATGTAAGAAGTACAGTAAGAACAATGTTTATAGTTTTGGTAATAGTTTGTTTTTTACATTGTAATTATTATCACTTGTTAATACACTGTCAAAAATACTATAACCCACTTACCCACTATATACAAAATGTTTATAATAGAATTTTTTCTAGTTTTTGTCCAGGTCCGCTGAAACTGTCTTGTTTGAATTGGAATTTATGTTTATTGTACCATTAAATGAGTTAACACCGTCTGCTTAATGTAATGAAACATGAAATAATTCTTGGAGATATTTGATTCACTTGTCAGTACCAAGGAAACACAAATATTCTTATAAATGCTTGAAACTGCATTTTAAATTACAAGAGTGTTTTGGTCTAGCAGTGGTTATGACTGTTAAAAAATATTTCCTCACACAGAGGCCATGCGTTTAGAAGTGACGGCTAAGTTCCTGTTTCTGATACTATCACACTTAACTTGTTGGGGATTTTTTACTGCCGTGAACGCGCATTCTCGAAAAGGCAAAATATTTTAGATGCTACAGTATAAAGATTTTTAAAACTTTTACAAAACCAGCTCAGGTGCTACATCTGCATGTAAAGCCATTTACAAATTATTGTTTTGCTGTATACTGAACACTGAAAACTGGGTTGATGATGATGGATGAGATATTTATTTACTGGTATTTAAATTTAAAAGTGTTAGGCAAATTAGAACATGACAAACAGTTTTAGGGGAACACAAGTATTGGAACAGATAGTTTAAAGTAAATGAAAGTAAAGAGCACTTAATATTTGGTGGCGTATCCCTTGCTTACAGCAACTGCATAAAGCTTGTGACCCTCCAACCTAACCAAAGTGTTGCATTCTGCTTTGTTCTGCAGTTGCATACAGTTGTTCTTTGTTGTGGAGATTTCTTCTTCAGGAGGTAAAACACATGCTTAGTTTGATTAAGGTCTAGTGATTGCCCTGGTCAGTCTAAAACCCTCACTTTCTTCCCTGATGAAGCCCTTCTTACGTAAGCAGTGTGTTTGGGGTCGTTCTCTTGCTGCATGATGAAGTTTCTCACAATGTAATTGGATGCATTTCTGTGTAAATTGGCAGACAGAATGTTTCTGTAGACTACTGAATTCTTTCCTCAAAAACTATGAGTATTTTCCAGAAGCAGCCATACAATCCCAAGCCATGACACTACCGACACCATGCCTGACTGATGAATTTGTATGTTTTAGATAAAGAGAAAATGCTTTTCCTTCAGAACAGTCTTTAGTGTACTGTATTAGTCCAAAATAGATAGATAAATAAATAATTAGAATTGGTCTTGTCATTAAAATACTTTTGTAGGGGAATGTATATTCAACTGTTTGAAACTGAACTAATTTGGCCTTTTTTTTTATCATCCATCAGACAATCTCAGCTTCAAAATGGACCCCAAAAAGAATAAAGTCCTATCCAAACTCGGAGATAAAACCAGGCAATTGTTCAATGTGAAGCCTGGGAAGAAACACAGAAAGACTCCCCTGAAATACAGGAGGAGCATCTCCGTACCAGACTTGTTAAGTGATCGCTCCAGTCCATCTCTTTTAGACCCTACTATTCAGTCTTCATTTCCAGACTCATTTGTTGGGCCAGGTCATTCACTTGGTCCTGGTGAAGCAAAATGTGAAACTGCCAGCCTAACTGACAATATCACTGTCTCAGATGCAACAACAGAAACATCTTTGGATCAAACTATTACCACAAATACATCATCAGCCAAGCCCCTGGACCAAATTAGTGCAACATACACACCAACCTCAGCCAAGGTTACGGACAGTTTGGTACTTTCAAACACACCACCTACCATTGTGTGTCCTGCATCAGAGAGACCAGCATTTATCAATATATCTGGCACAAAGGATAAACCAGATAAACGGATGGAGGAAAAGGAAAGAAACACCACATGGTACATAGAGGACAGTGAGTCAGCTTGTAGCTCACCATCTGAGGACCCCTCATATTTCCTCTGGCCTCCTGAACATGACCTGGCAGTGTCAGAGCCTATTACACCAAGATCTACCGAGATGTTTATTATCGGATCAGCCGAGGACAAGACTGAAGTCAGTTGGCTTGATTTATCCTTTTTTTTTAAGAGTTTGGTTTTTGCTTGCTTCATATATATAACCAGCAAACCTTTCTTGCAGGGTTCGAATGAAACCAATGACTATGACACCAGTTTCTCAGGAAGAGAAATGAAAGTGAGTAATGTTCAGTTGTTTTATTTGGTTGTATCAGTACCCCTTCTGTTTGGATACAGAGAGCTACATTAAATCAAAATTTTATTTGTATTTTTATTTGTACTGTACACAGGATAAACAGTATAGAAGATGAATTAAAAAGTATATATTCTTTCTCAGACAGACATTCCACAGATTATATTTGCTCAAGTGAGATATATAATATTAAGCATCTCAGAAGAGTTAGAACATATTCCCCCAGAGCGCATCTCACCATGACTCAGGTGTCAAGCGTTGTTACAGCATCAGGATTACACATTTATTTGCATAGTGACCAAAGAATAAAATATAGCTCTGTTAAAAAGGGGAAGCTACTGCTAGAGCAAGAAGTTCTGCTTCAAAGACAAAATGAAGTGTATGGATAGGCTTGGATAAAACTCATATCTTTATGGCACCTGTAACATCACTGAAAACCAGTCAAATGCACTGACAATGCCAAGTCACATAATGAAAAATCTTGTTTAAACATAAATACTCAGAATACATTGCATTCATCGTACATCATTCACTGTGTACATACATAAAAGCAAGATTCATATTTAAATCACCCCAAGGGACATTTTTCAAAGTCTTTTTTTTTTTTATAGTAAGGCGTACATTGGGTGATGATTGGAAGTAAAAAGAAGTGATTGCTTTGGAAAATATAAAGAAAGACCAACAAGTAGGGAGCTTATTGTATCTATAGTATATATAAAAATCAAAATACTTTGGGTATTCACTAAATGTAAGGAAATGTATAGGAAATTGAGCTTGATGCAGCATGATTATGAAAGTTGCACTTTCTATAATAACACAGTGACTTTTAGCAGTGTGTTGAGTTAGATATTTTTAGCTAGTAGGTCAAGATTCTGTTTCACATTATTGTTTTTCATCCAGGAAGAGATGTGAGACATGTATTTCTGTATATATGCATTATTAAAAATATGTACTTTTTGTGGTGGGGTGTTAGATTTAAAAAAGATTAGTTTTTTTTTTTGTTTGTTTTAAAAAATCTGTACTATCATGCCTGGCTATTTATTCTCACTTATACACAGTAAAAGACAGGAAAAGATCTGTGTGAGAATAGCATATTCTAAAGTTTTGTCAGAAAAACATGTCTGTACTTAGCAACATAGGTGGGGTTGAAGGTGATCTTCTTAAGTAGGAGTGTGATACTGGGAGTCTTCATAGTGATGTGTTGAACAGTGTGAAGTTGCTGGAGGTTGTGTGGGAAAAAAAGAATAGGAATGATCAGTGGGCAGTTTGCATGACATCTCAGATAACCCTCGTTTAAAGTTGCAAATCTCTAGAGTATAAATAAGTACATATATAGAGAATATTTGTGCTGTGCATGATACACAGAGCTCAGGAGTGAGTAGTGAACCCCAGGCTACTGCAGCAGGTCAGAAGCTCCATTATCTCCTCACCATCAACTTAAAGGAGGGAAGGAACCTGGCCATCAAAGACCGCTCTGGTAAGCATGTCATCATCAGCTCTGATGGTCATTGACTGATCTTCAGGGCTGTGCACCGCATTATGCCCATAAAAACGAATGCTTCCTAATTATTCAGTGTACACTTTATCTTTAATATTTTTTCTTCCATCTTCTGTTATGATCATATCCACGTGGACGGTTTTGCTGGTACCCTTCAATTAAAGAAATAAAAACCAACAATGGCCACTGAAATAACCTGAAACTTAACAAAAACAATAATTTAATCAACATCAAATAATGAAAATCAGACATTTATTATGAATTGTGTGATTATGAATTTCTGTAACTCTTAATGAGACTTTTGCATCTGTCAACAAGTAGTTTGGGCCACTTATCATTAGCAAATTGTTCCAGCTGTCTCAGGTTTGAAGGGACTCCAGACTTAGGCTCATAGAAGGCCACTTCAGAATAGCCCAACATTTTGTTTATAGCCATCCTTTGGTGTTTTAGCTGTGTGTTTTCACATCATTATCCTGTTGAACCCATTACCCATGACTGAGACCGAGCTTTCTGACATTAGGCATTATGTTTCTTTCTTGAAAGCCTTAATAGTCTTGAGATTCCATTGTACAGTATGCTGCACAAATTCAAGACACCCTGTGCCAGATATAGCAAAGCAGCCAAAGAACATGTTTTATTGTAGGTTCAGTGTTCTTTTCTTAGAAAGATTTATTTTTTGTGTATTTGTGAATATACAGCTGATGTGACTTGGCAAAAAGCTGCATTATAGACACCTGGAGTGCTAATTTCAGCACATACTTTAGCTTAACTATGGTGAAAATTCTACTTATTTTCAGTCTTTTCTAGGGGTACCAACTCATTTGTCCTCATATTAAATTAAGTTATATAAGGCATTAAGTTATATATTGTTACTTTTGCTAATTACAAGTTATTTAAGTCATCATTGTGAAATTTTCTTTCTGGGTATAAATATATTCATTAACGTGTGTAATATTTAATATTTCAGGTAATCATTTATCAAAAATCCAATACTTTTGGGTTATTTGATGTTCATCGTTTCATTTTGGAATGTTTTTCTCACATTTTGGACATACAGTACCAGAATGCATGTTTTATGCATTTTAGCACATATAGTATGGAATTTATGAGCCATAAACCGTATGAAGGGTATCTTGCCGAGCAACATTCTTAATCTAGGTATTGACTGACAACAGTGTTTTGAATGTTTGATATTTAAAGCACAGTATGTGGTTTATTGTTTCTCCGGATCACATATGGAAAATATTGCCAACAGGCTATTTATGAATTTATATAACTTATAGTGGGATACCAAAATTTCAGGCCAATATGGAGATTATGTTAAATGTGGAAAAATGCTCTGCACTCAGACCTGCTCTCACTGTAATTCACTGTGATAGTATTTGTATACTTTGTACTGTATGACATAGTTATAACATAGTTAAGTAAACTAATATTAAAATAAACTTTGTATATAAAAAGATATGAAGAAAGGAAATGGTTGAAATATTTTGAAGCTCTGGCTATTCTTAAATGTTGTTATGGGTTTTCCCCATATATATATATTATATATGTGTGTTTCTAGTTTAAAAACGTGACACTGTTGCAGGTAAAAATAGATGACACCATTCTTTTTGTCACCTTTAAATCACTCTTGCAGTTATCCACACATGATTATTTTTCCTGACTGTACCTATTCACTGAGTATTGCATGCCTTTTTAATGAATGGATTGCCTACAAGCTGCTAGCAGTGGTGTCTTGAGACAACAGTAAGGCATGTGGTCTGACCAGAATAAGTCTCTAACTTCAGGCCTCTCCCTAATGTTATCTTGTTAAGACAGTTTCACAGACTTAAATCTAATGGTTTGACCTGGCAAACCAATCATAGGGCTATATACTGTATTTGCTATGTTGATGTGAAATACAAATATGTAGTCTAAAGACTTTCCTTTACTGCAAAACGTATGTAAATGCATTGACTAAATGGAAAAACTAGTTCTAGAGAGAATGTGAGATTAGCCAGGTCTAACGGTTATGTGAGGAATGACTGGCAGCATGGTTTGCGGGTTCTGCATTGTTTTGCTACTAATCATAGACACAGATGAATCCTCCTAACAGACTTGGGTTTGATATATGTTTACTTCAATCTTAGGCACAAATGGAACAAGTGCAATTCTCTTTGATGCCCAGAAACATTTTTTCAGATCCAGTGCCAGTATATGTGGTAGGCTTCGCCAAGCTGATTGGGCACCTAATTCTCCTGATGAGTGTCACAGGTGTATGCCCAGAGGCTGTTAATTACTATCATCCTCTCATTATTTCCTCATAATTGCAATATACCCACCATATTTCTCATGGCCAGTTCAATCTGGCAGTAGCTTGACTCTCTCTTGTAAAATGAACAAATGAAGAATACATCTTTCAAAATAGAGACCTTGAATTATAAGAATATAAAGACAGTCTATTATATTTCAGTCCAATTCAATTTTATTTTATTTGTGTAGCGCATTTAACACTTGTCATTGTCACAAAGCAGCTTTACACAATCAAAAGAAAATAATAAAATTTTTTTATGAAATGTGAAACCAAGGGAGACAGTGGCAAGGAAAAACTCCCTGAGATGGCAATAGGAAGAAACCTCGAGAGGAACCAGATTCAATAAAGAACCGATCCTCATTTGGGTGATAACAGATAGCAGTGTTAGGAAGCTGAAAGTTCAATATGACAGTTGATGCCTTTTAGTTAATATGGAGTCGAGCTCTTTATTGGAGGCTCAGGTCGACTGTAGGAAATTCCAGTCCTGAACTATTGAGAACAATTGTCTGTATCAGCCAAAGCCAGGACCGTCTTCATGGTAAAGTGGAACCGTCCCCAGTCTTCACACAGCTTCAAATGAAATTCTGGAATCTATAATCACACCAAGGTCTTTTACTGTTTCACTTGATATAACAGAAAGGCCATCCAAAGTTATGGTGTGATCAAACAGCTTGCTTATAGCTGCATGTGCTCCTATGACTAGAACTTCTGTCTTGTCAGGATTAAACAGAAGGAAGTTAAATAACATCCACTCTCTTATGTCCTTAACACATTGCTCATCTTTATTAAGCTGTTTTTTCTCATCCGTTTTTGCTGAGACATGTAACTGTGTGTCATCAGCATAACAGTGAAAAGTAATACCATGTTTAAGAATTATGTTGCCCGGAGGAAGCATGTACCCAAACTTTTTTAAGAGAGAGTTTATTTTCTATTTTTTTTTATTATACATCTATATATTTTTTCCCTAAAAGAAACATTTTAGTTTTGAAAGTAATTAAAATTCATCACCATCTGCTGTTCATACCATGAAATAGCACTGCTATGTTCTTTTAAACTATCTTTTCTTTTAAACTTAATATTATAGGGTGTTTTAATGTAGAGGATTTTATATGAGGAACATAAACATAACAAAAAGAAACTTGTTAAATAAAACACAATGCAGTGAAGTGAAAAGTAACACTTGTTTAAAGATGTTCTTGGCATGAGATGGGATTGCAGGGGATGTAGTAAAGTAAACTGTGACTAGCATCACGACTAGCACTTTTTGACCTTTTATGACATTCTTTGCAACATAAATTTAAGTGGACAGGTTATAATGACTGATAAAATGTTTGTCATGAGTTTAGAATAATGGAGTTGCCCAATTACATCCCTATTTACTTTTCAAACTTTATCTAAAGAGTAGAAAATACCTCGGTTAAACCATGCTGGACTTTGCATATTGCACCTGACAGGCCTCATCAAAATTGCAGTTGTGATGTACCCCATTTAGACCTTGGGCTTTCAATGTCTCCTCACTAGTTGAATCCTCACTTTCTCTGACAGAGTGGCATAATGTGATGTGATAAACCCCTCCATTTCCCCCACATTGCCTCTATTTGCTTAACAATTAACGCCCAGCCCACGGACGGCTGACACCAAACACACACCGCCTCTATGTCCTCTAAAAAGCGTCCCGACAAGCCCACAAACCCCCCACATGCACCTTCCCTCCCTTATTCTGTGCCCGTTAATTTCTCCCGTCACTGTTTTTCAGTCCCGCCGCAGCTCCTCCTGTCAGGCTGCCTCCTGGAGCTGTTCATTTGGATAGGTGGCACGCTGACAGGCCTGACAGCCCGTCCCCACAGGGCCTTTTGTCATGTGATTCCAGGCTACCCGCCGCTTTTTCTCAAGCACCCCCTTTATCTGTCCATACAAACGAAGCCACGGGCTTCTTTCTTTCTCCTCATGTTGTTTTTTGTTGTTTTTTTTCCATTCCCTTGTCTTCTTCTTTTTACTTCAAGCTGCATGCCATATCATAGACAAAGACGGTCTGTCCATCTGCTTTTCTTTGTCCAACTTGAGCAGGATGGAGTTGCCTAACAGGGTTTGGAGATTAACACTGGTTGCACCTAATTTCAGGGGTTTTAATATGCTGGTGGATTCTTGCTGCTGAGAGTTTTTGTTCGGTCCTATAATTAACCAATTAAGAGTTGTGGGGTCCGTTTCCCCCACACTTTGACAAAAGTCTCCCAAACAATGACAGGACTGCTGTATCTAGTGTGCATTTGTAAGAGGTAGTGTTCATTCGTGTGTGGTTTTCAGGTTGGGTAGATGGAGGTTTACATGCATACCTGATCACATGACTGTTCTTCTTTTATTGCTTATCTGTTCATAACACATATTTTATACTCCAGAACCTACTTAATAATACACTGTCTGTACTTGAGCTCTTTCCTTCTCTCTCTCCCTCTCTGAAATAACAAGTTGGCTATTTCAACAGGTACCAGTGACCCATATGTCAAATTCAAAATCGATGCCAAGACAGTCTACAAAAGCAAGGTTGTGTACAAGAACCTGAATCCTGTATGGAATGAGTGTTTCTCCATCCTCATCAGAGACCTGGACCAGAAGGTCTATGTTAAGGTGTGGACAAGATACCCTGATCCTCACAAGCCACTACCACACTACCAATATTGCTTCCTGTCTCTTCGTAAATTTCTCAAAACCTTTTTCAAATTAATGAATATTTTTCTGCAGGTGTATGACCGGGATCTAAGATCTCGGGATTTTATGGGTTTAAGCGCCATCAATCTCAGTAACTTGGAGATGGACAAGTATGACACATTTATTTGCACGTTTTCTCATTGCTCATCATCAGGCATGATCAACTGTAGCAGTCTTAGAATAACTAGACCTAGTAACCTTTAACCCATAAAGATGGTGTTTCTTTCAGAACATCTGAGATAATCTTGCGTTTGAAAGACCCTGGCAGTCTGGAAGAGGACATGGGAGTAATAATTTTAGACGCCTGTGTGTCCATCTGTGAGGGGCCCACCAAACGAAATGTATGTCCTGAAAACAAAACACAACAGATGTCAAGCACAACAAGCGTGTGGTCTTGTGTAGCAACAGATTTACTGACAAGCATGTTTTTGCTTATATTTCAGAAATGGCAACTTAAGAGGAAAGGAAGCTTCAATAAGGTAGAATAGAATTTCTTCTTGGACAATTCATATACAAAACTTCATGTTATTTTGTAATGTTCCGGTCGTAATGTGTCTTCACATATTCTTTTATTTTTCTTAGTCCCAAATTCAGAGAATATATCACTGTTCTGTTTCTTAAGTCGGTTCTTAGTTACAACGAAATACACATCATTCTAAATGGTTCTTTTAGTAATTTAAATTGTGTGCGGTTCTAATATTGGCCACTGGATGGCAGTAAGTCATTGTATAATATCTGTGGTTTTGCCAATCTCACTATACATTTTCATAAATTGTGCTTTTATAGTGATAAGCATTCATTTCACACACTAGTACTGAGAATCTGCAGCTGGACTGAATGATATGTTGCAGGGATCCGACCATGGCATGTTGTGTTTTTTGGGTTTTGATTAGCCTCTAAGGGACAGAAGCTATAATTAAGCTTTAAGCCAAACGACAATAGTTTTTATTTGTTTAACAGAGCAAATGGCCACTTTAAATATACACTTCAAGGCTCCTGGACAGTGACTTGTTTTAGCCATTTTTAATATTGCATGTATCCGAGGCATTGGCAGCACTTCATATCTCGGCAAACTGCATTTGTTATGTTTCTTTCCTTTTTTCCAAATAATTCAAGTTTAGCACGAAATAAAAAGAAAAGATGACATACACTAGGCAAGTGCAAAGAGGAATAAGATGATCAACATCTTAGTTTTGCACTGAACCAAGGCTTTAATAAGGTTTGACTGGGTTTATTTTTTATTTGTAAAGATGACTGTTTCTCGGTGGGTTTTACACCGATGGTTCTTCTGAATCACATATCTATGCTGGCGCAGCTGAGGCCCAGCTCTATTTGACACCTATTCAGGAGAGGCGGAAGATGGTCCTCTCATCTGCTCTTCTCCTCACTCACCCAACCGCCATCACAGTCACGCTGACACACACACTGCCTCTGAGATGGAGGCTGGCAACTACACTAACACACAGCGTGTGGTGCTGCTTCCCTCTAACAGGGTTGTTTGAGCTTCACTATGTATGTATATGTGTGTGTGTGTGTGTGTGTGTGTGTGTGTGTGTGTGTGTGTGTGTGTGTGTGTGTGTGTCTGTGTGTGTCTGTCCATTTTCTAAGTCACTCTGACAGTGTGTGAGTGTGTGGCCCATAC
>JAQMYG010000037.1:17961853-17975093 GCA_030014215.1 Clariallabes teugelsi
CTCTCTCTCTCTCTCTCTCTCTCACACACACACACACACACACACACACACACACACACACACACACACACACACGCGCGCGCACACACACACACAAACATTGAGAGAGTGAATGCTCTCCATTGCCTGCACTTAGTCTCTCCCATTTTCATTAAAATCACCTCCAGTGCCTAATGGCTCTCTAGCAGACCCATCAGTGTGTAGTGTTGCTCTCTGTGATGAAGCCCCAAGTACAGTAAATGGAGCTTCTCTGCCTCATCAACTTATTTATTCATATTATATACACATTCCATTTCTCTCCTCCATGAGATGGCCTTTTACAAAAAAAAAAAAAAAGCTAAATTGTCAAGGTGTTGCAAGTTTAATTTTGCCAAGGAAAGTGTTTATGTGATTATTTTTGTTGACTGATTTACTTCATTAATTGCAATTATGAGGTCTCTTTCCGTGGTGTTAATTAAAACAGGCATGGATATCAATATGGATATCAATTTAATTATTCAGGCATGGATATCAATTCCTATACATCAATGTAGGCATATGTGGTTTATCTTTCAGGAAACTGGAGAGACACAGAGACAGAAGCCATTCTCTGTTTCCCCCTTATATAGCCTTATAAATAATTAAACAGATTGCTTTGTAAAAAAAAAAAAAAAAAAACCTATGCTAGCACATGGACTGGAAAGTTTTTTCCAAAAGGAGTACTGAATATTTCCCCAAACTCCTTTTTCTCCTCCACAGTTTGCTTTCTGGTGAAAGAGCATCGCTCGGTGCAGCGTGAAGAGTTTGATTGGCCTCGGGGGAGCCGTCAGAGCCCCAGGCTATCTCTCTCTCTCTCTTTCTGACAGTCTGATAGAGACATCACAGTACTCTCCCAGGAGCTGCCACCAGGGGTCCATTTCAGACTGAGGGGGAGTGGAGGTGAGCTGAGAGGAATCCCTATACACACACACACACACACACACACCACATTGAGACAGAGCAATTCACTACAACACACCCAATCATCCAACAGCAATAGGTGCTTGCAGAAACCCACTAGACACTGGGTTTGGAAAAAAAAAAAAAAAACTTGAAAGGGTGGTTTTAAGTGCATGTGAGGTGTTTTGGCTGAGGGTGTGATTTCTTCAAATTTTGATAATAATTCATTCAATTATAGTCTCAATAAAATAAAGATTTAAGTACCAAGAAGTACCATGGTTACCGGTTAGTGTCATTAAATTAGATTCACACCCAAATCTTGTAATGGTAAATACATTACATATTAAATAATATGATAATCTGCACTATTCATAATTTTATACCAAGCAGATGAAATTGTCATCAGTGTGTTTTGGGGAAAATAAAAATAAATCTCCTGCTGAACCAAAACTTCTTCCTTAGCTGTCAAGTACGCTTATGCCACTATATGTACATTACTCCTTCTATACACTCAATGACAGCAGACAAAGGATTTGGGAACGTGTTTTTGCAGCAACACCCGCTTTATGCTCATAATCATATTCAAGAAATTATTTATCAATCTACTTAGCATCCCCTGGGATATGGAACCCAGATTTCAACAGAAGACTAAACAGGCAATATGGTCCCAGAAAGCATTTCAAGTCTCTAGATGTTTTACGAGCTTGTTAATGAACATTTCAACGGCACAGCAGTTAACACTGCTTGTATCGTCTCTCTCGTCCTTGTTGTCATCGTGCTCTGCGTGCTACTGATGTCTTCATCAGCCTGTCAGAAAGGATGTGCCTGCAGCTGTGGCATGTCCCTCAAGAGCCTGTCGTTTCCATGGTAGTCCTTCAGGCAGCACCACAGGCAGACTGTGTGCAAGGACCCCTACAACCTGTTTTCTTCCTCTCTCCTTTTTTTTTTTTTTTTTTTCATTTCTCTGATTTTCAGCCCTGAAGCAGGAATCAGACTTTCCTCTACCAAACAGAGGGAGAGAAAGAAACTGCTGCATGACATCCTTTGGTGCTGGGCAGCTTTCTTTTCTTTCCAGGAGTGATGCCAGTCTAGTGCCAGCCTCATTTTAATAAGCTTGTGCTTATTCAGCCCTCTTCTTCCATTACTGCTGTATGAAAGCTTTCTTTAAGGCTACAGACCTGCATTCCAGACAAAGTAGCAGGAGGCAAATGCTTCCTGTTCACTTACAGGTGTCACATCATTTTGGGTTTCATTTATTTTTCTTTGGTACCTAGTGCAAATAAACAAAGATTAGAGCGCATATGCTTGGTTAGGGATGACCATGTGGGAGAACTGTGACTCCAATAACGTGCAGTACTTGCCTAGAATCAGCTGCTAACAAGATCCAAATGGCAGCCTCGATTGGATTTGCAACACTCTGGGATTGTGCTGGCAGCACAGCCGGTATCACCTGAGGACCTTAAACACACAGACTGAGAGCGCAGCTAATAACACCGGTAGAAAGGCACTTTCCTCTCCCTGTATAGTGTAGAATATAAAAAAAACAGAATAGGAATTCTCTACAATAAACATCAGTAATATGTCTTCTTCTGCTGGTGTAGTATGTAGATTAGGTAATATCCTCATCAAGAGTAGAATTAAATAAACAGAATAAAAGTAATCATCGCCCTTGATCTGCAATTTTTTTTTATACTTAATGAAAATTGGGAGGTTGTGTAGAATTGTTGATGAAAAGCCATCTTTTTTATATTGAGTATTGACTGTGGAGTGTTGAGGCTTAAATTAAAAGCATCTCTGTGAATGTGCCACATAAATAAATATTTCCAATTTGGCTTCAGTGCTATAGTATCTGGAACAGGTGTGATCATGGTCAGTCTCAGAGGCACCAGAAAGGACTAGCAGCATTTTGTGTGTGTATGTGTGTGTGTGTGTGTGTGTGTGTGTGTGTGAGGGCAGACAGGTGTGCATGCAACCCTGTGAGGGTGAGAGTTCTCTGTGTTACAGGTGCAGTCCTGACAGGCTTGGCTCCAAGATCAGAAAGACCAGGATAAGATGAAAGGAGGGAGTGGAGACCGACTGACTGTTTCAGGAAAAATGTCATGACTTCCAAATGGTCGTGCCAGACAAGCTGAACAGACAACTAAGAAATTTCTCTGCCATCGTCTTTTGCCCTTACATTTTTACAGCAACTTACATTTTACACATATGAGCAGTCAAGGCCCAACAGTTGCAGGGTGGTGGTGCTGAAGTTTGAACCTGGGACCTTCTGCTCCATAGTCCAACATCGTAACCACTTCTCCCTTTAACAGAAAATAATAATTACAATAAACCATCTTTTTTTCCATGAAAAAAAAAAAATACTTCATCCCTATTGCCTTGTGTACCCTTGAGAAAGAACCTTGAGGGTCTTTCAGAAGCAGCAGCATTGAGATTGAGATAGAAACACGGTGTAGAAAAAGGAGTGTAAAAACCTTTGTTAACTATCAATTGTTGCCTCAAATGGTCTGCATTTAGCAGACGCACACTCTGTCAGACAACAATACAGAGTATAATTTAATAGCATATTTCATTTTAATTAACAGTGATATAACACGGTGCGACTCACAGCCTCCTGAGACCAGAGCACAATATTTGGTTTGATGAATCTGGCAGAGCTGCACTCAGTCCCTGCTCTTGCCCCTGGGATTCAGGTATCATTAGAGGCGCATACAGATCTCCTTTTTGTTTTGCAGAAAAAGAGATTAAAAAAATGAATTTCCCACAGTGAGCGGGTGACTGGAGAAGTGTTCAATATTAATGGCCTTTCATCAAGGACACAATTAGGACACCTTTATTTGACACATTCCATAGTATGCGAATGAATATGAATAGTGTCCTGTATTAAGCAACAGCCAAAAAAGACAATAAGCGGTTGATATATTTTGAATTTCAAGACCATTAAAACTCATCATGAGCTCATATTAAACAGCCCAGGGCAAGAAGAACGCAAACATGGATTATCATATGCATATACAGATATTATTCGGAAAGTTCTCTTGAAGAAATGAGCATACATAAAAATGTCTGGCGTATACATACACACAAGGCTTGTTTGGAAATGACCCAGCTTATTTCAATCTTTGCACGTTTAAATATTCATAAATGCACTCATAATATGCATGTTCTATTATTTACTTCATTATGGTCAGAGTGCTAATAGCATTTTGTTAGACTTCAGACTTTGACACATAGTTGCAGGATCAGAGTTGTCATCGTCTGTTGCGACTAATAACACAGGCATGCTCAGGACCTAGTTAGTCTCCATCACTCTCATTAACAAGGCCTGCTAATTATGGCCTGTGTGAACTCTCCTCAAGATCCAAATCATGCTACTACGCACATCCTAAATGAACATACCAGTGATTCGTGGAAAGATATAATTGCATGAAAAAGCTTCAGACTCAGATTAATTAGATGTGGTCGTGCAGTGTAACCACTTTGCTCTATGATCATGGTTTAAAGCACCCGGTGGTGGTGGTGAATGCTAAAGCACTGTTTGTTTTACTCGTGAGTCTGCAATGTCAGCCACCAGGGTCCAATTAGCCAGTGACTGAAGCTTGCATTAGATCTTCCTCTTTAACTTTGACAGCACTGAGCGGCATGCGTGGTTATGTCCCCCCACTGACTGCTCTACTATAAACGCAACCCAAATGTAACACAAAGTCATATGGAAAAAATTAGAGCATGACAGGCAGAGCAGTGTGTTCACTTCTTCATTATGTTGTGTTGTAATTTCTGATTTAAATATAATAAAGAATGGATAAAAATTGCCAACTCTCTGAACATCATTCTACAAGGCAAATTTATCCATACCAAGCACACAATCTCCAGCCAGAACTAAGTGTTGTAGGAAAAAAAAAGAAATAATGGTTTTACATCTCTCCTTATATTTAAAAACAACAACATCAAACCAGGACTTTTGACTGTGCAGATTAACAGATGACTGTTATAAAAGTAATACCTTCCTTGATTTCTCCATATAATCCCCTGCTGCACTATTGCACTTTTCCCAGCGTTTCACTAGTGCTTGGATTCCCAGCCAGGTTCCTGTAATATGCAAGTGCTGTTCGAGAATGATTGTGTCTACAGTTCCCACAGACAGAGGCATCTCTTTTACAAGTTTCACAAGGGACAACTTATCTGTCAATTTCCAAGGATCAGACGTTCCACTTGCTGAATATTCACGGGAACGGCTGCAGTACGCTCCGATCCATTTCAGGCAGGATCGTTAATCACTTACAATCACTTTTAAAATGTTTGCACCATTCAAAATGTTTTACTGCGGCTTAGAGTCTCATCATCATACTGTGCTTGAAGTCTTCTATAAATGTCAGTCTTTTTTACACCCATCATATATCATCATTGGTAAAAATGATACAGTTCCATTTACCACAGGCTACATGCTACTAATAGTTATAAACCTCCACCATGTCAAGTTGAAACATAACACATATTCCTGCACAAAACAAGAATAGTGGAATGTCCACGGGTCTTTAGGCAGCCAGCAAGAGACCAATTAGCAAGTACTTTGAGTGTGAAGGAGAGGTGTGTGTGCAAAGGAGGGGGTAGGCTGATGATGATGGCAGGAGGAGGAGGAGGAGGAGGGGTCTGGGTGTCAGACACACAGAGAAACAAAGGCATCATCTTTCCATGCATGGCCTCCTCGCCCCTCTCCTGCACTGCACCAATTACTGTCTGCTCAGTTTGGGTATCAGTATGCAGGCGGCCTCGCTCTCCCAAGCTCTCGCCTCAGGCCACTGAATATGTTAGCTCCGCTATGGGGCCCCAGGCTTCAGGGCACTGTGCCCCCTAAACCTCTGGATAATTTGGGATTCCTTCCCCCAAGCTAAGGGAAAGACAGAGAGAGGATGAACAGAGAGCCACGTACAAATCAAGAAATAAGTCCTAAACACCCTGGGATCCACTGATTTATTGATTTGTTCCAGCTTTCATTTGATGTTATTTGTAAATTGATATCAAGCTACATACAGTCCTCCATGGCTTTATCTTTCACCAAGGCAATGTAGTTAGACACAGCATAATAACTATCCTCTAAAGTGTGCGCTATGGATTAAAAAGGAAAAAACTGTCTTCCCTAAAGGCTAAAAAGCTGAATGATTTAAGATAAGATGGCGTTGTATGAAGCAATGTTATGGGGACATTTAGGGTTCTCTTTAGCAACTCATGAATAAAACTTAAAACCCCAAATGAGAAGAAATGTCTAGCTTTTAGAGTTAGACAAAATCAAAATTCTATGCTTTTTTGTGTAAAAGTCTGGTGTCCAAAATAACTAAAACTGCAGAGGTAGTATACAAATAGGTAGGTAATATTTTGTTGATTTCCACACAATAATGACTCATAATGAAGATGAGAGAAAATAATTTTACAGCTCTGTGCTCACTCTGAACTGTACTGTACTTAATCTGTACTGAAATGTACCCAGAACAATTATTTATGAGGTGCTGACATCTTCAATATGCCTCTGTCTATGTATATATATAGTTATGGATTAACTCATTAATAAATTACATTTAGGCATTTGGCAGATGCTCTTATCCAGAACGAAGTGCTTTGAAGTTTCCATTTTTGGCTATATCCTTACACTGGGTTACTAGTGTAGGTTACTAAATAAAAGTAGTAGCAGGGGAGAGCAGTTACCACAAATACCTAAGAAATAGATAAGTCATAGCTTAAAAATTAAAGTCGCAGGGAATCAATTATCAAAAGTGACAAAAGAAAAAAACCCTAGCCACAAGAAAAGCAAAGGGAGATACAATGTGCATCAAAGCCATAGGGAGAAAGTGTTCTTGCTCCAATACTGATATATAGGATTTTAGCATCTTTAGAGTCTGGCAAAAAGGAAACTATCAAATCAGGTTTTCTTGATCAGAGTTAATTGATGAGGTAATGTGAGACGAGATAATACACACTGTATGATTAGATGTCTCACATGATATGATTTGTGATGGCACACTATGCATAAAACAGTTTAAAATAAACTTTCTGGTTTGAAAATGTCTCAATTTCATACCTATACTTTCACAAATGTAATAATAGAAGCCAGACAGGTGGCATACAGTAATAATCTTTTAATGCACAATTCTTACCAAGAAACAATTCCTTTATTTCATTTTTCAGCAACAACTGCTCTTGGAAGCAATCACAATGTGTGCAAAATTTCTGCATGTGCAGTTTTAAAGTTTGAGTCTTGCTAAATCCCTTTCATCCAAGTCACTACGAATTATGGCAAATTTCCACAATATGTAGGCCTGCTAGGGAATAAAAAGTGCATAACAAAGTAATGACGCATACTTTAGGCTGAAGTACAATTCTGCTTACTTGTGTGGTTCTAGCATATTATATCTGCATGCCTGGGAACAACAATCATGCTTCTATTATGCTAATTTGCTTTGTAAATATATCAGAAAATAGGTTTTCATACATGTAAGCAGAGTTAGACAGATTTTAGACTTTCCTCTTTACTGGGGCACCTGCTACTCAGAACTTGGCTCTTAATCGCTCTCATCTGGGGCCCCCTGCTGCGTCTATAACCTGGACTTATTTTAGAAAGCAGATCTGCCTGTCAAATCCTCTCACACTTCTTTCTAATTTAGCCCAGATGTGACGTTTCCTTGCTTTTCCTCTCTCGCTATCCCTGCCTCTCTCCCCCACCTGCTTGGTGACCTGTGGACCTCATACCCAGGCTTTCATTTGATTCGCCTTCTCCTGAGTGAAAGGGCTGTTCTTTAGCTCACTGAGTTTCTTCTTTCCGCCTTTGCGTTGCCTGTAGGGCCTGTTTTGAAAGTGTGTGCAGAAAAAAGCGCTGTCCCGGGCACCCACTTTTGTTGAGCCATCAACGTCTCAATCAGAAGCTCTCTGCTTGTGGCCTCTGAATAAGCCACCTCCCATGTAGATGGCCGAGAACCAAGGATTCATGCAAGCATGCCTTGAAGACTCTCTGTCTGTGGTCCTTACATTCAGATTCTCACTTTCTCTGATCACAAACAAACACATTGCCGTGTCTGCCAGCACTTTATCTGTATGGTTTGCATCACTTTTGCAATAAATTATTTTTCAGTAGACAAAATACAAACTTTATAGTTAAAATAATAGAGTTTTATAGTTTATATAATAGTTGCAAGAAATCGTGGCTTTTATCTTGTTGGTCTGCTGGAACGCATAATCTGATACTTTGTACAAGTTGTTTCATTTTTCTTTTTTCCTTCAGCTTGCTTAATTATGGTGATGCACATAGCCTGGGCCTGAGCAGGTGCCTCTTACCCACAGTGCCATGCTGACAAGAGCTGTCAGTCAAAGCTAAAGAGCTCTTGCTGCTTCCTTTTTGTCAGTTTTAAACCGCACGCAATTTGAGAAAGCCAAGGCTTAAGCATGTAGGCAAGCAGCCCCAGACTGTCAAAGAGAATTAAGAGCATGTGTGTGGTTTCCCTAGCTATCTGTGAGGTGCTTGTGGGAATCTTGCTTGCTCTTTGCTCATGATAAAGGCTCCTACTTTGGGGACCTGCTGTGGTTAAGGTCCCGGCTGATAGGAGCTGGCTTGGTTGTTATTACAATTATTGCTTAAATTACCAAGATAATTTCAGTTGCAGGCTGATTCCTTCTCTGCAAGAGAGTTCAGGAAAAAATTAAAGAGGGGAAGAAAGGTTTCTAAAAATGATCTGTAGCCTAAATCACCTGACAGCCTACATGCATAGGAAAAATATGAACATAATTGGGGCATGGTGATGCTTCTTTAAAGCTTCTGTGAACCACTTATCCTTCTCATCAACTCAGCTTTGTATGCCATTTCAGAATACAATTTCCAGACAGTGAGAGGCAAGCAATAGAATTAATGAAAAGCACATCTCTATACTGTTCACACACTCCACTCTATATGTTGCACACAAACCAGTTTGATGGACAGAATTATGCATGCTAATGGAACGGTCCAGGCACAGTCTCTGAGGAGCACAGAAAGAGACGCCCCCATTGTTATTCTTATACCTGACCTGGAGGGCATTGTCAAGCAGCGCAGAAACAGCTGGCCCTAAAAAAGGAGTGCATAATCAACTAAAACAATCAAACATAGGCACGCTGGTGTGGCGGCGAAGGTCCCTGATCAGGCTGCTAGGGCTGGGGGAGAGGCGTCTGCTGCCATGCCTGTGAAAACACAGGAAAGAGTGGGAAAGCGGGTCAGCGAGTCAGGGTTATTAAACTCTACTGTGGTATTGAGTGCCAGTGATAGAAGAAGGCTGTGCACTATTAGCGAGAAAAAGAATAGAAAGCCTCAAATACAAAGGGTTTCGAATCGAAATATGAACATCACTGTGCAGTTAGAAAAAGTGTTCATAAAAGAAAGGTAAATTTGCTGCCATTAAATACCAAATACCACTAAAGACTATTTGTACTTTAAACATCTGCATTTTTTTTTAAATGTTTTAAATTATAAATGATAAACCTCAGTGACTAATGCAATATTAATTTTCTGATCCTGGCTAATATTACACTATGATGGAAATGACATTAATTACACAGTTTATAATCTACAGTAACCTGTAGATTTGATGAAACAGCTTTCCTGCTTTTTACCTGTTATTGTATAACACACACATGACTACGTCCTCACTGAGGTTGCAGCCACATAGACAGAAGTGACGCTACAGATTATTACACTCACTGAACAATACGTCGCTTTTTTGCTCTGCATAGTCCACTTTAATGAGAACTCCACAGCTCTATCTTGGAGGTTAATTCCAATGTGTATATCAGTGCTACTTATATCCAGAAAGATCCAAGTGCATGTTTATTGCTCCACAATGTAGAAAAACAGTTTGAAGCAAAAAAGAAGAAAGATTTCAAACAAACCATCAAAAGCTGGACATTTTCTTTGATAGCTGGACAGCTGGGTGTGAGCCGTGGGGAACAGGCTGGGGAGATTTAAAATAGATGAGTAAATAAAGAAAAGAGTGATAGTGGAAATGCAGTGAGAATGTGTGTGTAGGTGGCCTGGCCAAGACTTCCTTACAGCCACTGCTCAGGCCGTGGGAGGATAAGGCTTTGGAAAGATACTTCAGACTTCATCCTTTCTGTTTATGTCCTCTAGTTACAGAAACATGCTTTTATTATTATTATTATTATTATTATTATTATTATTTCCCTTTAAAAATAAATACAATTTCCAGGCCTGAGGAGTTGACCACATTCTTGGAAAACTTTATGAGATAGTCCTCAGTTTTCCACAGCTACTCTATTCTCTTAGTAATCTATTTATTTTCCTGATATGCAGTGGCCATTGGAAATGTCTTATTTATTATAAGTTGTGCAGTTTTTCCTTTGATTATTCAGTCTTATATTACATTATATTATATACAATATAGTATTTTGCTATGTAATCAGGATATCAGAAGCCAATATTATGCTTCTGTCTCTTTATTAACCTCCATTTTTATGTTGGAAGACACAGTTTAAAATATCTTTAAGAATCTGGTCGACCCATCTATGCCCTACCAAAACTGTAGTAACTCAGATTTGTGGACAGCCTCCAGTAGGTGGCAGTGTGGCACTACCAAAAGTAAGAACACGGCTCACTTGGTGGAGGTTCCTCCTCACAGTTAACTGGACAAAAACAGACATTTCCATGTTCACTCTTGAGCTGATATCCCATTACCTTTAATAAAAACTTTTTTTTTTTTTTTTTTTTTACTTTTAAAGCAGTCATAAAAAATAAGTCATTCAGTGTGTAAGTCATGGGCCAACATGAAATGCTTAGCCCTTCTAAAAAATATTAATAATTAACAAGGAACCTGTTAGAGGCAATTTATGAACAGAAGACTAGTAGAATATATGATAAACAGGATTAAAAAATATTTTAAGACGGGAAAAAAAAGAAATTAGACATAAAATTAAACATACATGGCTGGTGTCTTCTAAAGAGAAATCATGAACTTCTCACTCACTGATTAAAATGATTTATCCAGCACAATTATGAATTTTATACCAGTGGATTATACACAACATAGCATGAAAGGAACAGCTGGGATACCACACTATGCTAAACAAAACGAAACCTTATTCATATGGTGCATGTGGGCTAAACAACACACTGCAGATAAGAGATAGAAAGAGAGAGAGAGAGAGAGAAAAAACTCGGTGAATGTGTGACTCTGAACCTTGGTGTTACAATAACCCACGCAATTCCTATTAAAGGCATAAAGCCCCTGCATGCAAATTAATAACTAGCCCTGTAAAGGCTGAACTAAAAAACTCAGACCATATACAACTCTCTCTCTCGCGCATGCACGCACACACACACACACACACACACACACACACACACACACACACACTTTATTTATTTATTTATTTTTGTAAAATGAATTGTCCTCATGGTAAAGGCCTGAGTTCAGATGGACAGAAGGCACGAGTAGACAGGACTGGGAGACTGCCTACTCTTTTCACATTAATTACAGAAAGGATCAATTAACAGCAATGAAACCCATGGTGGCATACTGACTAGCTGATAGTCTAATCAAGCCTTGAAATGCAGAGCAGTTGACATGTCTGACAGTCCTCTTTCTTTTTTATCTCTCCAAACTAAATTGCAATTTTCCAGAGTAGGATGACGTGATGGAAACAACCGAACCGAATTAGCATCAAATTAATAAGTATGTACATGCTATTGGCAAAACATTTGCTTTCATTCATTTGTGATTTGAGCATTCGAGTGATCCCAGTGCTGTATTTGGTATGAGGTGTGAAGGAAAATATTTTGTGAGACGAACAGGGCCTCTTTATTACTTCAGCTATTCTTCCTCCTGCTTTTACATCTTTATGCCCACCTTTATCATGGAAATTTGGAACAGTGGCTATTAGCAACATGAACAGTAGCTTTTGCCGAGTCCCCAAACATATTGGATGAAAACAATTTGTGCCTTGCAGTCCAATCATGGGCTTTACAATACAGATAATATACGCATGTTGTGACTTCATATTTATTATTTTTTATTATAGAGTCAAACAAGCATATTTATTATTATTATTATTATTATTATTATTATTATTATTATTACTATTATCATCATTATTATCATTATTATTATTACTAATATTATTATTATTATTATTATTATTATTATTATTAAAATTTTTATCACACAAACCTTTTTTCAGGACATGAAAATTAAAACACTGGAATATCTTTATACAGCTGAAATTTTAAAAATCATGTATGCTCAATTTCTAAATTTTCAGACATTCATTATTTAAAAATTTAATTACAAAATGTATTATAACATATAAATATAAATATATGATTAAAATCAGCTTAACATCAGATCTGGTCAGCTTGAATGGAAGATATCAGTGTTACAGCATATGCTGCTGTTGTCTGTCGGACATGTAGCCATATTTACTTGTTTTTAATAATTCATCCTGTTATTTTAACTATATTAGCAAAGATTAAACACAGCGGCATTGCTCATTACTTTGGGAACACAGCCCAGCAAAAGCTCATTTCCTGTGGAGGAAAACTGACTAACCCCCGATTGACCTTCTGATATTTATATTACACGTTTAAGGCGAGCCTTAGGAAGCCAGCTCCAACACTATAAACCTGAATGACAATGCAAGCTTTCTGAACATCTTCCTGCTTAGATTTAAAAAACTACGCAAGGAGATCTTAGGACACATTTTATTTGAGAAATTGTATAATCGTGTGTATTTTGTGTGTGTGACGTTTTGATTCATACATATTTTCTCACACATTTCATACTCATTTCCCAAATTTTTCTCTGATTTTGTAGAGCTGCTTTGTGACGCATAAAATTTAATTGAAATAAATTGCGTGTGTGTGTGTGTGTGTGTATGTGTGTGTTTGTGTATAGATATATAGGTTTCTTTTGTGCTTCTGAGGCAGCCATGTCCGCTCTTGGCATGACTCCCCCCACAAGACCACAAGGGGAGTGCTGTGGTGTCTGGAACTGGGACATTAGCAGATCCTTTGGGCACTGTGGGTTGTGGGGTGGGGCCTCTGTGGATTGGACATGTTTGTCCGGTGCATTCCGTGGATGTTTAGTCGTATTGAGATGTGCAGATATTGGAAGCCAAATCAACAACCTCAAACTCTTTGCCTCCTAAGCCCATACATGGCAGTCTTTAATGCACTGGGTTTCCTGATAACTGTCAGGTATACCAAAGGTATAGATGAGCATTGGGTGCCCATGATCCTGTCACCAGTTTACTGTTATACAATTCAAATCACTGTCTGACTGACTGGTACTGTGTGTGT
>JAQMYG010000037.1:17975102-18001037 GCA_030014215.1 Clariallabes teugelsi
ATATTAAGATGTCAGAAGATAGATAGATAGATAGATAGATAGATAGATAGATAGATAGATAGATAGATAGAAAGAAAGAAAAAATCTGGCCTTAAATTACTATCACATTAGTCTCATCATTGCACATACACTGAATGATCTATACACAAAAGACACTGCTTTGCATTATTAATTCTGATCGTCAGAAAAGGTCTTCCTCAGAAACCAGAAACATCTAGCAGTAGTTGATAGAGATACACTGAAAAATTGGCTGTTATAGGTGTGATTTATGTATGTCTTTGAAAACTGGCCTTAATTTATGGAATAATTTTAGATGATATTGCAAATCAAAGGGGTTGTCTATGGTGCACAAGTCAGATCATACTCTCTCTCTCTCTCTCTCTCTCTCTCTCTCTTTTCTGTTTCTCTCTGACAGTCTCTTAGACTCTAATGGCTTCGTAGAAGGACTGCTGTCTTCGGGAAAATCTGGATCATATCTAGTTATTTGTTTGAAAATGGTAATGTAACGCAATAATGTTTTGGAGCACTTGTTTTGATTGGGAAAACGATAGCCACTAAAACCATAACTACAATATGAGAACATAATGCCAGAGTTTTACACAGGATCTAACAGAGTCTCAGTTTCCACTTATTTTGAAATCAGATTAGCTGGCTAGACATCAAGTTTGTGTTTTTTACTTAGTCAAATGTAGAGACTGTTGTATGCACAGATGTGGAACACTGGTGGGTGGTAAATAAACTGTACTCTGAACACAATTTAAGCAGTAATACACACATCAAATTGTGGCCTGCAGCAAGGCATGAGTAAATACTGCAAACTGGTAATGTCGGCAGAAACTGACATGCTTAAATGTATGATTCATCGGCTATCAATTCTCATTTACAAAAGTTATCAGTAGTGAAAGAACAGGGCGTGAATCAGGTTTATTTGAGAGAGGACAGATTAAGGTGAGTGCAGACTTTCTTAACATCTAAATCATATCAGATGGACTATCGACATTGGCCTGTCAATGACAGTGCCCTCAGAGGATTAGCTATTTGCACATTGACTGATTGACTGTTTTTTAATGGACACATAATTGGTGACAAAGACCTTCCAACAGAGTGTCATTTGCCAGAACGTTTGTAATAATTCACAGCCTGTCTAATTTTCAGTTGAACATGCTCCTAATGAGTGGGCTACAGAAATAGATATATACACGTAATTTGAAAACTTTATAATGGTTATGGTTTAATTTCAATTGCTTTATATGTGTGCATTTAACCTTAGCTCATACATGCATAGATAAATACATAGATTTAAAAAATGTGATTTTTAATTCTCAATGAGTATCACCAACTTTAAGATTATTCATACTTAACTTGAGCTTAGTTGCTTTTAGTTATTTTTATTTTTGGAAAGAAAATAATTTTTTAATTAGAGTTTTTCTGTCTTTTTTAAGAAAAGAATATTTTTCTTTTAGGAAAGAAAAATAACTCTCAGCCCTTAATTCATTTTTACCCTGAAGCCTCATGGGGGATGCTTTTAACATCTATTAATGCAGAATTACTTCAATTGCAAGCTTCCCTTACACCTAGACCCCCTTACTTCACCAGTGCAAGATGGCACCCACCTCTGGGAACCAATCACAGCCGGCCCCCAGCCACCAGCAGCAGATATAAGCAATTTACTTCTGATTTCTTCATATTCAGTGTGAGACGAGCTTGTGATGACCCACGACCCTGGAGCCTGCAGGATTCTAACCCTATCAAATTAAAGCTCTCTGTTCACCTATTCCTTAGTGCTCCTCCGCTGCTAAGCAGCCATCTCGCTGCGTAGCAACGCTAGGCTGGGGCGTGCTGCCTCATACACCCTGCCTCATCAGCTGCTATTAGGGAAAATATACAGTGCTCTAATTGGATGAGATTCAGCTAAAGGAGTGCAGTTAAAGGTCGGCGAGCTTGGCGTGCGCCTCCTGCTCTTCAAAATAATTTTGCGGTGTCTGTTCTTATTCACCAGCTGTTAAACAATAGGGCCAAAGTTCCAGCTTTGGCTCACTCAGTCCAGCTCAGTAGCTGTTCTTTGGTATGTAGCTCTTGAGTGATGTTGAAGGAGAAGGTGGCTGTGATTAAAGAAGGAGAACCAAGAACCATGTAAACAACTTAGCGGCAGCTCTGACTGAAGCTTCCTTTCTATTGGTTTCCACTCAATTTCATACATTTATATATGATTCATAGAGTCATATTTTTGTTGTAAATTCTTCATCTATGGTGTCAGCTCTCAAGGCTAACATCTTCCATGGCATTTCCTTATTTCTGATTCAAGCAGCCATTTAAAAGTGCATGTGGCAGCTCTTTGCAATGACATACATACCAAAAAGGTTGGAACATACAGGAGGATTGGTGGTAGCATTTGTTTTAAAGCAGGTTTTTCATCATGTAAATGTGAAAAGGTAAGCAGGGTCCTTCATAATGGTTGTTCCTAAGACAAAAACACCTGGGACATTACCATTGATTTCCTCTACCTTTGTTTTCGAATAATAGCTTATCCCCATGGTTTCAGTGGCACAAATATTTTCATTTAGCTCAATTCCTTTTTAAAAAGGCCATGGAAAAAGGAAATCAATATTTTTCAAAAGACTGCACAGTAATGTACATGGCTAAACGTCATTACACTGTCCTACGGTAATTGTATTTGGCTTTATTTCCAGTGAACACATTATAAGAACTTATGGCAAGTCAGTGAATTGCTCAATCTCTCAAATATATTTGAAGGCCTATTTCAAATCACAGCATAAGTCAAAAGTGAGGAGAAATAATAGTGAGCAAGACAGCATTTTGAATTTGCACAATCATGTTATAATACATTATTCACTTACATTAAAATGTTTGTTAAAACATAGGTTGTCTTGGGGCTGTTAATGTTTGCTTTCTAATAGTTGAAAAATATTTACCTTTTACAGAGACAGTTAGCCAGGGAACATCATCTGTTTTTTTGTGGACTCATTAAAGAGTGCAGGGGGCTTAGAGACTTACTGTCAGTCAGCTTTACAGCTGAAAGTCCCGGAGCTTGTGAAGCCAGCAGAGTGGGATGTACCCGACCTCCCCAGGCCTCTTGCACTTTTGTCCCCTTGTGAAAATCCCCCATGCCTCACAATCCCTTCACTTCCCACTCTGTTTGCAGTTGGAATTGAAAAACCTGAATATAGTTGATGATACATATACATGGATAAATGCATATGCCCTTCCCAAACACATACGAACATGGACTAAACCCATCATTGACTCCCAGTTCCCAGAAGATACAGTATTTATCCTAACAGTGCAGGTGATCTGGGAGAATGTGTCTGTCCATTGATCTACGTTTGATAAAGCCCATTGTGCATCGTGCATGCTAGCTTATCTGCTTCATTCTACTCAGAGTGCCATGCCAGAGCTAATGTGGCTTCGTCTGAGACAGGCACGGCTTTAGGGATTTTGGAATGAGTGTTGTTTCTGACCGACACTATGCTCTACGAGCCTAAGGGCTCAGCCAGCAGTGCAGCACTTTCACATGGGTTTTCTGCTCTTTCAATCAGGGGAGGAAAGATGGAGAAGAGAATGAAAACCTAATCTAGGTTCCTGGGTTTTGCATGAAAATAGAAAGGAGCAAGTATGATGGTATTATCAGAAGAACTCATATTCTCCAGCATCCTCAGTAAAATCTAACAGCTGTTACTTTCAGGACTGTACAAAGGTCTTGGGCACATGCAAAAAAAAATAACCTAAACAAAGGTACCTTTGAAAACATTTCTCCATAACACAACCTTCTATAAAGAGCAATGAAGAGTAATAAATTAAACAGTCAATATTTAGTGTGAAAACATTTTTGCTTGAAAAGTAATCAGTAGCATTAGATTTTTGCGGTTGTTCATGCAAAACCCAGGAGCCTACATTCGGTTTTTTTTTGTTTGTTTCCATCCAAAAGTTGATTTGTTATTATAATGCGTTGCTTTCTTTACAGGTATGCAAATATTATTCTGTAATAATTTGTTATGTTTGGAAATGGCTTTGTACATAAAATTCATATTGGCTCAAATATTTGCATATCTCCCTTTACTAAGGGAAAAAATCTGCCCAAACCCACCCAGCCTCATGTGAAAAAGTAACTGCCTTCTTGCTAAATCATGAATGAACAATGATTTTTGGAAAGCTGAGTTAAAGTTCACTTGCCATAACCAGACCTTTTGAATTAAGAACCTGTCTGACAGAATGAAGCACAGATCTAAAAGATCTAAAGAAATTCAAGAATATATGAGAAACAAGGTAACGGACATGTATCAGTCTGGAAAGGGTTACCAAGCCATTTCTAAGACTTTGGGACTCCATAGTGAGAGCTATTTCCCACATATGGATAAAACTTGGAACAGTAGTAAACCTTCCCAGGACTGGCCAACCTTCCAAAACTTCCGAAAAATCCAGGTCATTCATGCTCGAAAACCCTCCATTGTAGCTGAATTAAAACAATTCTGGAAAGGAAAGTAGGCCAAATTTTCTCCACAGTAATGTGAAGGACTCATTGCCAGTTATTGCAAATGCTTGACTGCAGTCATTGGCGCAACCAGTTATTATTTACAGACAGGTCAACTCTGTGACAACAGCATTTATACAGGGTCAAAATGAGGAGAGAAAGGAAAAGGGAAGAAAACAGCATAACCAGAGGACTGATCTTAATTATGCAGTGCTCCCTAAGAGTCAGGCCTGGCACCTTGTGAGTGCTGGGGCATGACCCTGGTAAAGGAGAAATTAGTGCTGTTTTTCAGCAAATCTTACAGTATCATGTATAAGTCGAATTAATGTAGTGTGCATTGCTGCATGTCAGTGGGGTTCATTTGCGTTCTTTATTTTCATTTTGTAGTTTTGGGGGCAATTACTTTTTCTTATACGGCCAGGCAGGTTTGGACAGCTTTTTTCCCGTAATAAATTAAATAATTATTTAAAAACTTTTTTTGTGCTTTTGTGATTATCTTTGTGTAATATAAAAATTTGTTTGATGATTTAAATTCAATTCAGTTAAATTTGATTTGTATAGCACTGTTAACAGTGGTTATTGTCCAATGCAGCTTTACAGGATCAAAAGACATGAGTATGAAATATGTGAGAAAATATGTATAAATCAAAATTATTAGATCGTCCCTGATGAGAAAGCCAGAGGCGACGGTGGCAATGAAAAACTCCCTGAGATGGCAATAGGAAGAAACCAGACTTAACAGGGAACCCATCCTCATTTGGGTGATAACCGATAGCAGGAATTGGGTTGCAGTCATACTGTGTGTTAGGCAGCAGGAAGTTCATTATAACTTAACATGTGTGTAAAACATAATATCGAATCCAGTTTGCTACTGGTGGCTTAGGTACAAAACTGTCAAAAAAAATTCCTATTCATGAAATATTCATAAATCATTTAAGTTTTGACAAAAATGCAAGAAAAAAAGCAGAAGGTGGCAAATGCTTTCTCAAGTCACTGTATATAAATGTATACACACTTCAACATGAAAAATGTATGCACACACAAAAAAAAAATCACGGCACATTTTAGCATCAATGATGGTCCGACTATTGACAGTCGTTACAGGAAATATAATAAAACACATTGTTGCAATAATTCAGTTCAAGTTTTTAAAAAAGTCCTGTTGAAGCGACAGAAACTGTTGTATATATTTTCTTGAGCCCGTATAGATAGATAGATACATAAAGGTATATTGATACATTCTGCTGACACCACGGCCCTGTCCAGACTGTTGAGTCAGATGCTTGGTGGGTCTATTGGCATAGCTCCTGCTGCCTGTCACATTTCACATCTAAGCAAAGACGAGTTGACCCCTGCCACTCAGAACCTTATCGGAACTAACCCAATCGAAAGCACGTTTCTGCTGAGGGACTGAAAGAGAATGGCAACCAGGTCTACAAAGACAGCCAACCTTTGTGACCCCCTGACCTCCCAGCACCTGAAATGTGACCCTCATTTACAGACAGGTCACCTCTGCGACAACTGCATTTACACAGGGTCAGCTTAAGATCTGTGTCCTCAATAAAAAAAAAAAAAAGGAAGAAAGGAAAAGAAAAGAAAACAGCGTAACCAGAGGACAGATCTTAATTATGCAAGGCTCCCTAAGAGTCAGGCCTGGCACCTTGAGTGCTGGTGCATGACCCTGATAGAGGAGAGATTAGTGCTGTTTTCAGCAAAGCTTATCATGTATAAGCTGAAGTAATGTAGTGTGCATTGCTGCATGTCAGTGCGGTTCATTTGTGTTCTGTATTATCATTTGGTGTATTTATCAGTGTTTTTGTTTATAATTTGCTTAACCACTCTATTGATTTGTTGCTCTGGGATTAGCTTGGTGTAAACTTCTGTAGTGACACCACAGGTACTGATCTAAAATTGTACAAACATACATGCTATAATGTATTAGTTATAAATGAAGCTGTCAAGTTATTTTACATGCAGTTGTCAGCATATTTATTTTATAAAATCCAAGAAAAAAATAAACGTCCTGTTATGAAATATGGGGTTCTGGTGTGACGCAAGTGATACCTCTGTGATGTGGTTGTTAAATAAAAACACATTTTTTCTCTAAAAATAAGAAGATGGACACAGAGAAGCATTGAGATGGTCTGGTCTTTTGGCATACAGCTGTGCTGAAACAGAGCTCTTATTGCTCTGAAGAGGTCTTTTTTTTAAGTGACCTTCTGGCAACACTAAATGGCCCTAACAGGGATAACATAATGCACCATTTTATGGTTAATCAAATTCCCACGGAGCTCAAGTTAGAATTTGACAGATGTTGAACAGTGTTCATCTGCTTTACATTATATGGATATTGACTTATGTCAGGGAATTTGGATGTTTATTTCTATTGTAATTACATGAACATATATGATCACGTTCTTTTTCATATTTAGAAAGGAAGAAACATGAATGCTTACAAGTTAAAAATGACCCATACAAAATTGATTGTCAGTAGCTGACTATAAAATTTGCCAGGGTATAGCACCTAGCAAATACAAGAACCTCAAATATATAATAAAAAAACAACAAAAAAAGAAAAAAACAGAGAGGAAAAATTTGAGAAAAATTGTAAAAGAGGTATAGTGAAGGCTTATATGGCTATGTGATGGTGCCTAACATGGGGTTCACACTGCGGTCAGAGAAGGCCGTTGAGGCTGGAGCTAGAGGCACAGGCCAGGCTCTGTGTGTAGGTGCCCTTTTGCTGCCCTGCTTGCTTTCATCCCTGCTCCAATCCCACAATGCTCCAGCCGCCCTGTCTGCTATCGACCAATAAGAATGCAAGAGGGGGGCCACAGCACAGTGGGGCTACATCAAAGCCCCAAAGTGGTGAGAGACTCAAGGCCTGATGCTGGCACACAACAGACTCTCACATGAGAGAGAGAGAGAGAGGGAGAGAGAGAGAGAGAGAGAGAGAGAAAGAGAGAGAGAGATGGGATGTCTATTTAAAAAAGAAAAAGCCAGACCGAATGCACCCTTTCTTACAGAAGGGCACAGACAGAACAAAACATCTCATTCTCCTCCCCAAACCAGTATTATGCCAGCCTCACATCCAACAATCAGACCAGTTTTTTTTTTTTCATTTGCCTCCCTGCCTCCCCTTCTGCTTCTTTTACCGCCTAGAGCCAATGGCCCCCTTGAGTGTGTGAACAAGAGAGATAATTTAATAAAGAAAATCCAATCTTCCAGTTTAGGGAACAAAGTTAGATTTGAATGAGTGTAATGTGGTGCCCAAACCTCCTCCATCTCCTTTGTGAATTATATTTTTGTCATTAAATTCAAGAAATACCTTTACCCAATGGTTTTTCTGTCATAATGCACCAGACCTTATAAGGAGTAAGATTTTAAAGACTAAGATTTTAAAAGGACTAAAATTTTTAAGAATGTGAAATCTCCAGAATAATAGTAGAGAAAGATTTATTTTGGCTTTTATTTGTTCCATCACATTTCCAAGTGGGTTAGAAGTTAACACACACTTAGTTAGTATTTGGTAGCATTGCGTTTAAATTGTTCAACATGGGTCAAATGTTTCGGGTAGCCTTCCACAAGCTTCTTATAATAAGTTGCAGAAATTTTAGCCCATTCTTTCTTCCATTCTTTTTAATGGAAAATTAATCTATGCTTTTAGAAAAAAAAACATAATAATACAAAGAACATTTGTAAAT
This sequence comes from Clariallabes teugelsi, assembly GCA_030014215.1. Classification (NCBI taxonomy): domain Eukaryota; kingdom Metazoa; phylum Chordata; class Actinopteri; order Siluriformes; family Clariidae; genus Clariallabes; species Clariallabes teugelsi. Next base: position 17,983,293 of record JAQMYG010000037.1, read on the forward strand.
GTAATATTTAATCTATGGATGGAAGAATCAAACAATCAATCAATATCATGACATAAATTGATTTTATTGAAATGAATATCAGTAAAACATCATGAGCAATCCAGTACTCCGGTGGGAACATTCTGTACAGGTCTGCACATCTCTTAATGAGTTATTTTCTTTTGCACCAGTGAACTACAGTAGTACCAGCGTAGGGACATAATTATTGATGGAAACTTCAAGCACTTATGTAAGTGTTTAAAAAGGGCATCTCCCAAATTCTGTCAATGTTAATTATGTGAATTAAAATAACTCTTTTTTTGCACTTGGTTAAGCATGACTTCTGTGAATGCTTAATCTGTAAAAGTAGACTAAGTAAGCTAACAAACTGTGAAAAAACCTATACAAGATAAAGACATTTGAAGCCTAAGTCTATAGCTCTAAGCCTATAGAATATGAGACATGAGGGTTTAACACATAAAAAAAGTGGGACTGGTCTAGAACTGCCTCTGTTCTTTATATAGGGGGCAGGAAAGCACTATGAAATAATGAAGCTATATCAATGGTATCAGTATTGATAGACACATGGCTATTATTTGTGCTTATCAAACAACTTGTTGTAGAGTGATAATAAAAGAAAATCAAGGAAAAGTTTACTTGATTGTGTCAAACAGCACGTGAGAGAGAAGTACGTCTTCAGCATTCGTCTAGAAAATATGTGTATTTGCACATCATATGGAGTTAACAATATAGTAGTGATGTCTACAAGACACATGCTGCTCTACCGGGGCCATTTTGCCTCTTACGTAAATGGGAACAGTGACCTTGGCACTGGTCTCACTTTTAGTCTCATACCGGCTTGCCAGCTGATGCAGCACGATGCCAGCCAAACATGCCTAGAGCATGCCTAACACAATCTGCATGTGGCTTTCACACTTCCACAACACATTTGCTGTGTACACTGCAGATGCAGACTAAACTATAAGAAATCACCCATGCTCTCTATGAGAATCGGTGCTAATGGATTAAAGGGCAAATCTGACTGAAGGTAAAGAAAAGCAATGAATCCAATAGTCCTGCCTTCCCTTGTGCCCTTCTTTATGCTGACTGGCTATGGCACTTATACATACCCATGCACACTGTATTTCTCTTTGGTTTTTCTAGCCTGCAACCTATCCATCTTCCCTCGTTGTGCATGGAGATGACAGCTGGCATTCGGCTGTTTGCAAAAGGCTTTTTAAAGAAGCATGCGGGGGCCTCCGTCCTCAGCTACATTAAAGTAATTAGCTGCCAAGCAAGTCAAAAGTACCCCCTGTCGAGTGCCAGCAAGGCTGCCGATTGAAGGCGGCATCCTGTTTGACACATCTGGGCAAGGGAGAGTAATGAAAACAGCTGCTTCTGCCCATATGGCATCCAAAAGGCTGGCAGAGCCACAGAATGCAGTGCCAACTGCAGGCAAATTATCCGTCATTAATCCCGGGATCTGACCAGCATACGAGCCGCTGCTAATCAAAACATCTGGGGAGTGGAGGTACAAGAAAGAGGAGACCTCATCTAAAAGGGCCATATTTTGTGAGGTAAAAAAAATAAATAAGGTGACTTATAAAGAAAGAAATGCATAAAGGATTAGATGTGGGAGTGTGTGTGCAAACTGCAGGACACAGAAGCAGTAAAAAGGAAAGGACAAGAATCTGAGCCAATCCTGAATACATCCGTCCTAGATCATTTAATAAGTCTAATTTAATTTATTCATTATCACTGGTTATAAATAATTTAATCTAAACAACAACTTCATGAAATGTGGCAATTGATTGTTATAAATTATATGTATAAAAAATTTTAATGATAAAATTATATAATAAATATATAAATATAATAAAATTCTAATTATAAATGATAAAAACAAAAAATAGGGGAAAAAAAGCAAAATCTAATATCTGGTTCAAGAGTTTAAAATGTTCTCTTAAAAATGCACCAATTTCTACACAAAGTGTTTAAAAATATTTACATCTTACCACAAATTGGTCATTGTCTATCAATTGATTTATCTCATGAATAATAACTCACCTCTCCTTCTGCTGATTTAGGATTAACCATGGGAACATAACATTTGACTTTTAAATGCCATCAGCTTTTGAAATCCATGCATGGTAAACTTCTACTTGTAAAAAAAATCAATGCTTGGACACAATTTGATTAGCCATAAATTGCCCTCGCATTTGTTTCTGCATTTGTCTATTGCGTGTCCTTTTCGCTCATAGGCTGGCCTGTTCAAACCTGGGCTTCAAATTCCCTCAGAAAGTCTGTGACATTAAAATGTCCTTTGATGTGCTTTCTCCAAGCGGGGAATATAAACAGTAATAGCGATTCTTTAACTTAGTGCTTTTCCGGGGATCAATAGCTCTTAAATGCTACAGTGGGACAATTAAAAATAAAAGCAGGGGTTGCTGGAGTCGGAATCAGATTATACGCCATCGCCCCTAGCTGGCCCTCAAAAGCACAGTATGGTTTCATTGCCAGTCACCCACATAGCACTCGGGGTCTGTGTGCAGCCCATTCATATGCAAGGAAGCTGGTATTCAAGAGCTTTCAAACACCCTTCTATAGCATCTAAATGGAACCGAACTGTGTCTCAGAGACAGAGCCATCATATAAATTCATGTGTACCAAAATGAATTGGCAGGGTTAAGCCAGAAAAGTGTTTTATGAATATGAATATGAATATTTGCATAAAAGTAAGGAAATTCTAATTCTTCTGAAACATAGTATCTATGTGATGGACCAGAAAGTGCTGGAATATAAATTTTTTTACATTATTGGTGTCTTTTAAAAGCAGCTTTTTCTGGAAAGTTCTTTAAAATTGGTCCTGTGGGCCAGAACGTAGTGTAATGTCAAACCTCCTGCTATGATGTCAAACTCAGGTAATGATACAGCTGTAACTAGAGGCAGTAGCATGATGAGCTGCAGCTTCTGATAAACACGGGCAAATCCGAAACAATTAGCTCAGCGACAGCAGGTGCTGCCTGCCTAACACATCTCTTGTTTCTCCCTATAATGGCCACAAAGTGATCCTAACTTTCAATTAACATGTCCCCTCCGCCTATACACCCCTCGCCAAATGCTCGTTTCTCCACCCTGGCCATTACATGGCGCATGTGGGTAGGCGTGAGGTGGAAGCAGCCAACATGGCACGTCTGTGTGTATACTGTATACAAGATGTTGAGTCACTGAGTTGATTTAAAACAAAGATATCAAGGTTACTTCATAGTATAAGAATTTCATTCACCTTAAACCACTTCCAGATATAATTAAAATGATTGCCAATTTTATTGATCATACTGCCATTAAAATAATGTATAAAAATAAAATAGTTAACTCTAAAATAACCCCATAACATCACTATTTCTCATTGTCGTCATTGTCTATATCACTTTATCCTGTATACAGAGTAGTGGGGGGGCCTGGAGCCTATCCCAGGAGACCCAGGTTTCAGGTCCTCCAATGTATGAAACGTAAAGATATCATTGAAATGTTATGTACAGACAAAACGTTTGTTTTATTTGTATCCATCCATCTCTGTAGTCCCACTAGGGACTGTGAAGGCTAATAGTGACTATTGTATTTATTCCCATTTTGTACGACCGTGGTAGGACCTCCAGTCAACACTCACATGCTCATTCACACACACATAATTTTTGTTCCAGGGTAAACATTATGTAAATTAGGAAAGGTAAATGTAGAGAGAATTTGCAAAATCTTTAAAAAAAATTAAAAAATAAAAATAAAAACAACTTTCGGAGAGTCATCTCACCATAGCTTTATTATTTAACAGGTCAGCTGCATATAAGGTAGGTTTTTGAAAATGTGTGTTTGTGCATGCACGAAGAGATTTACTTCTCCCCTGTGTTGTTGTTCCTGTCCAAAGGAAACTGTAGTAAACTGATTTCCAGAACAAATATGATTAAGACTTACTTAGCGCCAATGTGTTATTTATTTGTTTATTTAATATCTAGGTTACATAATGCTCCCTTCATCATATGTTAATACATATTCCATCAAATTATCAAATGTTTCTCTCTTTAAAAAAATAAAAAATAAAAACAACTTTCAGAGAGTCATATCTCACCATAGCTTTATTATTACAGAGATTGACTGAAAATAGTACTCTTAACAATAATTGAGCATATCTGTATAAATAAAGGCGGCATGGTAGCTTAGTGGTTAGCACTGTCACCTTGCACCTCCAGGGTTCAGGCTCGATTTCTGTCTCTGTATGCATGGAGTTTGCATGTTCTCCCCGTACTTGGTGGAGAGTGCAAAGACCTACAGGTTAGGCTAATTGGCATTCCTAAATTGCCCGTAGTGTGTGAATGAGTGAGTGTATGTGTGTGTGCCCTGCGATGGATTGGCACCCTGTCCAGGGTGTACGCCGCATCGTGCCTTAAGCCTCCTGGGATAGGCTCCAGGCCCTAACCCTGAATACAGGATAAAGCAGTATAGGAGGTGAGTGAGTAAGTGTATAAATAAAGGAACCATGGTGGCTTAGTGGTTAGCACTGTCGCTTTGCACCTCCAGGTTCTCGGTTTGATTCCCGCCTGTACAGACATACAGACATATTTGTCTGTCCAGCTGATTTTGTCACAGCACCATGCAAAACAGGCTTGACAGAATGTAATGAAACTTTTCCAGTTTTTCAGGATTTGCCTAAAGTTAAATCTTACTCACTCACTTGCACATCTTCTCTAATGCTTTATCCTGTATTCAGGGTCGCAGGGACCTGGAGCCTATCCCAGGAGGCTTAGGGCACGAGGCAGGGTACACCCTGGACAAGGTGCCAATCCTTCGAAGGGCACGCACTCATACACTCACACACTCATTCACACACTATGGGCAATTTGGGAATGCCAATTAGCCTAACCTGCATATCATTGGACTGTGGGAGGAAATTTACCAAGCATGGGGAGAACATGCAAACTCCATGCACACAGAGACGGGAATCGAGCCTTACCAGAAATCGAACCCGGACCCTGGAGGTGCAAGGCGACATTGCTAACCACTACACCACCGTGCCTCCTGAAGTTAAATCTGTGCCATATATTAGGTGGTCGTTATTAGCGCCACAGTTTTGGAACATATGAGATAAACTGGTAGAATAAACATACATTGATCTGTCTAATAATTTTTAAATGTTCAGTTTTCAAAGTGTAAGTTCCTTTTATGGAATAAGCCATGCTGTGTCATGCTAATGCTTTGTAGGTGCATTAGGGTGTCTGTGTCTTTCGAATATTCTGTGTATACACAGCAAACTATTGCATTGATTGGCTCTGTTGAGTGGCATGTAAGCCCTGCCCATCTCAAGGGGAAAAAGCTCTATATTTGTCCAAAAAAGCAATAGATGATGTGAATTAATCCCTTCCACTCAACTGTTCCTTCCACTCAAGTTTTTGACTTGATTTATGGCACAGGCTTAACTTCAACAAAATAATAAAGAACTGGAAAAGTTTAATTAAACTTTTAAAGCTCTACTTTGTTCGTAAAAGCTTACTGTTTTACACAAGTAAGAAGGTGCCAGGCCATTAACAGCACTAAAAACAAACAGTTAAAATGTAAACTGAATTTGGAAGCCAGAGGAGAGAATACAGGATTGGTGTGATGTGAACTTGTTAACGAGTATTAGTCAGCATATGAGCCTATACGTTGCAGGCATAGCAGACAAGCTTGACTGACTCCAACATATGGAGCATTGCAATAATCTAGTCACAAACAAATAAAAGCGTTCAGAAAGGACTTGACCTTTGTGAGAAGGCAAAGATGGAAAAAACCTGCCCTGAGAACAGTCGGTGTGTATCAGAAAGATTAAACTGCTGTCTAAAGTCATACCTAAAATTTTGCCTTATTGGCTAAAATAAGGGGCCTGGGAAATGGCAAGGAAAACAAAACTGGGAAGGTTGGAGGTACCAAATAGAATACATTCTATTTTACTCTTGTTCAATCATTGTTCAGACAATTCTGTGGCAGCCAAAGTTTGATGTCATGCAAACATCTGTGGATGGATTCAAGTGCATCAGAAGAATTTGGCACAACTGGCAGATAGATTTGTAAAGCATACAGACAGATGAAAGATAAGCATCTGCATACAGATGAAATGAAACTTAGCAACAAACTTAGCAACATTAGGACAAAGCAGAAAATAGAACAGGAAATGGAACCATGTGGAACACCAGAGGTCAAAGGATATGCTAAGGAGAGATCACCAATCATAAGTAAAAGTCCTATTGGTTAAATATGCCCTAAACCAGTGTAGTATGGGATCTTGAAGGCCAATTTGTTGTGCCAGATGTGTCAGGAGAATGGAGCGGTATCAACAGTATCAAATGCTGCAGTGAGGTCCAACATCACAAGCAGCACAGGTTTTTTAGTATCAAGGGACAAGTGAAGGACATTCTGTACCTTGAGAAGGGCATATAGCTGTGATATGCTGTCACATGATCTAAAGGTGGATTTGAATTTCTTTAGAATATGATTTCTTCCCAAAAAAGACTACAACTGTATAAAGACAACTTTTTTTTAAAAACCTTTGATACAAAGATAAACGAGACACTGGTCTAAAGTTAGACAGTACTGCAGGATCGAGATAGGATTTCTTGAGGGCTGACCACAGCATGCTTAAAAACATCTGGGACCCTAAACTGAGGCAACTTTTAATAATTGAGAGGAGACATGGACCCACTGTTAAAAACCTGTTTTGACACCCTGGATGGAATAAGTCCTGAAGACAGTAGATGGGCATAACGGATGAACCACCACAAAGTGTTCAAATAGATTTGTAACAGACTGAATTGTATTAAATAACACCCTAGGACAATTACATGTACAGCTGGTGGAAATTACATTTGACAAGTACACTACTGCTGAAAAGTTTTGGATCACTTGCAAATTTCTTTGTTTTTGTTTAGTGATTTATTTTCTAGAAATTTTTCAAGACCAAAACTTACCTCTGCTGCAGAGGAGAGGTTTATTCAGAGTTACCAGCTTCAAAAAACACCAATTAACAGCACCTCGGGTTAGAGCAGTTATGAAGGCTTTACAGATCATGAGTGGCAGATACATCTTAACATTAACTGTTCAAAGGAGTTTATTGCATATTTTGGACGCCTTCAGCATTGCTTTACAATGTAGAAAGAAATAAAAATCGGGAACGACCATGGAGTTAAAAAGTGATCCCAAACTTTTGAGCGGTAGTGTACATTAGCTTCTTTAACCGCATTTTGATAGTCAGAAAGACTATCACGCAGTATACCCAGTGATACATGTAACTCGTCTTTCTTCCACCTGCGCTTGTCTGCAGTGCTGCCTGAGAGCACGTGTGGTATCATTAAGCAAAGGGTCAGGCTTGGTTTTCATGGATCTGTCCTTAAAAGGTGTAATGGAGTCCTAGAAGCTAGCTCATCCTGGATGTAAAAATTTGTTCATGAATGCAACAGCAAACTCTCCAGCTTTGGTGGAAGTAATGGTATGGCAGCTGAAATCTGGGGCAAGAAATTTGATAGCAGAAAGAGAAGCAGTGAATTAAAAAATAACAATAAAGTGGTCTGAAATGCAAATGTCAATTATTTCTGAGATGGATACTGGAAGTCCATGTGAGATTATAAGGTCCAGTGTGTCAGTGTGACCTGATTGTGTCAGGTCAAAGAAGTTCAAAAAACTTTGAAACTCATTTACAAGTTGGGTGGACAGACAACAGACATGAATAATAAAATCTCCACAAATGAGCAAACTATCATATTCTGGCATTAATTCAGAAAGTAACTCTTCAGATAGCACACAATACAAGACATGCAAACTGAATCAAAACGAGTTCTAGCTCAAAGCTACTGTAGCTTTTACACGAAAGTAAACGGCAGCAGAAATTTGGTACCATTTAGTATTTAAATACCAAAGTCAGTCCTCCACCGCAACAGGACACTCATGACAAAAAGGAACAGCCAGGAGGCTAAATGTATAACCACCACAGTGACCTGGCTTCTTCTGCACAGACTAAAAAAGGAGAAAAATAGGGGCAAATAGATCTACTATAATAAACACATTTGTACAGTGGTCTAAAGTACAAGCTGAATTACCTTATGTTATCTTTCACCTTAATATTATAGAATTATTTGTGTCACTAGTGAATTTAAATTGAATAGTTTTTAGACTTAATGGCTTAATAAACTAGTAAAATCATCCTACTCCTCCAGGATCTACAATGAGCAACTGCCACTGACACAGTTAGGGTAAGCAGAAAATCAAGAAAAAAACCCACACATGTACAGTAATGAGCCACTTTATAGGCACATAGACTCATATACCCTTATGTATACATAGACATACACACCCATTGACCATTTTTGGTCATTGACCATCATGGAACACCATGATGATACTGGATAGGTGTGCATTTATTCTCAGCACAAACTTGACTCATAGTATGAATTATGAAGAGTATAAACACAATCTTCTGAGATTTTGGTCCATGTTGGCATGATTGCATCACATAATTGCCACAGATGTGTCACTACACATTCTTGCTGTGAATTCTGCCACATCCCATCATTTGGATTCAAATCTGGTGATTGGGAATGCCACTGAACTCACTATTCAAATGAAATTAATTTGTGGTGAGGTGCATTATTGTGCTGGAAGCTGTAATTATAAGATGGGTAAACTGTGGTGATATAACTAACCTGAACTGTTGCCATACTGTAATGTGGGATGGGTCCAGTTTAGGTGAGCCTGTGACTAGTGTAGCTTCAGATTCCTGTTCATGGCTCACAGGAATAGAATCAGAATATTTTCTATTGTTATATTCCATTTGGCATCAAGGTATGTCCTGAGAATCTTTTATGCTTACAACAGTATATATTAAAATAGTGGTCTTTACCCTGTTGTAGATATTATTAAAAGCATGCCATTAAGGATATATTTTATGTAACCACTTTTTAAGGCCACACACTTACACATTATGCTTAAAATACTTTATTAACAATACCTATTATTTTAATCTAGGGAACATTTTTATGCAGCAACATAATAATATAGAATAAAAATGCTTTATGTCCTTTTATTTACTGGTCATGTGCATTTTGTGTTGTCTTACCATTAATTATATGATATATCTGAATTGTATACACCTTATTTAATTTAGTTCTTCATTCAAGTCAGCTATATAATAATAATAATAATAATAATAATAATAATAATAATAATAATAAATGTTGCCCAAACTGACCATGCTAACACAGATTGAAAGAGTCAACTTGCTGATACATACTGAAAAATAAGACTTACCCACAGTCAATGTATTCAGCTCTCAGGGGAAAGTTATTTATCAATGTTGTTCTAGTTCTATCACTCTATTGACCTTGTTTGAGGGGCAATGGCATTGCTCAGAAGCTTACAGGGAAAGGAATAATAATAATAATAATAATAAAAATCTAGTCCCATACAGTAAGTGCCTAAATAAACATGCTTTAAAAGAGGTTGGACATAACTTTCCTATTACTATATTAACCCTAGATATTGCAGTTTTAAATAGATATATACTATATGTCTATATAAGGTTTTTCATAACCTTCACTCATTGTGGGGAATGTGGCATAGCTCTCTCAGGAGGCATCTTTTACATGCTTATCTGATGTGAGAAAAGTCAAGATTTTCAGCTTTTATGGTGGAACAGGTGACACTTGGCCATGGACCTGCTTGTCTGCTTGTCTCCATTATTTATGAACCCCCAAATTGTTGTGTGTGTATTAAAATGGCTGTATTTCTGTAATGGTTTATGACATGTTTTTGTCAAATTCCTTAAACGCTAAAAGTATTGACATCGCTCAAATCTTGAGTGTTACATTTTAAATTCAACGTGGTGGAGTACAGAGGATAAATGACAAAAAAACATATCATCCAACCTTCATGGAAATGACTGAACATGAGTCCTAAGTTAGACAGAATACAATTCAAGCCAGGTACCACAAAAGTATTTGCCCAATTTATTTAATAGTGCCAGTGGTCAACAGAATAGTGTAATGAAAGATTTAGTCCTTAGAGCAAGGCACTACTAGTTTATTGGATGTGGCAAACTAACTGACTGGTGAAGTCACCATGACATTATAATACTTGAATTTATAACAGGAAATGACTTGCTGGTTGGTCTTTTCACTGCAGGTTAGTTTCATTATTACTTATGAATAGAGTTGATAGCCTTCACCTATGAACACTCCATGACCTCATGACTTTGAATGCTTGCATATGTGGGGCTATTTTTATCCAGCAATTCTTCTATTTTAAACAGAATACATGTGAGCCAAACACCACTGTAAAACGTAAGCACGGTAACAAGTGCCCAACAAAATACAGCATTAATTCTAAATGGAACCATTTCAGCAGTTGCAGTAATTATGCTGCTGAACTTTTCATATAATAGCAATTTAATGCATGTTTGTGAGAGCTATGCAAGCATGGAACTGAATATTGCAGCAATTAGCCAAACACCACAAGAAGCAACATGCTTGGAAGGAGCTCAAGAAATCCATGTATGATTTGTCATCCTACCAACATTTCTTTCTCCATTACTTAACTGAAGTATTTGCTTCCTTGGGAAGATATTATCCAAATGAATTTAATCATGTTTGTACAGCTGCACTGTTCAGCTGCTAACTGACCCAGAATTTCCCACTTATTTTGATCTTTAGAGCCCTTGAAGCCATGCATGGCGTTTATTAGAACATCAACACATACATATGCACTTAAATTTTTCTCTATAATGGAAGGGAACCAATGCTAACTTTAACTATAAAGTTTACATACTTTTATTTAAATTTGAATATGCAGCTAAACAAAACACTTTAGACTTTAGGATGAAACCGGCAGTTTCTAACCTAAGCTAAAAAACATGTTTAACTTTATTTCAGCGCTTTAATGTCCTAATTGAACATGAGTATCAATCAAGTAATATTAAATATATATTTTTCTAATTTGATATGATTTGATTTTAATCAAAATACTCCTAAATTCTATTTTAAAAGAGAGTGTATATAGCATTAAACAAATACATGTATTTGAGAATCAGCATCAATACTGATCAGGTATTGAAAGTGTTCTATCTTTAGTTCCTAACACCAGTGTGCTAAAGATGCCATTAATTTCACTTATTTACACAGTTTGATGGTTCTCCTTGGATGCTATGAGCCTCCAGATGTGAAGGTTTACTTGGAACTATTACTTCGGTGATTGTATTATACTATATACTGTATATATAAAATGGCTCTAATCTGTGGTGCTGTTAATTTGTGATTTTTGCGGCTGGTAACTCTAAATGAACTTCTCCTCTGCAGCAGAGGTCATTTTTGGTTTTGCTTTCCTGAGAAGGCCTTCATTAGAGTCAGTTTCATCATGGTGCTTGATGGGTTTTTCAAATGCACTTGACAATATAGTTCTTGCAGGAACTAATCGAGAAAGACTGACTGTTGTTGTTGTTACATAATTATCTAATTCCATAGGTGTTATTACAGAGTTTTGAAATCCCCAGTATTGTTGTAGAATCTAGAAAATAAATCACTAAACAAAAAAAAAAAAAGAAATTTGCAAGTGATCTCAAACTTTTGTGCGGTAGTGTATTTAACAGTTTAAATTATGCTGTCCTGGAAGAGCAGGTTTATACTGTAAGCGTTTTTTTTTTTTTCCATGTCTCTAATTTTAGAATACAGTCATTTCCACTTTCGCTGTTATAATAAAAACAACTGTAATGTTCCTCAACTTTGAGATTTTATTACACAGCTAAAGTTGGATATTTGCAGAAAGGATTAGACTGTCCGGGGGGGGAGGGGGGGGGGGTGTAGCCATGATGTGTCTGCCTTCAACATCTGCCTTGAGCCAACTGAAGCATTCTACTAAGGGCCCTATAAAATTCAACTATGGCTCCTCCAAATTCGTAGCCCTGCTCAGTAGCACCCTGCATGGCTTCACACAGATTGAGATATTTACAAACTGTCACCTTCGATAAATAGCTGTCAGTGATGACAGTGCTCACAGTCCCTTTGGTCTGGTTTTAAGGAGGAATTTGACACTGTTTCCTTCATCACCATTGACAACTGCTGGTTGGAAACTGAGTTTGGCTTGGCTGTGTGACAGGAAAGAGCAACCCCTCCTTTATCCACCAACAAATGTCCCATTCTATCATCCTTTAATGCCCTCCTCTGTCTCATCACTGAGCAAATACATACACTCCTTATGGTTATTAGTTATCTGACATGCTGCAATCATTGAACTCCATTAGGCATAGCAAATCCCTCTCTCCCTGCATGTAGGATGGAATGGGTTCTGCCAGATTTCCTTCAGCTGAAATTAAAATGTGTCATGTCCGCCATGGCTGGAGAAATAGGATGTGTCGAGATGGTCCCTTTGAATCATTTTTGGCAGCTCTTTATTCCATGTACATTCTGATTAACGTCACAAACTCTAGTCAGGTGGCAGTAGAAACATAAATTCAGTCTAGTTGGGCCCTGAGAACATACAGATATAAATGCTGACTGGTTCTTATTTATTCAGCCATAGTACAAACACACTGTGGGTAGAATTAACGCCTTTCCTTTTTTTCGTAAAATCACACACAAAAAAAGGACACAGATAATGTTATGATCAGTGTGTTTCAGATGCTTTTTGGCCACAGTACTTTACACTTGGCCTCATTAGGCATGACACCGTTGATGTTAGACCAAAAAATGGTATCAAATATGGCAAGGAACTTATAAAGGAGGTTAATGAGAAATTTAACAGAGCCCCATGGAGCTTCAAAGAAAAAAGTAAGAAAAAGGTTATGTCTGCCTCTAATAAAGCTGTCCTTTCTGCCTCTCTGGTTGACCCCTCTCAACAACAGGAAATGCAATGAGCCTGTTAGTTTGAGTCACAGTGCTTTATGAGTTAGGTTATTTCCACTGCAGCTCCACGGTTAATAGCCATCTGATATACCTACAGTGGAGAATCGGCACAGTCATGATAATACCATAACCAAGCATTCACCATGAAGCCGTTTAAGATTTCGCAGATAAAAGTGAAACACTAGAGCAGCAAATTTGTTAATGCCATTAAACGATGTTACCAGGAACCAGAGCTGACAGAATATGATCCCACAAGACACAGTGGCCGTCAAAATAATTTATATCTGAACCGTACAAGTCGTCGGGTTCGAGACCTGTACCAGTGTCACTGATGGTATCTGGTTACTCTATACTCTAGACAGAACACAAGTGTTTAAGTAGTTAAAGGATATGGGCTGCTAAGAAAGACCCCTAGAATGTAATTTTATATTTAAATCAAACTAAAGGGCAGTTTAATAAAAACTACATATGTGTTTAATAAAAAAAAAAAATTATCTATTGATATGCAATATCATCCATAGCATAGGATTAGCTGAGGCTCATATATTTAAATTCTGAAATGTTTCTCAAAAAAAAAAAAAAAAAAACATCCTAAACTGTATAATAAGGCATGATATTTTGAAAGCCCAAATTCTCTTAAACAATTCTCTATAGAAAAGTTAGATAACACTTAACAGTTCACCTACAGTATCACTCCTCATACAGCCAAGAGATGGTGTTGATTCTCAGCCAAAAAAGTTGTACCAATATTCAAGGGTCATAATTCCTATTCTAATCAATGCCAAACTTAAATGGGACTAAATGTTTAATTCAAAGACATGCAAGTTGGTTCTCTTTTGACATTCGACCTTGGTTTCCATCTATGAACTTTCCAAACAACCTTGACTTCTGGAAAGTGATAACAAAATAATAAACAAAAATAAGTAATGAACCTTCACTGCAGTTTAAGAGTTCCATGCTAAATTAATTCCAGCAACTCAAGTATATATATTTTTTAAGCAAAGCTGCTTATGTACGACACAAGCCATCATCTGTAACTGAATATTCAGCTGCTATATGAGCATATGCATCTATAATCAAAGTTAGACACAGGGGAACAGGCATAGCGAGGTTAGACAACTTATCAACATCGATAAATGGGCCATAATAGCCCCACAGGGCCGGGAGGAAAATAGCTTGTCTTCAAGCCACCATATTCAGTGATCAGGTTTATTACATTCATAGTGGTAATGTGATCTGTCACAGTGTTGCTAATACACTTCTGTGGGCTGTCATCTGGCTGCAATGCTTATCAGGGCTGCTGCACTGATGATTTGCCCTCTTGGCAGGGGCAATTACAACTGAATGTGGCAAGGTTGTGGGCCAGGAAAGTGTTATTACAGCTGGAGAGGCATGACGTGATGACAGTTCAGAACTGGCAGGTACTGAAGAAGGCTCTTCTTTGCAGGGAGCCATTTGTGTCTAAACTTATTATTTAAATAGCTTAAGTACAGTGTGTTTTTTCCAGCGCCTGACAGGTACAAAAGATTCAAAAGTATCAAAAGTGATGTGTTATGCTTGAATTTAAACGGCGTCAACAGACAGGAAAATATGTTGTTTAATAAAAGGCCATCTACTACAAAGCTCATACAACAGGACTGAATATACTGTACGCTCTCTCTGCTGTAGAAGGAATAGTGGAAATATTCACTATGTGCTGCTACTTCAAAGAAGCAGAACAATTTTTTAGATTCAATTAATTCAGTCAGCACTTCAAATTGCTGATCCTAAAGTGAATCTTCATTTGACCTTGAGCAGCTCACACTGTGCGCACAAAAATGTGTGACATTTGAATGAACTACTCTGCAGTGCTTGACTGAAGTGACACTGTTTTGAAACTTTTGCCTAGAGCTCTGATTACTCTGGTTGAAAACATCTTTGAAATGTCAAAAATACATGTGATTAATCTGGAGTCAAAGGCACACTTTTCTGAAACTTTTTTAAAGAAATCATTGAAAAAATAAATCAAACTGGAAATAAGGTGAGGTCAGACTTTATGAATGTCAGTATGATGTGTCAATGCCACACACTTTCTCACTTGCAGGCTTTGTAGTACCTCACTCTTTTTTTCTGCTGAAAACAGGCAGATTATAAATACACCTCCCTATGACCTTGAGATCTTGGTGAAGAGCTTTATGCCGGCTATTCCTCATTACCTGGTTTTAAGAGAATTTCTTTGGTCCTGCAGGCCTCATTATTGTAGGAAAAGATGCCCATGGGACAAATAAGAAAAATTGTTCGGGGACCTTCACTCAAAAAGAAAATTCACAGTACATTCCCCCAATAGAGATCATATATACAATCATTGGCCTCTTAAATAGAAACACTTGTACACTTGGTCATTTATGCAATTATCCAGTCAGACACTTTGGATAAAACCATGCAGTTTTAGGGTTACAGTTAATGCTTTCATTAGTCATAAGAACATGTGAAAAAATGTGTGGAAAAAGGAAAATGTATCATGTGAGAGGATAGAAACCTATATTATATATTTTAAACACAATTAAAAAATAATAATAAAAAAACACTCCGTACAACTAAGGCAAGAAACGCATCTCAGAATACACATCAAAGTTTGAGGCAGGTGAGTTACAGCAGCAAAAGTCCATTCATGTCAACCAAGAACAGAAATCTGAGGTTGTAGAAGGCACAGACTTGCTGAAACTGGACAGATAAAAAGGGTAGAATTCACATTATAACAATTTTAGACCCAACAACAACAACAACAACAATAAAAAGAATAATAATAATAGCTTAAATAATAATAATCATCATCATCATCCTTATCATCATCATCTATTTCTTGGCAAAAAACCCTGGACCTGGGTTAAAACCATTCAACACATTATCAAAACCAGGAAGGAACTGTCAAATTAGTGGAAGAAATGTGATATTGTGGTCTGTATTATAGTCTGTATTACAGTGGATCACATCATCACATCAGTACTGTATATTGTAATCATCAGTAAAATTTGATCACCACATCAATATACTGTAGCACAACTATAACATAAAAATTACAATTTATTTCGGCCAAATGAAAGATCATCCTTAGTGTTGTATGTCAGGAATGGGGGCATGTACTGTAGCTAATGGACGTTTAGCGACCTTGTAGGGAGAATAAAAACACAGCTGTGCCTTTATACTAACTAAAAATGTTATTTGAGTAAACAAACTTTTCACCATGTTGGTGGAGTGGGGGAGAAATTTTCCCACAAAATACTGTTTTTTCTTTTATATAGGATGAAAGCTGTAATCCCCATGAGAAAATGCATGAGCAAGCTTCCTCCTCTGACAGTGGTACAGATGGAGAGTGTAGCACGACCATGAGCTCCAAGGCAAGTTTCCACAGACCACCACTATCTCCAGCGCTTGCATGCACATTTACCTTTTAATCATGGACAAAACTTGTCCATGGCATTACTTAAACAAACACAGAGCGAGAGAGAGAGAGAGAGAGAGAGAGAGAGAACTCTAAACTTTTTCTTAAGACCTGACCTCTTAATCAAAGTGCAATATAACAAGAGTCTATAAATCCTTGTTCCTCAACTAATAAAGGAGGTCCAGCACAGACAAATTCCAGCAGGTTTCTGATATCATGTCAGCCAAAAGCAATGGCCTCACTTGTGTGTATGAAGTGTGTACAAAGACATACACAAACACAGACGAATACACACACAACACAAACACTAATGAAAAATGGTTAAATATTCACATTTGCCTTGAATTTTATGACAGGCTATATTTGTGGCTAATCATATAGCCATAGAGCACCTATAAAATTGTGATATAACAAAAGCACCTGTCAAAAAAAAAAAAATGGCACAACTTCAACCCTCTCAAATACATTCTGCACATTAATTTGTTTTATGTTTCCGCAAGGATTAATTTATCCTGTTGATTGCATTCAGATTCAGGATGTGTATTCAGTTCCTTTAGATAGCATTATAAACAGCTGGGGAGAAGTTCTGCTTCGCTAACCTTTCCTCAGAAACACCAATTCATAACATATTTACTGTGTGTCAAACATGTGAAGCATGAGGTTATTTACCATAATGGACAAAGATTTGTTCTTTATGAAGCTACGCTATATTTTCCAAAAAAAAGTCTTAAAATATGTAGGATTGTTAGGATTTTTAAGATTGTTAAACTGAGAGTGGAGCAGTTGTGATGCATTTAGGGGGAAAAATCCAACCTTTAAAACTAATTATGTAAGAGCAAACAGAAAGAAAATGAAAAATTCAGTAAAGAATGACATTTAATTATTTTAAAGATTCATCATCATGTCAGATACTTCTAAATAGGATTGCTATTTTTATTTAACATTGTATATGAACTATATTTATATGACAGTCAGTTTTGGTCAAGCAATTTGATTGCACAAGAGACATTCCATGAGCGCTGATTTAGAGATGGCTAAATATATGTAGGACTCTGCAAATTTTTTCTAATCCAAGGAGTCATGCCCATGCAACTTGAGGGGGGATGTTTCCACTCAAATTTTCCAGTTGAGATTTAGGCAGTAGATACTGTTAAATTTAATTTTTGCTGGAGGTGTTTTAATTAGCCTGACTAATACAATTTTGAAGACAAATGTGCTTTTCTGTATGTGCACACAGACACTAGGTTAACTCCAACTGGAGAAAAAACTTCTCAGCTCATGACACGACAACAGTACCCAAGTGAAAAAAAAGTATGCAAAGTATATTAAATCCAAGCATATTTAAGTATGCTTGCAGCAGACTAATGACTAGTATACTTGAAGTTTGCTATTTTGGAACAACTAATTTTGTACTAAGTGTATTTAAGTTGTAAT
>JAQMYG010000037.1:18001137-18012997 GCA_030014215.1 Clariallabes teugelsi
TTCAAACTAGAAACAGTCCGAATCTACCCGCCTCCAGTCTCTGATTGGCTGGTGTGGCGCCGATTCTAGTCTCTGGTCGGCTGGAATAGTTGCAGATTTCTAATGCAGAATTCTAAGTGTAGCTTTATGATAGTGAGCGGACAGAAGAGTGAGAGAGTGCAAACATAAATTATCTTGAACGCGCAAAATTTATTTTCAGCGCATAAAAAACGAGTTTGAGAGAGTGCACTAAATATAAGTACATATGAAAAAGTACATTTAAATTTAACTGATAATATACTGAGACCACCGTATATTAAAAATTGTATTCTAATGTATACTATCTGTACATTTGTACAATGATTATTTCGAGCATATTTTTAAAAAATATACCAAAAATTAATTGAAAAACGAGTTTAAATAAGTATACTTTGGAAATTAGACCAACATTTCACTTAAAGTATATTTTCCAGTAATATATTTTTGGAAAGTGTACCATAATACAATTATTTTTAAGTATATTTAAAATTTTATTCCAAAATTTGCTAAAAGCATGATGTTAGTATACTTTTTATATATTAACTGATGGTACAACTTTTTTTTTGTATATTTGCAACATATTATCGAGGATTTTTCTCTGGGGTATACCTTTGATAAATGTTGAAATTACTAATAGCTTTAACATTTTGCATAGGTGATAAAGGTGATAAAAGTGGTAACATTAGCATTAACATTATTTTTTTGTCCTTTACTATCATTAAGTTAAAAAAGTCAAAAATTCCAGAAAATTATGTCATTGCTTTGGAAACTTCTAACAGGCTAATTAACATCAATTGTGGGTGTATCTTTGTGGGTGTACTGTACAGATGCATCTCAATGAATTAGAACATCATTGAAAACTTGATTTATTTCAGTACTTCAATAAAAAAAAAATCAAACCCATATATTATATACTGTAGATTAATTACACCCAGACTGATATATTGCAACTGTTTATTTCTTTTAATGAAAACAGCTAATAAAAATCCAAAATTCAGTATCTCAAGAAATTAGAATATTGTGAAAAAGTTAAGCATTGGAGACTCATGGTGTCACATCCTCATCATCTAATTAACTCAAAACACCTGCAAAAATTTCCTGAGCCTTTAAATGGTCTCTCAATCTGGTTCAGTAGGCTGGTTGTTCACAGACTGCTGTATCCAATCACATTAATGGAAAGTGGAATGGAAAGAAAGAAAAAAAAAGCTTTGAGAGGATTGTGAAGTGAACCCCATTCAAGAATTTGGGGGATTCACAAGAAGTAGACTAGAGCTGGAGTCAGTGCTTCAAGAGCCACCACGCACAGATGACAGTTGTAGCCCATGACATAGGCTGAATTTTATGTTTTGATTAGCTGTAATAATAATCTGTAATGAATCTACATAATATGAGTTTTACTTTTGGTATTTAAATACTGAAATAAATAATATTCTAATTTGTGCCTCTTTGTTTGATATAAAAAAATAGATTGCGGACCTCTGCAAGTCTGGTTTATCCTTGGGATCATTTTACAAATGCCTGAAGGTACAGTACTACATTCATCTGTACAAACAATACTATGCAAATGTAAACACCATGGGAGCCATCATACAACTCAGGAAGGAGACACATTTGTACAAGTACAAATCAATCCCAGAACCCCAACAAAGGACATTGTGATGTTACTGGATTAATAAAGTAAAAAAGTATTTATATCCACAATAAAACAAATCCTATATTAACATAACCTGAAAGGCTGTTCAGCAAGGAAGAAGCCACTGCTACAAAACGATCAGAAGAACTTAAGGAACCCTCATCATGGTGGAAACACTGCTAAAAGAGGAGCAAAAATCCAGATGATTATGGAATTAAGATTATATGGGTATATTGAAGCAGCATCTCAAGTTGTCAGCCAGGAACCTTTGTCATAAATGGGTCTTCCAAATGGTCAATGACCTCAAGACTAAGTGTATGTAAACGTCTGACCCATGGGGAATGTGGTGACAGAAATAAAGGCTGAATTAAATATCTCTCTACTATAATTCTGACTTTTTGCATTCTTAAAATAAAGTAGTGATCCTACAGTAACTAACTTACAGTAAGACAGGGAGTGTCAAACTAGATTAAATGTCAGGAATTGTGAAAAGCTGAATTTAAATGTATTTGGCTATGATGCATTTAAACGTCTAACTTCAATTGTAATATTTATCATGGAATTATTATCATGGTAGTACATACATACTGTAAAACAGTTTAACTGCAAAATGACAAACACCATTATAACATTAACTCCATTTTTTATTTACTTAGTCACACCTGGTTGTCTATAACAAAAAGTCTTTTTCCAAAGAAAACCACTACTTACAGTACACTATCTTAAAAAATTATTGTGGAAAAGTTTTTTTAGTTTTTTTATTTGTGACAACATGCATTGTATGAACCCCAAAACTACTCAGAATGTAGAATTATCAATCCTTCTTATGTATTGTTTCACATGCTGAATCTTTTATCTCCTAATATTGTGCAGTTGTGCTTACTGGAACAGCTATATATATATACATATTAGTGATTTAATATGTGTTTCTTTCAGTAATAATTATTACTTTATAAATAAATACATTACTCTGGTCAGCTATAGTGTTTTTGCTGACTAGAGGAACAATTTCAGCCAGAGACTGATTACCATCAAGTGTTCCACAGATGGCCACAGGAGATCCTTTCTCCCAACAGCCAGTTAGGTTTTACTGAGCTTGCTGGAGAATGAGTTCTTCTGGTAACTTTGTCACAATCGCTCCTTTCTATTTTTATGCAAATCCCAAGAGCGTACATTAGGTTAATACATAATTATATATACACAGCTGATATGATGTTCCGTTAACCTTTGTAACCATTTTAACTGTAAAACGTAAAATTAAAAATACTGATTAATTATTTAAAAATATAATATATTTAAATGTAAATATTTTTTGTAGATTGTGATCTAACACATAAGGAAAATGGTAGAAAATATATAAGTGTATTGTAGAATTGCTTTTGAGAATTGTGATATGATTTATTTTTGTTATCTTCAACCCCTACTTTATTTATCAATGAAACCCATTGATTTGAAGCACCCTAGTCCAACCTAGCAAGAAGAGGTCAGCCAGAAGGGAGTGCTTATCGATGTGTCTGTAAGTGCTAAAGTCATTTTCATTGATCAGCTTTTGAATGGAGCAGGCTGCATGGAGAAAGACAAAGCAGAGGTGTGAGATGTTTAAAGACCAGAGCCAGTGAAGCTTAAGAGCTATTAGGTGTTAGAGAGTCCAAGTCAATTACTTGGCTGGTCAAGCTTTAAAAAAGGACACTGATTGCTGTAATTAGCTTTTAACTAAAGACACTAACAGTGAACAAACATATACAAATGTTCTGTAAGCAACCACCCAACCAACAAACAAACAAGTGCATGCAACAAGTGGAACAATATGTTATATTTCTTTCATGAATAATATCTATGAATACAAATAAGGAACTATCAACTTAATACAGGTGTATTACATTTTGATCTTTATTTTCTAACTTACATTTATTTTTTCAGTTTTTCATTTAAATCTCGTTGATTCACTGTATTTGCTGTTTTGTAGTTTTTCGGTTTGATTTAAATGTCTGTTCTGCATTGTGCTATAATAATAATAGTTGTTATAATAATAGCATCAATTAAAGAGGTACAGTTCTGTGAAAAAGTATCGTTTCTAAATATTTTTGCATATTTGTCACATTTCGATGATTGAGATCATCAAACAAATTTTATTATTCACAAAGATAACCGGAGTAAATACAAAATGCAGTTTAGAACCTGTCTGACAAAGTGAAGCACACTAAAAGAAAGGGTTACAAAGTAATTTCTAAAGCTTTGGGATTCTCCACAGTGAAACCCATTATCCATAAATGTGGTGAACAGGAGTGGCTGCCAGTTATAATAATTTTGTATTTTCCTTAGGTTATCTTTGTGTAATATTAAAATGCAACAATTTTTTTTAGGAAGGACCAATATGATGCATATCTATATCTTGGTCAACAGATACAGATGTTGATCAGTGCCTAAATGCTTTTAATAATAATAATAATAATAATAATAATAATATATTCAGTGTCCTTTAAGTAAAATTAACAATAACTGTTAAAAAGAAGTCTGATCAGAGCATATCATTTCATTTGTTTTAATGTGTTACTGCCAGCAGCAATTAAACCCCTTATCTAATCATTATCATTTATGTATTTTGTGTAGGACACCTTCTTGCTCTTTTACTATTCAACTCACTAATAATAAGTTCTTTAATAATAAGCTCACTGTTACATTGTGCCAACAGTTATGTTTGATATAAATAAACACAGCAAACTCTGGACACCACAAGGAGGAAAAGTGTATGGCAACATTACTCTGAGATTTGTTGCTGTCATGGACTTGTCAAAAAACAGTGATGTTGACAATTGATTCATGTGCAGATGTCCTCAACTCCCTGGCTACCAGTCAGAGCATATAAACCTCAATTCTAGCTCTACAAGACTGACAGTATGCATCCGCTCAAGACAGCAAAGCTGTCACCAGTAACTGTCTGCACAGGGATCATATTTATTTACTGTCAATGATATAGTGGATCTGCCATTTGAAAAGCATGGCTTAAATAGTAGGACATCCTGTCCAGTCTGTTTGAAAGGATCATGCTAATAAACACAAGATAGTCTAAGACACTTAAGCAGTGGTGGCCAGTCACAGCTTATCAGTGTTCAACTAATTTTAACCGAGAAACAAGAAAATAAAGATTCCTATGAATATTAATTTTTTCCCTGAACAATTACCAGTGTAACAAGTTCAGTATCAAGACCTAATTACATTTATTTAGGTACAAAATATTATCATTGATTTAATTCTTATTTAATTAATCTATAACAATGATAATGCCAAATCCAATAGAGAAACATACACAAATACAAATTATGGTATATGTGCCATAAATTACAAATTTAATACCAAATTTTTTAAATGTAATAAATATAAAAAGTTATTGTTAAAATTAACATTGTCAGAAGCTAATATTAACAAATGCACATCTTTCACTCCATTAATCAAATGTGCCATTTGTGGTGGTGAGACCATATCAAACACTGTGTCTCTAACTGAGTCAGGTGAGTGGAAAAGAATGCACTTCTAATGAGAATGTACTGTAGTGTTTGTCTAGTGCCAAAATCAGTAACAAAAAATGCGATAAAACTAATAAAGATTAAATTATTTACATTAAATCATTGTACCACATTAATGCCGACAACGCTAATAAAATAGTTAGTGGACTAGTGGACTGCACGGTAGGGTTACCTATGTAGTAGCTCTAATTAAACTACAATTATTAAGGTGACTGGAGATTTTGGGTGCACAGTTATGTGAAATAAAGGAGTTTGTATTTATGAGGTTTATTATGTAATCATGCTGTAAGTGTTTCAACCCTCACGTATCTGCTTCTGTTTCAGTGGTTTATGTTTATTTGGCAGAAAGTTTATATTATAGCACTGTATATGGGCTGTTTTACTGCTTTACATGTACTGTAATCCTCAAATCCTCCTACAAATGAAAAAAAATATCTTATTTAAAGTATCATTACTCCATTTTAAGGACATAGACAGGGACATACAGTATAATGGCACTGAGAGTCAAACTCGTTCAGAATGTGTAAAAATCATTCTATCTCCCAATGCAGTACTAAGGACCCATCACCCAAAGAGTGACTTCTGTTCCTGTAAATAAACGGCTGGCGCCTGTGGTTAATTTAATGATCTCTCCAAATCAAGTTGTTGTAAATGGTCGGAAATAATAGTTGTAACCGTACTTGAGCAGGGAAGGGAAGAGGCAGTGTGGTGTTTAATCTTACTGAATGTTGAGCCAGGTATTTATCACCACTAGAGTGAAGTGAAAAAAAAACAACTATAAAATAAAAGGATATTTTTAACATATTGAGACACAGCTGTACATTGCAATTTCTCCTTGCTGTTTCTGTTTATTAGCACCTATGAGGACAAGAGGTGTAATCTTAAGAGGTACAGAAATGTTATCCTGTGGTTGTTATTAAATGGGAAAGTTGAAATATCATAGGAATAAAAAATGTCATGCTTAGTGGTCATTAGAACAATAAGATTTCTCTGGACACACACAACACACACAGACACTCACACATCATCATCATCATCCTTAAGATTATAAAACAACTCACCTTATTGCTGTTTATGGAGATTTGGACAGATTCTCACCCAATTTGATTTTAATTTAACAATGTGCAAAGACTGCTCTTTTTATATGTTTTTCCATTTAATTTACTCTTTTCATGTTGTTAAGTTACTTTTTATAGAAATTATATAGTGTTCTGTATCAGTACATTTGGATGAAAGACACACTGCATATAAGACTACTGTATAGTCATAAATGTTAAATGTGGAAGTTGAAAAACAATCAATCACTAAATTAATCAGTAGAACTTTTAAGGACCTGTAAGATATTCTGCAAAGTAGGTCTATATGGAAATCTCCAGAATGAATAATTAAAACATATAGTAATATGAATAAAACCTTTTAAAATGTAACAAAGTGTCACTCCTGTCATGCCTTAGCATGAACTTGTGTAGTGGGAATAACTGTTTCTTTGATAATAATTTACATATGTTCAGATAATTTAGACTCATTATGTCTGTATTACACTCTCACTCTCAGTTTGATGCTAGGGTGATCCCATGATATGATTTGTTATGTTTGAAATGAAGGGCTTTTTTCTCACCAATTGGATCTGATCTACTCATCCAAGCCCCTAAAGATCAGAGGCTGTGTTTCAGTGACTGTGCACACATCAAAGGCCTTATGGACAAGATAATCCAGATAACTAGGTAATAATGCTATTTTCTCTGCACAAAACATGTTTTCAATCAAATTATCACTGCCAAATTTCAACTAAAGGGCTTTGGAGCTTCCGTATCTGATACCAGTTAGTGAGGATGAAGTGCACACTGCTCTACTTTCAAGTAATCCAAGACAGGAATGCCTAAATACCCTGTCAAGTCATCCAAGTATATTAGAGAAGGAAGAGAAGGAGACAAGTGGCCTATCCGTAACACAATTAGCTTTGCTGCTTTCTGTTTAGATTTAAATGCAAAAAGTTAGAAAAAATTGCATATTGCTCACAATAATGACATTTATTTCACAGTAGATTCTCTTTTCACTAGAAGAAATAATGAAGCAGTTCACATCTGAGGATAGCAGAAGCGAACCATAAGAGCTTATTTTTGCTAGCTGACAATACATACCATGAATGTCAATTGGCCAGGCAGCAACGGCATAGAATTAGACATTTTTCTAGTGAGTATAGTCGAATATATGCATGGTGGCCTCTGGAGGACCTTCTGTGCTCTCATTCAGCTCTCATATTTGCAGTCACTTCTTTCCCAGCAGCGAGCAAATAATTTCAAAAATTAGGTGACACATGTTCTTACTTCAGCTCAGTGTATTAAAGTGGTAGACAAACACTGAAGGCGCAGAGACTAGATGGCCTTTCATCATCTTATTCAAATCAGCCAGATCTTGGAGTTGGATCCAAGCACTGTGATTGGAGAGGAGTTTGTTCAAATATGAAATGCAATATTTTTACATTCCATATTCTTGTATTTACTTATAAAATAATAAACAAGATGAATAATGCCAGTGTCTTTTTGAAAAATGTAGAGTGTTATATCTGTATGACACACATATGTCTGGGAGCGTCTCACTCATTTTAAAGTCTAAAATTCATTTTTGTCCAGCACGGCTTGGTAAATGATGCTGAAAATGAGTGCCATATTTTTATGCAGTTTATGATTGGGAGTAAAAGTCAAGTGACCCTGATTTTATATACTAATTACCCCGATAAAGATGAATTAATTTGAAATCAACATAACATCACTTGTTTATGAACACTACTAATTGTTTACTGCCCTTTTCCTACTTAGATTTCTAGAGTATGATATTCCTAAGATACAGTACTTCCCTTTCATGCAATTCCAAACAATGCACCCACTCCAGCTCACATCATTATTTTTAGTCCTGTATGTCCATCAATTCCTGTCATGGACATCATTAGCACTTTTCTGCATAAGTGAGTTCCTTGCCAACTGTTTTTCTCTTCCTCTGGCTGTCATGAGGAAGTGCTGACCTAAAGCACAGCAACTCACAAAAACATTTATATGGGACTAACAACACATTATTCAGATATATGATCTGACAGTACAAGGGAATGTATGTACATTTATATATTTTAATGTATTGTGTGGGAGTTTTCAATGTCTGGACAAGAAGAAACCAGAACAGATTATTCATCGAATCCTCCAGTATATTTATATAGATGCATTACTACAACTAGACAGTCACAACACTCAGCACTTCACAGATGCACCAAAGGCTTGGTAGGAGTTGCACCACCGTACTCCCCCAATTTTCAAATAGATTGGTAAACAAATCATTCTGAAATTATGCCAGGATGGCTAATTTTCCTATCGACTCCAGCGCATGGCTATTTTAATCACTACCTAATTGTCTAGCTGCTCTATCGACAGTGTGGTGGCCCGGCTCCACTGATTTCTGCTGACATAGCCATGTGCCCCATGAATCTGGGTTAACCTTTTGATGTCCATTGGCACCTGGCATGCTGATGATGATTGATCAAGATGACCCTTGCTGTTAGATAATACCTAATCAGCGTTCAGAGTAATTTGTGTAAATGAAACCTCATTATTGATGATGGGAAACTTTGGAAGCTTCCATGCACACTAATGCCTGGTTCTTTAAAACAAAGGAGCTGAAATGACAAACATATAAATGAAACTGGCTGATAAAAAATGTATGACAATATGTTTGGAGCATGTGAGAGTAAAAACACCTTTCTATTTAATTTGTTTTAATTTTTTTCTCCTGTTGACATCCCCCCCCCCCCCCCCCAAATTTGCTATATAACAACCACACTACCCAGATCCAACTCCTCTGGTGATTAGCTACATTATTCATCTCATAATAGCACTTAATCACCATAGGGATGTTCACTGGTCGCCATCTGCATATTCCTCTTAATATTACTTAGAATTGCTGCATTATGCAACTCCCTTATCTTTTTAGAATTATGTCCTCGTGAACTGTGGCATAAACGACATACAACAGTCTAACACAAGATACCTTTTTACACCATTTTGTCGACATACCCTGACTGTCATAAGTACAATGTCATATTTAAATGACAGTAGATGGTGTAAGTGCTTTTCAGCATACATATTCACCAAAATGAGCATATTAATATGACTATTTCATGTAGCTTTTTGCTAAACATATTTCTGCTTTGATAGAAAGGGAAAGCACTGTAGAATAACTTAACATTGAAACGTCAGATAAAAATTTGCCTTACCAACAACACATCATAAAGACCATGCATGCATACTCTTCGGGCTGCCACAGGGGACACAATATGTCATTTATTTTGCAGACTGATGGCAGGGGTTTAGGTCTGCCATAAGTAATCATTGTAATACTGTTGTGTCTGGTGTAGTATTTGAGTAGGGCCTCTAATCTCATAAAGAAATTCTGTCCATGTTAGTCTGCTAGAGGGCTGGTGTCCCCTCTTCACAGCTACATCACAGTATGAGTGTCAGGCCCTGGCCACCAACCCTAAGGCATTTGCACCTTGATGATGATTGATCATGTTGTTTTCTTCATTACTTTAAACCCAATCAGTGCTTGGTGTAATTTGACCAATGATAGCTCATTACTGCCGGTTGCACAGTTTAAGCTCTTCTTAATTTAACTTTGCTTCACAGAGCCCTTGGGACATCTGCATAAGATAGACACCTTTAGGATAAAAGATCTGTGTCTCCATTATGCACTCACTTTTAGTCCTTTCTTCTACAGATGAAATCATCAAACAGAAATGGAAGCCTAGATTAATCTAACTTTTTTTCTGAAATTCATTTAAAGCCCAGTACAATCGTAATGGGGAGAAAAGTTATGCATACTCTGATTGGGGAGTAAAATTTGTAAATTAGTTTTGTGCAGTTAATTACAGGACATGACCACTGCTCTGTCATTTGTGTTTTTTCTCCTCTGGTGCATATTCCCATAATTAGATATAATACAAAAGAGAGCAAAATATTTTAATCTCTTTTTTATCTAATTACCATAAATGGCCAAAACTATTACAATTTTTTTAAACGTAGGAATGGCATGGAATGGAATGGAATGGAATGACCCATTAAATAAACAACTAGATTACACCAATTAAACAATCATATTGAAAAAAAGGAAATAATTGCACATTTTGAATTGTTTGTTTTATTTTTGCAACTAAAAATTTAAAATGTTGACTATTGGTGTAAATGACATTTAATACATAAATGTGTTTTTAAATCAAAGTTAAAATATAAATAATATTAATAACTTTCATATTAATATAACAGTTCAAGAATTTCTTTTGGTTGGTATATAAAATGGGTTGGTATATAATGAAAAACCGATTAAGACCCTTGAAAGTGAAATCCAGAAGTAATCCAGTCTCACACCACTACCCACTGCCTGCCTAATACTCGTCAGTAGAAAGTAAAGAGACAATAAAAGGTAAATTAGATTATGGCCTTATTTTTATTCAAGAGACATATGCTATGCTCATCAAGTGCAAGCAGACTGAAAGCCCGCTCTCAGGAGGAGGTGGCCCAGATATGGGGGGTGGGAGGTTGTCAGGGAGGCGGGTAAAGAGAGGTCATGCCACAGCTTTACACGCCGTGATCAGCATCAATAGAACATTTGGAAGGAGACGTTGCCCTGGTCCTCTAGGAATTTTTGATATATAGGGGTGATTCATCATGTTAGTATTGTTATTATTGCTCTGATTTCTTTTTCGGCATGCACAGTCCTGAGCAAAATAGCAGCAAAGAAAGTTACAAAGGCCAAATCTTTTTAGCAAAAATACAGTTTTCAATTATAAAAGGTCTTCTATATGGCAGTTTTTATACAAAACATGTTCTACCAACATTCGATCAGGGCATTTACAAAAATAAATAAATACATAAATAGATAAATAAATAAAAAGACTTGCACTCATGCTGTTAGCCACAGGTGTAGTGATTTGAAAAAAATATTATTATGATGGTACACTGTGATTATGAAAATATATAATATATAATTATATCACGTTACACAGATTTCATAAGCTAACAAATAATCTAACTGGACAATAACTATTACAGAAAGGGCTGAACCATAAGAGCCAAAATTGTAACAATGTTTTCATCCATATTTTAAGTTTATGTGATCTTGAATTTCTACTGTGTATCCTATGAGGTTTGTTTGTGTAATAAAATATATCATGACATGACCAAAACTATGATGTATTGATCATACCATTTCACCCCTCAAACAAAACAAAAAAAAGGAAAACAATGGAAATAACTACAGGTATCTTTATCAAACAATCTCACTGGCATTAAAGGCATTAAAAACAACTACCATCCAAAGAGGCCTTAATGTACTAAATTACAGAACAAGAATAAGACTCTGTCAGAGCTCTGATACTTGTGGCAGTATTTTTCTCCACACAGACAGCCCTGCCCTTTTCATCTCATTCCCTTTGGAGAATTCTTCATGGCATGTGCTGTCTGCTTTCTTGTGGAGCAAATTTCAGTTCATCAAAAGCGAGTGGAATGTATGTCCTCGTGCTGTGGCTAAAACCAAATACAGTGTCATTAGGTGGTGAGACAGAGAGGGCAGGCACACACACACACACACACACACACACACACACACACACACACACACACACACACACACACACACACACACA
>JAQMYG010000037.1:18046553-18057304 GCA_030014215.1 Clariallabes teugelsi
TATAGTGTTTTGAGAAATTAAGTTCTATCCATTCTATCCTCCTGCATCTCTTGCACTGTCTGGCCACTGTCAAAAAAATGACTTGCCAATGTTTGGTAGATTAACAGAGAGCCCCCTAATGGAGTAATTACAGAGAGCCAAACATCTATTTTTCACCAGTACACTGCCATTACTCTCCAGTCCCCCCAGCCACTCTATTGAAAGTCACTTACTCTCCTTACAATGAGTTATCATTGACTGCCATTTAGGTGTTCTGGAGCAATTTGTCTTACTGAGGCCACGGCTGGGCTCGTTGCAGCAAAGAATCATTCTCTCTCCAATATATCAAACATTCAAGGAGAAAAAAAGGACCAAATACCACAAACAGATAGTGGAATGTTGCTAATAGATACTTTGAAAGAGGGAGACAAGAAAAAATGAGTGTAGATTAAAGAGGCAATGACATGGCTGGGATGAAGTGGAAGTGCTGCCATGAAGATGGCTCCTTGTGGGAACTCCCATCCTCTCTGTCCAACAAAACTTCCTGGGGTGAACGTACATAGAGGCAAGGGCACTGTTTGAGTCTTACTGTGTGTACAAGACTATTTATTACACTTAAATTAAACAAAAGTAGTATATTTCTAGAAGTATTAAATTAAAGTATTAAAACTTAAATACTTAAAATATGTGCTCTATTTTTTATTATTTTGAGCCAACAAATTAATTTTATTAAACCATGAATAAGACATAAGAAAAAAAGCTGATCTCATATAATGGCTCATGTTATATTAAAATTAGATTGAGTGTAACCCCTACATTTTTTGCAAGTGGAATGAAAGGTGATGAAAACCTCCATGTCATGGTGTTAAAAGCAGACATGTCTTCTTCTGCTTGCGAAACTCTTAACATTGTGTAAACTAAGAAATGTTATCGGTCCTTTTCCAGACTACAACACAACTCAATATCAGTGTAGTAGAAGCTCTAACATCCTTTTAACTGGCCCTGTCAAACTATCATGTTCTAGGTGCCTAGTACATTCCCTGAATTAAGTCATTAAAATGTACTGTATAGTCTAAATATCGGCTGTTGGTACAGTGGATCTCTCTCTCTCTCTCTCTCTCTCTCTCTCTCTCTCTCTCTCTCTCTCTGTGTGTGTGTGTTTAGATAAAATTGGCAATGCATGTGACTATGATGGCCTCAGCATATAAAGTAAAGAAAAAGACAGTTTAAGATAGTTGTAAGATCACTTATTCTGCTGACTTAAAACAGTGATAACCATTATTTTTCTCCTGTAGTGATAATCAGACCAATTTCAACGTTTTTTTTTTAACCAGTTCAAGTGAGCCCATTAATCCTACATAATGTTTACAATAAGTCTTGACTGCCAAATAATGACCATGTCACACAGCAAAAAAAAAAAAAAGAACAAAAAAAAAGGGAACAATTAAAACATGACAGCCATTATTTAAAAATCCTCCTGCATTTCCATGTTTCATTAGCTCTATTGGTGGTTATATTTATGTGATATGTATAACTGCATCAATTTCAGCAAATTAGTCATTTATAGTACTGATAAATATAAAGTATGACACTGCAGTCTAATACTTTGCGCCATGTATTACAAAAACACAAATGGATACATGAAAAGACATTTTATATCTTACACTATTTTACCTTGTTATTCTCCACTATGAATATGCATAAAGTTCTGCTTTTGGTCCGAGGGTTAATATAAGCAGTGTATTAATTGAAATGTGGTATAAATATTTTGATTTGGTTTATTTGGACATTCATGTTAAATTCCTATAAATTATTATTATTATTATTATTATTATTATTATATAAATGCTGTCATGCATTTATCTTATTTTATTATTTAAGTGTAATATTGTAATGACGTGTAGAATATTAAATTCACTTGTACAGAAAAGTTTGATATTGAGGTGACTAAAATAATAGTACATTATATTTTTCCAAGCACTAGATATATTTGAAATATGTAAAATTGAATTGGAATTTTTTTATATTTTGAATTTCATCTTAGAAAAACATGCACACTAAAACAAATTAATTATTATGAAAAAATGATGACATTGGAAAGTACAACTAAAACCAACAGGTAAAATAAATGTCTTTGTATTTTGTTCTGAAACTGTCTACGTCTTTTTTTCTTTGCCTAAATTATTGTGGACATTTTGGGAGGCTAAATGAATGGAAAAGCTCAAGAATCGGATTAGTGCGATAATGGCAACAGGGTTGTTGGTTCTATCTTCATGGCTCTGTCTTGTACTTTCTAACTATTGCTTTTGTAAGAACACACCTACAAGCAACAGCTACAATTTATCATTATCTCCTAATATGAGAACAGAATGCCATCCACAAAACAAATTCAGCTTAGATAAGTCAAACAGTATATGCAAATATTATTTATCAAGCACATAAGATGCTGGCACAGATACAGTCTTTTGTGTTTGATATTAGGCATCATAGTGGGCAGAAACTGTGTGTAGATCAAAGGGATTTTCAGAAGCCTAAGTTTCAAATCCCCCTCAAAGTCTATTCTGGTCAATCTTTATATAGCTCATTGGCATTCTGACCCAATACCTCTGGGACTTTGAAACCCTTAAAGTTTTACAAGCTGAATTGTTCTTTTAAACACATCATTAAACACATCATCACCAGGCCAAAAAATATCACTAAACATCTTAAGGTTTTAGTGCAGTGTGACAGCATAGGCTGAGCCTCTGGAGCCATTTATAAGTATATATAGTGTTTTAGGAATGGCTGAGAAACAGAAAATACTTACCCTCATGATATATTTGTTTAGTTCAAATGATAGTTAAAAAATGACATGATTTAGCAAGAAATTAACATATAACATAATATATAACATATATCTATAGTAGTTTTAAATGCATGAATTTGCCTTTATTTTTAGACAAACTACCATCTATAGGATCCATTAAAGGGATGGTTTGGCTTTTTCATGTCATATCTTAAAAATTTTCAAACTTTCAAATGTAACTTATTTCTTTTCCCAGACATTCCAGTTAGCCATACAGCCAGTACCGTTGAGATATACGGCTATTTGCAAGTAAAGAAAATAATTAGGCTATATTTGTAATAAATACACTGCACCTTTGAAAGATACTAACACGCTTTAGGTCAGTGCAGCTGCTGAAGCCTCATATGAGTTTCAGCTGAACTTTGAAATGCATTTTTGCATGAAACAAGAGTTGTGGAAATTGGCCTTGATTAATTACATTGTACTTATGTTCTGGGTGACAAACCTCATGGTCGGTGTGCAGAGCAGGATTTATGCAAATTGATGGCCACCAAGACACATGGTAATGTACTCTATATTATATTTAAAATAGACTTTTAATAGAATAAATAAATTGAAAAATTCTTTTCTCAAATGGCAGTGTATAGTTGAAAAGAGATAATCTTCTGTGGAAAGTATTTTTAATGGTTTGAGAAGGCACAAAGATACAGAGTATTGAATGTATGTGCATGAACAGGCAAGTTTGTGTCCCTCCTGAGCAGCTTTCACACCCTTTTTCTTTCCCTCCCTCCTCTTCAGTCTCATCAGCCCCCGTGATTAAGATTTGGCACCTTGGACCACATTGTCTTCATTTGGAAATATTTCAGCTGCATTCGTGCCACTCAGAGGGGAAAGCAAAAGAAAGAAGAAGAAGGGGAAAAACACACCCTGTTGTGTGAATCCTGGAGAAGGCCTTGAACCCTGCCATTCATACCATTCACTTCATCAGCTGAGTCTAATTGCCAGAGAGGACAGGAGACCCAAGGCCTGATTGTTCCTTATCCTTTTTGGAGCCTTCTGAAGCATGAAAAGTGAAAGGCCCGCTTTTGATCTTTTTTTTTCTATCTCACTCAAACTCTCTCTCCATCTCTCTCTCCTGATTTGCTTTCTCCTTTCTGTCATCCCCTGCTATCCTTTCCCTCTGAGTGACACTCTCCTTTCACACCATGTGCCCTCTTCTCCATCCACGCAAAATAATTATCAAGCGCCGCTTCATCAAATAATGCCTGAGATGGGAGGTCATGGCAGGGAGGGCCAGAGGTCTGAAGAGGATTGAATCCTTGATCCAAGGAGAAGCTCCAAGCTCATCTTAGCAGCATGCTCCTTAGCTCATGGCACCTTTATGTACCTTGACCCCGAGGTTTCATTCACCTCTCTTAATGAGACCTTCCAGCTCAGCCGATGGGGGCTCTATCTGAGATTGTGAAGCCAGAGTACAAATAAGACATGGGGGCCACACTCAAACAAGGGAGCATCTGTCCACATTTTTATTAGGGTACACCGAAGAGTCTTCTTAAGGTTCTATCAAACCAGAGAACATGTTCATTGACACCTACTTGTTCCTCAGTGGCCAACACCTTTCAGAAGAGGCACACACATCTTAGGAGTTAATTTTAGAGAACATTAAAGAGCAATAATATTGAATAATTCATTTTAGGATGAACTGTATCAGCAATTGGAAAATGATAACAAAATTCCTTTAGAATAAGACCTCACAAAAGACATCAGGCCTGAAAATAAGCCTGCCAATTAAAGTGCAGGGACCAAGACACTTAGCAGCTGAGCTCAATCAAACATTGATTATCACAATTGTTGATTGGAGGAGTGTAAATTTTGTTTTCAAATTGTCTAAAAAGTTGGTGGCTTATGTATAAGTTGGTGTCGGCCAAAAGAACTTGTGAAGAAATCTTCAAAGTAGTGGTTCAGAACTGTGAAGACATGTACAACAATCTTTGAGTACATATTATTACATTATTCTAATACATTTAAAATTATATTATGTTATACGTTATACATTACATTATATATTATACATACACTATTCCAGAGACAACTGTGTGTGGGCATTATCATTATTTAAAATAAATAAATTAATAATAAATAAGTAAATTCCAATATGCTCTCTCACTCTCTTTCTCTCTCTCTCTCTCTGTAAACACACACACACACACACACACACACACACACACAGCATAGAATGTTAGCTATTGGAAATGTAAAACAGAACTCACCAAACAATATGGAGCCTCCTTAGATCCCATGTATCATTATCCCTGAAATTGAAATTTGAAATCTTTCAGTACTAAATGTGAAATAAAGAGGAAGAGACTAGCGAGGTAGAGTGTCATAAAACCCAGTATGTTAAGGTAAGAAATGGCTACCCCTGTCAGTCAAAACAATTTTAAAATGCTTTTGACAATTACACTAGAAAACAAACACAAATTAAAAAAAAAAACTGTGTTGTTAAATTCTAACATGATGCTAATGAAAAATTAAATTAGTAATTAAAGTTATTAGGAGGAAAAGAAAACTTTGCCCAAGGGGTGAAACGCGCGCTACACCTGTTAACCATGCCATCATGTATGGGTTGCACATGAGAAAGGCTTAAATCACACACACACACACACACACACACACACACACACACACACACACACACACGGGTATGTGTGTGTGTGTGTGTGTGTGTGTGTGTGTGTGTATTGGAAATATTAATATTTATATGCACAGATTAACCTGCAGTTTTTACAGTAAAACAGTAAAAGTATTATTAACTAAAATAAAATAATTTTTATGTTCATTTTTGTTCATGTACATGTTTATCTGGAGGTGAATAAATAAGGGATGGTATTTTAGTGGTGTTTTAGTTTGTCAGTAGAGATGAAATGCATGTATAATTCTATAAATAATCTTAGATTAGCCACTGTATACTGACTTTATAGCAAGTGTAATTGAAGGTATAACTTTTTATTTTTTATATCATCTTTGCTCAAAGAACACTGACAATGTAGGGAACAAACAATAACAATATTAAATGCAATGGCATTCTTTTATAATGTCAAACCCCAGTAAAGTGTAAGTGAAGGAAAACCAGAAAAATATGTGCAACAAACAAACAAGCTAGTAACTAAAAACCTTTAAGCAATCATGTAAAGCATGTAGAACATCTGAGTACTATGTGAGAACAAAGCGAGGCCTCTGTCAGCCCATCGATTCTCTCCTAAAGGCACACACACACACACACACACACACACACACGCACGCACGCACGCACGCACACACACACATGCCCACACATCCACATCCACAAGGCTCTGAATTGCTCCATGCATCACCCCACTACTCTTAGAGAATGTGTGTATTGATCTTGCCCACTTCTGTAGAGTTAACTCAGTGATAAAACCTGACCACGGGGCTTCCATGCGCCTAAGACCATTTGGGATGCTGCTGGAAAACAATGAGGGGAAAAAATAAGAGAAGAAGAATTACAAAAAAGAAGTGGAAAAGATCTCTGCCTGTAATACAAATAAAATCTCCTCAGCCTGGCAAGAGAATTACTTTGACAGTCTTTTTGGCATTGAATTATTTATTTATTTATTGCCGGAATTGTGCTGCAGACTTATAAATGTGGCTGGTTGCAACACTAGGGTTGAAAAGTATTTGCAGACATTTTTCATACTGTTATCTCATTGACTGTAAAATGAACTTACAGAGTTGTATTTTATAAAGATGCATTTTGGTTATCATGTATTGTGGAAGAGATTTATCTTGACAGAAAATTCACATACTGAGATTGTGTGTATTTATAAGAGTCCATGCCGGTGATTGAGTGTCGCAAAACCTGCTGTTGTGAGATTCTCTGTGTGTGTTCAAATGCATCCAACAGTGTATGCATTGTGTGTTGCTGAATTTGCACAAGTGTGCCATGTTGTCATATTTGTAACATTCCATGTGGGAGGGTCTGCTGAGAGGCAGGCCATCTGTAGTGTTCTGCTGATCGACATGTTGTAAACCGTGATTGGAGAGTGTGGAGACTCGACTTGTCAAATCTTGGCACATAATGAGGCAGAAGGGAGCAAAGGCAGGAACGAGATCCAGAGATAAACAATTAGATTAATCCCAGCGGTAAAGGCCATGGACAATGGAAGATCTTGCTGAAAACAAAATCAATATGGCGCCTGCTGAGGACACGCCAGGGCAGAGCGATGAACAGGTTAACACTTATTTCTCAGATCAGAAAGCACACACATACATTGGAAAAGAGTCATGACTTACTCAAAATCAATATTGATGCAAACGCCACATGAGGCATTAAGTCAACATTCATGTTCTCAGTCAATGGAGATGTCAAAAAGGAAAACAGTGCTCGTAGTGCATGCATTAACCCAATGAGGCGACAGAACCACATCCTGAAAAGGCCCCAACAGTGGCATGCTGGGAGAATGGGAAGAGACAACGGGATAAATGAGGGGTTCCAGCCAACGATGAAATGATCTTTCAGGAGGGGAGAGTTGCTTTTCACACTCCCTTCATCCAAACAGGATGGGGCAGTCCCAGAGCGCCAACTCCCCTCTCAGGCCCTGCCCAGACTCGCAGGTCTACTCACCATGTCTCCCAGCAGGCTTTCTGCGGGCCAGCCATATCAGGCTGCAGTGGCTCAACTGGCTTTAGAGACACATAACAACAGACAATATGAGAAAGTAAATGAAAGAGTGAGAGAGGTAAAATGATAAGGGGATTTCCCTGTGGAAAGCCTGGGAAGGCAGTGACCAGAAAGGTGAGAGTTTGTCCTGTTGTCATTTCTCCATGTGGAAAGGCGCATCAGCAGCATTCCAGGAGAACGAGTTAGAACAAAATCAATCCCACAGAGCCCATTCGAGCTCCCCTCCAAAAGACAGTGGCAGACTTGTAGGGGAACCATAGGGCGCTGTAGGGGAACCATAGGAAGCACTGGAGCCAGAGTTCCACGGACCTATAGGCCTGTCACTGTCAGGAGTCAGAAACTGCGGGCAAAGATTGGATATTTTTTCTTGTTTATTTTTGGCATATAAAAAAGACATAAATCCTTAATAGTTATATATAGATTATGTGGTGTTGCAGTAAAGATGATGCCTCCCATGTGGCAAACCCTAATAATACTGTAGTGCAAAATTGTTCTGATAGGACCACATGATGAAAGCAATCAGGGTATCAGACATTGCAAATATCTCTCTTGCTTTTAAAGTTTTGTTCCTGGGCAGGTGACCTAAGAGCTTTCAATCATGTGGCCTATACCTGCTAGAGCCTGAGCAGGGTGGAGCTGGAAACTTGTAATTCATCAGATCTTTTTTCACACTCTGCACACCAAGTTCCCTTTCAAAAGCTACACTCGATGCTGCGTGAAAACGCTATGGGAACGCTCTTCGCACGACCGGTTGTTGAAGCATGTGTGTCAAACACGCAATTTTGGCATATATAACCTGGGTCAGGTGACGTCATTTGATTAGGTGCACCTGGAGGTTATAAATAGGCATGAACCGGAAACGGCTTTCTGTTTTCAGTGTTTGGGGGAAGAGCACGCTATCCTCGGGCTTGAGGGAGGATGTGAGCATTGTGATCTCCTCCCTATTAAAGTCCTTCACGCTCGGCTCGCCGTCTTTAAAAATGAAACCGCGAGCCGCGGCGCATTCCTGGGGTTCGTGTGCTGATCTGGCTGATCTGACGGAATCTTCCTTTTCTCTCGCTCTCTCACGCCGGATCATGAGCCTTTACCGTCCACTTCTCTAGCCCTTCTCTCTTCTTGTGAAGGGGCGGAAGAAGCTTCCTTTCTTGCTTCCGCGGAGATGGAAACTATCACTTCAGAGCGCTCCTCTAGCGATGAGCGAACGTATCAGGAGGTATTAGAGGTGGTAACACGCGCGGTCGAATGCTTACACCTTGATTTGCCGTAAAAAAAAATAAATAAATAAATAAATAATCCCATAAGCGCTCAAAGTTAGACGACAGGTTTCTGTCGGGTGGCCGGAGGAGGGCCCTCAACGATGGTCCCTCCTCTTCTTTGACGTCCTCCATGACAAGTTAACTCATTCATCGAATAAGCCGTATTCATCCCGTGTTTGCGCTATTGACATTGATTTATTCGAATGTCGTTGATGCTAAGTGCGGTTTTATATGATGATGCCCCAGATTGAAGAGATGCTTGCAGGCTATCTCTCTCCTGGGAGCTCATCCTCCCTGAAAAAGTCCACACTCCCCACCAAGCCGTGTAGACTAACGTCTTCGTTGGTGGGAAAAAGCTTTTCAGGCAGCGGGTCAGGCTGGTGCTGTCCTGCACACCATGGCTGTTTTTTGCAGGCATACCAGGCTAACACCTACTGAGAGAGCTGAGCACTGGCGGGCCTATCAGTGACGCAGCGTTTGCGGAGCTACGCGAACCACAGATTTATTTCTCCGTGCCACCAAGCAGACAGCCCGTGGTATCGGCCATTCTATGGCTGCCATGGTCGCCACGGAAATAGCTGTGGCTTAACCTCCAAGACATCAAGGACAGGAATCGCGCTTTCCTCCTTGATGCCCCTTTCCCGCTTTCCGGCCTTTTTGGCGACGCCGTAAGCACCACCACCACTAGGTTTCGGGAAGCGAAGCTCTACGAGCAGGCCTTTTGTTCTCTCCAGGCATGAAGCGCAAAAGGAGAGTGTGTAGAGCCGAGCACCCCCTTGTAGAGATTGGGGCAGGACTCCTCCTCAAGGAGGCCAGACCTGAGGAGCATCATCTCCTCTAAAAAGGAGTCCTGAGGCTTACATGCCCAGGACCATGGGGCGCATAAAAATTCCAATAAGGAATATAGACTCCTTCCTGGCACCCTCAGGAGGCCGTGGTTCAATCTCCGCCACCAATGGTGTTTCAGGGAGCAGCGGTCTCCAGCGAAATGTTAGGTGTTCGGTTCCTTCCTGCCATGTTTCAGGATGCCGAACATCGACCTGAAGGACGCATATTTTCATATAGAAATATTGCCACAACACAGGAAGTTCCTGAGGTTCACTTTTGAGGGCGAAGCCTACCAGTATCGGGTCCTTCCATTTGGCCTAACCATGTCATCCCGCACATATATAAAATGTACGGATGCAGCCCTGGCTCTATGATTCCAGGGCATCTGTATCCTGAATTACACAGACAACTGGCCGATTCTGGCTCAGCCTTAGCAGCTAGCGCTTCGACATCGAGATGTCATCCTAGCTCACTTCGATTCTTAGGATTGAGACTCAACGTCGTGGAAAGTGTTCTCTTTCCTGCTCAAGTATGACATATTATGGGTGTCATATGGGATTCGGCCGCACTTTCAGAGAGTGTTAAGTCTCATGGCAACTGTATCCACGGTGATACCCTTGGACCTTCTGCACGAGATCGCTTCAGTTGTGGCTAAGAGCCAGGGGATTTCATCCAAGGGCCAATCCCCAGAGGCAATGAGGGTTATGCGCCGAGAGCTTCGTACCCTTTCTATGTGGTTCAGACCCCGGTCTTTGACTCTGGGTCCCACTCTAGGTCCGTGTTGTTGTGGGGTGCAGTCTTAAATGGCCGTCCAGCCCAAGGGATCTAGAGAGGTCATCTTCTCGCGTGGCACATCAATTGCCTCGAAACAATGACTCTATTTCTGGCCCTGAAATACTCCCTCCAGCAGCTGAGAGGCTACTATGTCCTAGTGCGGGTGGACAACACTACAGTAGTCTCGTACATAATTGCCTGGGCAGACTGTGCTCGCGCCGCTGGGAAAAGCTAGCGCACCAGATTCTGCTTGTGCTAGCTTTTCCCAGCGCCCGAGCCCGAGCTCCCGGCCCGAGCTCTTCTACCTTCATGGCTGGCCCCTGAGGGGGACCAGTGAAGAGAGGCTGGTTTTCCAGCCAGTGTAATTGAAACTATACTAAGTGCTAGGACTCCCTCCACTAGAAGAACTTATGCCCTCAAATGGAGT
>JAQMYG010000037.1:18157529-18167572 GCA_030014215.1 Clariallabes teugelsi
AACTTTTTTTAATGATTTGGCACAACTTCAACCACTGAAGTTGAGTGAACTCAAAATTGCTTTGCAACTGGTTGCCTTAACTTTTTTTTTTTTTTTTACAGTGTAATAGGACTATTGACTGTAACCACCCTTCCTCTGCACAAGGCAACTAATGGTCTAAAGTCCATTAAGAAAGCAAGAAATGTAAAAATCAACTGTTGACAATGAACACATGTGAATTGAAAATCACTCACCATTCCAGGTGACTACCTTATGAATCTAATGAGAGAATGCTATGAGAGTGCGCCAAAGCTATTCAATTGCTAGTGTAATAACAAAAGGTCTGAATACTTAAATGGAATATTTTAGTTTTTATTTAGAAAAACAATTTTTTTTTTTTTTAGTTTTTAGGAATTAACAAAAAACCTTTTTTATATATATTTTTTACACTTGAATACACTGAATACATTGAATACATCGAAAACATACCAAAATGAGGAAAGCTTAAAAGGGTCTGAAAACTTTCTGTTGGCACTATAGCCATGTTCAAAAGGTAATACTCTCTCCTTTAATTCAGTGTGTGTTGGTACAAAAACTTAATATCGTAGCTGACCACAATTTTAAGTGTATTAAATATACTTTTTGTGCTAAAGTGGAACAACTTTAAGTATACTTAGTACACTTAAAGTATATGTTTGTGTGTACTAGCGTACATACCTAACAGTAATTAATGAAATTTAAGTATATATTTAATGTATTATAAGTACATAAGTACAGCAATTCTTACTGTTTTACAAATACATGATTAATATACTTTGAGTATATTCCTATTGTAGCAGTAGCATGCTGTAGTACTTCTGGCCAATAACAAATACTAAAAAAGTACACTTTGTGGTTAATACAAATATACTTTATTATATAATATGGTACACACAGTTTTCTATAATACTGTATTGCAAATGTGTTACCAGTACAGTAAAGTTCTTGCAGGGTGATAATTTACAAATGCTGAATGCATTTTCTACACTATAGCATTCTTGAGACATATTTAATTTGTACAAGGTTACAAAAAAACAGTACTATAGTTTATTTGTATGTAACAAAACATCAGATTGTCTTACAAACACACAAACTAAAATTTTAACTGTCGTCTATCCAAGACAGACATTAGTATTAGAATATACAGGTACAGTATTAGTTTAAACCTAGTGTGTTGATTCTAGTTGTTACACAGAGACTCTGAAAACAGGCCAAGAGTTATGGAGCATTATACCAGAAGCAAAGTACATAGGATTTAGCAATAATACATTAGACAATACATTATATAGTTTAAACTATGTACTTAATTTAAAACTACCTAACAAAAACTATGAAATTTACCTAATGCCGATGAAAATAAAATAATAACGATATGAACTAAAGCTTGCAATGATGCAGCTGGAGTGAATTCTAACTAGAAGCGGAGAACTGGGGAGTCAATCAGAAAACAGACAGTCCGAATCTGTAGATCATCTGGTCTCTTAGACAAACAACAGCATATAACTTTTTTTACTTGCTGTATGTTCATGGGAATGACTGCAGTGGGCTTTGAGCCACCTCAGATGGAATTGTCACAGAGGTGACAAGTAATTGAGTAGAAATACTTTGTTTTTTTCATATATCTGTACTTTACTTGAGTATTTTCGTATGACACTTTTTACTATATTAAGAACAAACTGTACTTTTGAAATGATACAGACACTCCTAGAGTGCCTTTTTAGATGACTATCACACAAAAGTGCATTGATTTACTAATCTAAACCTAACAGTTTACACTGTCACTCACTTATGCGTGAGAGACAGCATAAACCCCTAAGCTACCTCACCTGGGACAGGTTCCACCAATCCTACATTACAGATATTAGCAGACCAAAGTGATTGATGGTTACCTGGGCAACTATCCCACCCACTTGATCTCTGGGGTGGAATTTTTCTGGTTACATTCAAGCATCTCGACCACGTATTCTTGTTAAGGTAAGATTAGATGTGATTTAGCAAACTACCTGACCAATGCTCTGAGCAAGAGAGCTGTAAAATTTTATGTGTTTGATTTGTGTTTTATACATGCATACTAAATTAAATTCTTGTCAAGAGTCAAAATGTCTTTGTTTAACTTTCTGGCTGCTTTGGCCTGTTTGCAATCATCACTCCTCTGCCATCATTACCTCCAACATTACCCTTTTACAAACCTCCTTGCACCCCTGCTGGGCTAATGTGAACAGGACATCCCACTGCGAAGTCAAAGAATACCACTTCATGGCAAGCTGCATAGCTGGGAGCCTTTATTTATGGAGCTGCCTGAAATGAATGGGTATTAGTGTCCAAACATTTCACCATGCTTCTGTGGCAGCACACAAAAGCCACTGATTTCCAGCAAATCTTCACGTATTTTATTGAAGCACACTAAGTCAAAAAGAAGAAGAAAAGGGAAAAAAAACATTTTTAATGACTTAAAAGAGCTTAGAAGAAGAACAAAGACTAGAATCCAGTCTTTCAAATGATGAATAAGGCAGAAGTGGAACATAAAAGACTTCAATTTCATTGCAATGCAGTTAAAGCTAAATGCAGCAGAGCTACAGGACTCAGCAGGTAGGACTTAAAGAAAAGGAAAAAAAATGAACCTATAGACTGCTGATGAGTAAAAACCATGCCTTTATATAGCCAGTGCTGTTTCAAAGCAAAATTGCAAATGCTAGTAATTTGTTTGAGCTTAAATACTTCTTTTGCTGATTTACTGTAGGGGAAAATGACAGTCATAAAGTGAGCCTTAAAAACATTCACCAATGATTTATGTCATTACTACATAAACACCAACACAACATTAACATCAAGATGGCCTGGATGATGGAATCCAGTGACACAGGGGTCCAGCCTCTCTGTTGTAATAAGAGCGAATGGATCAACAGGAGCATTATGGGTGATAGTTCTTTAGTTTGCCTGTCTTGCTACTTTGGGTTTAGTGAATTTTGTGACGTGACCCATCTATTATCTCTAGCTTTTTATAAGCAGACTCTGACATTTAAAGAAAAACGTCATCTGCACTATGGATCTTTTTTTTTTTAATTATAGCTTCACTGCACATATTATTGACTGCATAAGCCAGTGAATATTTGCACAGCTATGCTAGCCCTCTGCTTGGAGAAAGGGCTAGTAACATGCACCAAGGTCTTAGATTTTTACAACACTTGTTGCTGTCACTCACTTTTTCCATAATCTATTTTATTTTTATTT
Organism: Clariallabes teugelsi; assembly: GCA_030014215.1. NCBI lineage: Eukaryota > Metazoa > Chordata > Actinopteri > Siluriformes > Clariidae > Clariallabes > Clariallabes teugelsi. The sequence goes on from JAQMYG010000037.1 coordinate 18,160,779, forward strand.
TCCATTTTCATATCTTTCCAGTCCTGCCAACACTCAAGCTTTTTCAGTCTTTCGGCCAGCAAAAAAAAGATAGAAATAGGAATGATGCAACACTCTAACAATGTCACAAAGATCAGGATCTGGTGTTCAAGCTAGTAATTTGGTGTTAGCCATTATATACTGTTCATCTATTGGCCTGGGCACATAATTACTAAACGTCTCAAAGTAGGAAATCGCTCATAAGTGCCTAGTCATTGGTCCTACTTTTAGGAGTAGGAGTAAGAGCAATTAATCAATATTCACGCCTACTTTCACCAAAATATAGAAGATCCTATATATGTCCTAACTGGTTATGAGTAGTGAGGAAATTTAAAATTCATATTTTATTCATAACATACACAGTCATACACAGTATGGAGTGAAATGCTTATATGACTGCTGATGACCTAAAAATTCAAAAAGAAAGTTTCAGTATGAAATAAGAGAAATAAGAGAATTTTACTAATTAGCAATATAGAGAAATATGGAAATAAACTTTAGCTGTAAAAAAAAAAAAAAAAAAAACTTTACATTATACATTAAATTTACATTATATACAAATAATAAAATAATGAAAATAAAATATTAGAATAAAAATAGAAATATAAAAAATATTATAAAATATAGAAGATTGGAAGTGGAATGTAGAACCATGTCCAGTTATGGGTAAGATAATTTGCAGAATGTGCAGAATAGTGTGCAAAGTTGCAGTTCAAAGTTCACAGTTCTGTGGTGTGCAAAATGTGCAAGTGTTCCATATGAGCAAGTCCTATGTGGTGTTGTGATTGAGATTCCTTATAGCCTGTGTTGGCCTTAAGGGAGCAGAAGCACTTTCCTGACGTCAACAAAGAGGACAGTCCATTGTTATGGTGGCTGAAGTCCTTTCACGATCTTCCTTGCTTTGGTCCAGCAACGCTTGTTGTAGATTGTGTGTAGGTCAGGTAGCTTGGTGCGGTTGATGCACTCAGCTGATCACACCACCCTCTGTAGAGCTCGTCTGTCCTGCATGGTGCTGTTCTGGAACCAGGTCGTGATGTTTCCTGTCAAGATGCTCTCTATGGTGCAGGAGTAGAAGTTGCCTGTGGTCTGCCAGTTAGGAAGTTGGAGATCCACTGACACAAGGATGGGCTGAGTCCCAGGTGCTCCAGCTTGGTGGCGAGTTTGGAGGGAATTATAGTGTTAAATGCTGAGCTGTAGTTGACAAAGGGCATTTTAACATAATTCCCCTTCCTACTGTAGTGTGCAGGTGAGTCAGTGATGTATGGAGGAGGTGAGTGATGGCATCATCTAGCAACCATTAACGAACAAATGCTGTCTCCACAGGTCACTGCTACTGAGTTTTTACACAGTTTTTAGTAACAGCTTTGCAGCTTTGAAACAGTGACATAGCCAACATGTCAGAAATATTACATCAAACTTTGCGCTTACTGCACAGCAGGTCATGTGCAGATTCATTTGGTTTCCCACCAAACAGCATGAAATAAACAACAAAAAAAGCTGTTTACATGGAGTTGTAGGCATCATCCCTGACACACAAATTTAAATAATCATATTTATATATACATTTTACATATTTATATTCAATTATTACACTGTTTTTCAGAGTCTCTGTTATAAGCAGCACTTTATCACTTCATTAACACAGCGTAACCCCATTTTTCACACTCCTTGGGGGTACGTGTGGCAAACTGACAGGTGGCATTCTCTTATTTATTTCTTTACATTTTATTCACTCCTCTGCAAACAAAATGGACTCATCCTCTCTCCATTTTCGCTTTCTTTTCAAAGTCATTTTGATCAGATTATGACAGTCCTACATAGCTATGTTATAGGGGCTTTTAACAGTTGTGATTGGAACAGTCTGATTAGGATAACATCGTACAGCCGAATCACGCATCTATAAGTTTTGTCAGAAAAAAAGTGTAGTAAGCTTCATAAAGAACTTTTATGTTCTACTCTTTTCATAAAGCCTGTCATGAAAAGTGTAATTATAGAAACATGATGCAAGCATTTTTTTGTATTAATGTGGCCCCAACCATCTTTTAAGGAGAGACCAGGAGCTTTCCATTAAGGCCTGTCTTCCCCAGTCAGGCTCCAATAGTGTTGCTTTGCGTAAGATGCAATCCTCATCAGCTCAGTCAAGGTTCTTGAGTATTTGTACTCATCACCACTCCCTATTCTCCCTTTACCTCTATCGCTTCTTGTCTGTTTTTCAGAATTTGTGTGATGCCAATACATCTACTATTTCTCATTCTGCTTTGAAAGAACAACCCTATTTACTACTGTCTGTCCTTTCACTCATGATCGAGCCTTGACTTCACTAAGGGCGAATGATCCACACACACACGCGCGCACACACACACACACACACACACACACACACACACGGTCACTTATCATCTTTCTCTCCAGGTAACTGGCTCTCCAGATGCTACAGTGATCCCCCATTGATACTTCTATTTGGGCTGCACTGTTGGGATTATTTATCTGATATCATGATTTAAAAGAAAGTTTTTTTTTTTTTTTTTTAAACCTTTGATAGAACACAGGTTGCTAAAGGGCATTATTACATCATTCTGTTGCCTTCAGACATCCTGGCAATTTCTTTTCTTTCATCTGTCTTAAAAGCAGTAACACATTCACATTTGCCAGCTGAACGCCCCTTCTCGCCTACCCTGCTTCTCAAAATCATCTCCTTCCCTGTTGTGTTGTACTAATTTTCTTGGCCAAGATCAAACGACAGCAGAGTTGGTGTAGATTTATTAATCTAAATGAATGACAAAATTTTATCACCTTTAAATTGTTGGCTATAATGGTGTAATAGGTGTCGTGAAACCATATCTAATTAGAAGTGTGAACAACACCAAAGTGGTTCACATGTCTGGTGGAATCACAAATAGGTTCCACTAGACTGGCTAATCAGCATGTCTTGGTCAAGTGCAGGTATGAATTTCGTTCAGTAAAAAATAGGTGCTAATGAATAAATTATTTTTAAGCTGAGCTTTCCAATTTAAATAATTTCCACATCTAAATCCATTGTCAAGGCACAGTAAAATTGCCAGTACTTGAGTTTCTTAATTGACATAGAAGACTCTCAATCAATAGCACCATTCTTCATGTAAAAGATCAATCAAATCAACCAATAATGTTAGAAGCTTTGACATTGTAAACATGAGAATGCAAATGACCGCTGTTAGTACAAATAATGATATATAACAGAAATAAGATGGCGGCACGGTGGTGTAGTGGTTAGCACTGTCGCCTTGCACCTCCAGGGTCCGGGTTCGATTCTCGGCCAGGCTCGATTCCCGTCTCTGTGTACATGGAGTTTGCATGTTCTCCCTGTGCTTGGTGGGTTTCCTACGGGTACTCTGGTTTCCTCCCACAGTCCAAAGATATGCAGGTTAGGCTAATTGGCATTCCCAAATTACCCGTAGTGTGTGCCCTGCGATGGATTGGCACACTGTCCAGGGTGTACCCTGCCTCGTGCTTTAAGCCTCCTGGGATAAGCTCCAGGTCCCCGCGGCCCTGAATACAGGATAAAGTGGTATAGAAGATGAGTGAGTGAGAACAGAAATAAGTAATTCATTTAGCTAAATAAAGGCTACAGAGTCTAGAGAAAAAGAAAGTGGGGGATGGAGACAGAATAAAGTTAAGAATGGAAACAATGCAATTAAACTCTAGTAATGAGGTCAGACATCAGTTTTAGTGAAAGCAATATTACTACACAAGCCAGGCAGCCTGCTCCAGCTGCCATGCCAGGGCAGGGGGATTACTGAATTCCCCCAACATCTTTGTCTAATCGCATAACAATCTCTCTCAACCTGACCATTTGAAAGGCCTACAAGGTTTACTTTGCTATACCCATATCACTATCCCTGATATTCAGTGGCACCCACAGGCAAGAAGAAGCTGGTGGGGTGGAGTTGGAGTTAGGAGGGGTAGGCTGTGGTAGATGGGACACCACATGGGTAGAGGCAGGCCTCAGCTCACACAGAGACATGTCGGCACCAGAACCAGGCCATCTCAGAGCAAGTGTACACAACTTTAGACAGCTCACCTCTGGAGAGCAATATAACTGCGAGGGCACATGGAGAGGAAAAAAGAAGAAATTAGTAAGTAACTAAGGGAATGTCTGAAATGTCATACTGGAAAGTTAACCACCTGCACTTATAATGGAAGTAATCTTGTATTTTGCTGCATATATTACTATATTATAATGCAATAAGTAGACATTAGTATAGGTTAATTAAAATTACTCTTAGGGTATCGTTCACAAACAGAGCAACTTGTTCTAACTTGTATTAATTAGTTAAGGGACAGTAATTTTAAATAATTGGTCCATAGTGTCTTGAAAAGCTTGTGATAATGTTATGTTGACAGCATAAGTATGTAGCCAAAAGGTAGCTTGTTTTCTCTCCACACACATTCGTTTGCATGTTCTCCCTGGATTTCATCCCATAGCACAAGAGTTTGTAGTGGGAAATTGAACAAGTGTAGTGCACGGACCTTGGCAATTAATTATTGATTGAGAACAATTGTGTGGCATACTCCACTTTATTAGCCTCCAGTCAATGTGTTGTGATACTAGAGACACTTGTCCATAAAGACAAGCTAAAGAAATAAATTCTCACCAAATAAGATTTTCCTTCTTCTATATTAATTTTATCTGCAACCATGGTAAAGATTGAACAAAATGTTGTCATTACAACATCAATAGACAACTTGCGCTAACATACTGGCACCTACACCTAAAGTCAGAGGTTTAAATACATTTAGGTTGAAGTTAATTAAACAGATTTTTTCAACCAAATAATCAACAATCGTTTATTAATAGATTATCGCTTATAATTCACTATATCTAAATTCCATTTTGATACACTCAGTTTACACTCAGTTACTATTAGCTCACTCACTGCACAAAAAGAGCTGTATCTGGAAAAATATGGGTATGGGAAGTCTCCGCTAAACTTTATGTTTGCCAGATGTATGAGGCAGAGTGCTTGGAAGGGTACAGTAGCATACAAAAGTAAATTTCATGAAACAACCAGATCACAGATCAACTTATGTATATGGATGTATAGAGAAATTGGTAAATGTTTCTAGGAATCCTCACACCTAGCAGTGATGAGTGATTGCTGTGAGGTGTAAAGGCCCATTTGCATGTTAATGACTAGCAGGTAGAGGTGCTGTCTTTTTTATCATAGCCAATTGGGGGGATTAGCCATGGTGTGCGTTTGTCTTGTCAGCTTGAGGGTTTGATGAAGAAGCAAGGTGCACACACACTGCTCTTCCTGAAGAGCCTATACAGCATCTTGATGCACTTGAGAGCAAGTTTGACAAGCAAAGACTGCTAAAAGATTCAATCCATATGAATAAAAGAGTTAAGAGGGTGCAAAACGTGTCTATTGCGGTACATTGAGCATTGTTAGTCGACAATATAGTAGTGAATTATACCTCGCCAAGTTAGCCTAAGTTAACACTTGGCTATACAATGACTTTTTATTTCTTGTGTTGTTGTATGTGTCCAGCTTGTTCACCAGTTTGTCATGTTCGAATTATACAATGATGATTGAAATTTCTTTGTTTCTGTAAGGGTTCGCCACTAGAGGGCACTGTTTGGTTTTTTGTAGTTTTTGTTTGTAGACTCAGTTTCCCAGAAGGCACCTCAGTCAGGTGATGCGAGTGCTCACCTGAACCGAGGTAGGTCATTAAATCTTCTATAAATAGCTGGTTAGTCTGGGAAACTGGGTCGAGCAATGTTTGTTTGTATTACTGTCATTTATGTGGGCATTTTGTTTTGTTTTGTTTTGTTTAATTTGTATTTTAATTTGTATTTAAAATTAAGTTCTGTTCTGTTTTCTTAAGAAGGCTCTAGCGTTGTCTATGTTTCATGTCCGTTGCGTTTCAGTGTGTGTGGAGCTGATTCGGTGTCGTGAAATGTTGTGTTAAGTGTTAGAGTTTAGTTAAGTATTGTTGAGTGTGTTCCCCAGTTAAAATATCCCTGTGTGTTTAGCTAGTGGCTAATTGCATGTTTAGCTAAGTGTATGTTTAGCTAACTGCCATGTTTAGCTAATTACTATGATTAGCTATTTATCATGTTTAACTAATTGCCGTGCTTAGCTGCCTGCCATGTAACTAGCCCTAGTCCCTCTGTGTCCCTAGCCTCTGTGTCCCTAGTCTCGTCTCTAGTCCTGTCCTGTCTCTAGTCCCGTCCTTTCTCTAGTCTCGTCCCGTCTCTAGTCTTGTCTCTAGTCTCGTCCCGTCGCTAGTCTCGTCTAAAACCGTTTCAGCTCCATGCGTGGTTTGTTGGAGGTCTTAACCTCTTGTTTCGCCATAGAGCCTGTGTTTCCTGTTGTACGTTAAAGAGCCTATGTTTCGCCATAGAGCCTGTGTTTCCTGTTGTCCAGCAAAAGAGCCTATGTTTCGCCATAGAACCTGTATTTCCTTTTGTACAGCTAAATATCCTATGTTTCGCCATAGAGCCTGTGTTTGCTATAGTCCAGCAAAGAAAGTCTATTTATGTTTCTGTTTTTGATATTCCATGTTTTGTCCTATATTTTGTTATTAAAGACTCTTTTTGTTGGAACCAACCCTCTGCGCCTATGTCTGCCCTTTCTGCCCACGGCAACAACATCAGCCAATACCACCTATTCCTACACCTGGTCCTTCTCTGGATGCCTCAGGATCCTCACAGGGTTGGCCTTTGTCTACTGAAGCTGGCACAATCTCAGATGGCTCGGGAGGGGTATAAAGATAAAGAACAGGGCCCGGCT
>JAQMYG010000037.1:18188717-18200759 GCA_030014215.1 Clariallabes teugelsi
ATTTGCCCATCATATTGCCCCGTCCACCTTTAATCAAATAAATCTATAATTGAAATTTCCAATAAAAAAATATCTTAATTTTTGTGTAAATGCGTATTGGTGTTTCTAATTGCCACCTATGCTTAAATAGCTTTGACTAGCATGTTAGAACCAAAGCAGGTCATCCCCATAGAGGTGAAATTGATGCCACCCTCTCATTCAGAATATTATGTGTGGAGTGGCAGCAGGAAGAGTGACAGACTGCCCCCAGAGTTGACACCTGTCACAGAGAGGAGCGCCACTAATCTGCAAGCCTCATTTTGTCTGAACTCTCTGTCACCTTGCTGTCAAATCCTCATCTTCTCACTCACTGCCTGTTTCCCTCCCCTCTGCTTGAATCTTTTGCTCCAATCACCACCAACCCCCGCCTTTAACAACACCCAGACTACTACCAGTATGGCCAAAATCACACTGCGCATACACACACACACACACACACACACACACACACACACACACACACACACACATGCATACGCACATATATAGTTAAGTGATTAAAAAATCTAATACAGAAAGCTGAAGTAAAAAAAAAAAAAAAAAAAGTTATCTTGGGACCGTAATTTTTTTATTCATAAGATATTATTCGGAAAGCTTGAGATTATACATGGTAGTACCGCCAGTTTTAAGCAAATGGTCTCAGTGAATGGCAATGAACTAAAGCCTTAATCTCAGTGGAACCACTATCTCCACCCCTGGCTCAAATATGTGTTTTGTCTCTTTTTGGTCAGCCTGTATTGTAATTATAATATAATTCATTATGTCTCCTCAGCACAGCTACAAAAGGGAAGTCCTCCCCCTAAGTCTGTGTAGACTGTTCAAGCTGACCCAACACATTCTGTCTCACCCTATATTACCCACTTCTCAAAAATACAACCTCACAGTTGTGGATGAATAATGTCTTTTTCCATGTGTTGATTAAGATATCAAGGCCCCATTGACGGCAGGACATCGAGTCCCATGCGAAGACTAGCCCTGCCTTAAACACTGCCATGTAAACCTGATATGACTATGACTTAATTTAAACTTTTTTATTATTTATTTTTATTTTACAATGGCCATTGCCACAAAGCAGCTGTACATAATTAAAATAATTATGTATTTTATAGATTTGTCAGACTAATGAGTTTTCTGTGTGACAAGGAACAATTTCCTGAGGTTGACATAAGTATAGGATATAGATTGTTGTGATGATAAATAAATCCCTTCTATAATTGTGTGCCACATGGTACCAAAAGTGCAATTGTACAATAAGAAATGCATTTTAGTTAACAACTCCATTTTTCTGACATTACCAACCGTTAAAATTGTTAATGGGAATGTCAGTACAAAAACTGTCAGAGTGATTTTAGTCAGCCATCACAGTAAAATCTGTTTATATCAAATGCTATCCAAAGCCATCTTCTTGGTTTGTAAGTGAACACACACCCACATGTGGGTGTGTGTTTGTATATATATAATAATTTTGATCTAATCTAATTTACATGTTTTTGTTATTACTTAATTACCTAATACCATATGTGTTATTTCCCTCTAGAATGTAGATAATAAATCACACAATTGTATGTGTGTATGTGTGTGTCTGTGTGTCTGTGTGTATTGTAATATTTATTATTATGAGAGGGTAACTTGGCTATGGGAGAAAAGTGGGAAACAATGTTGTATTGCTATTGTAATTGTCAAATAAATTGTGTGTTAATTTACTTAAAGTATGTAGCAAACACAGAAACACACACTGACTGTAAATATCCATTAGATGAGACCCTCAATGTAGTCTAGTATAATACACTTGGTGAAAATTTGATTTCAAGGTCCAATGTGGCTTCATCTAATTGACAAAAAGGCTGCCATTAAGAGAAATAATTTTTTCAAGACACATTTTGTATGACTGTGTCATAAAAATGCTATTTCTTTAAGAATGTGCTAAATAAAAAAGTAGGATGCTGCATCATTGACAATGGGGAGACTCTTACCTATTGAATTTAATAGCACAGAGGTTAAACGGATGCTTGTGTTGATTGTAAGGTTTGTATAATTTGTCGTGCGAGGGAAGGCAAATATCATATATAAAAATAAATAAATACACATAGGTTTTTGCTTGGTTTGATGAACTATAGTTGGAGCAATAGGGAGGGCTTCACTTGTACCTACTTCCAACATGTTCACATTTAATGTAGATTAAAGGCAGTCTTCACACAGCGGATACCCATATTACCACAATAGCTCAGGCAGTGGTGAGATATATCACGCCTTCCAAAGTTCTTTAGGGTTAACATTTTAAATGCAGTGTCAGCCCAGTGTCAGCTATTGTGTCAGTTACTCTTTTATAATAATCTTTTGAATGAATAAATGCTAAGGCAGAATGTAAAAGCCATTCGAATTTAGTTTAGAATAAAGACCTTAATAGTTGTAATAAGTTACTGGGGCTTAGCAACCAGCCTTTTGTGTAACAGATAATGTGTATTGAATTGAATATGTCCAATTTCCATAAACATAATGATAAAAAAACTACCAAAATAATTGAAGCTTATTTTGTATTTGTGTAGATTAATAAGAATATATAATTGATGAATGGTGATTTCTTGCTGTCATATGCTTCTTCTATTTAAATAGGCAAACATCAAATAAAACAACATCAATTTAAACAATATTTGTGTTTTCATTTCAAAACAGCACTTTAGACTTAAAAGATTTTGCTTGTGTTGTGTACTGCTGGATGTGTAATGTTTTCCCTAATTAAAACACAACTGGTGAGCTGGTATATAAATAAAGTAATCCAAATATTACAAAATTTTATGTTATTTGATTTGTTGACATAGATTCTAAATAATAAAATGTTAGATGTTGACTAATAAGTCATGTCATTAAAATTCTTAATTTTACAGACAAGTTCCATAGTTTTAAAAGACTAGACATGAAAAATTGTCATACTTTACATAATGTTTATAACATTATGACCAGATATGCTTTAAATTCAAATTGTAAGGTAGCAATAAATAAATAGATAAGTAAATAAATAAATAAAAATCCTAATTTATTGTGTTCAATCAAAGCAATTTAAAACTTCAAAAAAAAATTTTTTTTTTCAATTTTACTCAATTCTGGCAATTTTACTTTATCTGGCACACAAAATTGTCTGTAACCAAACTATTTGTTTAAAAATCACTATGCAACCTTCTTTATAAACTTAGAACATGATTCTGGAAACATGCAGCAGGAAATGCAGGACATTTCATTGCAAAAGGTGTTTAACCAACTAAACAAATCAAGCTAATTTCATAGCTTTTTTCTATCATGTAATCAGTATAACAAAACTAACAGCTCTGAAAAAGGCAGCTACCATGAATTAACTAAATGCATTTGATGGGCTTTGGAAAATATTGAAGTGAAGAAAAAAAAGGAAAGGTGCATTTACAGTCTGTTACGGCAGTTTACAGCAATTGTAAATTTTTACAATATGGCGTAAATAGATTTCTTTTTGCAGTTAGACTTTCCATGTAAATGGTACAGTAGTTCAAAACTCTGGGTCCATAAATAGACGAGCAAATGCTGTTAAATTTAACGTAAACTTCTATATGTAAAGAATTTTGTCTTGTGTACATGATAAAGAGTTTCATTTAATTTATTCATTAATTTTATTTTATTTATTTATTTTTGAAGCCATCTTGGGACTTAAATAAAAAGGCAAAATTACTTAAATTGTAAGGCAAAATGCCCCTTTGTATAAACATCTATAAGATTAATTGGTTTTAGCCATTTAATCCTTGATTACATATATAAATTGTGGACATAATAACCTACATATAAATTCATAACAGGATTTCATTTTTGAATCCAAATTTATTATCAACTATACTATTATATTGGATGAAGTGACTAGACTACTTAAATTGCTCTAAGTCTACAGTTCTATAAACTGTACAATTTACTGTATTATTTAAAGCAATAATGCCAATAACACATTTTAGAAAATACTACATATTTCAAACTTTCTAAAAAATGTAAGTGGGGTGAACAAACTTTGACAAAAGTTCTCAATTTTTAAGGTTATACAACTATACAACTAGAAGATTGTACAGGCGTCAGCACTGGTTAAAACAGGCCAACATGATCAACAATTATCATCATGTATTATCTAAATCTTACTTCATTGTCTGGTATGAAGTTGACTATCACCCACCTAGACAACAGAAAGTTTTCTCTACAATATATTTTAAATGTTAAAAGATACCCTGTATACCAGTACAATCATCAGTGATAGATGTTTTACTTTATTCCACTGCATGCACCAAAATACAGAACTGAAAAATATTGAACCTGCGCATCTCAAATGCGCATTTGTGTTTGGCGACGGAGCATAGCTCCTACCGTATGCGTACCCAGTGGTGAAAAGGAAGTAGTGTTGTGCAGTTGTTGTTGGCAATGGGTCTCTCAATGGAGGAAGAAGTATTCATAGTTGAGAATTGATTCTGCTCATATGGTAATGGTTGTGAATGGGGACCAACTTTGTAAAAGGTGGCAGAACAATTCAGAGATAGATTTATTAAAACGGCACCAAGTAATATAGTTATGCTGTCTATTGTTACAAACTTTCGATGTTCTATTAGTGTACTATGTCAACATTACACACATGTTGTTTTATTAACTTAAATCAGAGCACATTATACATCATACATTATACAGTGCATACATTATACAATGTGAAGCTGGCAATGTATAGTGAACAGGAGTAAGCATGTGTGTGGGGGGAGTTCAAATTTACTTAATTTGTTGAAAGTAGCCTTGTTCATGATACTGTAAACTAGAAAACCAAAAACTTTTTTTCTTGAAAATTTGTGTTGAGGAGAGCAATGTATCAGCGTCTTTATTAAACTTTTACAATAATGTGCAGCCCGCGACCCTGAATACAGAATAATGCGGTATAGAAGATGTGTGAGTGATGAGTGAGTGATGTCCAGTAATAACCATATTAGAAACTTCCCATTTAGCAACTTCTTGTTGCTGCTTATTATAGTATATCTCTTTATGTTGTGTTACATTAATTAAGTCATGTTATTTCTGTCAAGACTTTCACTGCAAGAAGTCAGTAATTTTTTTTTATCAGGCCAAAGTAAATGCTGCAAAGTTAGCCAATCACATTTTCTTAAAATGCTTTAATTTATTGAAATTTTATTTTAAATTTCCTTTTTACATTGAGATTAATAGTCCAAGCAAATATTTTCTCAGATGCTAGATGCAGAGGCTTGATTAAGTTATTAGTTCATACAGTGTAAAAGTCTTATAGCAGAAGTTAGTATTGGAAAATCTCTCAAATTGCAATGAGGATTTTGAGGTAACACGTGAGCCCAACAGTGAAAACATGGTATCTCTGCGGCTTGCAAGTCTTATGTCAGTATACTAAAGCAAGGAAGTATTTTAATTTCAATTAAAATTATTTATAGGCATCATAACCACTCCAGTTAAAAAAAAAATACATTAATTTTTTTTTAAATTAACAAATGTATATTAACTGACCTCAAAAATACAAATGGTTTAGTCTTTTGAGCTATATTTAATCTGTAAAGTAGCAGCTATACTCAGACCAAGGAACTGACCCAATACTGACCCAAATACCTATGCTATTTTGAAAATGTATCTATTACATAATTTTACACTGATTTGTATTATGATTTCTATTATGGTTTGTATTGTTATATGATGCATTAAATAATTTACAACAAGGACCACTATTGAACTGTTTACAGTAAAGAAAAAGTAAGCAATAAAAAAATTTCAATTTCTGATTTTACCTTCATTTTCCCTACTATCATAGGTAGCAGAGAAGGGTCTTAAAGTATATAAATATAGCTTACTGAACACAGAATTTCCTGAGACTCTTAAGATAGGGGTGTGCTGTTGGTTTATGAGGGGGGAAAATAGCTCTGGCTGTCTCCAAAAGTGAAACAGGATTAAGGCCTTTGTCCAACTTACAATGGTGAGGGGAATTAGCAATAGTTGTAGGCACTTAGAGGCACTCTCATGCTGAAGATTATCCCAGATTTTACACAATAATCATTTGAATATCAACAGTGTTTTGCAACTGCGGCACTAATGTGTAAACTTCTATGTCAAATCCCCAAGTTGGTAGCAAAGACAACTTTGCCCCTTGTTTTAAAGTATGCATCAATTTTTTCCTTTAATTTATAATTTCTATATTTATTCCAATGATATTTTATCCATTAGCATATTAATTGAACAGATTAATTTTCTTTTATTTTCTCACCTTTTCTTTGCAAATCTATATTATCTAACATTAACATTAAAATACAGCCATCCTCAACGTTCTTCAGGGTTTTTCTAACACTTCTAAAACAGGCTATTTTGTCAGCATATAAATAATAAATCATGGAAATCCAGTCTGAGTAGCAGCAAAGCTACATGCAAGCTGTTGGCATCTGCTTATCTCCCTCATTAAATTGTTCTTTGCTTGGGCTGAGACATACACAGCCACAGGGTCTCACAGAGGGGAGCAATCTTGTACTTTTTCCTCACCACAACATTATACTGCCAAGCCCAGATGAGTGTGATGGCCCTAACCAATTCCCCTCCACATAGACACAGGGAGAGAGAGAGAGAGAGAGAGAGAGAGAGAGAGAGAGAGAGAGAGAGAGAGAGAGAGAGAGAGAAAGAGAGAGAGGGCTCAGTATTGTCCATATTACAAAACACTGAGTGAGATCAGCAGACTTGTCAAGAGGCCTTGGCTTGAATATGAATGATGAGAGAAGAGCAGGGTGGTCTGGGCTACCCAGAATAAGCCCAAATGTCCCTGCCAACCCCCAGCAGGCAGATCAAACAGTTGAGACACCTCCACACAGCACAAAAGAGGAATGTATCTTTTGATTTACTTTAGAGAAACATGCCAATATTATCGGTGTTTTAAAAAAATATGAGAGACAAATATTTTCTTCACTTTGATTTTTCAATCTTTTTAAATAATTGAAAACAGAGAAAGAACCTTTTCTAATTTATATATTTTATGCATTGTAATGTATGTATGTATGTATGTATGTACTGTATGTATGTATGTATGTATACTCTTTTTTTATTTATTTTTTTTAAAAATTGCTCATGTCCTCAGCAAAATGATTATCCATCCATCCACATAAATTGTCAAGGGTTGATTCAGCTTAGGTTTCTGTGTTTCTTTCCTTTACTTTGAATAAGGACATTGTGACCCCCACCACACACAAAATCTTTCTCTCTCCAGCCTCCACATACTTTCAACTGAGTATAGTGTCCACATAGTTTTCCTCATTCAACTGGGTACAATGATGCACAAGTTGAATAAAGTTATCTCTCAATGTGAATGGGATGTTGCGGGTGTTGGGGGGGGGGGGGGGGGTTTGAGTGCCTGAAAAGAGTCCTGTTTAAGGGGGCAGAACTTAGAGGTCAGGACTCAGCTGCCTTATTGGGTAAAAGGGACACCGTGGACTGGACAGACACAAGAAAACACTACACAAAAAAGAGAAAAAAACTGTCAAATAAAGATATCATGACAGAATCTTTGTGCAAAAAGTATTGCTGACCAGTCAGATTTTCACAAAGAACACCATAGATCATGAGTCATTTTGACTTGTCAACTCATACTTAACAACTTTTACCCTTCTTATTTTCTGGGGAGATAGATGACCTATAGGTCAATTTGATGAGACAGTCAGGACTACAAAAGCTGGATCTCTTTTAAATTATGCATTTTTTGCCGTGTAATTTAAATTACTTTATTTCAATGAAATCGGAAATTTATCAGTTTTTCAGCTGTAGAATTTTGCTGGGTTCTTTTTTTTGTTCAAATTAAAGGAGAGAAGAAAAGATTTTGATTTCTCATTAAACAAGCAATAAAGGACCTCTAGTAAAAGCAATAAACGTCTTCTTTTTCTTCTTCTTCTTCTTTGTCTTTCTGCTGTTCCCTTTAACTATTTGTAAGATATATTTATATTTGTCTGAAAAGGTGAAATCAGTAAAAATTCAAGTTGCTATCCCAACCAGGTAATGTATTAAACATGTTTATGTTAGAAATGGTACCTGTCTGATATCTCTACTCTTGGTTAAAAAGCACATTGATGGGAGGGTCACTTCTTTACTGGGGTTACAGCATTTTCTAGATGACACCGAATTGCTCCAAGTTGGAATTTGCAGGGGGTAAGTAGGATGATAATCAGGCCATATTATAAGGAATTGATGGTTCATTTTCCCTGTGAGCAGTGGCAGTGCCTCTCCTGACGATGTGCCGACCTGTGCAGATGGGGTTCAAAGCCAATTTCCATGTAAAAAACTCTTCACGCTCCAAAAAAAAAAAAAAATAGAAAAAAGGGGTTTACTGAAAGGAGCTAGAGCATGTACAGCTGCTTGAACAAGTATCTATGTTAGCCACAGCTAAAAAAAAATAAAAAATTAAAAATCACTATTCAAACAGCAGAAATACAGTGATATGATATGATGCATAGTCAAATTGGAAGTAAATTCACAATTTTTTTTTCATTAGCATTTGCATTTGTATTCTGCTATCATAGTTAGTCATAAAACTTGTGACTTTGCTTTTTGAGCTTAGACCAAAATTGTCTTAAGTATTGCTTCAAGCTAGTTTTTCCCCCTCGTTACTTTCTTCCATTTTTCTGCCCAGATTAAATATAACCCATGAGGATACTGGAGGCTTTCTGGCTGCCAAGGATCCAGTATTTATCATTCTTCATTTCTGAAACTCAATTGACTTCAGGCTGCAGAATCTTTACATTTGTGTAGTTTAACAGGAAAAATAAAACCTTCAGAAACATGCAATTGATGAAAATAGCAGAGGATGACATATTCATATGAAATGCAGAAAGCAATGATAACGTCATAGTATTATTGTCATTTTGGCTGTATCCTGAGGACACAACAGTTTTTTTCCCCGTTTTCTTCTTCCATCTGGTTGATCTATTTTGTGTGATTGCTAGGGAGGGTATGAATGCAGAACCATGACATAATTACCCAGATCTACTGTATATTTTACTTATTCTAACATTGTACTAGGACTGCTATCTTAATTGTTATCTCACATACAATTAAAAAAAGAAAAGGAGAAGAGAATGTCTTTATTACAGGCTTTGTGAAAATGTCTTATGTCAAAAACAGTTCTTAATGCCACTGGGGAAAAGTTATTAGGCGCTATTTTAATTATATATTTATAATATTATATTATATATCTATATATGTCTAAATGTGACAGAGACTTTATGGCACCACAAAAGGTGCTTGCTACCGATACAAGACTTAAAGTCTTTGCAGTGTATTGCCATTACATTAAGCAGCCTGCAACCTCTCTCTCTCTCTCTCTCACACACACGCGCGCGCACACACACACGCACACGCACACACACACACACACACACACAGTTTTATCTCACACTAAACCATGGTGGCTCATGACAAAAATCCCACCATGTAATTCTCTCCCAAGCTGCTTTTATCAGGCAGTTTTGTGCTAAAATATGAAGCTGATTTTATCTCTCTTTATAAATTTGCAGAAGGCCCCTAGAGTGCCTCTGTGGAAGACATAGCCCATCACAGCCATGTGCCAACTCTATCACAGATCTCCTGCAACTGATAACTCCACCTCTTTTGAATGATTTGACAGGCATCAGACACCTTGTCCAGCAGTCGTGCTGTGGTTTTATTATACTTTTCTGTATTCTATTGACTGTTTACACTGTGTGGAACAGAAGAAAGAAGGTATTTGTTCCTATCTTCCACTTTCTGTAAGGGAGATTTATAATAAAACCTGAGCATTGAGTACTGGCTCTGAGGAAATTGTTTTGTTCTTTCTATTTTATTACCTTACAAACTGAATGTAAATTAGCCATCAACCTCCAATCTGTCCTATGCTAAATACTCAGCAATATAATTACTACGAAGTGCACTTCAAGCAAACAAACAAACAAATGAAGAACAAACACATGAACAAATGAATAATCCTTTATTATTAGTGCTTTAAAATGAGCAGAAATGCATAAACAGAGATTGTAACTGCTTGAATATATTTGGCTTTTATTAATTTTCCCTTTAATTATTTCATTACAATATAATTTAAAATGTATCTGCAGTGTATTGATTTAATACATGGTCAAGAAGACCAGCACTATTAAAAGCAATACATAAAATATGATGCAGAAAATGGATAATATTCATTCTTCAAAAATCCACAGATTTTTCTCTTTTTCAATATACATAAGAAATACAGTTGAAAAAATAATATTAGCATACAATATAAAATAACAAGATAACTGATTTTCCCACAGCTCTAATTAAACAGATTAATTTTAATATATATATATATATTATTATAATTAATTTAAAATTGATTCAGAAGCAATACATTGTATTGTTTATAAATAAACAATTAAACAATATAACATTTTACTTTCTCTTAATGTTTTTGTATCAGTATTTTAAATTCGTTTTAATTCATGATATTATTTGTATTATGGGGTGGGGAGATCACAGAAGTCTCACAGACAAAAATGGTTGCTATAATAAATAATAATAAATAAATAAATAAATAAATAACCACTTGTTGGTTCCTATTTAATAATATCAATTAAATATACAAAATAGTAATAATAAATACATTTATACATAAATATATTATATATTTATATATAAATATATCTGTATATATACAGACACATGCTCACACAGTCTCTTAAAAATATAATAATAATGATGATGATGATGATGATGATGATAATAATAATAATAATAATAATAATAATAATAATAAATAATAATAATAAAATGAAGAAGAAGCATGATTGAGTGGTAAGCACTGCTGTCTTGCACCTCCAGGGCTGGGGATCGAATCTCACCTTCATTCTTATGGTTGCCTTCATCTTCATTCAAGGTTCCCCGTGAGCCTACACAGGACAAACGGTAGATAATGAATGTATAAATGTAATAATAATAATTAAAGCATTATTTTCATATAGATAATAAAAACTAAATGAATTGAAAAAAAAAACTATAATATTAAGAAAAAGTATAGATAAAATAAGAATAAATAAAGGAGCTGGGAGACTGTTAATAACAAGCATGAAAGAGCAAACGTGTTCATTATAGTGAACACACACCGAACAAAGTTCGTGCTAGGTAAACGAACTTTGTTTACCTTCTTGCGATTCCTAGTGAAAGACAGACTGACTCCCCTGGGGCTCCATTTGCTCCGGTTGTTTCACACCTTGAGCGTCCACCAACACGCCACGGAAACATACTCACTGTTGCTTCTTTAAACATATTCTGGGTTTTCACAGTGACTTTTTTAAACCTCTATCAAACTCTCTCTCTCTCTCTCTCTCTCTCACACACACACACACAAACAAGCGCGCGCTCGCGAAGGCTTTTGTTACAGGTTTAATCTATTTTGCCTTTTCATTATTCTTTCCTATTATATATCAAAACCAAAACGTTATCACCTTAAAAGTGACAGCCTACACTTTAAACTTACATGTGAACTGAACACTACATCCGAACCTTTGCTGATAGTTTACATTTTACAACAATCCTATTACCAGCTGACACTGAATCACGCGACAAAACAGAAACTGATGAAAAAAAAATCCACACATAAACGGATTAAAGTTATCCTTAGTTACAGCATTACAGTCAACTGTTAAAGCATTATAATATATAGCATTATTTTATAGTCCATTTAAATTTCGTTTGTATTATTATTATTATTATTATTATGGCTGGCTTTCGTTTAGTATCAGCGTGGCTATATTAACATTAGTGCTATGAATGGCGCGTTTTATTTTTTAATTTTTTAATGAGTCCTTATTTCATGAATGTCCGCGTGACCTCAGGAAAAGTAATTCAAGTCCCTGAGTGCTTTGCAAAGAATGCAAGATCTGTATATTTTGGTGGGATAAAATGTAGCTAATCATCACAATTATAGCAATTAAACTGATTATCATTCATTTTTGCGCATATATA
>JAQMYG010000037.1:18222629-18235366 GCA_030014215.1 Clariallabes teugelsi
CATGAGGAATCACAAAGGAGTTTTCATTTTCTGCAATGGAAAGGTACTCTAACTAGTTACTTTTATCAGAAAGTAACACTGTAATGTAACTGATTACTTTTTTATGACAGTAATTTTGTAATGTAATTAGTTACTTTAAAAAGTAACATTCCCCAACACTGGTTATCACACCCTAGTTTGTTTAGCTTCAGCTTAGCTAAAATGTTAAATTGGCTTACGTTAAATTATATTCCAGAGGTATTTTTAATTTGACTGAACTCTTTCATACATGCCTTACACATCAGCCCTTGTCTATTCATCCTTAGTCAACTCCTCCATTTCTGGTGATAAGTTACGCTACAATGATTCCAGTTAGCAGGTTAACTAAAGTGATGCATAATAGACAGCTACTGTAGCAGTTTGAAACACCTGCAGTGCAGCTGTCAATCAAATTGGCCATGCTCCCTAATTATGCATAAATTTATGCCTTAATATAATTTTAAGTGATGAGTAATTTTTTTTTTTTTAATCACCCCATACAGATTTCATGAATGTGAAACTATGGACATCAAAACTGTTTTTCATATCAAGCTGCAAACGTGTTTATTTCTGTTGTAAATTTGCACATTTTAACATTTTTAATTTGGGCATTCTGTTCTGAGATTTTAATTTGAAAATTCTGTTCTAGCATCTAGGTGGTGGATCTATTGGGATTGATTAACGTTTGGAGACAGCTCCTAGTGCTAACCTTTGTGCTATGCTTACTATTATTTATATTTAGGAAACTGGCTATGTAGAGGATGAAACTAGCGCATAATGTGCACACACAGAGATTTTGGAGGAGACACATATTGCTGATGATGTCACATTCTAACGAGGCATGAACATTCTCCTTCAGGTACAGTTGGTTATCATATTTACATGTAATTCAAGCCGTGTCTGAGTATGCCATACTATGCCCAAGACCACCTTTTCAAGTTGGCTCAAGCACAGTATAGTAATCTGTGTACAGGCATGATATGGTAGATAGTATTAGTGTGGGATCAAGTGGGACCTCTGTGGTCTTCCTTGTCTGGGGCATCTCATGGGTGCTCAATTGGATTGAGATCTGGGGATTTTGGGTGCCAGGTCAGTGGCCCTGGGCACTTTGCCTGTTGGGCCCTGTGTGCAGCAGCCTGTAGTGCATTGTTTGTCACCTGTCAGTGGTGTTGATGCTATGCCTGATCAAGGTACAGTCATGTTCAAATGTTACCCCCCTTTTTATGTAAAATCATTTAACAAATCATCTGATCGTAGCAGGTCTCAGTATTAGGCAAACACAACCTCAGACAAACAACATTCAACTTTTTTCACTGTGCCATTATTTATTTAACTAAAATTAAGAGAAAAAAGGAAGAAAAAAAAACATATGGGCAATGCTTAGTACCCCCTTAGTGCTTCCACAGGCTAATCATCAGGCCTTGATTCATTGGTAATCAGCAAGTCTGCAGACATCCATAAAAGCAGAAGACTTGGTGTTTGGTAACACAATGCCAATTGGAAAAGAAAGGCAGTGATCTTAAAGAAGCACATGTTGCTTCACCTCAATCTGGAAAGTGTTATAAAATCATTTCAAGCAAGTTCAGACCATGAAAATGCTCAGAGAAAAACAGACCTCAGATAACCATACAGGTCTTATTGAGTATGTAAAATGTTACAGTCTATGACAGCACAATTAGAAGAAGAAAAAGTATGGTTTGTTTGGAAGGGTTGCCAGGAGAAAAAGAATTCTGGAACAATACTCTATGGACAAATGAGACTGCAGTGGAGTCCTTTGGTCTTAATGCCCAACACCATGTTTGGCAAAATACAAACAGCATTTCAGGAACTAGTTTAGCTAGCATTTGGGCCTCATACCCACTGTCAAGCAAGATGGAGGGGTTACCCTTCAAATCTTAATTAGCTGTGAGCAAGTTCAATAAGGACAAATTGGAAATCATGACAGAAGGATAAAAGACGGAAGTAAATTTGGAAAATCTATCACATTATGTATGTTCGTTTCCCTTTCATGGTTTACTTTAAAAATAAATAATACTTGCTGTTTTATTGAAACACAAATTGATGATACACACGCGAATGCGCCGTTGTTCAGTATTCCAAATTTTCAACTTTATAAAGTATTAGTCGCAAAAATTTAGTTGATTCCCAAAAAATAATTATTAAATTAATAACCTCATCGGATAAATGCAAAAGTAAATATGATTTAAAACTCTATGTTTTAGATGTTGAAATAAAATTTATTTCTGCAATAATAATAATAATAATAATAATAATACTGCTATAATGACGTGCTCTGTGACCTGAGCTAAATAGTTAATAACAAAGTTAGCTTAAACTTTTCGCTGTTTTACATACATCATTCAATTAGAAAACCATAAACGTTCCTGGGGATTTTTTCCAAATAGTGGTAAAATATCATTCGCTGTTAGTCAACTTTCAGAAATGTTATATATGTATATATATTCCTAATAAATCAACTACTTAACTATTTACTATATTAAAAGTATTTTCGTACACATACTGTATTTTCTCACATCATAAACTTCCTGAAAATTTCATTTAATAATAGTATAAATAGAGAGACAGAGTGCGTATATTCCGTTGTAGAATGTAGAGTTGTATATGTATATATAATATGTAGAGACTCATAGAGAACAAAAAAATGTAAGCCATCTATTAAAACCGCACCAAAACATACCTTCCTTGGCATAGGAGATAACTCCATTAAATTTGAATGTGAGGTCACCTGTACGAAAGATATCTATAGCTATACCTATATACCTATACAGGACAGAAATGTCTTACGCAGTATAAAATACGTAACAAAAGATGCATTATCTTTCGCAAGATTCAATGACGTTTTTTTGGTATTTTCAAATGAAAATGACTGTCTGTATAAGACATCAAATATTCGGTAGGGATTTCGCCTGATCAATAGTAGGATGACTAGTGCTCGGGACTCTGCAATTGAGTTCCTAAACGTGATATATGGGAGTCTGCGGAGTAGAACTGTAATGAAGGAAAGCTTCTGGGCTTTCAGAGCTGAATACATCTAAAAGCCTTTCGTTTATAAGCTATCATGTGAAGTAATCTTTCTCTCTCCTAAACAGCTGTGTCGCTGCACTTATCATTTTCCTCGCGCTCCTGTCTCTCGTCGGCTCGTTGTAACTTGTAATAAAAATGGCCTTTTGTGCCGAGTTAAAGTTCAAAGGGCATCAGATTTATTTCAAAAGTGACAGATCACAAGGGACAAGACATATCTCGTATCTCTCTCTCTCTCTCTCTCTCTCTCTCTCTCTCTCTCTAATGATAGCTATGTAACTTCTCCACTTCCACTGTGGCTACCCCTAGGCCATATGCCCCCAAACACTCCCTAATTAATTTCTGTAATTTCATTACACTTCATTGTATGAATACTACAAGTTATAAATCTCATGTTGCATGTTATGAAAATGCATTAGACAACTGATGCACAAATTGTGACTCGTTAGCTAGCTCTATGCATAACCTTTCGACGTGTTGGTAACTAGCATCATGAGTTTATGATTTCTGAATCTGAAGCTAAAATGTGTACAGGTTAACGTTATACTGTTAAAATATGCTTCTTTGAAAGTTAGTAACTTGTTTCTTATTTTTTACTCTTCCTGTAAATAAACCTTCTTAATACTTGGTAATACACTGGTAATAAATGAACCGCCCGTACTGCCTGTTCTATAGTTCCTCGTCCTTTTGGTTATAGTGTAGCTTACATGTAGTTATAAATACATACACAGAGGACTAATCATTACTATACAAATATTGTTTTCAGCTGTGTATTTGGCATCGGTGTATCCTTTAAGGTTTAATGTTGTACTGATACTACTATTAGTATTATAATTACTGTACTACTACTTCTGCTCAGTTTCCTCTGGCCCTGCCGCGCGCAACGGTGCATCTTCGCTTACGTCATGGTTCTTTCCCTGCGTCTCTTGCAATTTAGATGAAAGGTTAAGCTCCTCCCACTTCCACACCTGCGCTTGTAACCCATCACAAACGATACATTTCCCAGACCAAAGACAATCTGCACCATATGGTTCGTTCTTTTCAACCTAGCACAGTGCAAAACCAAAACATTTGCCACGGTTTAAAAAGAGGTCAAGATCTGCAGTAGTACCCTGATTAAGTACTGATGTCATGTATTGCCTACCACAGCAATAGGTGCAAATGACAGGGTTTGCATAGTTTGTCTCATTCCCCCTTTTTCTTATGCAGTGCTCGCTTTCACTGCAAACGGTATCAGGTTATTTCACCTGGAGAAATGTAAAAAAAAATAAATAAATAAATAATAATAATAATAAAAATACAAAAAATTGGGGGTCAAGTCAAAGAGAGGTCTTTCGAATAAAGCCTGGGGTCAGTAGCAGGAGCCGGCGAGTCTCCGCGTCATTTTTCATTTGTTCACGGAATAAATGACAGTTGACAGGCAACAACTCAATCAGTCGGCGTGTGATGTCAGTGTCACATACCAGATAATTATATATATAAGCAGGTAAGCACAACGCCTGTGGATGAAAAATAAAATTTTAAATAAACGTACCATAGAATTTAACATATACCATGTAAAATTAAAAAATGCATAGAATTCAGCATTTTAAAATTTTCGTTCTGTGTGGTGTTTTTTTTATATATATATTACATTCAGGTACTTGATTTTCGGCGGTATGTGCAGCTTGTATAATGATAATCTTTTGTGAGAAATTTAGCCTTGAACTTTGAGGATAATAAACTTTACCTATAACTGTTCACGCATGAACATGTAAACACACACGTGCGCGCGCACACACAAGAACAATGTATTCAAGTTGATCCCTAGACTAAAGTCTTCATTACTTCCTTCAAGTTATTTTTACATTAGCAACATGCTTTAGAAAGCTTTTATTTTATTATTTTATTAAAGAAGACTTTTAATAGAAGACAAAGTATTGCATATCGATAATCGGCAAATGGTAAAATTATCACAACGCATTGTTAAAAGAAGGCCATTGCGTCACTTTCTTAATGCTGGACTGAGTAACTACTCGGTACAACGGAACTACTACGTGTACACTTGCCCCTCGCCATAACATTAAACATTCCTAACTTTCCCCAAATGTTCAGAAACATGCTAGTTCATATTTACGCTTGAATAACGTAAGAAGTCCTACTTAATTTACTGGACAGATGAAAAAGAGGCCCGCTGCATTGATGGGCTTTCAGAGGTACTAATAGTTTTTCGGGTCCTCCAATATATAACGTGAAAATATCATTGAAAGAGCGAGTACAGACAAAAGCTTTCTTTTATTCATATAGATGGACAGAGTATACACATGATCTGTACAGTCGAAAAGGACATCACTAGAAACTTATGGTGATAAAGTAGTGATTGTACTTACATCAGTGCTGAACTGAAATACAAGTTATATTTATAATCTTATATAGATATGTTAGTAATAAAATGTATAACAAACTGCTGGTCAATTATATCATGCGTCGATTTTATGAACAGCTGAATTTGGTCATATTGTATATCTTAAAAAAGCTACATAGTCAGCCGTTGAACTGGATGTAGACATGGTGCGCGAACTGCTTAAGTCTTTTTCGTGTCACTGGAATATCAAAAAAATTAAATCGCACAAGGGAGCTTTGACAAGGGTCGTGGTCCTTGTCTCAGTCTTGCCGTGTGTCGGACTGTGTTACTGGCCAAAGAGACCTGCGGTGTAAATGGGCTTCCACGCCTGTCATTCCCTTAATAGACCCGTCAAATAATGGCTCCGCCTCAGGAGAGAAACTGGTGGCATATGAGCGCAAAAGACGTGTGTGGCGAGGCTGTGAATAGCTGATTCAAGAGACAAGGGAAAAGGCGATGGAACTTGGTACCAGATTTTCACAAATTATTTTCCATTAAAATGCCTGATTTAAAGTACAATGAAGGCCCCCGTCGCATTAGGATTTTTTTTAAATATTAAATTTTATTTAAAATGTTTTATATATTTAATATTTGTGCGAAAAACAAATATATTTATTTACAGGCGTAAATCAGATGCTTTATTCTACAGGCGCTAATCGGATGCTCTTCAAATCCCAAATTGGCTAAAAGATACATCAGCAAATCACAGCCAGAACATGATACATGTCAAATTTAATTAAAAAAGTGAATTATTATTATTATTATTATTATTATTATTATTATTAATATTATTATTATTATTATTATTGTTGTTGTTGTTGTTGTTGTTGGTGGTGGTGGTAGTAGTAGTAGTAGTAGTAGTAGTAGTGGTGGTGGTGGTGGTGATAGTAACCTTGTTTAGAATTTGAATTTATACGTATTTTCTCATTTATATTATTTTATTGTAATTATTTTAAATGTTCATAGCATGTTCTTTATACATTTATTATTTATTTATTATTTGTATTTATATGTTACATTTCAGACAGTAATTCATAGTATATAGAATAGTACTTGCATTAAACATCTGGATCTTTTTTCAATTAAAAACTCCTTGTGGAAACACGTTTACATTTAAGTAGAAAATGATCAGAAGTTGATCCAGGCTTCATTACAAGTGCGTGGATGTGATCAATACCGGTATCAGAAAATAAGAGCGCATAATCTGTTTACTTGTAGTTGGCTGCCATACTCTTTATTCCTTTCTGATAACACAAATAAATGTAGCGAGCCCGTTAATGGGGATGTCAGCGCCAAAAGCAAGTCATAAATCAAACCAAGTGGTTTCATTTGTTTCATTAGGCCTTTTAATTTCAGTCCACAGATCTTACTTGATTCTATTGGACTACAGTAGAGAGTTGATGTTTAAATATCTCAAATATAAGTTTATCCACTGTCTTAACCTTCGATAACACCAAATACCAGAAATTGTGCAAATAATAGTCATGAGTCTATAAACACTATAAAACCTATTAATAGCGCTATTTCGAAGTGCTTATTTTACTCCAAGGCGTCACAGCATACACACTAAACCTAATCGAATCGACAGTGTGAGACGATTGTGTAAGAGCGAATTCATTAGGCTGGTCCGGTGTGTGTATGACCCGTAAGGTGCTCTCTTTCCGTAAGGTATATCTAATTAGAGCATATTTATAGCTTTTTCTTCTTCTTTCGCACATTTAAGGCACCCACACATTTCAGTAATGCAAAGCATAATTAGAAACACTGTTTCTTTAATTGTGGACAACTTATACACACCAAGTGGTAGTATATATATATAATACATTACTTGTGTGTGTGTGTGTTGTGGCTGTGTTGTGTAACTTGACCACAATGAAAGAAAAAGTGTTTCTAATTATTTAGTGTTTCAGTGTTTCTAATTATTATGTGCCTCTGCACCGTTAACCGTTATTTCTCTGCAGACAAGAATAATATGCTTGTGCTTTCCTTGCATTTTGCAAGCTCATTCTCGATCTCCGCCTATCCATCCTTTTCACTCTCATTTTTAGTTCTCTGATCTGAGCTTGAAATGCGAAGGCAGTAGCGTTAAGCCTCCAAACGTGCGATTTTTCCAGAAGATTTCTAGAAGCAATCTCCGCCCGACTGACCCCTGACACCTGCAGATCTTTTCATTTCTTTCCCTGCTGCCACTTCATTTGGTAGCAAAGCTCTCATATTCACACTTTGCTCGGTCCAGTTTTTATGATGTGCATACACACAAAATACCCCACCGTGAGCATGACAAGAAAAAGGTGGAGTTGGTGAGTGGGCGTCAGGGACGGAAGGGTTAGTAGTTGGTTTCGTGGCGCACGCTAAATGTTTCACATTTCCATCGGACAGTAAACTTTAAGTCATCAACGCAGCCTTTTGTGTGCGTACACGCACAAAAACACGAGAGGAATATATGGAGAGAATTATAGTATATCACGTATTCTGTCTGGGCTGCATTTTGAATCATTGAAGGAACACTTTTGTTAGAGATTTAAGCAAAAGGCAGTTATCAATCCACAATTGATTCCAAAAATAAGTAAAAAAAAAAAAAAAAAAAAAAAAAATGTCGACAGAAAACATTTAAAACAGCGGACTAAAAAAATTAATGAAAATAAAATTTGGCGTATTTTGACCTGATTTTAAAAACTACGTTTTTGATATATTACTTATATATTATATAAGTAAAACAATTCCTTCATAACAATATAACTATCTCACACCGTATTCTGAACGAAGCCTTTTGTTTGTGACAGATTTGGAGTGTCACTGTTGTCAAGTTCGACATTCTGATATTCTGATATTTTCTTTAAAAATCACACTTTTTAGCTGACTTTGTGTATTTAAAAAAATCAGCAGTACTTTATGTTGAATATTTATTTACCTGCAAAACAAAGTAATAACTCAATTTTTCTTTTTTGTTCTCTATAATCATAAGGATGGCACTTTGGGCAAGCTGCAACACTTAATGTGAATTATTATTATTATTATTATTATTACTATTATTATTATTATTATTATTATTATTATTATTATTATTATTATAATACCGAAATAAGCGTCCTCTTTCTTTTTGACGAAGAAATGCAGGCTTCTCAGAAGAACTAAGCGAATAAGGATTACTCTTTCATTTACCAGCAAGTTTATTTACTACTAGTTAAGAAAGGTTTAAGGATAGGTTGTTAATTAAATAATTACATTTGCTTTATTAATCTTTCGGAACTGCATCCATATTTCGTTACTAAAGTTATTTATCAAATTTTGGCTAACCGATTTTGAAATAGGTCATTTTGAAAATTATAACAATAATAATAAATAAATAAATAAATAAATATTATTTATTCAGTTCCCAGTTTTCTTGTTGTCTGTCTGTCCCTAACCTACTGATTTAATTTAATTACCACTTTAAAGTTTAATTGTAACTTTCAAGTCTATCTGTCCAGTACATTACATACTGTATCTTTTTAAACCTAAATAAATACTGACACAAAGGCGATTAAACGTTCAGAGTACACGGAAATGTTTATTTGCGGTCTTTCTATGAAATCTAGTCGTCCCCTCCCACTTTGAGAGTGTATAAGTACTATATGTTGTCAGATCCTCCCAATCTTGCAATGACACTCCGGGTTCTGTCATTAGATCGGATGGCAAGGCTTTATGCAAAATCTTTTGCATAATTACATACCAAAGACAGAATCGCCACCTTTAGATTTTATGGGTCACAAAGCATCCATAATTGCCAGTTTATTGTCCAACGAAGTCCAGCGCAGCCAATGAGAAAGAAAGAAAGAAAGAAAGAAAAAAAGACAGAAAGAAAGAAAGAAAGAAAGCTTTAAAAAAGGAAAAGAGACTACTTACAAACAGACAAGATTATATTGCTTACATATAATTAAAAATTCAGAGGACTATGGAGTTTTTAATAAGAAACAGACTCTCATAGTTTGCCCTACCTAAAGTGGAATGATATGTCGATTATATTCTGTGCGCGAAAAAATAATATACTCATCTTGCTTGAAATTGCAACTACAGTCATTAGCAATGTGATAAATTTATTTAAACCATTTACGTACAACGTAACTAGGGGACTCATGATACAACTGGTTTTGCAGAAATAAATAAAAGGAATAAAAGGAAAAAAGTAAATAACGTGTGTGTGTGTGTGTGTGTGTGTGTGTGTGTGTGTGTGGTCTGGACCTGTTACAGAAGGGATTTGTTCTTTATTAATACTTAGCCTTTATTTTTAATAGTTAAATAAATGTTGATGTACTAGCCTATAAATACGTCTATATGAAACTGCACACAATGATGTAAAACGATGACCGGAGAACACCTTAAAAAGACACGAATATCTTATTCAATTAATTGTACACTTTGACTAGTTAAAATACAGCGCCATCTCGCTTTTTAACGAAAAATGACTCCATGTCCAGATAGCTGAAATAGAACTGTTTTTATTTAACAATACACACGGTAAAACAAAACTATTAGCATATTCATCTAACATGTTCTATAGTCTTAATTCTCCAGCACCTGTCTGCAAACATGAGCAAATGTTTAGCCTAAAATAATTGTTTAATCCTATGGCGAAAAAAAGTGTAGAGGAGAAACTTGCTGATGTATCGTGTTTGAATCTTCATCTCAGTCTAGAGAACGGGGTTAACTGTTACCCTGAATGATCTTGTGTAGTGCTGTAAGTTTGAATAAGAGAACAATACTAATATGATACAATTAGGGGGGAAAATGCCTCGCAGACTTTCACAGAACTAAGTGTGTGTGACTGGTTGCCAGCGTGCCTTAAAGTGCATTGTTTCCAAATACTGTAATGTTTGATAGTTTGTTGCTGTTGCTATATTATTATTATTATTATTATTATTATTATTATTATTATTAATAATAATAATAATAATAATAATAATAATAATAATAATAATAATAATAATAATTGTATTATTAATTAATAACTAATAATTGTTTGCTTGAGAATAGCACATTGTGACAATGGACATTGTCAAAAAACAACTTAAAATTTACATACAAATCTTGTATGTGTCCCTATAATGAGCAACGTAGATGCAACATTTAATTGTTACCTTTGCTTATTAAAAACATACAAATAAAAAACGAATGAAAAAGACATGTAACGAAGATGTCATCACTTTAACTAAAATGAAGATGATGTCTAAAGAAGATGTCATCACTTGAGTAAAAACAATGTTTATGAATGGTATGAATTGGGAACATGTAATTTAAATTACAGCTTTAAATGAAACCTCTTCTTCTTAACTGGAATGCACTGCGTAGACAATGCATGCTGGTATTACAGAGCTGCGGGTTTTCCACTGTCCCTCATCTGTCGGTTGGATTTGTGTTATTGGTATATTGGAGAATAACTTTTCATAAAACTCTTATTTACATGAAAGCACCATTGCTTGATGCTAAATCTTGGAAATTTCTATAATAGTACTACGACTACAGTATATAGACATCGGTACTTGAATTACCAGTCTGTGGTTTGGAGTGGCTGGGGGAATGCATAGAGGCAATCATCTTCCTCCTCCTCCTGCGACTACTACTACTACTACTGCTACTACTCCTACTAATAATAAATAAGTACTTCACTTTAAGAGTATGATAAAATTGTTATACTTCAGGCAAAACCCTCCTTGAGTTATTTATTATATACGGGTGGCATGGATTGCCGCTAACAGTTATAACCAGCGAAAAAGTCGTTTCAATAGGATTGCCCGGGCTGTGGCTAGCATTAATAATTGGCTTTTCCTTGTTAGCACAAAAGAACTTCAAATAAACCTTAAATCTTCAAACAAATGTCAAAAATTACTCAAACATACACTACACTTTACTCAGTTAAATACACTGAAACTCTCCCACACCCATACCTCAACTGCAGTTGTCTTTCCTGCATCGGATCTATTCTGTCACTATTAAGCACTATGTCCCCTTTGTACGTTTTTACGGGATTACCGTTACAGTGGCTGATTTTGCTGAAATAAAAATAGCTTATGCATCGAGTTCCACCAATGTACACAAGTTATTTTAATATCGTTGTTTATTATTATTATTATTATTATTATTATTTCGTTAGAATGAAAAGATAACACACAGTCCATAAATGTAAAGCGGTTTCGGGGTGTGCGGGAAAAGCAGGTTGAGAAATGTGTGTTGATGGGGAATTATGTGGAAGTGATACAAACGCAGTAACGAGCCCGTCCTTTCTGGAAAAAAAAAAGCATTCTACCGTCGCGTCTTATATTTTATATATATATATAGACCTGTATAAATGAACAAGTATGTAGTACACAAACCTATATAATTCAACAAGCAAATAAACAAGAAAAAGCTATGCAAACAAGTGTCCAACATAGACAAAGAAAGAAAGAAAGAAAGAAACGCTTGCTTTAAACACATTAATGCCAACTTTCCACAGTTCATAATTGGCTATATTTAAAACCACATAATATTGGTGTTTTTAACTAATGCAAAGTAAGCTTTTTTGTATATACCCGGCAGTGGCCAAGCATTCCCTATCCGTGAGGAGAATAGCAATGCTGTTGTGAAAAAAATAACTGGGTGTAGTCTGTAACGCTGAGTGAAGATTGTTGGTAGTTTTTGTTTAATGTCTGTTGTAGCAGACTCTGGCCGACTATATGACCAAGCATCTCACCAACCCCCTCAGCCTTTGTCTTGAAGTCGGCTTGAGGTCTCAGGGGGTCCTTGCAAGTGACAGTTCTGTGAATAGCGGGTAGATGGCACAATTTTCTAACATTTAGAGAGACGAAACCAACGAGACTATTGCAGCGATACATTTTAAAGCACTTTATTCTAATAAAATGATCACTCTGACAGCCATGTTAATCAGAGTTAGTCAGGGTTAGTTTAAAAAAAAAAGCCAGTCGAAACCTGTTGATTCTTTTGAACCATAAAAATAATTGATAATTAAAACCATGATGTAATTAAGTAGCCAGACTACTTCTACTCACAGAATTTAACGGATGCTCGTGATCCAAACCATTGTCGTGTGGCTTATCTAATAAAAATAAGATAGTTATCGGCTTGATGTAAACTGGATTCAAATATAGACAAGTATTTGGATGTTGTAACTTGGAGCACTGTTTTCCCCCCACGCGGGTTAGCTTGAGATCGAGAAGTCCTTTACATACCCACCATAAAACTAGTGACATCAGAAGAGCACGACATTGTCGAAGTGGCGTGCGCGCGTCTGTGTGTGTGTTGTTGGGGGGAGGTGGGG
>JAQMYG010000037.1:18238430-18253353 GCA_030014215.1 Clariallabes teugelsi
ATATATCAAAGGTAGAATTGGTTAGTGACCTGTGGCCATGCATTCACAGTCTAAATACATGAAAAAATCGTAATAGGTAGGCTATGTATAATACAAAAATTCAGTGCTACTAGCTATCTCTGCCACTCATTTTTGAGGACACTTGTTTTCCCGAAAAAATGGCAACCACAGTTTTTTTTTTCTTAATCACATATTTTTTGTGTAAGAAAATGTCCATGAATTGACCTATATATTTACAATAATACTGCCTCCAATTCTCGTTTCTCTATCGTTTTCAAGTGAAGTACTCAATCATAAGATTGAATTGTAAAATTGTTCCCCACCTTCTCTAGGTTAGACATACAATAACGTTTAAATAACAAATCGGTGATTTCGCTCATTACAGGCACTTTAATGTTTTATGTTTGTTAGGGGGCTTGTGTGAGCCATTCTTTATAATACTCCTTCATTGACTTTAAAATACAGTGTAATGGGTTTCAACAATAGTTTAGCATTTTGACAATTTCTCGAAGTCGACGTAAAATCCACTAGAAATAATATGTTCTATAAATTACAGCATTACAACTAAAATTAAATATTACCCACTGCTCGCTCTCTCCCTCTCTCTCTCTCTCTCTCTCTCTCACACACACACACACACACACACACACAGGTCTAGTAGTGTAATGTCCTATAGGAATACACAGAATAATGCCATTGTAAGATACAAACAAGTGCATGGTCTCAAACAGGATCTCAACTGGACTTTAAAGGACTGTTCTTTTTATTCGAGTTGGAGTTCAGAAATCCTCATTTTCGCTTATTTATGGACAGAAAAAGTAAGTGCGCTTTAAGGATTTATACGTATATTATCCTATATTGCTGTACAGTTGCTTTCATTTTTAACGTCTTTACAACTAGTTTAGGTCATGATTATCAGAAGAAAAAAAAAACAATAACTTCATACTACAGAATTACATAGGCCGGTTTGGGGGAAAAAACAAACAAACAAAAATAAAACGTACAAAAACAGCGATAGATACATTTACACATGACATAAGAGCCATTTGGGGAAAAAGAAAACAGACCTTTTAATTTCTTCCACATTTCTCCGATGTATCGCCCTATATGTACTTTAGAGTTTTCTTTCTCCAGAAGTAATATTAAAAATCCGTCCAGTGTTTTTCCTTTCCTGTAACTCATTTGGTTCTTTTGTCTTTCCTTTGTTTCAAAAAGGAAAAAAGTAAATTGAATCGCCCACCCCAGCCCGCACAAGTTGTTTCTTTAAATGTTTCATATTTCAAGATTTACAGTTATTTATAAAAAATGTCTTTTTCCAACAAGAAAGTTAACTTGTGTAACAGCCGGTTTCTTTTATTAAGAAGGGCACTAACTAGTGGACCCTCATTTCCGATCCTTCCTTTGAATTATTGAATGGACATGTATGGCCAGTTAAAACTGCTCCCTGACAGCAACATATCCCGGATGAGGGTTTCAATTGGGGTTTTACCTACCAATCGGACGAAAAATAATTGCTCTATGACCGAAGAAGACACTGTGCGCAAAGAAGGCAGGCGTAGTAATAACTTCCCAAATCGTGTAGGCTGGTTAGGGTACTGGCTCCGCACGTACTCCTCCAACGCACATTGTGACTTCTCCTGCAAACTTTCGATGTGGGCCACGTCTGACAGACCGCAAGCATCTACAAGTAAAAAAAGACAAAGAAACTGGCGTTATATGAACTGCAGCCTACGCCAACTCCATCGCACGGACATCAGTCTTCGCACTGTATTACTGTTACTACAATGTCGACTTTCATATTGTCAGTAGGCCAGCACCCTTATTATTCAGCTTTGCTACCGCTTTGATATCTTACGCGTGCATAAAAGGTATCACTGTAGGGGAGAGTCATAAACATACACGCGCGTTCAGGCTATCGAACAACGTCATCTGTCAAATTTATTCTCGTGCTAATAGCTAACACGTTCACTATCAGGTAGCGCCACTTACAAACTCGAATTAGGCCTGCATCAATACAAATGAGATTTATTACAATGTGGAGGATGGAAAATATTCTGTAGGATTAAATAAATAGAAAAACGAACGTGTAAACAAACACCACTACATATGCCCCAGTATCGAGTGTTGCAAGGTATGTCAACATAATGACTTAAAAGTTTTACTTTAAAATCCATTAACAATACTGGTATGTCAGTTGATGTATACGGGAAATACATATTGTGTAAGTGTACGCAAAGATTAATATTAAAACCTGACCTGTACATTGAGTGGTT
Source organism: Clariallabes teugelsi (assembly GCA_030014215.1). Taxonomy (NCBI): domain Eukaryota; kingdom Metazoa; phylum Chordata; class Actinopteri; order Siluriformes; family Clariidae; genus Clariallabes; species Clariallabes teugelsi. Next base: position 18,240,704 of record JAQMYG010000037.1, read on the forward strand.
CATTGACAATGCTTCCTAAAGTCACTTGGAGGCACGATGATGACTGGAAGCTATATTTTTATCTAAAAAACGTAGACAAGTGTTCTCTACAAGTGTTCTCTAATAATTAAGACATTTCCAAGTGCTATGTGGAAATTATTTTATCAAATCACAAGGAAGGCCTGGAGGCTCTAAGAGATGCATACTAAAGGACAATACTTTAAATTTAATTTTAATGTTTATAAAATATTATTTAACGACTTTTAAAAATGAAAAAAGTGAATAAATTAATTTGAGTAAAATACGTGGTTGAGTACAGTTGCTTGTTTGACCACTATCCAACAGCTTCCCCACCATCCTTTTACGTACCATTCTTCATGAACTTACGGGCATATTCGCTAAGTTTTTCAGAACTGTGCAGCCACTCGTGAAACATCCACAATGCACAAATGAAAAAAGGAAGTGAGGGTCATGACCCAGCTCTGGAATGAGTCCGACATGTGTTTCGGATCCCTACATCCCCCCTAACAAAAAAACAAAAAAAAAAAAGAAAAGAATTGTGAGCCCTTTACGGCATCGAAAGAAAAAGTGTCTTTCCTGCCCGATGCAATGCAACACAGTCGAACTAATCTAGCTGCGTGCATTTATCACAACGTGGAGTAATATATCAATTCGTGTGATCAAAATCACACAGGACAGTTGTGCTTAAATATGTGTAAACATAACATTGGGTCTTTCGTCATCTTCTTAACAGGCTGCTCATCTTCCCTCCCCCACCAAGCGTGACATCATTAATAATTGTCATTCCAAATAACTACAAATAACCCATTGTACCAAGGCCTAAATCGGGTAATAACACATATTTAACAGAGAACTATCACAGCATTAGAGTATGTTCTCATTTGATTTAAAAGGAGTATATAAACTTCTTTGAGATTGTAGGGTGATATGAACTTGTTTATGAAACAATTTGTTACTATGAATTTACAACGCACCTTTTTATTTTACATCCAAAGTATGCTCTGTAGACCACGGCTTAACCTACAGTGTCTAAACATAATTAAAATTTTTTCAATGAGTTATGACGACTGCTGTATTGTCTTATTTATTTGCTTTTAAGGAATTTACATACACATACAAATTAAGAAATTTACAAACACAAGAGGTAAAAAAAATAAAAATAAAACTTTAACATGTAAGCTACTGGCGATCCATTTTAGTGAAGTGATTTATGGATTTATGGATGTGCTAAAATAAACTTGCTACTCTTTCACTTATATTCACGAATAAATATAGCTATAGATACACTCTTTTAATTGTAATTTACTACTACGAATAATAATAACAATAATAATAATCTACCAATATTGTTAAACATGGAACCTACCTGTGGTGAATAACACGATGGCTTTTAAGCAGCTGTATTCAGCTGAGTCGACATGTAATGCTTTGAGCTTTTCAACTTGCTCCTGGAAGATCCTAATGTGGTCCATAAAAGCGACCACTCTGTCCGCGGACATGGGGGACGCATGGAGGCCTGCGGCGGCTAGCAGAGGAGCTACATGAAGTGGCATGGAACACTGGGCCGCGTTAAGGACGAACAACTCGCTCCAGGTAAGCCTAAGCAGAGCCACCTGGTCTGTGATCTGCAAGTCTGGGAAGAAGGGAATATTCCTTGCCCACTCGACAGCGCTGAACAGCATGCGCGCCGCCAGTTCGCAAATGTTCTCGATGCCCATGATGTTGTTGGGCTGCATACACTGACTGCCATAGCGCGACGTGGGGTATGGTTCTGCTCGCAGCAGCAGTGAAATATATCCCGATAGGTAGGAATGGCAGTGCAGAGGGTCCCCGTTCGTCAAAGCGAACTGCCCGTGGTGCGGCTGCGTGGGCGGCATCCTGCCCCTCTGGACCGCTGCAAAAAGAGAAACTACAGATATTGATGTTTGAAATTCTACACATCAGTGCCTGGAATGGCATGACCTCGCGTTTCTGTTAGTGTAGACGTACATGCAATTATAATTTTATAGCTGTTATTATAACGGCAAAGGTTATAATAAAATGAAACCTGTTCTCATTTGCATTCATTATAACGGCTCAGTGACACGATATGTTTTATTTCGAAACATAACTACTTTGCTTACCGTTACAGAGACAGTATAGTCCCCACAAAATTGACAAAGGTAAACGCAAAGTTTTCAACAGTAAAAACACCACAATTCATAAACCGTCATCAAACTACGTGTAAGTGTCATAAATACTGTAATGTTACCAGCAAAACTGTGTATGATATTAAAAATATAAACATGGGGTTGTGAGAAAATTAAACAAAGACACGCATGGGTGCTAATCCATAATCTACTTAGCGCAAGACTAAATTCAGTCTACAAAAAAATAAAACACTGAACTAGGCACGAGCGTAGCAGACTCGATCGTAAAATTTCATATTTATTTCTCGCTCGTGTAGGCGGCCTGCGGTCGATCTTGTGTGTGTGTGTGTGTGTGTGTGTGTGTGTAATGTAATGATGTCTGTCTGATTTTCACAAATGCTGCAGAGATGCTTTTCAAATCCAGATACATGCCATTAATTTATTGCTGAACAAAAGCAAACAGCAAAGTAGAATTACATGGACTATGCGTGGAATATGATTTATTATTTATTTGAGCAAAACTAGAGCTGTTTGGAGCATTAACAAAGACGATTTGCCTGCGCTAGTCGAGTTGCCTATGGAAGTCTTAGGATAGAGAACGTAGCACATACTGGCCCACGGCACACACAAAAAAAACTAGAAGAAAATCGAGAAAGAAAATCTTAATACCTTCCCGTCTCATGCCAACTTTGAGGCATTTTTTAAGGCGGCAGTACTGACACTGATTCCGGTGGTGCTGGTCGATGGGACAATTCCTATTGGCGCGGCACGTGTATGTGAGGTTGCGCCGGACGCTACGCTTGAAGAAGCTCTTGCAACCCTCGCATGTAAACTGGCCGTAGTGCTTGCCACTCGACTTGTCGCCGCACACCACACACTCAATGTGCTGCTGCTGCTTGTCCGACTGACTCTGCGACGTCTGGTTCGCTGGCGTGGATTGTGAGTTGCTATTCGGCGCTCCTTGAACAGGAGTTTGCGGGGTCGGAGGTGCGACCTGTGAGGCCGTAAGGTTTAGCTGGCCCGGCTGAGGGGTCGCAAGGGTTAGTCCGCCTTGGGCTTGCGATGAGAGGGCGCCTTGCGTCTCGGCCACATCGTCCTGGGAGCCCCTCCACACTACCATTGCCATATCTAATCAGTCCGCAACTTTGTGTCGTCCGTTTTTTGTTGTTTTGTTTTTGTCCTATATTGCTGCCAGCGTGTCGTAGTGCCTTTAGTTCTAAAGCAAACCAGCACGTCGAGGTTTGTTGATGGGGCTTGAAAATTGCGCCCTGTGTTTTACCCCACTGAAACTCGCTCGCTGACGGCGAAATGTCGGTTGTGAGACTTGGCAGTGGTTAGAAGTCAAATCGCAGTCCTATTCTTAGAGGCCACGTCCAGGCGCGCTTGCAGTCATCCATCCAGGAAAGCCGTGGAAGAAAAAACACAATAAAAGTGGAAAATAAATACGACGACCAAAGAAGAGCAAGAGCCTGTTAGGAATGGGGCCAATATAACTTAGCAACGCTCAGACAAGCTTAAAAATGAAAACGTATGTATAGATTACAGAAACAAAACGGACTACCAAGTTCCAGTCTTAAAGTGTTGTAGAAAACCAACAACTGGACCCAAATATCGCCGTTTCTTCTTTTTTTTGCCTCCCAGATAAGGTAGCACTAGCCGCCGCGCGTGCAAACCCAAGCCTGCGTGCTAAAGTCAAATATGAAGTCAACTCTCCAGGCGAGCGGTAGCGATACGGAAACAAAAAAAGATCGCAACCTCCTGGGCTTCCTTTGCGTGTAGCAGAAATATTAAAAGAGGAGAACGGAGTATCAAAGTGATCAAATATGATAAAAAGGGGGAGGTTAGGAAGTGATTGCGATTTGGAGGCGCAGGGCTGGCAGAATGCTTTCTCTCTGATCAGCTCACCGAGCTCTCTATATAGTGAACTTTGACACGACTGCTGCAACTTAGCACACGTTACCATGGAGATGGTTTGCCATATATGGAAAATGACTGTGTTTGAGTGGTCAGAGCTCACGGACCGCCCCTCCAAACCCGATTGGCTAGTCGGCACTTGTGCTACTTGGTAAGCAAGGAAAAGAGTCGATGAACAACTAGGTCCTAAAGAGAGTCCGATCTACTGCAGCACAACAAAGCACGCATTTCTTTACCAACAACTTGGAACAAACGCATAGTTAGCGATATCGATACTATTCCACACTTATTCTCTCAGGTGCTTTCAGAAATCTTTCACTTTTGTTATATTTTTTGTTATACTTTTGTTAATTTGTTATATAAATTTATTTTCGAAAATATGGGCCATTTGACTAGAACATATAAACATACCGGATACTGAGAATAGCGCTTTTAACAAAGCAGAAACCAGACTGTATAACCTATTTTGATTACATGTAATTGCTAGACTATTGCGTAAAGCGCAAAAGTTAATTGCACTAGACATCATCCGCAAACTCAAATGCCAGGTAAACGAATTTTGTTATTGCTGCCATGATATTATTCATTAATATTTCATCTATTACATTTTTAACACATATTACGTTTACAAGAATAATTTTGAATACACGTAGTATTAATTATTGACAATTTTTCTTGATCGATTCTTATTACAAACGATATTAAAAAATATAAAGGCTACATTATGTATATTATGTGAAATTAATTTCACATTTCACTTTCTGTGCTGTACCATAATACTGCTCAGTCTCGACAATATTCTGTAATCTAAATACGCTTTAGAATGAATGATGTACATAATCAACAAGTGTAGACTACAAATAACTCTCTCTCTCTCGCTCTCTCTCTCTCTCTCTCTCTCTCTCTCTCTCTCTCTCTCATTCTCTCTCTCATATGGAATTATCAAAATAATAAACATGATGTTTTCACATGGATTATGCTACTACTACTACTACTACTATATTATTATTATTATTATTATTATTATTGTTGTTGTTGTTGTTGTTATTGTTGTTGATTGTTCTTCTTGTTTTATTTGTTTTATTTGTACTGACATCAATACAACAATAGAACAAGTGTACTTTGCAATTACATAAATGTGTTGTTTGTTTGTTTACTCTTACCTATCCCACATAATAAAAGGTATAATAAAAACTTTTAAACTGAATTGCTTCACTGCGTTGATGAACTTTAGGAACCGTTTGTCTACGTCAACTGCTGATTAGATGGGAGGTTAAATGTGAGTCATGTCTTGTGTGAACGGTGAAGATAAGTGTCTCCTATTTGGCCACTCAGGTTGAGCGTCATCTAAACTTCTAAAAACCCCCTCGTGTTTGAAGGTTAATTTGTGCACCTCCAGGAGCTGTCAGCCATGGGTCTACTGCAATATTCACAGCTCTAAATCAGAGCATATGCCGCCAATGAAGAGGAAAGGCTGCAACCATGATGTATGACAGTGTCTGGGTGCCCCCTAGCGTATCATTCCTGCCTCAAAATATTCTAACGTGCAAGAGCCGTCTTGGCGTCTCCGGATGTTCGTCTCTCGCTAACACTAAAAGCGAATGATTTTGGTACTCGTTCCTAATTGAAACGGGCGCTCTAAGTGTGTTTACACCTTTCTTTCTTTTATTCGTGAATTTTGCAAAAGAATCGGAATGGTATTTGGTTATCTTGCATTCGGTGAGCCAGAATCCTTACGCCAAGCAGACACGAAGGAACAACACAGGAAGAAAACACCGATGCGTCTTGGAATTTACTGAAAGCCATTTTGGTGAGTGTGATGTAGAATATAATGAGCGGCGAATGCACGCTGTTGTCGTTTTCTTTATTTATAGAAGTAGAATGTTAAAACAAGATTACTTTCTCCTCCAGGCGCATCTCCACCGGCAATGTGGAGATTATTGAGAAATAATGACAAGTCGAGAAACGATATAACAATGAAATATTTTCTTACCACGTTGTAAATTTAACATATAGCCTATTGTTTTTCTTTCTTTCTTGTAATTACTAATTACCGGTAGACTATTCAGGATCCGACGTCAAACCAGTTCCTTCACATGATAGATAGGCTTGATGCAGAAACAGAAAGCGTTATAAATATGCACAGCCTCTTAAACATACCCAAAGCATATGATGTCGATTCGTTCTCCCTGTAGTGCATCTTGTTCTGTATAATATGAACTTAGTCTTCTGTCTTTCTTTGTGTTTTAACGGTGTATTTGGTGGGGGAAATAGTGTTCCTTTCCCCACAGACGGAGTAATGCACGACAAACAGGTTGCTCCATTTGTTTAAATGATCAAAAAGAAAGAAGAAGAATAAATGACAGCGTCAAACGAAATGAGGCAAACTTTTCAACGACGACTTAACTTTGTAAGCCTGTTGTTTGGTACACATCTACTAATGGGGTTGTCTTTATAGGCAGAGATGTCTAAAGTGTTTTGGAAAAAAGTGATAAGATGGTTCTTTACGTGTTTTTTCTTTGTACAGAAACTAGAATGCCGCTTGCTTTGTGTAGGCTGAGGGACTGTGAAAGGGAGGGGGAGATGCAACCATGAGTCTATTTACATTCTTACTCCATTAATAGAGGACAGACTAAACGTTAATACACAAATTAAAGCACCTTATGCGCAAGAGACGGGATACAAGACTGAGAAAAAGCAAACAGAAGTGCTTATTCTCAATGCAATATTGCATTGTCCACGTATTATAATCTAGAGATAAGTAGCTATAACTTACAGTGCCTGATAAAATATACACAGCCACATCAGTGTTACCTACGCATGGTACAGTCAGCAGTCTAAACGAATTAAATTAATCGTAGGCATTCTTGTCTATTTGCAAATTCTAAGAAACACATTGGTAAATTATAATTTATGCTTCAGAAATTTCCCTGGCAGTTTGTGATGAATACATTATTGTCTTTTGAAGAACTCTTTTATTCGCATTGACATAGAACAAATAACACCCTGTGGCAATTTACAGTATTGTTTGAAACACGTCCCATGGTCTGATTAATGCGTTCGAGAAAATCATGTTATATACTTAAAAACAGAACACGCAGCCTACCAGCCTAACCAATACTTTAAGAATACAAATACACCATTGATACATTAACAAATTCCGGTGTGAAATACTCAGTTTTGTTTTGTGAACGCTAAAGTTACTTTTAAAACACATCGAATCCCGCGACTTAACCGTCTAAACTTCATGAGCGGCGAATAGAAACTTTCTTCTATAAACCGGTATCGTTTAAGACAGGACCCAAACACTGTGTGGCACATTTTCTGTTCACAACCGAAAATACAGGGGGTCTGTACCGATTTGTCGTGAAGCGCCGGAAAGGCAGCGAATCTCTTTATGAATGGAGGAGAGGCGAGAGAGGGAGGGAGAGCGAGGGGGGAGGAGTGCGTAGAAAACTCGCCCCGTTCGGAGCGAGTAGAGTGAGCAAAGTAAAGAAGACTCCAAATGTAGGCCTATTCAACGAGACTTTTAATCTGAAGAAAAGTGACTGTGTATACTGTATTAAAAGTGAGCAATAGAAAAACAGTATATATAAGTGTTTTTCTATTGCTCACTTTTAATACAGTATAGAACTCGATTTGAACCTGGGGATGGCGTCCCCCTGTTGAAAAAAAAAAAAAAAAAAACCATTCCCTCTGTAAAACCACCATCCCCCTTACTATCCCCTTTAGAATAATAATGCTGTGTATTATGTAAAATTTGTCATGAAAATTAAATATTAAAACTCTCTACGTATGATAATCTACAAACTATAAATAACGTCGATTAGCCAATCAGAATTCAATATTGTAAATATCCCAAGCTCACGCAAGGTTGCTTCATTTTTCGCGCTGTTCGCATTTTCGCAATGGCCAAGAGAACAGTTTTTGACATATTTCAAAAAGAAGAGAACTGAAGGTATGATATACATTCGCACAAATCCTCTCAGCGGAGACTCGATGAAAACGAAGGATTCGATTTAACACGGGAATTTTCAAAACGATTGACAGCTTTAATCATTATAAAAGACACATTCTTCACCCAATTTATGTAATTTCATTCTCAAAGAGGTTTGGTTTTTCATTAGATTTTGTGGGTTCACCTGTTTTGTTTATTGGCTATATTTCGTTTATATATATATATATATTTGGATCAATAAAATATCTATCCATCTATCTATGTAGATAGATAGATAGATAGATACTTTATTGATCCAAATTCCAGATATCCAGCAGCAATAGAGACAGCAACACAAAGACAGGTTGTAGATGTAGCCGCATCTTACAGTACATATAGTCAGCAGACTCAAGGAAATGTGAGAAATGACCAGAAGTTACTAGTGCACTAAAAAAAACTACATAATATATCAGCTGCATATAAATAAAAAAACATAGAAATCACAAGTTTTAAAAAAAAAGTTAATAAGTGAAATGAAGTTAATTGCAGTGCAACATTGATGTGCAATTTTATGTGTGGCAAAGTGACAACAGTGCAAATAGTAGTAATTCTGCAAAAACTGTGCAAAGAACAGCATGGAAGTGGCCATGAAATCTGAGTCTGTGGATAATGGAAAAATCTGTAATTGTTAGGGTAACTGAGCAGACCATGAGGCTAAAAGATGAAATAGAAGTATTTCACTGAGCACACTTCTGCTTGCAGAAAACTCTGTGCAGTGGGTGGTCAGAGTTGGACATGATGCACAGCAATTTGTTTAATGTTCGTCCTCTCTACCACTTCCTCCTCGAGAGTCCAGTTCCAAACCAACCACTGAACCAGCTCTCCTGTCCACCTTGTCCCTGCGCATGGCATCCCTGCTTCTGAGACTACCTCTCCAGCACACTAACACATGTATACACATATATATATATATTAATCATCTCAACTTCTCCACAGTCCATTGCTCTTCTTCCCAAGCCGAGACTGACAAGAGGCTTTTAAAGACATCCTTCCTGTCCTTTAGTATAAATAAATATAAAACAACAATAAGAAAAGTACAATGGTCATGACCAATTTATAAAAAATCAGCAGGAGCCTTTTGCAGATGTTAAAAGATCCTAGTCTTGTCTGGAAGAAAAGTTGGCTCTGACCTTTCTTATACAGATAGTCAGTGATCACTGACCCGCCCAGTTTATCATCCGACTGTAGCCCAAGGTATTTATATGACTTCAACATTCCATCCCTCAATGGAGACAGGTGATAGGGAAGACCTGGACCGGTAAAAGTCAATCACCATCTCCTTGGTCTTAGTGTTAGTTGAGTTAGTTCAGCTGCAGCTGGTTTAGATTACACCAGGCCACAAATTTCTTGACCAGGTTTCTGTACTTACCCTCCTGTCCATATAATACACCCTATAATGGCAGTGTCATCTGAGAACTTCTGCATGTGGCATGACTGAGTTGTATGTAAAGTCTGAAGAACATGTGTAAACGAAGGGGCAAGGACAGACAGGACTCATCCTGACATAGTGTGGCCCTCTGGTGAGAGCCTGTGATCTAGATCACCGGGTTTGAATATATCTGCATATCAGTCAGCTTATTTCTCAACAAAAGGAGCTGGATTGTGTTGAAAGTGCTGGAGAAGTCAAAAAACATGGTCCTCACAACACCATTCCCATTATCGAGGTGCAACGGGGTCTGATGGAACATGTAGGGGATGGCGTCGTCAACATCAACCTTCTGCCTGTAGGCCTACAGGACACAGTGTCGGTGGTGTCCTGTAGGCCTACAGGAAGTCAAACCTGTTGAAGAACTGGTTGAGGTCACTAGCCCTCACCACTTACCCATCTATTACATTGCAGTCCTTCTTCTTACAGCCTGTGATAGTTTTCTTACCATCCCAGACCTCCCCGTGTTGTTTTCCTGAAACTTCTTCTCCACTTTCCTTTTGTATGTCTCCTTGGCCTGTTACACACTGACCTTTAGTTCCTTCTGAATGTGCTTGAGCTGAGCCATTGTTTTCTTCTTCAGGTTAAGTAGAAGCTTGACTTTGCAGAACACAGTTCTTACAGGCACAAAGATGTCAATACAGAAATGATGTAATCTGTCATGCAGTGTATATATTCTCAATGTCACTATTATGGGGATCCTTCAGCACACTACAGTATATACACTTAAAACAGTCCTTCAGAATCTCCTCAGTCTCAGGAGACCATTTTCTGAATGTATGTGTTGTTGTTGGCTGATTCATGACATAGGGCTTGTAGTGGGCTACAGGAAGACAAGATCATGATCTGATTTCTCAGTGGAGGCAGGGGGATGACACTGTAAGTTTGTCTCACATTAGCGTACAGTAGGGCTGTTGTTCTGTTTTTCCTAGTAGAACAATACACAAATTGATGGGAGTTGAGAGTGTAGCATCCAGGGTCATGTGATTACAGTCTCCAGACAGGATGACAAAGACAACCTGGTGTTGAGTTTGCAGTTTCACGATAGTTGTGTGTATGACATCCAATGGTTTGTCTATGTCCGCTTGTGGTGGGATTTAAACACAAACAATAATGTGCGAGAATTCTCTTGGTGTATATAATATGGAAACTCACTGCTAGCAGCTCAATGTACGGACAGCAGATAACCTTGTTTACAATAATATGTCCTGAGTTGCATCATCTGATGATAATATACTGAGTGAGCCCTCCACCATTGCGCTTGCCCTTCTTCTTTTCATCTGTCTGCCCTCATAGCCGTGAAACCAGGGATATCCACGCCCTCCTCTGGTGGGTTGCCAGTTAGCTGTGTCTTCGTAAAGCACATTACACTGCACTCGTGGTATATCCTCTGATCGCTGACCAGAGCCGCTAGCTCGTTTTTTTTAGTTAGCAAATTTACGTTCTTCATTATCACGTTCTTCATTATTACGGAATAGAGGGCTTGTATCTCCACCACTTAGCTTTTAGCTTTGAAAAGATTAACGCTAGACTGTGTAAAGATGGGTTCCATATCCATGGGATAGATTGTTAATAACTTTAGAATGAGAAAAAAAGTAAAAACTGCTAATAGAATTAAAATAAAAATGTAGAAAGAAAAGACAACAGACAGAGGTACTGAATGGACTGCCACTGGAGTTGGTGCCCAGAGGTGTGACAGCATGTCTCACACTTTTACAAAAATAAACTGGCAGCTGTGGTTGCCAGAAAAATTCTGTAAAAAATACATTAAAAATGTAAACATCTATACAATTTATTGCAGTGTAATTTACAGAATGATTATGTAAAAAGAACAAAACATCCTGTAAAAATTACAGTAATTAACTGCTGGAAAAAAAAATCCTGGTGATTTAAAAGAAAAAATCTGGCAGCTGTGGTTTCCAAAATAATTCTGTAAAAATACATTTCAAATGTAAACACCTTTACAGTACAAAACTGTAAATTTTAGTATAAAAAGGTTTGTGATTCAGAAAGACAATATCAATCAAATTAATATGAGCTTTATACAGTTGTTGCTCATCCAATTTCACTGCAAATAAATATTAACTGTAAAATTGAGAAGTGAAAACAGAAAGGTTTTAAACGGGCATTTCAAACATTCATCTTAATGCACCACCCTGTAGACTTTGACCAGAAATGTGAAAAATATAACCCAATGTGCACAGGCCTCAAAAACCTGAAAAGTTAAAGCGAAATATGCATTAAGAGCTACTGCACGAAAAGAGTGAAATCCAATAATAAATTGCCTTTTGAAGAATTTATTTATTTACCTTTAAAACTTGTAAGCAAAAAAAATCTCGTAATGTGTACTTTCTTTACAAACAATACAATAGAGAGCATGTGACAGCTTAATGATTATCGTATTGTAAATGAAAATGGAATGATGGAGTTGAAGAAAAATAGTTAAATAGTTGAAGAAAAAATTATTTTTTTAATGAATAATAGTAACATCAGCATTTCCTTTGAATTAGTATAACAAATGTACACGAGATACAAGAATGCAAATCAGAAAATACTATATTAAAAGCAACTATAACACTTGTATACACTGTAACTTAACACATCTACTGAGCATAGCAGTTGGAACAAATCTTCAAACTGAGAGTATGGCACATCATTCATTAAATGTCAGCAATCTTACTGACTTTAGTCCATATTTAGATATCATGCCACTCATGATCTGAAAGGTCCTGAATCAAGGTAAGGACTCTTGGGTTGAAGAGGAGCTGTCTTTGTCTTCTCCACTTTGGGGCCCTTCTCTGGGTTGATGGAGAAAAAACACCTTGGGAAATAGGAAAACACAATTGTATTGATGAAAACAAAAAGCTTCATTAAAAGCAAACAAAATAATGTTTTTTCATTCAAGCTATTAATAATTATGTTTTGTTCATACTTAACAAATATTATTTAATAGGCAAGTACATCATGAATCCATCTCTACATCAAGGATCCTAAGAAGAAAGAAAAAAAATATCAAGATTTAGAATATTGGAATATTTAGATTTTGTATTTAATTATAAAAACAGTAAAAAGTAAGGTTTCATTTGTTACCATTAGTCAACATGAACATACACTACCGTTCAAAAGTTTTAGGTCACTTTCTAACTCCATGATGGTTCCTGATTTTTATTTCTTTCTACATTGT
>JAQMYG010000037.1:18279295-18290981 GCA_030014215.1 Clariallabes teugelsi
TAAATGTTGGCTGATTCCTTCTCTCCGCATCCCTTTCCTCACCTAGCACAACCCTTCCATAGAGATCATGCAGGAACACAAGGAGCCTTTCAGTGTTGTATGGCCCAATTAGTGGTCTGTGTAACAGCAGTCCATCAATGGATATTGCTGCGCACATTGTGATGTTGGCACCCTGTGGCCCGGGACATTCACTGTGGCTCTCTTCCCAATCACATTTCTCCCTCATCGCCGTATTTTGGCCAAGTTGAATCCTGCCTCATCCACAAAGATGAAAATGTGGTGTGTTTGCCTGCCTTCAATCTTCATGACTCTGTTGGATGTGATAGCATCTGCAGCATAGATTATGCCAGGAGTAAAAATCAAGCTTAACCAAGTTCAGTGGTAATAAGCGGGACTTCTACTGCTGGAAGAGGGACTGGGAAAACCTCCAGAGACAAGGGGAACACACAGGCTCAAGGTCAGGGTCAGATAGAAAGATTAAACTTGTGGGCAGCATCAATAACAAGATCACCAAACAAGCTCAGGCTATCCTCGTACAACAAATCTGCTGACGTCTTCAGAGTTCTGGAGAACCGCTATGGAAACAGAACCATAATCTGCATGAAAACTGCAGAGGAGCTAGAAAGAATTCCTGCTGTGAGAGAAAATCGTCCAAGGAGTGCTATAGAGTTAATCCAAGAAATCCAGAAAAAGCTCTGGCAGATCTCACAGACCTTGGAAACATCAGCGCAATCAAGAACCCACTTGTGATAAAGTCCATTGAGAGCAAGTTACCTGAGTTTGTAAAAAGAACCGGTTGGTCTACATGACAGATCCTGCAAATGGCATCACACCAGAGAAACACTTTGATGCACTACTCAAGTTCCTAAAGAAAGAAGAAGAAATTCTTGAACGGCTTGAGCAGCTCAAAATCGGAGATCTTTTCAAAAGCCAGACAAAAAATCTGAGAGGTATACCTTCACCAGGGCGACAAAGAAAGTTTCTACAGAAAGTGGATGCATTGGGTGTGGTGCAGTGAATCATAGAGACAAAATCATCTTCTGCAAAAAGTTCAAAGAACTAAAACTATCAGAAAAGAAATCCATTGTAAAGGAACTGGGTGCATGTGAAAAGTGCTTGGGATGTCACAAGGATGGTGACAAGTGCAATGACAACTAAAAGGGGAGCCTTGTCAGACCACCATTAACTCCTCTGTCCAAAAGGGGAATTCAAGTATATAGGTGGGGGGAAAGTCACCACTGAAGACCCCAGGAAAGGAAGTGGACTGACAGTGAGCAGGAGGAACTGTTAGCTGAGCTCTCACCAGAACTACCAGAAAGGTCCAAGAGAGCATTCACCAACAAAGCTAAGATCGTAGATTGCTCTGAAAGAGTGGGTTAAAAGAACTTCCTGTTATCATGTTGATGGAAATAACCGCTAATGCAGGACAAAAAATTGGCACTCTGCTTGATCTGGTCATGTGGATATGACAGCACATGAGTCTGACACGCATTTTGCTCGGCCCACGAGGACAGCTGCAGTCAAGCATGAGGAAGTCTTTGTAAAGGCTGAAGCTCACTGGCAAGTAACCAGGATTTTCTTCAGTGGTGGAAGTGGGGCAGTATTGGAGGAGTCTGCGAACCAAAGTGTGGTGGGTGTCGTTGTGGTAACTGTCAGCCTGGAGGAAAAGAACTACTCTACCAGAAGAGAAGGTCTCACCTATGTTGAAGATTCCCACAGTAAGTCTCCACACTGGGATACAAAGTATCCATGGATTCAGGACCCATCCACCCTTCCATGGTTTTAGAACTCGGCATAGCACGGAGTATGCACTGCTAAAAGTATATAATGATATCCTTTTATCTACTGACGCTCAAACTCCTACCGCATTGGTTCTTTTGGACATCACAGCAGCCTTTGATACCGTTGATCATGTGGTGCTCATCTCATGCCTGGCTCAAAGTGTTGGCATTCAGGGCTTGGCCCCTTAAATGTTTCCAATCATACCTAGCCAATAGAGGGTTTTCAGTTATGATTGGCGATCTTTCTTTTTCCGTGCCTCTCTCTCCTGTGCGGTGCCACAGATTTCTATTCTTGGCCCTCCTCCTCAGTACAATCATTCTTTTCACTGTTACGCATTTAAACTTAAAGACATCAACTGTAATATTGAACTTCCAGCCTCCTAACATATAGTATGACTGCAGATCAATCCTTGCTATCCGTTGTCACCCAAATGAGGATGGGTTCCCTGTTGAGTCTGGTTCCTCTCAAGGTTTCTTTCTATTGCCATCTCAGGGAGTTTTTCCTTGTCACTATCTCTGTCGCCGTTGGCTCGCTCATGGGGGACAATCTTATAATTTTGATTCATACACATTCACATTTCATACAAACTTCCATATTTTTTTTGTGTAAAACTGATTTGCGACAATGACAATTATTAAAAGCGCTATACAAATAAAATTGAATTGAATTGAATTGAATTGAATAGTGAGACACAGGACCATCTATGGAGTACAGCAGCAAATTCTCCAGCTGTTGAGGGGGTAAGAGAGTAATTATGGCAAGCAGGAACCCAAGACTGCAACTTCAAATAGCACGGGAAAGTGATCTGAGATGCCGGTGTCACAGATGTCACTGACATTAATGCTGAGTCCAATAGATATAACAAGGTCCAAAGTATGTCCCTGTTTATGTGTTGGAACCTGCACTTACTGGCTAAGTTCAAAGGAGTCTAGCAAATATATAAAATCATTTCCTAATTGATTGGAAAGGCAGCAAACATGAATATTAAAAATCACTACATATTAGGATCTTATTATATTTTGGTACAATACCAGCAAGAAACTCAGCAAGAACATTTCTGAATAAAGTTTTTATTAATTTTTAGGTGGGTGACAAACCACTGCAAACAGCACAGGATAGTTAAAATCATCCACATACACACCCTGACAAAAGTCTTGTTGCCTATCCAAGTTGTAGGAACAACAAATAATAACTCAACTTCATTTGGAATCAGAAGTGGCTTATATAAAAGGCAAAAGCCTCTAGATTACGCTTATTTTACCAAAATAAAATCTTATCATGCTGTGATTTTTAATTATTTAATCAGGACAGAAAGGTCAGATTTTGCTTAGACAAAAGTCTTGTCACATCTTTAAAGGAGTCAACTAATCACAGATTACAGCATCACCTGTGACAAATACTGTAATTAACACATTCCCAGGTGTGTAGAAGAAGAACCCCAGCACACCCAACCTTCACTTGAAATGCATCCTGACCTGACGGCATGCCAAAGATTCAACCACAGACTAAAGTGCTGATCATCAAGAGCCTGAAGACCAAGTCTCCTGCTGAGGTGGCAGATATCTTTAATGTATCTAAACATCAAGTGGAGAGGATGAAAAAAAAGATTTGAAGAAACTGGTGAAGTTTATGACTGGCCCAGGTCAGGCACAACCAGTAAAACAACTGTTTGAGAGGACCATTTGTTGGTTCGACAATCCAGGGCAAACCCTTTTTCAACTGCAGATGAGCTACATAACAACTGGTCAGAGCTACATAACACCTGGTACATAACAACTGTTCTTGTAGACTGGTATCTACAAGAACAGTTTGTTGAATTCTCTCATGCAGTGGCAGGAAGGATGGACTGTGGAAAAGTGGCAGAAGGCTAATTTTTTGATGAATCATTTATTGAACTGCATTCCAATCATCGCAAATACTGCGGAAAAAAAACAGCCTGGGAAGGGCAAATTCTTCAGCAGGATGGCGCTCCTTCTCATACTTCAGCCTCCACATCAAAGTTCCTGAAAGTCCTCCAAGATCATGGAAGTCATACACAATATTAATTCGTTTTCCACTGTACCATGACTTTATGTTCTGTACTGTAAATTATTTCTGTTAAGTGACAAGACTTTTGTCTAAGCAACGACTGACCTTTCTGTCTTAATTAAATCATTAAAAATCACGGTATGAGAGATTTTATTTTGGTAAAATAAACGTAATCTAGAGGCCTTTGCCTTTATATAAGCCATTTCTGATTCCAAATGATCAACTAGAAGTCAAGTTATTATTTGTAGTTCCTACAACTTGGATATGTGTATAACTGCAGTTAAAACCTGGAGAAGTCATCTGCAGGAATAGACCTACAACTAAAATTGTTTTTGAAGATAGATGCTAAGCCAAGCCTCACAGAGAGCTGAGAAAGAAACAGCTAGGAGGAAGAAGTTCAGAGAAAGCACTGTTCTCCCGATAGCTGAACTCCCAGGTGTACCTCAAGACGTAGCAGCCATACTTTGCTTGTAATCCAATCAGCCAAAGACAAGAACTCCATATCGTTTTCCTTGTATCCTAGGCTCTCCAATGTCTGCATAATCACACATTATATGTCTGAACGGCCCATCTGGCTCTGGACTATGTCCTATTGGCGAGGTAAAGTGCTTTCTATTGTTAAATCTAGCACAAATGTCGCAGAATTGTGACAGTGTTTGGTGAATCATGGGACCTAAATAAGGTGACCGCCCTTCCCATTGGACTCTTCTTATCACCTCTCCTTTTGCTACATGGTCATTACCATGGGTTTGTCTTATCAAAGTTATGAGGAAGCTTAGTGGAGCTACAAAACGCCCATCTGCACTTCGCCATACATTCGTGTCATTATCTTTCTTTGCTCCCCTCGCGAGCCACTTACGAATCTCCTCTCCTGATGCTGTCACCTGCATGTCTGCTAGGAAAGATAAGTCTGGTGCGGGAGGTGTGTAATCTTCAAGTCTGAGCAATATTCTTTCTTCTGAGTTCGGGCTTGACTTTGGTTCCTCATCAGAGCTGGTGCTCGATTCTGATGAACTCGGTTCATCATCTGCCTCTGGATTAGGTTCTTCCTGCGCAGTCGATTCAGGCATCATGTTTATCCATCTTACTGCTGCTTTCTTTGCAGCTTCATCTGCTGCTTCATTTCCATCACTAATAAAGGTACCATCTTTTTTGTGTGCTGCACATTTAACTATGGCTAGCCTTGATGGTAATTTAATTGCTCTTAACTGTTCTGCTATTGCTTCTCCATGCACTACTGATGTTCCATCTGCTCTTTTGTAACCTCTTTGTGCCCATAAGCTGAATCAGTGTATATTGTACATGCCTTTCCCTCTGCTAGCCTACAGGCGCCTGACAAGGCAAGTAACTCAGCTAGCTGGGCGGAACAGGGTTGAGGCACATGTTATGTTTGTGCTATTCTATACGTTTCTCCATCCGGAGCGGGTGTCACTATTGCATAGGCTGCTTTATTGCTATCTCTATCCCTAAAACATGACCCATCTACAAAGAATATACAATCTGGATGTGACAGAGGTTGATTTTCCAAATCTTGGCGTGTCTTCAGATGTTCTGGCGATACTAGTTGGCAATCGTGGGGATCTCCTTCTGCAGGAGTCATCATCCGATCTGCTGGGTTTGACACCTTCGTATGGCTAACTCAGGTACAGAGAGTATTACATCATATCCTGTTCTTCTAGCATTTGTAATTACAAACGATGGGCTGTACAGGAGTCCGTGTAATGTGTGGGTTGTGTACAGCCTAACTGGATGCCCCATAGTAATTTTGGCTGCTTTTTGATAAGCAAATGCTGCCGCTGCCACTCCTCAGTAGCAGGATGGCATGACTTTTTCGATATTATCAAGTGCTGCACTATAATAGGCAATTGGTTGCTTGCTAGGGCCATGTTGTTGAGTCAGAACCCCTGTGGTAAACCCATCACGCTCTGAGACATACAAGTGGAATGGTTTATTATACTCTGGACTAGCCAGTGCTGGTGCTGTACAGAGTTCTTTCTTTAATTGTTCAAAAGTCTCTAGCGCTTCAGGTGTCCATACTAACGCTGCACTGTAGTGCCATTAGGGGTGCTGTTTTTAAGGCAAAGTCACAGATCCAATCTCTACTAAAACCCACCATGCCTAGAAACGATAGCATCTCTTTTACAGTTCGTGGTTTGGGGGCCTTTAGTATTGCCTCTATGTGTTCTGGAGATGGTGTGTGTATGTGTGTGTGCCCTGCGATGGATTGGCACCCTGTCCAGGGTGTACCCTGCCTCGTGCCCTAAGCTTCCTGGGATAGGCTCCAGGCCCCCGTGACCCTGAATACAAGGATAAAGTGGTATAGAAGATGAATGAATGAATGAATGTTCTAGAGATATGTGCTTAGATGTTCCTTTCAGTACCCTGCTTAAATATTCTACTTCCTGTCTTCAAAATTGCAGTTTTTTTCTACTCACTTTGTGTCCATTTTCAGCTAGTACAGTCAAAACTCTTAGTGAATCTGTTTCACATTGCTCTCTGGTTGGACTACAGATCAATAAATCGTCGCAGTATTGAATCAAAATGCTTTTGATGTTTATTGCAGCCAAGTCTTGTGTTAGTACTCGATTAAATATTGATGGGCTCTCACAATAACCTTGCGGTAAGCAATTATAGGTTAGTTGTTGTCCCTCGTATGTGAAAGCAAACAAGTGTTGTGAGGCTGGATGTAATGGAATGCTAAAGAATGCTGAGCATAAATATATAACGGTATACCACTGAGTGTCTTCTGGTATATTGGACAGTAGAGTGTGAGGATCAGGCACTCCAGGCAGTTCAGCTTCTACAATTTGATTTATGGCTCGTAAATCATGTACAAGTCTGCATTTATCTGAGTTGGGCTTTCTGACAGGAAATATTATGGAGTATTGCAAGGACTTTTTGTAGGTATTAATACTACTGCGTCTAATAACCCTTCTATGGTAGGTTTTATTTCAGCTATGGCTTGAGGTGTCAGTGGGTATTGCTTTTGGTATGGTAATTTTGCATTTGGTCATATTTTTATTAGGGTTTGTCCTCCTGATTTAACTAATCCTACATCTGTGGAGTGTCTCACCTTAGTTTTTCTGGGATTGTTTTCAGCAATTCTTCCTCTAATGCTAATTCCTTTTCATCTATCTGCTCTGTTATTTTAACTGGCATTTGTGTATGTGGTGACAACGAAATGTTACACATCCCCCTCTGAGGGTGTGTTGACAATGGCATGTTCCCATCTATTTCTGTATATGTTACCCTCATTCTATCTATCCATGAAATGTTATTTAAAAAAAAAAAAAAATGGTCTTGTGAAATATGTACAGGAGGATTAGGGGTTTGCACCCATTCAGTTGCTTCCGCTGCTTGTTTAACCATCAGTCCCAGTTCTTTAGATTGTGTCTTTTCTCCTACTAGTAGAGAGATGTGGGGTGCTGTGTTAGGTACTTGATGCCAGTGTTCCATTTGTTCAGTCAGGTGTACAGTGATGGCTGCTCCTGGAGCACCTACAATTATATCTCCTAATGCCACTTCAGCGATTGTGTTCTCCATACCATCTAACCACAATTGTGCGTATTTTTCATCTTGACTTCCTTGGTCGTAATACATTGTACAATGCAATGGCACGGTTACTCTCCTGCAATTTGCTCATCGTTGCATAATCCATTCTTCCCATAGGTTCTGTGCATGATGAGCTCCCTTGCCCGTGCACAATAGCCAGTATACTGTGTCTAAGTTATGGTATTTCTCCACAATCTGTACGAATTGTCCTATTGTTACGCACAGTGCTTTGGTATTACATTGGATTTTTGCCTTGAGTCTACACAACAAATCTCTTCCCAGTAGGTTAACTGAGGTAGTAGGTGAGAATAGTAAGGGTGCTGTTATGGTGGTGTCTTCTAATGTTATGAGTTGGGGCTCTGTAAAGTGCAATACATGTGATAGTCCAGAGAAGCCTATGGTTTTTATCGTATTGCTTGAGAGGGGGAGCTTTGAGCCTTCGCGTCCTATAGGCGTCCTATGAGTAAGTTGCACCTGTGTCAATCATAAATGGAATTGGTTGCAAATTATTTATAGACACCATTACAGTCGGTTATTGTTTTGGATGCAGTGTTGAGACATACTGCATCTGCTCCCCCTCTGGCTTCTCTGGGCCTCATCAATTCCAATTCTGTGGTCCCATCCAGGGACCTGCCCACTGGTTCTGGGGTTGTCCTTGTGCCCATGTTCCATTTGGTTGTCTCGAACCAGAAGGTCCCATATTCCCTTGGGGTGCTTGTCCAGCTCCGTATGGTCCCGGAGGTTGGGGTCCATTTTGCATTCTCTCTTGTCATTTGTGGGCAGTTTCTTCTAAGATGTCCTGCTCCTCCAAACTGCAAGCACAGCATATCCTGAAACCTCGGACCCATTGGTCCTGGGACATTCATCCTAAATTGTCAAATCCTAATTGTCTTCTTGGTTGCTGTTGGTATGGTCCCCTCTGCCCCCGGCCTCCATAAGGCCTAGGAATTTGTCCATGCCACCTCATAGGAGGAACATGTCCTTGCTGGTTTCCAGGATGTGCATATGTTGGAGGGGCTGTAGACGGCTGTACTTTCTGTACTTGAAGTACTTGCTGTGCTGGTCCAGCAGGTGGTAGTGTTGTCTGGCTTTCTGGCACATTACGGCTGCTTGGATCTGACCTTTAACTTTCTCTTTTTCCTTCTTTCTTGCAGCTATGAATTCTCCCAGCTGTATTTTATGTAGCTGGGTTGCAATTGACTCAGCTGCTTCCTTGATCTCCTTCTTCTTTTTCCGATGCTGGTCCACATAATGTACAATGTGTGCCTGGAATGTCTCCCATGGCAGTGTATTCAATCCTACCACACCTTCTAGGGCTGTCTGGACCTCTTGAGGCATGCACTTTTTCAGCATCATTCGAAACAGGCTCTTACTTGTGTCTGTCTGGTCCCATGAACCTCCTGTTTCTTCTCTCCACTTGGTTTGGAAGTTATTGATGAACTTCACAGTGTTCTCATCTTCTCCCAGTGTCACTGATTCCAGTTTTCCTGGATCCATTTTAGTGGGATAGGCTCTTCACAGCACAATCAATACCTTGTTTCTGTGTGTTCCGAATGCTATATTGTCCCCTCTGTCCTGTCTTGTTGCTGCGTGCAGACCAGCCTCATCCAGTATTTCCGTGGTTTTTACTTTCCCGATTGTTTGTGCCAGAATAGCTTTTATGTCTCCTAAGGCTAGGGTGTGTCCAGTGTTTTTTTCTTCAAACTGTGTTATCCATCTTTGTGCTCCATTGCACAGCTCTGGCAATTGGTTAGCCAGGCCTGTCATATCCATGAATGACCATGGCACGTATTGGATCTGGTTTCTTTTTGTCACGAGTGGGCATTGTCTAGTTTCAGTCTATTCTTCTGGATCTGATATTTGCTCTTCATACTGTTCAACATTCGTTTGTCTTCTAGATCCTTGTTCATGAGAGGGTATTAGCCAATTTGGGCCGTTATACCAGCTTGATGGTCGCTTCATGTGTGTAGATCTCCTCACCATACCCGGTTCTATCAGGGCTCTTCTAGCTTTCTCCAGGGTGCCATTCTTATATCTGGCCAATTTTCTTTTGTACCTGGCAACTTGGCTTTCTGCTTGATTGAGTGCTTCTTTAATAGCCCTCTTGTCAATGGCCTCCCTGTCGTCTTCTGCTACCCTGGGCATCTCATGTCGTTTTTTCTCCACTTCTTGGATGTATTCGGTCACTGTGTTTTGGTGTGCTCGTTTGTTCTTTCCTTTCTGTTCTTCTTCTTGTGTCTTTTTCTGGTTCAATGATAATGATCCCTTTTACATTTCTCTTTACTGGTTTCTGTTGGCTTCTCTTGATTATCTCCTCTTCCTCCTCAGTTTCTGCTTCATCCATGTCAGACTCATGAGGTGATGATAAATATGATTCTTCAGGACATACGTCTTTGTCGTTCCTTGTTTCTAGATCTTCTTCTTCCCCTCCCTCTGGGGAGTATTCGTCTTGTTCCATCATCCCTTTTCCAGATGTGAGTTGCTGTTCAACTTCAGGCCTCTGCCTTCCCAACAGATAGTACTGACTTTGTTCTTTCAATCTTTCCAGCTCTTTGGCCTCTCTCATCTCCTGTGGCTGTGTTTCTCCTCCTTCACTCCATTCTTTCTCGTTGTAATTACTCTGCCTGGGAGTTGTTGCTTCAGGTATTGTTTCTTCAGCTTGTCTGTTCATCCATTCAGGATCGTATGATGTTACTTGAATTTGTCCCATCACTCGTCCTTCAAATCCCCATGTACCTTTATTATGTTCATGCAGCGCTTGTACTAGGTACATTCCCTTACTCCTCTGTTGCATGTGTTCCTCAGTGTAGGGTGGTGGGCCCTCTGTTTCTAAGTCTATCTTCCCTTCTGGGCTTCTTCTTCCTTCTCAAACTTTACGTCTTTATTTTTCAGTTTGTTTCTTTTTCTCTTTTTCTCTTCCTTCAAACCATTGAACCATTCAACAATATCTAACTTCTGCTCTAGCTTCAGCCTTCCCTTGCTGCCTTTTCCTTTAGCGGTGTGTCTGAGCATTTCTTTTACTTTTTTACAATGTTCTTCATTGAAGGTTCCTTCTTTGGGCCATTGCAACTCTCCTGATGTCCTGTCATGCCATTTCACCATGCACTTTCTGATGTACTTTTTCATCTTCTTTATGTTGGGCTATAATTATGTCTACAGGTGTCATTGGCTTTGGCCAAGCGCTCTTCCCGCGGTAGAATATCTTTTCCATCACACTCCTCTGTCCTGAAGTTCTTTTACTGTATACTTTATGATCGTTGTTGATTTTTAATAGCTGTTTTTCCTTTATATTTTTTTTACGCATCAGTTGTCCACTGCTGTCATAATCAGGGGCGCGACAATTTTGTCAAGGGTGTGAAAAATTATTCTTCCGTCAGGTATTAGCGTGAAGTCATTATTATTACTAATCAGCCACTCACGACACAGCACTAATGGACCAGCCTCTGCTTCTATTAGTCTATATCTCTTCACTTTTCCTCTGTCTGTCTTTTTTTCTAAACATAACACGTCACAATCTGGATGTGTGCGTAATAGTGAAATGAGTGGAGTAAAACCAGGGGGTCCACCTATTCCTCTAAATTCTAGTGTGCTATTTATTACCTTTAAGCAAATTTCTCTAGGCACTAACCCAATGAAGAAAATCATTTCTTCATTCTGAAATATGATGTAAGTATTAAAGTGTGTGTATTACCGTCGAGATTTAACACGTCAGGTATTAGTGACTGCCTAAGTGTCCACTCTCCCTTGTCACACTTTATTTTTGAAAGTAAGTCTTTTCCTGGATTATTTAACAACCATCTGTATTTTTCACTCTGATCTGACTCCAATATTCTATACTCCCGTTCACACTTAGTTAATACTCCCTCTTCGCTTATCTGCTCGTCCTGGTTAATCTCTCTAAATCTATCTATCATATGTTCTTATCTTTTTATTTATTGTGCGTGTACTATAACTACTCGTATCTTTTAATGCTATATGTATGTATTCTACAGAGGGAGCCACGCCAAATAGCCGCGACCGTGTGAATGGCGTGCGAATGGCGTACGGCTGCCCTATGGACGGCATAGTCCCCCCTCCATTTCCTGCCAGAAAGGCGTGTCAAGATTTCACAGTAAACACGCCCATTCAAGCCCTATTTATGGATTTACCTGGTGCCACCACTAGATGGCGCTTCGTTCTCAAGAACACGTTAAAACAAGCCAGCAATTTAGCTGCGCTGAGTTGCAATCACGTGATTTTAACAACCCACCCCCGCCGAACTGACGCTATCAAACTGCACTACAGAGATGAAGATGGCGGCTTAATGGACTATTCGCGGTAAGTG
>JAQMYG010000037.1:18382904-18393187 GCA_030014215.1 Clariallabes teugelsi
TATTTTTACTTAATATTTTGTGTTAATTATTTTTATGTATTTATTTTTTTGGGCTGTAGAACGAATAATTTGAGTTTTCATTATTTCCTATGGGAAAATAAAATTTGGTTTACGAGTGTTTTGGAATACGAGCCCGCTTCCGGAAGGAATTATGCTCGTAATCCGAGGTTCCACTGTACTTAGATACAGCACTCTGAGAACACCCCTACTGAACCAGACTGAGAGACCATTTAAAGGCTTAGGAAACCTGAGTTTTGTGTTAATTGGCAGATTAAAGTGCAACATCATGAGTCTCTGAATTTTGGGTTTTCATTAGCGGTAAACCATAATTATCAAAATTAAAAGAAATAAACACTTGAAAAAAATCAGTCTGTGGTAACGAATCTATATTAGTTTCACTTTATGAATTGAATTATTGAAATAAATCAACTTTTTGCTATAATTTATTGAGATGACAAAGACTTACAGCTGTAATTGCAGCAAAAGGTGGTTCTAGTATTGCCTCACGGGGGCTGAATACAAACGCATGCCACTTTTCAGGTATTAGTAAAAAATATTTTGAAAACCATATATCATATACCCTCCACTTCACAATTATATGCCATATAAAAATATGTTTGCAAGGCACTGTATGTTTGTATGCATGTATCCATCTTTCTATCAACAAAGCTAACTAGCTTCTAAAACAAGGCTGAATCCCAAATTGCTGTCCAACCTGATCAAGGGCACTAATTGGTGTGTGAGACATGGAATTGTATATCCTAGCCCACAAGCTTTTCAATTAAACGCTGTTTTTGGTTTAACCCCGGAACCCAGAAATTAAAGGTGCAGATATTCGGAATAAGTGAAAATATAAAAATAAACTTTTTTTTTGCATATTTGCATGACCGTCCAACTCCTGAACGAATTTATTATTATTTTTTTTTTTACATTTTTGGATATAACAGTAAGATTTTAAAACTACTTCCACCGGTGTAAATTACACTAACTCTTGATCGTTAAAATAAACAAACAAATCATAACTGTGAAATTGTTGTATAAAAGCAATATTACACTTGAGATTGTGTTGAACATCAGCAAGGGCCTTTGGCACTTGGGCTGCGCCCTCATGCCTACTACCATATCACAGCTGATGTTCATCACAACATGGCTCGCTTTCTTGTGATATTGATTCATTGACATGTCCCTAATTTCTTCATAAAGCTGGTTAATTGATACCTGTGGTTCTGATTCCTCTCCTTCTGGTTCTTTAAATAGATCTTCTGCACCAAACTTCAATATTGCTGCCAGCTCCTCCTTGTTAAATGGATTTGAACTAGAAATACAAAAAGAAAATCAGGACTACATACTGGCATTTTTATTAAAATGTTATTTTTACTTATTTTAGTGGGAAGCACATTTTTGCAGTATAACAAATAGAATAGAAGCTCACTTTGAATTGCCCGAAGTGTTGTCTAGTATCGTTCGTCCAGTGGTGTCCATCCTCTGTATGACAAGATGGTCTAGCACCATCTTTTTCTTTGCCCTTTCAATAATATCCTCCTCCACAGTGCCTTTTGTGACTAGTCGATAAATATTCACCTAAACAGGCAAATAAGATTATCATTAGTGTACTACTACACCAATGTCTCTCTCGAAAAAGTGTTCTGTGAGCTTTAAGACTAGAAATATTACTTGTTTTTTTTGGCCTATTCTATGGGCTCTGGCCTGGGCCTGAAGGTCATTTTGAGGGTTCCAGTCAGAGTCAAAGATGACTACAGTATCGGCTGAGGCCAAGTTAATACCCAGACCTCCAGCACGTGTAGACAAAAGGAAACAGAAGTCCTAGAGCAGAGGAAAATTAGACACTAGAATCACAGCAACAACTTAATCATATTAGATTTTCATGAATGATTTTTTGACTAATTTAATTCTATGCCTTTCTTTTATTCCCAGTGTAAACCAAAGTTATATATTATAATGCAAAACATATTGCTTAACTAGTACAATTAATATATGACCCTGATGTCAAGAACAAAAAAAATAAATAAATAAAAATCAAACTGTTTGTGAAACCAGGGCCATCCAGTTAGGTACATACCTCTGAACCCTCTGCATTAAAGTGGTCGAGTGCTTGTTTCCGGAGTTCTCCCTTGATGGACCCATCTAATCTCTAAACATATGACAAAACAGAACCAAAAAGTCAACACCATGCCAAGTTGGGAGACCTCAGATACCAGTATAACAAATCATCCAATTAGTCGATTGTGGGGCATTTGTTCTCCAAATAAGTTATGGAGTCAAGATTTTAAAAAAATTTTTTTTTACACCTATTACAAGTGTTTCCTTATCCAATCTAGTGCACATTACACAAAAAAACAAAAACCTGTTGGACAAAAAGAGCATGATTGCATACATCGCTGCAAGCCTGACACTCAAGACAGCCTAAAGCAACACCACACTCCTATCTTAGCATCTATACAAAGATGCTAAATATGTACATACCATATACGTGTGTGTGTGTATACATATATATAAATATCATGGTCACGGTTTATAATTGCATGCAATCTCATTTCCGAATGATGCCGCATGCATATGCATTTCCTATTGTATCATCATTGTATCATCAAACTCACACAGTGTAAAACAAAACACTATTAATTCAACAATCAGGAAAGATATTAGCAAATGATTTAGTTATACAACTCAAAAGCTGTCACTCAAATTGTCTGCAAAATGGAGGCTGTAAAATGAAGGCAGACCTAAACAGCATATTCAATTTACTTTGTGGACCTAAAGTGGTAACAACTGTTCAGTGCTAAGATTTTATTTTAGCTTTAATTCTCACACACTTATTTCCCACAGGCTCAATCTGTATTTTCACTCTCTCTCCTGAGTGCTCTGAATATCACCAATGGGGAAATTCACATAGTTATAGCAGCAACAGAAAAGCAGAAAGAGGAGTTAAAAAGAATTAGCTTTTTTCACTATAGAAAATAAATAGACTCTAGACAATAAATAAACCTGAGATGTGAAACTGGTTGTAAAGCCTTACAGCAGAATGAAGGACCTATGATAAGCCTCCGTCACACACCTTGTATGAAGCAGTCTGTCACTGACAGAACTGGCCAGTGCTCTCGGACTCTCAAGCATAGAATGGAAGTCATTCTCAACCAAAGATGACAGCTTGGCTCGCATTCTCCTATCTCCCACCATCTGCACTGGGTGAAGAGGATTTCCCAGGACAGAGCTGGCCCTCATAATAAGTTTATCAAATCTCTTTCTGTCTGCAATCAAGATGCTGCTGCCCCAGCAGAATACTCCAATGATGGCTCATGCCACCATTGCGTCAAAAAATGTTCTCAGGAGTGCCTCCTTCGCTTCAAATGTGCACTTCAAAATGAGTCTGCTCTGACCCTTCCTGAAAAGTATTGTCTGATCAGTCCAGTCCAATCCAGTGAACACCCAAATATTTATAAGAATCCATTTCTTTCAATCTCAAAAAATGTGAATATTTTAAGAATGGAAATCACCAGGGACCATCTGCTATAATAATATAACCCCAAGGTGCTGATTAAACTTATATATGTGTTATGCAATTTTATAAGTATTGTTTAATCAAATTTGTATCCCAATTTGTAATTTTTTTCTGTTTTTATTTGGATGTCGTGCTACTGCCAGGGTATGAAGAGTTTTGATTGCACCACCATTCAGAGGTGCAAGGACTACTTGGTGTGTTTCTAATCATTGTCCTGCTGCATAACTCAAGTGTGCTTGATCTTAAGATCATGAACTGACAGCGGGTATAACCTTTTTCAGACTGATGCACGTCAATTACTTTGTATTTCCTATATATATATATAGTAAATACAAAGTAATTGATGTGATAATATTGACGTGATATATTTATATTTGTATATCCCTAGATTTCTGGAAAAATTAGGAATACAAATACTAATTACTAAAATATCACACATAGGAAGTTTCAGTTGTCATGATGATGCATAAGCAAAAGAAGCACAAGCAACAAGGATGCCTGCAGCATTAAGAAGATTGTCACACAAAGCTAATTCAAGACCTTGGGGGAGCTTTACAGGGAGTGGAGAGAGAAGCTGAAGTCAATACATCATGATCCACCATGCAAAGACATCTTCAGGAAGTAGGCTAGAACTGTTTCATACCTGGTATCAATTCTTAAACACTAGTTTTAAAAAGTAAAAGACATAAGTGTGATTATAGATTACAGTCTTTCATTTGAAGCACATATAGATAATACTACCAGGATAGCATTCTTTTACCTCAGAAATATTGGCAAGATAAGAAATATATCTTCACTAAATGATGCAGAAAAAATTGTTCATGCTTTTATCACCTCTAGGTTGGACTATTGTAATGCCTTACTGTCTGTTTGTTCAACTAGGTGATAGTATTTTACGATCCGCCGCGCCTACTTCGCTCAAAAGATGCAGGCTGCTTGTCAGTACCACGCATTATGAAAATTACAGCAGGGGGCAGAACTTTTTCTTACAAAGCCCCAACATTATGGAATTAACCTTCCAATTAATGTTCAGGACTCAGACACAGTCTCAGTGTTTAAGTGTAGGCTAAAAACCTATTTATTTAGCCAAGCACTTATGTAATTAGATTTGCCTTGGGTAAAGGAGCAGATCTGGGGGACTCGTGGACAGAGTATTATGGTGAACTGGTATGTTTAGATGCTGTCCTCCCCACTCTCATTGATCACTCAGGTTTGTTGACGGTGAAGTGATTGGTTGCTTTACATCTCAGGGAGCACTCATGTCTGTGGCTCTCCCTTTTAGTTATGAGGTCATAGTTGGTCCTGACGGAGTCCCTGCTTGCATTCTGCACTACATATACATTATGTGACTGTGACCATACCCAACTGTTCTCTTGCCTTCTCTTCTGCTCTCTTCTCTCTTTCCCTCTCCCTGTCTTGCTGTCTATACATGCCGCTCCTGAGCTGCCAGTGATCCAGACCCCTCCCCCCTCTGGACCTGTCTGACTCATCCTGGTTGGAGATCTCGTCACATGGATGCCTCGTGTGGTCTGTTTGGGATGTATGTGGTGACTGGTGACGGTTCCACTTTACCATGAAAACGGTCCTGGCCACGGCTGAAGCAGACAGCTGTTCTCTGAGGTCTTGTGACTGCAGTCATTCAACAGTTCAGGACTAAAAATTCCTACATTCTACCTGAGCCTCCAATAACAAAGTGGACTCCATATTAACTTCAAGACATCAACTGTATACTGAACTTCTAGCCTCCTAACACACAGTATGACTGCAGATCAATCTCTGCTATTCGTTATCACCCAAATGAGGATGGGATCCCTGTTGAGTCTGGTTCCTCTCAAGGTTTCTTCCTATTGCCATCTCAGGAAGTTTTTTCCTTGCCACCGTCGGCTTGCTCATCAGGGACCATTTGGATTCATACACGTTCACATTTCATAAACTTTCATAATTTCTTTTGATTGTGTAAAGCTGCCTTGAGACAATGACAATTGTTAAAAGCGCTATACAAATAAAAATTTATTGAATTAAACAATTGCACAAGCCACTGTAGTCCTAGTGGTCAATGCCAAGCCTGAATAAGGAGGGTTGCGTCAAGAAGCGCATCCGGCATAAAACACATGGCTAATAAATATGCGGATCATGAAAGATTTCCGTACCAGATCGGTCAAGGCATAAAACAAAAAGTTAAAACCTTGTGTTACTTACCTTATTAAATGAATCTTATCAAACATTCTAATATTTTCAGATACTGGATTTCTGATTTTCATGAGCTGTATGCCGTAATCATTGAAATTCAAACAAAACGACAAACCAAAAAAAGCATTGAAATATTTTACTTTGCATATGATGTATCTAGAAATTGAATGTATCTGGAAATGATAGTTTCACTTTTTACATTATATTCCAAAAGAAAGTTTTTCAAAACATTCAAATTTTTTGAGATGCAATGTGTAAACTACCAGTCAAAGGTTTGCACATCTCCTTCAGTGATTTTTATTTATTTTCATTATTTTTAGCAGTGAAAATTATATTATGTAGTTAAGTATATTATGACTGAAATAAAGTTGCTCACATCGGCAAGTGCTTTCACATTGCAAAGGCAGTGCTTTGATCAAAAAGCAAATGAAAGCATGTGCCGATTTGAGCAGCTTTATTTCAGTCATAAAGAGTGGCAACCTTAGGAGAGCAGACCAAAAAATAAATAAAAATAGTTCCCCAGAAAAACAACATAGCATAAATATATACTCCAAAACAAATGCAGTCTTTTGCAAAGTGAAAGTGTGCGCCGTTGTGAGCAGCTTAATTTTACTCATAATGTACTAAAGTCATACTAAATATTTGATCTAGATTACAAAAAAAACATAGCATAGCACAATGCACGTTGTCTGAATGGCTGGAATATGGTTGTAAATATGTTTGTGCAAATGTAAAATTATCTTGTGAACCTGCGGTATGTGTGCCGTTATGAGCAGCTTGGGTGGCAGAGGTGGGTAGTAACAAGTTACAATTACTCCTTTACAAGTGGATGGGAAGCAAGGCTAAGAACACTGGAGGTGGGTTCAAACCGCTTTACTATGGTGTAGATAATACAAGAAAGATTTGTATTGAAAACGTATATTGGGTGTACGTCTAATTCTAAGGAAAGAGTATGCCAAAAGTTTAGTGGAAGTGAGGAGGGTGGTATTGAGTAACTTTTTGGAAAAAAAATTACTTCTATTAGTAGTTTTACTGCACCATACTTTTTACTTTTACTTGAGTCGATTTGTGAAGAAGAAACGCTACCCTTACTCCGCTACATTCGACTCCACTCAACTCGTTACTTATCTTACGACTTACTCTACACATGCAGCCAGTGGATCTACCACATGACTGTGTTTCACCAATCAGACCAAGCAACAATAATCACATGACTCCATTTGACCAATCACCTGCAGTAACAATAACCATGTGTACATATAATAACATGACCACACACAAACTGCCGGCATAGCGGGGAAAAAATCTTTGGCCGTGGTAGACAGGGAATGAAAACATAACATCTGTCTCTAATGCTACAACAGAAGCGGATGAACACCCCTGGCCTTATATACAAAGCATGTTTCGCTTACACACAGTGCAAATGAACAGCTTTATAGTGCGGTGTCTTCTCTGTCTGCCAAAACAGACAGACATTTCAGCATATAAACTTACATGCATACTGTGTGTATACAATTATTATAATTCCTAATTTCTTTTCACCTAATACTATTTTACTTCTCCTTGAGTAATATTACTTTGAAGTACAGCTACTCTCATTTGAGTACATTTGGCTACTATACCCACTTCTGTCCCAAATAAATGCAGCCTTTTGCAAAGTGAAAGCATGCATCGTCCTGAGCATAATATACTAAAAATATACTAAATATTTGTGATATACTGTAGATTTAAAAAAAAAACTAATTAACCTGCACTTTACCTTTAAAAAGAATCGACAGAGCAGTGTTTGTGCGTTGTTTGTGCGTGCACGCACTGTGTACAGTAGGTAGTCAACAGGAATGCCTATTACCGCCGTGCTCACCACCGCGGCAAAACGATAGCAGCCAAAACAAATTAGTCGTATTTCAAAGTAATTCGTGAAATGACCTCCAGGTGGCATCCAAGAACTTTACAGAACAAACATGAGAAATCATGACCAGAGCTATTGACATTTATCGTACAATAATGAGTTTTAAAAAAACAGACTTACTACTTTGAGCCAGCATGCACAACCCAATATACGTCTTTAAATGTAGCATTTTTTAACATAACAATAAACCAATACAAACAGAGATAGGCAATATAACAGTTAATTAATTGTACCTATCTCTGTTTGTATTGGTTTACTGTTATGTTAAAAAATGCTACATTTAAAGACGTATATTGGGATGTGCATGCTGGCTCAAAGTAGTGAGTCATTTACAAATGAACACCTGGTTGGGTTATTTTGACCCAACAACTGGTTTATTCTTTATTCTCTGGTTTCTCCAAATGGCAGCCCGCATAATGTTAGAAATATTACTGTTGTGTCACAAAGTGTAGTTTTAATAGTTGTTTAGGCAAGAATGCATGTGAATGCAATAACCTCCATCGGTTATTAAAGATAGCATCTATTTACAAAATTGCCCCAACGTTTTTGGAGATTTGAGCTTCAGGAAATCCTCCCGGCCCAATGCAGCCTCGGAAAGAATTTCTGAAAACTACCGCTGGCTGTGATGTCTCTGTAGTGATAAAAACAGCGGATGTATTTTATTTTGGGTATTTCTAACAGTCAATCTTTGGTAGAATATGGTTATAGTATAATATATCACAGCTGTGTGACGAATCCTGTATTCTGCGTTCCAGACTCTTTGGTGGAGGTTATTGATGTTTGTTTTAAAGGTTTTCTTGTCTTTCAACTACACAAAGCAGTGTCTTTCCACCTGGGAGTTTCTCCAGCATAATGTATCAGATTGATGGACATGAGTTTTTCAGATTGTATTGTTCTTGTTCTTAATGCTATTTTGAAATAAATGAAACAGTAATAGTTAAAATAGTAAAATAAATAGTTTAATGTTTTAAATTGTTAAAATAAAAAATTGTTAAAACAAAAAGATTTGTATTGAAAACTTGCATGCCTAAAAATAGATGCAGGATTATTTTTATAGTTTACATAAAAATGCTTTATTAATTGTGGGCTATTGTTGTTTACTTACAATATTTGTTGATTTAATTTAAATGAGGTTTGGGCTCGGGATGTTGAGCCATGATCCTCATCTTTCATTTCCTACGTAGTCTAATCAACGCTCAACCGCATACAAAGTTTTCCAGAGCGCGGAGGAATGGACTCCCTCCCTCCTCTCGTCTTGTAGGACGACTTTCACACACGCAGAAACTTCTTTAATAAGGAACCACTCTAATGACACTCGAGCGCGCACACGCGCACACACACACACTAATGGAATCACTGCTGTAAAATAAAAATCAAACAAATTTTGAGCAGTTTTCCATTCCATTTCCATTTCCATTGTGTGTCTTTTTAAAGGTAAAGTGCAGGTTAATTTTTTTAAAATTTTACTTTACATTTTGTATTAATTATGTTAAGATGAATATTTTTGGGTTGTAGAACAAATCACCTGAGTTTCCATTATTTCTTATGGGAAAATTCAGTTTGATATACAAGCATGCTTCTGGAATGAATTATGTTCGCAATCCAAGGTTCCACTCACGCACGCACGCACACACACACACACCACAAAAGAACATTCATAGAAGTTGCGAGCGGCTGATCTTGATTATGTTACACAAGTTTACATTTAATCTACTGGAGGAAAAATGCAACACCAACATATTTTTTATGATACCTGAAAGGGATAGCGTTTCATAGCCAGATAATCAGCTAAAATGTCCAGCATACGGACCATCTGAGAAAAGATAAGCACACGATTGCCTCGTTCCCTCAACCTTGTTAGCAATTTGTCCAAGAGCACAAGCTTCCCACTGCCACGAACAAGGGCCTGTCCCAAAACAAAATGAGTTAAAATTAAAAAGCATCTGAATAAGGTCCAACATAATTTATGGATTGCAGACTGTCCTGATAAGGTTGTCTTACATGCAAATGCTCCTGAGGAGTCTCATTTTCTCCCTCATCTGGCTGCTTGATAAGGAAACCATGGTTACAACATTTCTTCAGCTCCATGACAATGTTGAGGAATCCTGAGGAACTGCCTCTGGTGCCTTTGGATAGGGCTTTATAATTCCTTGTGAGAATCCACCTGAAATAAAGATACACACAAGAAAACACAAATTAGGTAAACAGTTCCATACCCAAAAACTAAATGTCAAATTAGACAGTGTTTCCAAGGCAATCTGTACTTGTAGAACTGTTTCTGTTGGGCAGACATGTCAACTCTGAGAATCTGCTCCACTTTGGCAGGCAGTGATTTCTCCACATCCTTTTTCACACGACGCAAAAGGAAGGGCTCAAGCACTTTATGCAGGCTGTGGTAGCCATTGTCCCTCCCCTTACCATGCTCTTCTTCAAAATCCTCCCACAACTCAAACCTGAAACAAAGTAAAAGTCAAGAACTACAATGTGCAGAATAATTATTATTAATAATAATAATAACAATAATAATAATTACTATTATTATTATTATTAGTAGTAGTAGAGTAATATACTCAGCAAAAAAAGAAACGCCCTTTTTCAGGACTGTGTATTTCAACAATAATGTTGTAAAAATCCAAATAACTTTACAGATCTTCATTGTAAAGG
>JAQMYG010000037.1:18484984-18498631 GCA_030014215.1 Clariallabes teugelsi
TAGACCAATTAGGTGAAATTGAATAATTTCCCACGGCACACCTGACAATCTCTCACGGCACACTAGTGTACCGCGGCACAGTGGTTGAAAAACACTGCTCTAATCTACGAACTAAGACTTTAGCAAGGATTTTAACATCCACATTAAGAAGAGAAATTGGTCTATATGAAGAGCACTCTGTTGGGTCTTTATCCCTCTTTGCTATAAGGGTGATGTAGGGTTTACATAATAATTGACAATGAATGACTTTCGCATTCTTCACCATTAATATGTACAGTAATGTTTAGCTCTGGGTCAGAGGTGTATCAGATATTTAACGATTCAGGTTAATTTGATTAACTGAATCAAAATTTATAATGTACACTTTATCGACTACCCGTCCAGCAGTTTAGCACAATTTAGTGTATCTTACCAGTTCTGATTATCATGTGGCCTTTCAGGAAATTCTTCGGTGAGGCGTTGGTTGCCTGGTTACCAATGGCTGCGCTCTGGAACTTCTCCTGAGGGTTTCTTCGTTGCGGGACTTTGGAGTTCTGGCACGAAGTCTCGTTGAGAGTTCTTGAAGAGCAGATGACGCCAGCGGCGCTCATTAAATGATACGAGTCTCATTAAATGAAGCAGGAAGCTTACCTTGCTTAAAAGAATAAGATAGAACCAAAGCTAGTTGTGGTGCAAGGTATGAGGAGAATGATTTAAAAAAAACTCTGCAGGGAACCCGTCAGGACCCGGGGACTAACCAGATTGCAATGATGAGAGAGCTGAAATTATTTCCTCTTGTGATATGGGCTCTTCTAATCTTAATCTAGAATCAGGGGACAGTGTTGGGATATCTAGTTGAGTCAGGAATTTCTCAACTGAACTATGGTCCTTTGGGAACTCAAAAGTATATAATCGAGAATAAAAATTTCTGAATGCATCATTAATATTAGAATGGTCAGTAGTGATGGTACCATCCTCCATCCGCATTTTTCTAACGTGTTGCTGTGCTCTAAATCCTCTTAACTGATTAGCTAAAAGTTTCTTAGATTTGTCACTGTGAATGTAAAATTGGCTCCTACTCTTTAATAATTGACGTTTAATTACATGTGTTGAGTTCAAATTTAATTTCAATTCTACATGTTTTTTATACAGATCAGGTGTTTAAATAGAGTATATTGCTAAACCTTAATTTGGTTGGTCAAATCTTTTTGTTCTTTATATGCCTTCCTTTTCATATTTGCAGTGTACAAAATTATCTGTCCCCTGAGGGAGGCTTTCAGAGCATCCCAAACAGTTAAATGTGACACTTCATGTGTTTCATTTGTGTTTAAGAAAAAAACTCTGGTCTTCCATAAATTTAATAAAATCATCATCTATCAGTAACGATGAATTAAAGCGCCAATGTTTTTTCATTTGAGGGAGATCAGGGAGATTTATAGACATAACTGGAGCATGATCCGATATCACAATGCCCTAAAAGAATTAGCCATTGGGTTCAGTTGATTATCTATAAAGAAATAATCAATTCGGGAGAAAGTGTGATGAACGTGAGAAAAAGGAGTATTCTTTCATTTTTGGATGAAGGAAACACCATATGTCAGAGATACCAAAGCTGCAGAGATAAGACTGAAGTAGCATGGCGGATTTACTCAGTGGTGTAGGATTGGGAGATGACCTGTCAAGTGATGGATCTAAGCAGCAGTTAAAGTCTCCCCCTGATATGAGAGCGTATGAGGTCAGAGCTGGTAGAGCAGAAAAAAATGTTCAAAGAGGGAAACATCATTAGGAGCATATAAATTTGCTAACACTACATTAATATTGAATAATTTCCCTGAAACAATGATATAAGGACCATGTATATCGGTAATAACCTTATGGTGCTCAAAAGAGACATTTGGGTTAATGAGAATTGAGACACCCCAAGCTTGGCCTGAAAGGTCGAGTGGTAGTGCTGCCCTCCCCAACGCGACATAAGGCAAGAATTATCAGAACTGCGGATGTGAGTCTCTTGTAAAAAGGCAATTGCAGTGTTAAGTTGTTTAAGGTGTGAGAGCACCTTCCTTCTCTTGACCAGATGGTTTAAACCCTTAACATTCCAGCTCAACGTTTAAAAAACTATTCATTCTCCTTAACAGAAGATGCGGGTAGGTAAACATTAAAACTGAAATGCCTAGCGTCAGCCTTAAAACAAAGGTGTAAAACACAGAACAACAGATACACTGTGTACACAGAACTAACATAATACTGGCTTTGCAGATCCCACACCCCACCTCCCCGCACCTCGCTGTCCCCAAACTCAACAAGATAGCTGCTAATAAACAAAGCAGCAAGTTCTTCCATCTTTCCATTGTTCACCAAGCAAATCTTCCTGCCGCTAACCACACCATCTTCAGCTCCGATGCATAATTTACATAAACTATGAATTAGATATGTAAATAAAAATTTCAACACTCCAGTACTGAAATCTCTTAATGAGAGAAAAACACAAAACAACCCTCCCCCTTGTCACATTGTAACTCTAAAAAAACAAACATGTAACTCACGACATTAAAAATAGAGAAAATAATAACAGAAAAATAATAAACACAACCCAAGTTTAACACAGTACTCTTACAAGAAAAAAACGTAAACATGGCTGGATTTCAAGTTAAAAAAAAAAGGGTACTTTCCTGAGAACTGTAGTTGTGTATTGAAAAAGAAAAATACAGTGTACTATGTTGTTTTTGGCAAGCTGTCTATGTATTTCTGTGCCTCTTCTATCGAGCGTAGCCACTTCCTCTGTCCGGTAGAGAGAGTTATCTGGAGCTGTGCTGGATACCGGAGAGAAGGCCAGAGTCCACGGTGATATAACTTAAAACTTATGAATCTGCTGATCACAGTATTCCAGGCTCCCTCTCCGCCATGCCACCCGAATCAGTAGGTCTTTAACTTGGTACCGGTGTACACGAAGGATGACCAGCCAAGGTCTCTGTCCTGAAGCGGGTTTGGATGCAGGTATACGGTGGGCTCTATCAATCTCAGGCAGGGACGGCAGCGTTTCACTCCCAAACACCCAAAACACAAAAATTTGGAAAAGACCTCGGTAGGGAGTCCCACCTTCAGTAGCTTCTGGAAGGCCTAGGATACGTAGGTTTTGTCTTCTGCTCCGGCCTTCTAGGTCTTTACGACTTTGGCCGTTGACTTGGAGTTGTTTTCCCAAAGACCGGAGCAGATCTCCAACTCGCTTACACACTGGCTCAGGTCATCCGTAGCAAGTTCTAATGAGGGGAAACGCTGGCCATGGTCCTCTACTTGGGCTTGAATTTGGTCTAGTTTACATTCTAATACCGCTTCACGGTGTTTATCCAACGGCGCAGAAATAGCCTCGACTGTTAGAGCGGTCGCAATGTCATCCTTTTTCACGGTTTTAATACTGCTGGTTGCCATTGTAAGTGAAAAATAGATGACCATGGGGTAGAGTACAAAGTTATTATATCTTAAGGCGTAAATTTAACATTCAGAGACGAATAAGGGAGTGAAGAAATTTAGAATTGTCTGAGCACCTATCTACCACGTCTACTCCATGTGGCTGCTAACCGGAAGTCCCCAACACTGACACTGCAAGTTTTCTAATGAAGAGATAACTAATCGTTCTGGGGTAAAATCCCAAATAGCATAAAATGGCAAGCTAGTGCGCTATGTAGGGTGTAAGTTTGAATTCCTTATTCCACACACCAAGTAGTGCCGTTGATCAGGGGTTGGAGAAGGATTTGGAATTTAGCCTCAAGTTAGATGCTAGTTAGCTTTGTAGCTTGCATTAGCAATGAAACACTGTTACTAAGGCAATTCAGAACAACTTAGCAGCAGTTACTAATGAGACAAAGCGTTGTTTAAGATGACAAAATGTTTTGTGCGAATGCATTTTCTTGTTGAAAGTGCTTTAATATATTAAGGGAAAAAAGCTGTCCAAACCTGGCCTATAATTATGGCCTGGCACTATGTGAAAAGGCCTTTCAAATATTGAAATTTGTATTTGTATCTGAAATGTGACAAATTATAAATACTTTTTCATAGCCCTCTAAATGTTAGTGACTTTATTAAATAAGGTGAGTCATCTTGAGGGTGCTCACAACCAAAAAAGGTATTTAGAGAAACTTGGTTTCCTCCGTCGATGTTTATGGATGTACTTACCACTAAATTCAAGCAATACATTAAAATTGATTGATTATTCGTTCATAGGGAAGTGTCAAACACATTGTGTCTTGTTGAATTGTCTAGTTTCGAAATAATAATAATAATTATAGTAATAATAAACTTCTGCTGTAAAATACACCACAGCCACTCGGTTAGGTATACCTGTTTAACTGCTTAACACAAATATCTATCAATCAAATGGCAGCAACTCGATACATGGTCAAGATGATCTGCTGGACCTGCTGATGATCAAACTGAGCCATTGTTCTAAAAGAATTGTTCAAATCATTGTTTTAAAGCAATGTCTGCAACAGGACACCTTTAAATTTATTTAGCAACATTATGCAATACAAATTTAATGTACAATCATGAAGATTTAATGTTCAGTATGTGACCATGTGCAATAACACATACGCATGCACACATGCACTCCTATACTTACTTACATACATACTAGGGCTGTAGCTATCGAATATTTTAGTAATAGAGTATTCTACCAAAAATTTAATCGAGTAATCGGATAAAATGTACTTTTGCTTAATTAAACAGCAATGTAAAATATATGAGAATCCCTTGGCACAGGCACTGGGTCCGGGCAGGAGCTTGGCACAGGCACTGGGTCCGGGCAGGAGCTTGGCACGGGCACTGGGTCTGGGCAGGAGCTTGGCACGGGCACTTGGTCCATCTGAGTGGTGCATGACATTTCGGCCCCTCCTATGAGCGCCATGTGGCGTTCTGGCCGGTGTCTCTGAATGTCGTCGGGCCTTGTGCATCAAGCATCAAGCATGATGAAAGCTTTGCTGCTATTGAAAACTTGGGGAGGAGGAGTTGGGTGGGTGAGTGGATTCGGTAGCCGTGAGAACAGAGGCTTGGTCTGGGACACCTGGAAGGGGGGGTTTATCGGGCACTTGGTAAAGGATAGAGGAAGTCTAACTGAAGAGAGGTCCTCTGAGCAAGTTGGGGGCTCATCGAGGCTCTCAGAGCGGACTGGGCCCTGAGCGAGGTTATTGAAGATAACAGGGCATGGTTCAGGTGACCCATAGTACGAAGCAGAGCAGGACTCTAGCTTCTCATAGATTGGAACAGGACATGATTTGGCTGTCTCACTGCACAGAGCAGAGCATAACTCGGGGCATGATTCTGGTGTTGCATTGTTCAGGACAGAACATGATTTTGGGATCTCAGGGCTTGGAGCAGGGCATAATTGAGCTGTCTCACAGTACAGGACAGAGCATAGCTTAGAGCATGGTTCTGGTGTCACATACGTCAGGACAGGGCATGACGGGTCTTGAGTTGGCAGCCTTGTCTGGAGGTGGTCGACTTTCTCGAGTTCAACGGAGTGTGTCGGACAGGTTAGTGCTCTAGGCAGGAACTGATCATGGGATTCAGGGTCAGGGGTACAAGGCTCAAGGCCGAATTATTCTGTCACGGGGTGGTCATTAAATATACAAGTTTCTCTTTTTCT
Organism: Clariallabes teugelsi; assembly: GCA_030014215.1. Taxonomy (NCBI): domain Eukaryota; kingdom Metazoa; phylum Chordata; class Actinopteri; order Siluriformes; family Clariidae; genus Clariallabes; species Clariallabes teugelsi. Next base: position 18,490,602 of record JAQMYG010000037.1, read on the forward strand.
CTAACCAGTGCATTCCACATTTAATGAATTAAAACTCCCAGTTCAGTTGTTGTCTGCTTTTGGGTCCTCCAAGCCTGCCCGATACGGACCACCCCGTGACAGTTTCACTAAAGTGATTTAGTCATTACTTCCCTCAACTCACAGACTATTAGCAGATATTCCACCTTGCAAAAACTCACCCGTACAACCGCCTCACCCAAACATGGGAAATGTGGGAACATACTGATTTATTTAATGAAACGTACTAGTTACTTGAGTGATTACACACGTAATGTCAAGGAATGTCAAGTTGTGCTCAAAGATAAAAGAAGTATAGTAGCTCAGCTCTTATGATCTTCACTGTTAGACTTTATTTTCGGCTGAAAAGAACCTGAGCAGCTTCCTTTTGATTGAGCTCCCTAAAAGGAAGAAAATCATTAAGTACCTCCTTTGTCATATCCTTATTATATTGTCTTGTATAATACTTCGTTCAGTGATTCTACATGAAAAGCATGTGCTATTGCATTACATTACATTACAACCAGTCAATAGTTTGGACACACCACCTGCTTCAGTGGCATTTCTTTATTTTTAATATTTTCAACATTACATTAATACTGAAGATATTCAAACTAAAAAGGAACGTATGCAATTATATAGTGAACAGTGTTAAACAACCCAGCATGTATTTCAACATCCACTGTTCAAAGGAGAATGCACAAGTCAGGTCTCTGTGGTTGAATTGCAGCAAAGGCACCATTTCATTTTGGATGAAGCAGAGGAGACTTTCTTTGGCCAATGAAAGGGATGGGCATTAGATCTGTGGAAAACTGTCCTTTGGTCTGATGAGTCCAAATGATTATTTTTGGTTTTTGGTTCTACCTGCCATGTTATTGTCGGATGTAAAGAGAGGGAGCAAACCGTTTTTGTGTGGTTCCCACTGTGAAGCATGCAGGTGCTTTGGTGGTGACACTGTTGGTGATTGTGTCAAAATTAAGGGCACACTTAATGGGGACAGCATTCACCAGTCACCTCCTGATATGATATCATAATACCTAAGTGCTGATTTGATTAAAATTTGCGATTCTATAAGTATCGTGATTTTATAAATATCCCGATTGAATATTAAGTTTTAGCTGCTTTTGTTACAATTTTAAAAACATTAAAAAGTTTAATGATATAAGAAATGGGCTACATTTAATTAAACAGTTAGTTTTCTCACTTAAAAACCAAGTGCGGCATTTATGCAATAAAAAATAACTTCAAAAACAACAGTCTAACATTTAACTTAAAATTAAATTCATCAATACAGCTATATTTTACTAAGCAGAATGTATCTTCATTATCTGCAATAATTATTATTTCGAAAAAACTTGGCAAATAATTAACTCCTACAACACAGAATGAAAATATGTAAAGTAAGTTCAGCCTTTATTCATCACATATACATTACTGCACAGTGACATTGTTTATTCTTTGCATATCCCATCTTCTTATCAGGCTAAGTTGGGGTCAGAGTGCAAGGTGCGCCCCTGAAACAGACAGGGTTATGGGCTAACAGCGGCAACCTGGTAGAGCTGGATGTGTTTGTGCGCTTATGTGTGCTTATTTGGCCTGTGATGGATTGGCACTTCCACAACCCTGAACAGGATAACCAGTATAGAGAATGAGTGAGAGTGACTGAATGGTTTATTGCACTATAAGAAATGTATTTAGTTACTGTGCTTATATTTCATATATAACCTTGAAGTTGGGGGTGCAAGGATTTAATTTATGTATAGATGAAAATGCTCCAAAAATACTAAAACCACAGCACCTAGACGTCAATGTTGTGTACACGTTATGCCTCTTTAGTCTAGAATACCACTATTCTCCTTGAAAGCACATGCTAAAATGGCTTTGCACTGGATTGATGAGTTCAGTGTGAGTTATCAAAGGTGAGCGAAGGTGGCATTTTGAGGGAATCTTCTTTGTGGTTTTATTGTGTGAACTAACAACCAGACAGTTGGCAAATAAAGGTTGTTGACAAACATTTGTAAAAGATTTAAAAAAAATAACAATCATTACATCATCAAAAACCTCCACAGGGGTGTTGTATTAAATCCACTGAAAGTGAAATTATAGAGTAAGATTTACAAGATGCAAAGCACTCATTTCAGGCAAAATAAAAATTTGCAAATAAAAACAGGGTTGAGCCTCAAACAGATGTGTGTAAGAGAGAGAGCGACAAGAGGGTTAGAATGAAAAGCTAATGCGACGCTGTCGTCTAGGGCGGCTAGGCAGTATATTTAAGTTTTTAAAATATACCAATGTATTTTGAAAAGTGATTTTAGGATGAGACAATATTGTTCGTATCGATATAGTTTGATGTGTTTCATGACCTGTTTCTTCTGTGAAGCCATACCAGCATTTGCATCTCTCCACTCGCACTCTCTGCACTGCCCAATCACCCCCCTCCGCAACACTGACCAGCCCTTCCCCCGCTTATCCCCCCCTGGTATTGACAATTTGTGCTACTATGTTTAAGCACATTAAAGCTCTGCAGTCTACCTCAGTAGACAACTTCAACAAATACTTCAACAAATAGTAAGAGCATGTAGTTAATAGTGTTGCTAATTTTGTTCCGTTAACATTTTTATTGTTGTATTAAACAAGTATTTTAATCAATCTCTTGTTGAGAGCAACTGAAGGAACATTATCAGATGGGTGTATTTTTTCTATTTTTATTTAGCATAGGTTATTTATTCTATTTTTTTTGTTGCATTTTTATGTGTTGAGATTGGAACCATGTCTTTACATTTTATATTGATCGCAGTTTTATAGCCTTGCCTATTAGATGAGCATGACCACTGACCACAACGAATTTTTGGAATAAATAAATAATTCATTAAAAACACGAACTACCCTGTTCATTCTTACCCTATATTACATGGTATAACCTAATACTATACTAAGCTATAACTTTGACATACTGTTGCATAATATTCTTAACCTGATTAATTTATTCCTAAAGTCAGCCTAACATTTAATCATATGGTCAACATTGGCTTATTTTTGTAAACTTGATAGATACAATGCTTACCTCATCCTTGAACAATCACTCTTGAAAATAGCCACCTTAAATATGCTAATATTTTTTAAAATAAAAACTGTTTACATGCTGAATTAGCAAGTGACTAGGTGTTAAACAGGCACAGACCTACTCTTTCTGACAGGAATGACTCTTAGTTTTTATGGATCAGTTATCGCTAAGCAAAAACACTATGTATTGTGTGTACCATTCTGTGTGGCCAAACATTTGTGGGTAAAACTAAGCTTGCCAAATTTTACAATAAAACACTCAGAAAAACAACAGCATTGATCATAAACTATGCAGGGACATGCAAAAAAAAAAGCCTTCATCAGTAATACAGTTAAGATAAAAAAAAAAAAAGATTAAAGTTGAGATGCATGTCGATTTAAATGGTGCACCTAAATTTTACGTGGATGATTCCAAACTTATGAATCAGTAGCACAATGATGCTAGTGCAAAAACTTGGTCTAAAGGCCTGCTTCTGTTTTCTTTGGACCTGCTCAATTTGCATCCAGCTGAGACAGACTCCAGTGGTTGTCTGACCTGAACATGACAATTGACTTTTGCAAGCTGCTATTGGTTGCTTCAGTAGGATGTTGAGAAAACGCATGGTATGCTGTTACTTGGACTCATCCAGCATCCAATTTATGGTCAGTTTTTGCCTTCTGTCTAATGTACCTGGTATAGGCTCTGGATCAGTTTTGACCGTGACGAGGGTGAAGTTGTTAGCAAAGAAATATACTTGCTATGGTAGCCAGCAGAATGGGACGCCATTACTTGCCAGCAAAAAGTGTCCTACCACATACAACAAACAACAAATATATACGACTTTTAACACAATATTCTGATTTATATGATATCTTTATTAATTTCACATTTCATTGCTGGCAGTGTTGCTTGATTAGGGTTCATTTTCCTGGGTTATTTAAAGAAGAGAGACACAGTGAAACTGTGTTTCTCTACAGAGCATGTGCGATTGAACACCCTTCTTGCATTTACTGCCTCTCAGTACACCGCCCGCATAGTAGCAGGATAAACAGGTACAGGGGTGGTATTGTGTGAGGGAACTGTCCGCTACTAGTTAATTGATAGTGGATGGAAGGGTGGGCAAATATACTTTGTCGGCCATCAATGTACTTGGGCGACCCCCCCACAAGTATACTCTGTGTGGGACCCACTAGCAGCTGAATAATGATATCTGATTACTTTGAGTACAGTAGGCCATAAGTAATTAATCTTAATTTTTGCCAAAGAAGTTTGTGGAAAGTCAGTTCAGGTCATAGTAAAGTGAATAAGTCAATACATTTAAATATAAACAAAGTGTATGTAAACTTTTGACCCGCTGAGAATGTGATATGGTACTTAAAAGGTCAAATAAATCTGTCTCCTAGCTACTGACAGCACCGGAACTTCAAGCATGAAATGTGTGTAGTTTAAATGCTTTTATCCCAGATGTAAGTAATGTTTCACCTTTACTGTATGATTCTTTTATGAGGTTTTCCTAAACTCTTAGGCAGTATGAAACTAATACTGCCTGTCTGTGAATGAGGTAATCAGGTAAGATTTAGTATGAGTTTGTCAATATACAAATATCTTCCTTCCTCCCGCTCGCATTCCTTCACAGAGCTGTTAGGAAGACACATAGAGAGATTGAGGAGGCTTAAGAAATCCAAAACATACAGGCGGCCCCACCTCTCAACCCAGAGCACTCAAAGTATTCACTGCCAATTGCCACTACAGCACACCCCAGAGGTCTTGCAGAGCCATGCCCCTTTGAGCCAGATCTAGAAAGTCACGAATGAGTACATCGGCAGGCAACAAGCCCTCTTACACAGAAACCACATGTGCTCCCCTCTGGAATCACAGGTCTTCATGTGTCAAACATGACTTCTAGACAAAGAAGATAGCAAATAACTAATTTTAATGAAGAAGAGAAGAAAAGGAAGAAAAGAAGCTATTAGTGTACTTGCTAGTACTTTTATATGTGGGCTATGTTTTTTTTCATGTCTATACATATTAGAATAAAATGAGAATGAGTGGTCAAATGAGTGAATGCGATTGCTATGTCATGCTTAGTTTCATTAAAATTTTCATTTAAAAGTATTTTATCAAAATTATAATAACATGTTGCTACAGAGATTATTTAAGTTGAAAATTATAAAAAAAAATGACAAGGTGACAGTCAGCGTGCAGTCAGTATTTATGACCAGTAGAGCTGTAAGACTTAATCAATCTTTTCAATTTGATCAATCTTTTGTCAATTTAATTAATTTAACTGATGGATTAGTTTTCTGTTCATATTTCAAACTTGAAATCTAAAAAATATACAGGTAAACTTTCAAATATTTCTTAAAAAATTTGACATGGTTTCTTCAGAAATCTTCCCCACTTTGCTTCTCCTACTTTTGATTTTATTGGGTGGTTGGGGCAATACTGCCACCTGCTGAAACATGGTGCAGAACAAAAAAATCTGAAAGGGAGATACAGATAAAGATGCAAAAGGCACATTTGGATGCGGACAGAGCATGTTTAGAATAGGGCTGCACGATATTGGGAAAAAATTACATTGCGATATATTTTTTTCCTGCGATATATATTGCGATGTGTACAAATTTATTTATGTTCATCAGGTGTTTTGAACTGCTTAAAAATCAAATAATTCAAGAATAATTGGGGTAATTTTGTAAGCATTTTCAAAGAATAAAAAAATGTAAAACTATAATCAAAACCCTGAAATGAAATCCTGTTTTAAGCTTATTTTGGATTGTTTCATAAACAGTTTGACTCACCTTATTCACTGTCAATTCAGTATCTGACATAACATGTAAAACTAATTGTATTTTTTATTTCTTCAAACTCTACTTTAATTCTTAGATATAGCTGCTTGAGACAAATCAGACAATAAATGTTAGTCCTCTTGAATCAAGTTGAATGGCCAAAGATCAAATTGAATTGCATAGTCTACCAAAGATTCAAGGTTCTAATGGCCAAGGACCTTTATTCCTTACATGTGCGATTATACACACATGTGAACAACTGAAAAAGGCTGAAAGGTTGCATTCCTCATTTTTTGCACCCTCTTGGGTTTTTGTTTTCCTTTTTCAGGGTGTATTCCTTATTTTTCTGCCTTTGCAAGCAGCTGCCCGAGCACCTCTGCACTGGCAGCATGCTAGCATAAGCCACAAGCCTGAAAACTAACCATCCATCTCCTAACAACCACTGGCAACTAACTTCTCATTCTAGTCTGATGTTTAGTGTCTTGGTGAATTCATAGATTTAACTTGCCTATCCAGTATACAACTTTACTGGGGTCCATTTGTGCCTAATCAAATTTATTGGACATATGTAGGTGAGACATACACCTGTCTATATAAGGCCTTACAATAGATAGTGTATGTCAGAGTGAAAACAAAGCCTGAAAACCAAACGGTAGACCAATCATTCTCAAATGAAAGAGATTTGGAACAACAGTCTTCCCACATCTGCTCTAACATTTTGATACTTGCAATAGTAGATTGTATTGCACATACACACATTTCTGATCCTGCAATGGTTTTGTATCTCTGTCCAGTATATTTTATTATTATTTTCAAGTTACTCAGACATTATTCACACATTGTGGTGTTTAATACAGTGATTTCTCTATGACAGAAGCTATTTTTCAGTATGTTTGTTCATGCTTTAATAGTTCTGTAGTGTCAGCAGTCCTGTGAAGCTCTTCAGGATGCTCATTAGGGATGCAATGATAATCAAATTAGTCAACAACAAATTTCAAAATAAATTTGTTCATGACATTCTCACGTGAACTGTGCTTGCTCTGACATGTAGGTGTTTGGCTTAAATCAGTAACAGCCCGATGGCAAAAACATTCACGAGCAGAGATCTCCTAAGTGATCTCCTAAGACGCTAGAATCAGTGGGAAAGACTTTGTGCCAGTGAGCTTGTGGCCACTTTGTTAAGGATGTGAGTGTCAGGTTAGTGGAGAAGAATTCACACCTGAAGATAATGTGTAGAATTACTGACTCTGTGTTGCTGTGAGTCTTGGTCTTATTTCCAGTTCTCTTTGATGAACTTTTAAGTTAAATTTGCATGCATGCACATGCAAATTATTGATGACTCTTGAGCTCTGCATTTAATACAGTAGTGCCAACAAACACAGCAACCTGTGATTAACCACCACATTCTGTTCATGGATTCACGACTTTCTCACAAACAAATCACAGAATATCAGGATGGGCAACTGCACATAATCCATTTTCACCCTGTACAGGAACATTGCAGGGTTGTGTCCTCAGCCCAGCCCTTTTCACCCTGTTTACACACGACTGCACAGCCATCCACTCATCCAACTCATCCAAGTTAAGTTTGCTGACGACGCCACAATAGTGGGACTGATATCAGAAAACGATGAGACACACTGCAGAGAGGAGGTTCAAGATCTGGTCACAGACAGACCTGGCTGCCCAGAAAGAAGAGACTCTCACGAGATTTTGCATCCATTAAACGGAGTAAACAGAATATCTGCTTCAGCGTGGTGATTGGTAGAGGAGTTATCTGTTTGTCAATGTATGCAGGGCACATTGGGGTGGCAGAACAGTGAAACATCGCCTACAGCAACTAGTGTTCCTTTCAGTAAGACTGAGACAAAAAAGGAATAATCAAACAACTTGAAGATAGGCTTCTTCTACATTATGGAAGAATCAAATCTACCAACTAACAGCAGTTTAGTGACTTGGTCTAATCAGTCAACACCCTCCGAAAACTCAAAGGACTCGGCTGTTATTCCTGCTGTTGCTATTGCCCTGACTGAAGCTGGAGAAGCTAAAGCTAAATATGCAGAAAGGGAGATACAGATAAAGATGCAAAAGGCACATTTGGATGCGGACAGAGCATGTTTAGAATAGGGCTGCACGATATTGGGAAAAAATTACATTGCGATATATTTTTTTCCTGCGATATATATTGCGATGTGTACAAA
>JAQMYG010000037.1:18551342-18564490 GCA_030014215.1 Clariallabes teugelsi
ACTGTGGGAGGAAACCCACCAAGCACGGGGAGAACATGCAAACTCCATGCACACAGAGACGGGAATCGAGCCTGGACCATGGAGGTGCAAGGCAACAGTGCTAACCACTACACCACCGTGCCGCCAGTGGCGGTTTTAGGCATGGGCGAACTGGGCAGCCGCCCAGGGTGGCATTTTTTCATGTCACGTGGGGGGCGGCAAACGAACCTGGAGGAAAAAATTATAATCACTGCCGCTAAGCGGTTTTCTCAGATGTTCTTTGTTCTTACACGCCACTGCCATAAGATGGCGCCAGAAAATTTCAACAAACATGACACTCCCCACCTGGTATTGTTCAGATACAACCACATAATTCTGAACTCAAGGAAATGTTCGCATAAGAAAAACTCACACAATATTAGTTTGATGAATGTCCTGATCATTCTACTTTTCGCAACTCTCACTATTGGGGAAAATCTTTGTTACAAGAGCTATAGGCCATTCATTACTCTTGGCTTGAGAATCCTTAAGGCAGACAACATTGCCCTCTTTTCGGTTTTGTCGTTCCTCTTGCCAATTGCTTTGACTTTGAAGTGTTGAGGTATTTACTTTGTGTCAAGCAGGAAGGACTGTTCTGTTGGAGCATGGAATCCAGTGTGCGCCTAGAGACTTCAATCATTCACTCCCAGGCACCCCCATATGGGATGCATGAGGTGGATTGAAGGCCCATGTACAACCCTCTCCACCCAGATACCTCTTCACGTTAAGCTCTTGAGAGTCACCTAGTACAATTTCCAGCTCTTCATATGCTCCTACAAATTTGGTCCCACAATCAGAACGTATTTGTTTCGCAGGTCCTTACAGAGCAAAAAACTTTCTCAAAGCATTTATAAAGGTGGACGAATCCATGCAATCAACTCAATGTCTACAAGTGAAAAGAACATCCCAGCATTTGCTTTGAGTTTGTCCTCCTCGCATCAAGGCCAAAAACATCAAGGCCAATGTATGTTAAGGAAGGTGTAAGTTTAGGTTTACCGCTTACGCGTTCGATTGGCAAGTCCGCCATCTTTTGCTCAGGTACCTTCCATTGAATCTTGTTACACATGATGTAGAATGCTGTTGATAAGCTTCCTGACGGCTACAATCCAATACTTTCCATTGTGAATAGCGGATTCAGTGAACACATGCCCCTGATGTTTGACTCGATCATGGTAATGCTCCACAAGTAGTTTTGCAGCATGACTGCATCCCAGAATGGTCAAAGGAAATTTCTCCTTGAGATTGAGCATTCTTAAGTCAACCTCCTATCCTGAGAAGTCCTCTACTATCCACATAAGAGTTTTTTTTTTTTTTTATAGCATTGTCCCTAGGAATTGTCACTTCCTTTAGCAATACAGGAAAGCCCTTCTCTGTAAGCTCCTTTCTGCACGCTCTTGATTATGACTTCCTCTGCTTGTAACAACTCTTTCGCTGTATGAGGCTTAGCACAATAATGCCATTATTGGCATGACTGGCATGTTAAAGTTCTCCTTGACGCTAAGTTTGTTGGAACTTGGAGGAAGTAGAGAAGGATGTCCATCATCAAGCACATAGGTATGGTACTAGGTGTTGCAGGCCTGTGTACAGATCCTAAGCAAACATCACCTACTACGACCCAGCCTAGGTCTAGCCTTTGTGCATAGGGTGCGTTATCTGGTTCATTATGTTGCTCCCATAATTTATTAACTTGGACGACATCATGACCCAAAAGAAGAAGAATTTGGGCTTCTTGATCGAAAGAAGGAATGCAGTGGGCGATGGGCCTTAGATGAGGGCCTTGATGCATTCAATCAGAATGGGCAATTTAACCTTCGTCACTCCATCTAAAGACTCTATAAAGAAACTCCCTGCCATCTGTGTTAGACCTGCACATGCATTAGGTCGAAGAACTCAATCCTGGCGAGCAACCTATTACTCTGGTCGTCCAGAATTACATAAAGCCTGATCACTGCTTCTTGGTGGCTCTCTACGTAAACCTTAGCAAATCTTGGCCATCTTCTGCCATAGCTAGCATAGCTATCTGTCCCTCACCACTGTGCTCGAATAGGGTTGAACAGCTTTACATCCCTGGCGACATGAATGGTAGAAGCGCAGCACCTGTAGAAAACTCCTTTCTCCTTTAGGGAAGTCTTGCGCTCATCTAAAGGTTTGCTTCTAAAACCTTTGCAACGCTTGAGTCGCTGTTCCTTGAGAGACTTCTGCTTCGTGAGTGTAGACTGGACTTTTCCCTTGCATCTTGGTTGGCTGCTCCAGATTCAATACACTCTGGATTCTTGAAAAGACAGAGCAAAACTCGGCTCACTGCGTGACCTCTTTGCTGACGAAATTACAGAATAATGAAAATGGAGGAAAAGAGACTTGATATGCAGTTTTATAATGAGAGCCTTGAGCCATCAACTTTTCATGCAGACTATAAGGTAACTTATATTATTTGCACTGACCTGTGAGGCTGTCATATTCTCAGTATCAGGTTTATTGTAAGAATCTCTGATATCCCAAGCTGTAAAGCGATGCTGCCTTTGTGGTGTTTCGGGCTTTAACAAATGGACAATGGGCTCTGTAGAGTGATTAATATGGATCGCCTCCAACGGTGATGTTAATCACAGTTGGCACTGTTGCATGACATAGTCGTGAGTGTGATCATAAACCTTTCTCACATTGGGAATCCTTTCTCCAACTCATTTTCTGCTGCTGCCTCTCAGTGAGAGCTGCCACCACCTCACTCTCATGTTTTGCAAGCCTCTGTCACTTTCAGCTGAGCCTTTTCAATCAAGACCTCGGATTCTTTGTTTAAGGAATTCAGCTTTGGCTGATGCAGCTTCCATCTTAGTCTGATTGAGCCTTGGCAGCGGCTTTGCTAGCTTCTTGAACTATTAGTCGAAACGGAAACTATAGAGCTTGTTTTTAACGCTTGACTGGAGTTTGAGGCTTTTTGGATTCTATTAACAAAAGATAACAAATAAAGCAAATGCTTATCAAGAAAAAAACTTATCAAGAGAAAATTTTTGTTGGCCAAATGAGCACCATTGGATTTATACAAAGAGAGTGGACCTGAATAATAGGAACAATGCTCAGATTTGGCCTCCACAACACAATCTTCTTCTAGCTTGTTCTAGCTGGGCAAGTTTTCTTGGCTGAAATTTGACATTTGAACAGATGATACCAAAGTGTTGTTGTCAGCATTTCAGCAGAAATACATCATACCCACTCTCAGGCACGGCAGTGTAGGGGTAATAATCTGGGCTTGTTTTGCAGCCACAGGACCTGGGCACATTGCTGTCCATAAGTTGACCATGAAATCGTTGAATACCAGAGTATTCAAGAGCCAAAGATAAGGCCATCTGTGTGACAGTTGAAGCTTGGTCAGAATTGGGTCATCCAACATGACAATGATCCGATACTAGTAAATCTGTATCAGAATGACTGAAAGAAAAAAGAAGCAAGGTTTTAGAATGGTATGGTCAGTTCAGAAATCAACCCAACTGAAATACTGTGTTACTTCGAGTTATTGCTGCTAAAGTTGAATCTACAAACTATTGAATTATAGGGGTACTTAGTATTGTTTTAATTTTTGTTTTAATTTTTGTTAAATAAATAATATTATGGTGAAAAGGGTTTTATTGTTGTTTGTCTGAGGTTGTATTTGCCTAATACTGAGATCTGCTACAATCAGATGTTTTTTTTTTTTTTTTTACACAAAAACACACAGAATTAAAAGAAGGGGTGCTAACTTTTGAACATGGCTGTATATGCAGGACACACATGCTGACTGGGATTGCGAAAAGAATTTGATGCAGTTTTACATTCACAAACATTTAATGTGCTGCAAATGTCCTACAAAAGGCATTCATATTACATACAAACAGGGTCGACATAAAATTGGTAGGGTACAAGGGTACATCAGCAGTCACATCCATAAACTTCAAACAAAGATAAGTATTTTGGCAGTTGGCCTCTGTAAACCACCACATTAAATTTGTAAATGAAACATGTATATATTGGATGAAACTCCTTTGACTGCCAGAAACACTGAGTTTCCAGGCCTTTACAGCAGCTGCCTTCAGCTGCTGCTTGTTCTTAATTCAATTCAGTTTTAACAGTATAATGATTTTAACAATTATAGGACTTTTTATCATTACCAAAAATCAGCTTTGCCAATTTTTACAGAAGAACATGTATAGAAAAAAAGTAGAAGACTATAATTTTGTCCTTGATGAGCAAGCCGAGGGCATGCATGGCAAGCAAAAACTCCCTGAGATGACAATAGGAAGAAACCTTGAGAGGAACCAGACTCATACTGGTGTTCAGTATGTTCAAAAATCAGTCCCTGATATACATGTGTGCCATGAGATTCAAAGTTCATCTATCAGGAAAGGTGTTTAAGTTAATATAGGGTCCTTTTGTTTTCAGAGACTTGAGTAAAAACTGTTCATGGGAATTTCAGTTCTAAACTATTAAGTGACTGAAGTCACAAGCTATTACAGAAAAACTGCTTTCATCAGCTGAATTAAAACCATCTTTATGATAATCAAGTGAAACCATCCTCAGTCACCACATGCATCCTAGGCAGACCGTACGGGGACATGCTCAGCAGGAGCCAAAGGCCTCCATGTGATGAGAACTCCAACCAGAACTAGAGCAACAGGATATGTCAAACGGGTCCAGTGGGAAGAAGGGGTTGGGATCATTGGTAACTCAGGAGTGTCATGTGTAGCTCGACAGACAAAGAGAGGGGGGGAAGAGAGAGAGAGAAAACAGGTAGTTATGCTACCAGTTACATAGTGTATACAGTAAATATATATTTAGTGCAGAGCACAAGCAGGAACTCCAGTAAATCTAACAATGACAGCATAATTAAAAGGAAGAGTCACAAGGTAACAGACATGAGGGCTCCCTGGAAAGTTATACAAGCAGTCACCTCACCATCAACAAACCTAAATGATCAGTGAGGGTGGGTGAAGACACTCCCTGCTATCCATTATTACTGTAGGGTTTCATAATGTAGACAAAGAATGACCGCTGCATTCTCCACCATTATGTAGGGTTTCAGCTCTGGGTCAGATGTGAATCGAATCTTTAAGAATTTGCGTTTATTTGATTAAACTGATAAATATTTATGACATACACTTCATCATCTATCCGTCCAGCGTTTTGCACGATTTAGTGTAACGGAATTTAGTGTTAATTCCGTTTATCACATGGCCAACGATGATGATACAAAATCTGGTATTTACCAATTATCAGCAAGGTAACGTGTGATCTGGACAAATGTTTAAACTTTAAAATACATGACCAAGACACGCACACACGCACACATACATACACACAAATATATCAATAATTCAGCGGGTGAAAGTTAATGACCGACTGCTAGTAATATTTACTTGACCTGAGAAAGTCACAAGAGCAGAGTCTTGGGTTTAATCTTACAGTTTATTTATGAAGCGGGCACAAATTTTCAGCAAGGTATGAAGCTTTGTTTGTTTACTTGCATTACGTTTCGTACTCATCCGTTCGTTCGTTCAGAGAGGCCTTGGTTGCCTGGTTACCGATGGCGGCGCTCTGGAACGAGTGTTTCTTCGTTGCTGGACTTTGGAGTTCTGGCCCAAAGTCTCATTGAGAGTTCTTGAAGTGTGAATGAAAAAGAGGGCGAGCCTGCTTGCTTCCTTCAGACGGCGTGACACCCACAAGGGTGGCAGAGCGCCCGCAAGGGCGGAAGCATGCGCTGTGAGGAAGTGGTCAAGCTTGCTCGTTACCTTCGATGTGAAGAGGCTGTTTGGTCCTTGGGTTTTTGACCTCACAGCGTGGATCCATCCCACAGCTGTTTGTCCCAATCCGAGGTGGTTGTGGGCGTTGCCATGCCCCGCATTGTTTCTCCTTTTCATGCATACATTAACCTATGGTTTGGTCTGTCACATGGGAGACCACCTCATTGCAGTTTTAGTAATTTAGACAAAGTGTATTAACATGAGTCTGGTTCATATGACGAACTTTTCATACACATCAGTGCTCTTTGAATACAACAAGCTTTAATTTGATACCAAAAAGCCCATATCTTGCATACTCATTCATCCCTTCGACCCTATAGAAAGGGTTATACATGTTGATTACCCTTCCTAAGTTTAGGATACACACGTTTTAGCACAACATAAAGACATCAAACATCCTATGTGAGCACACACATATAATTTTATATTTGCCCTACTGGCATACTTTAACTGATTAGCATTGTAAGTGTCCCTGAAGCCAGTATGTTCTTTGTTCTTGAGCCATGAGATGAAGCAGGGAACACATTCTGGGGGTCAGCAACTGCCAGGGGGTCAAAGGGGGTTGCTTGCTGATTTACATCGTTTGAGTGGGGATGTGTAACTGCTTCTTTCTTGTTTGCTGATGCTGTGAAACTGTCTCTTCCTTCTTCAACAGCTTGCTGATTTGTACCATTTAAGCTCGGGATTGGTGAAAGCCGTCTGGGTTTCCTCTTTTGACCAGGTCACGCTTCCAGCTGCTTTGTACCACCGAGAGAAATAACGTTGTCAGCATAGCGCTGTTTGCTGGAAGGTGACAGATTCACGGCTCCCTTTGAGATGTTCTGCTAGTCCCTACATTACCCAAATGAAAGAGGGTTGACTGTTGAGACTCTGAAGGTTTTTCCTATAGCCATTTTAAGGAGTTTTTCCTTGCCACCATTACCCCAGCTTGCTCATCAGGCACCATTGGACAATCTGACAATTTGATCATTTTAATTTATACACATTTTCCGATATGTCATACCCATTTCCGTAAAGTTTTTGTGATTCTGTAAAGTTGCTTTGTGACAATGACCATTTTTAAAAGCGCTATACAAATACAATTGAATTGAATTGAATTGAATTGAATTGAAAAAGGCTTGGCTAAATAAATAGTTTTTTATCCTAGACCCAGACATGGAGATTGTGTCTGAGTCCCAAACATTAACTGGAAGACTATTTTATTAATTTGGGGCTTTGTAAGAAAAAGCTGTGGCCCCTGTTGTACTGTAGTTTTCATAATAGGAGCAGCCTTCACCCTTTGATCAAAGCAGGTATGGGGATGATAAATCAGTAATAGTTCACTCAGTTACAGTGGTAACTTTAGTGCTTTTAGTGTCACAAGTTGTATTTTAAAATCAATGCAAAATTACACTTCGAGCCAAAGCAGTGTGGCTAAGATAGGGGTGATGTGCTCATATCTCAGCCCTGGCTGCGGGATTCTGGATTAACTGGAGATTGTTGATGCACCTAGTTAAATATCCATACAGAAAGGAATTGCAATAATCTCACCGAGGTAACAAAAACATTTTCTCTGATTCATGTAGTGACCTTATATTTCTTATCTTGACAATAGTTCTGATTAAAAAAAGGCTATCCAAGTACTTCAATGAGCTTCAATCGAAAGCTTGGAATCAAATATTCACTTGGTGAAACAGAAAGGTCATCCAGACTTACTGTGTGATCAGAAAGCTTGCTTGCATGTTGCATGTGAGGTGTTAACAATATAATGACCTCATATCGTCCTGCTAACAGATATACCCCGACCTATAGACAATGCCTGCACTCTGTCACATACACACATTGTTCTCCAAAATATTTGTGTAATCCTATTGTAATTAACACACATTTACAGCTGCGTAAAGACATCAGTCACATGCAAAAGCTGCACAGAAATGCACTAGCTATAACATTAAACAGTGGGGGCAAATATATAGTAGTATGAATATTTAAAGTGCTACATGATCCTGGCAAACTCCAAAATATTTTCTCTTCTCAATCAGCTAATTTACCCAAAACTCCTGCAAAGGTTTCCTGAGCCTGGTCTCTCAGTCTGGTTTAGTAGGCTGGCACATAGTGCTGTATTCAAGCACATTAATGGAAATTTAAACGGAAGGAAAAAAACAGGAGAGGATTGTAAAACGAAGCCCATTCAAGAATTTGTGGGAGTTTTGAAATTAATGTTGTACCATTTTGTATTAAGATTTTGTATCCATCTGAAAAATTCTCTATCATGTAATATGCTGTGTTCTTTACAGGGTTACAAGTATTCTTCTGCAATTTTTTAAATTTCATTTTTAAATTATGTTTTGAAATTGCCAATGATTTTGCAAACATGATGAACATTCTTTTATTCATTTTTTATACTGCTTATCCTATACAGGGTAATGTGGGCCCTAACCCAGGAGACTTTGGCCATGAAACGGGATACACCCTGAACAGGGTGCCAAACCACTACAAGGCACACACTCACTCACATGCTCACTTACACACTGTAGACATTTTGGGAAGGTGAATTAGTCTAATCTGGAGAACATGCAAACTCCATACACCCACCCAAGGCGGGTATCGAACAACAATCTTGAAGGTGCATGATATTTTTTCTAACATAATAAAAATATATAACAAAATTTAATTTAACTAAAGATAATATGGTGTCTAAGACTTTTGCACAGAGCTGTATACACAATGTGGCTAACTAGATCCAATCTGCTGGATTTTCCACCCCTCACGATGAGGGTCATCTTCTTGATGGCACGATGCCATGAACTTCCACGTTGTTTGCTGACATTTTACTCTGACAGTTTGTTTGGGTTCTGTCTGATCTACTCTGTCTGTCTCCTGATTGACCTATTCTCATTCCTAATTATCTGTGAATTAAAAAAAATCATGTTTCATAGTCTTTCACGATGGGTTGGATCTTTTCAAACTCAACAAGCTGATTATCCTTTTGCATATTTGTGTATTTTGAATGTTTGCTGATTGCATGGGCTCTTGCCTGTTGAATGATCTTGCTTGTTAAATGCTGTTTTGGTTTTGTTTGCATACAGGTTCTCTTTAATAAAAGCATAAAACCTGTATAAAACATGCACCTGTCTCCACTTCATTAATAATAATAATAATAATAATAATAATAATAATAATACACACTCACTTAAATGCTTACACACTCTTTAACTCTTTGCCCATCTTTACTTCCGTCTCTGCCTCTTTAAGACATCCCTTTTATGGCTAATCATGTTACAGACCTGATGTCGATTGATTTGGCTGAATCTCTTCAAAATTTCTTGACTTTCAGTATTTTGTTGCCCCTGTGCCAACTTTATTATTTTTTTCAACAACCTGCAGCAGACATCAAATTTAAAATTAGCTCATTTTGTGCATAAAATTGTTACATTTTTCACAGTTTAAATATGTGTTATGTTATCTTTGTTCTATTGTGAATAAAATATTGACTTATATGATTTGAAATTGTTTTAGTTTTAATTTTATTAAAATTTCTGGAATTATGATTATAATAGCAATAATAATAAATATAGTTGCAGGCAATGATGAGCGGGCCCAAGCACCTGTGCCATCACCACCTGGGTGCATCGCACAACCTGTGTGCCTTTTGAGCACGCTAAGCCCCGGACACTGATGTCACTTAAAATGGCATAGGCTTGGGCCATAATAATAATCAAATCTTTAAGACCTAGTGTGTGCGTATGTAAGTGTGTGAGAAAGAGCAAGAGATTGCTGTTTTTCGTTGTAACTATCCTAATATTTTACCCTTTTAAATTGAGTCAACATATTTCCAAATGGTTCAGAATATATTTACATGAATATATTTACATCATCTACTATATATAAAGTAGATGTGCATATATTAAAATAAAATTTACATCTGGGTGGATACTGTGCAAATGGCAAATTCATATATTTCATCTACAGAAAAAAATAAATACTATTTCAAAATATGAGAAACAAAATCGAATATGTATGAATTCTCGATAATTATTTATTTTCAATATATCTAAATATATAATACATATTTCAAAATATGTATTTTAGAATATTACATTTACGTATGGGATTCAATATGATTTAAGCTTTTAAGGTAGTGTCAGGTATTGTGTCACATAAAATGTAATCTGAAAACTGTCCGCTCAGTATTCCTAGTTCAGTCCTTGGACGTTGCCTGAGTAACGTGATACATATTTCAAAATGTTCAAACACAATATTTTCATACACAATTAAATGTTTATTTATATATTTATATATTTATTTATAGTGTATATGGTATGCATATTTTGGCTTAAAGATATTGTAATAATTTGTGAAACGACGTTTTTATTGAGACGGGCTGTCCTTAAACGTCACTCGGGAAGGAAACGTCGTCATTTCCTGGTTGTGCTACTGACGTGGCTCACGCGGAGCTGTGACTAGCTGTGACTACTGACTGGCGGTGCTCAGGAGTTCAGTGGGGAAATTAAGACGTCGTCCATACGACGTTTGGGTCTCGTATATTTTACACGGTTTTTTTTTCTTACTTTGCTGTTTTATTAGTGTTTGTTTCGTTCTTCATAGTGCTTAAATTAAGTTTGCTTTGGTAAGATGTTGGACTTCTTTGCCATTTTCAGTAAAGGCGGTATAGTTTTGTGGTATTTTCAGGGAGCTGGCGTAACTGAATCTTTTACAGGCCCTGTAAACGCTCTCATCCGCTCAGTTATTCTTCAGGTAAGTTTCCACAGACAGCTGACATGTAAGATTTTAAGAGTAGAGAAATGATTTAATGCACAGTACCTTCGCGTACAGTTTCCCTCTTATAGAGTCTTGAAGTTATTGGACCACTATTCTTTCCAATAACTTAAGTGCTCTGTTTAATCAAACCTTACACGAATCGATCTCGCAAAAAGAGGATTTTTACGTTAAAAACATCTAGTTGTAGTATTAATGTTGTGAGTATAATACTTTCTCATGGTGTTAATTATGACTGGCCACATGTTGGAGATGCAAAAAGCAGTAAAGGCTGTATTTAGACCATGTTGCATAACACGAGGTGTCTTTGATAGTATTGATCTTTGTCTGATCGGAATCTTCCCCTATATACACTGATTAGCCATACGTTATGGCCACCTGCAGAATATCGAGTATGTCCACTTTTTGCTGCCAAAACAGCTCTGACCTTTCGAAGCATGGACTCTACTAGACCTCTATGTATGTTGTGGTATCTGGTTAACACCTTGAACTTGTTATTGAGTTCCTCAGACAATTCTTGGACCATTTTTGCATAATCCTGCTGAAAGAGGCCATCAGAGGATACGGTTTCTCTGTGTACATGGGGTGTACATGGTCAGCAACAATGTTTAGGTAGGTGGTATGTAACATTTATGTGAATGTCAAGGCACAAGGTTTCCCAGCAAAAAAAAAAAAAGCCCAAAGTATCACACTGCTGGCTTGCCTTCCCATAGTGCATCCAGTTGTCATCTCTTTCTTGGTTAAGTAGCACACATGCATCCGCATGATGTAAAGGAAAACTTGATTCATCGGACCAGGACAACTTTTCCTTTGCTTTGTGGTCTAGTTCTGATTCTCACATTCCTATTTTATTCACTTTTGGTGGTGGTCATGGGTCAGGATCAGCTCCCTGACTGCGTCAATGCATCACCATACACAACAAACAACCATGGATTATGTTGACATCAGAATCAGCCAGGGCACGAAATTACCTTTGTGACTCACCGACCAGGTTGGCAGTTAGATTGTAAAATTTCTACTATCAAGCATATTTTTACCAGTCAAAATAATAAATGGCATTTTCGTGCGACATACTCATTATTTTCAGTATGTTTTATTGAAATGTAAATGTAAACTCTAAAAGGAAGTTAGAGAAAAATTTGGTGCAGAAATAGTTTTATCAATTTATAATAGTTTTCCTAATTTAACTCCTCACTTTCTACTGTCTTTATTTCCAATGACAAATTAGTTTTCTGTTTTTGTCTTGTAAAATACTGAAAAGCTTATCACAACAACAGCACATCAAGCAGCTCAACTCTTGTTAGCCAGCCTCTTATCTCCAAAGCACAATTTCTCACAAAGCTTTGTTTTCCTGTTGTTCTAGAAGGGAATTTGCTAAACATGAGGCTCTACTGGGGTCTTGAAAATGCAACTTTTAAAAAATATATGTGCAGTGTGGTATTGCTGTTAACAAAGATTTTTATTTTTAAGGCATTTTTATATTGAAAGCGCTTTCCAACGTTTACTTTGGTGCTTTTTGAGAAGATTTTGGAAGTTAGTGTGGACCACTCCCAGTCAGTCATTCCCACTCCCATTTGTTTTATACAGTGTTTGGAGTCAGTGTGTGCTTATTCATATAAGCATAACTTTATGCTCATTTCCAAAAGGCATTTCAAATCACTGCTGTGGTTGGGTGATGGTCGACTTACAAGATTTAGCTCCTCTCTTTGTGGATTACACTTTATACACAAATAATTTATCTGTGCGTTGTTCATAAGTGACTATATGGTTTGTTGTGTTAAAGGTTTTGGCGGACGTTCCCCACATGGTTTTAACTTAGAAAAAAGGTATGTTTTGGCACTTCTGTAAGTTCTGTGTTTAATTTTTTTGCTGGTCCTCGCGGAAGCTCACGGACCTTGCAGAACTTTGCGGAACGTCGGGCGGTCACTCGCGGAGGCTCACATTGTCTAACACCGCATCTCATCATTTACAGCATTTTGCAATAGAAAAGCAGAGCATACTTTCTCCAGGAATTGTCTTGTTTATTTTTATTATTGTTTTATTATTGTGGTGATGATGATGATTAATAATAATAATCATAATATTGTTGTGGTTATTAACTGGTCCACTCTATGTCTAGAGGAGGCAGTGTGTGGACTTGCAGCAAGTGAGGAAAAAGTGCTAGCTAGGTCCCCCGCATTAGTTAGCAAGTTACTGGACGAGTTTTAAAACAAGGAAAAAAAATTTAAATGTCTAACATCATTAATTAATTAAGCACTGCCTTAGCAAATGTTCATTTTAATTGTCATTTAAGGACATTTGCTATGGACAGCACACAGGAGCACTGGTATGCACCTGATAGCACTGCAGGGCTGTGTTCAATGACAGGTGCTTGTGTAACATTCACGAGTGAACAACAGTTGAATGGATTAGTGAAATGTCATATGTTTTTGAGCGCTCTCATTATTGAACACACCTCTGCTGTACTATGGTGCGCTGGTATACTCTCAGACCAGGCAGATACTTGGGCACTCGCATCCAGATTAGAGCTGCACGATATTAGGAAAATATGCGATATTGTTGTTGAATATTGCGATAACGATATTTCTTGCGATATAACATTTC
>JAQMYG010000037.1:18612589-18627955 GCA_030014215.1 Clariallabes teugelsi
GCCGATTCCGATGCCAGATTTTTTTGTGGTATCGGCAGCATTTCCGATACCAGTATCGGAATCGGAACAACCCTAGTCATAATATATGTTTCAAGATACTGTACCATGCTCAATTTTTTGTTTCTCTCTCCCCAGCCTCAGGAACCCTGTTTTTGTGTAAGGAATCTGAATGTACTGGTGTAAAAAAAAAAAAAAAAATCAATAGGAGACATCAATATGAGTCCTGGGGAAACCTGGTGTTACCTGAACCAGGTGTCAATATGTCATACATATTATAAATACATCACTCAAATAATATACAGATAATCTTACACGGTTGTCTCTGTCTATCACCCAAATGAGGATGGGTTCCCTGTTGAGTCTGGTTCCTCTTAAGGTAAAGTAAGATCTGGGCAAATGTTTAGACTTTAAAATACACAACCAAGACAACAATTAAGAATAAAGAAACAAGAATTTATTGATCTCCTCTACAATACATGAAACTCCGCTACTTACACAAACACAAACAGTTTGGAGGGTGAAAGTGAATGGAGTTTTGAGAAAGTCCCCAAATTTCTAGTATTGGTTTCGTTTAAAGTTCTTGGTCACTTGGAAGACACGGTGGTGTTGCAGTGGCAAAAAGATGATTTCGAAGAGCACCCGCAAGAAAAAGTGAGTGAGCAAGCGACGGTACTGTTCGGACCTTGGGGGTTTGCAAATATGCATGAAAGTGTCTTGTGTGAAAGTGTCTTATATGCAATGTGCAAAAAAACTAAGTCCATAAGTGTCCATGAATGTCCAGAATGAGTGCAAAAAGACAAATGTCCATAAGTGTGTAATGTGCAAAAACATACATTCTTCATTTATTAAATTATTTATTTTCCCAAGTGGTTAGTCAAATTGCTGCTACAATTAGTTAAAATAAAAGGCCAAGAAAAGAGTGCAAATCAAACAGAATTTGGCTTGTAGGCTAATATGAATATGTTTAAAATGAAAGGTAATATATATTTTTTTTCTTCATATTTAACTTTTTTTTTTTAAATAAAGGGTTAAAACGGATAGGCTATAGGCATGGTTTAATATAATTTTTTAAAAAAAGGAAAGCTCAGGTGATAAAGCCAGGATTCGAACTGGAGTTTTCATGCACATAATACGGTCACTGTATCCGTTGAGCTGAAGCATCACATTCTAGGCCATGCCTTTTTGGTGAAGTTGTATTGTAGAGTTGGAAACAAAGCCGACAAAATGCCAGTCATTTTTTTATCCAAGTTTGTCATAATACATCCCACCAACATATAACATATGTTTGGGGTTAATAAAATCAGATTATAGAGCAATGTGTCCAATCACACACTCTCGGGAAAGTGAAATAGCTGCGGTTTGTTATGTCGTGGTGATACGGATTCTGCCGTTTTTTGCCATGGTCTAGGGGTGCTCAACGAATCCTCATAATCCGCCGAATCCTTGAACTCATGAACTGAATGTCCCAGATCTGGCTGTTTTACTACCCACGGTTCAGATTAATCAGATGAATCAGCACATTCTATTTTGAGTCTCTCACGTTTCTGACCATGCAGGAAGTTACTATGGAAGTGACAACTCAGTCAACAAAGAACATACATTCTTCATAATGCTAAATCAGTATGCCACGTATGCCAGTAGGGTAAATACATATAATTTTATATGATGTCTTTATGTTGTGTTTAACATGTTTATCCTAAACTTAGGAAGGGCATAACCCCTTTCTATAGATAAAGGTATGAATGAGTATGCAAGATATGGGATGTTTGGTATTAAATGAAAGTTGATGTAATTAAAGAGCATTGATGTGTATGAAAAGTTTGTCATATGAACCAGACTCATGTTAATACACTTTGTCTAAATTACTAAAACTCCACTGAGGTGGCCTTCCACGTGACAGACCAAACCACAGGTTAACGTATGCATCATCTGTTGGTTCGCCTCCAGCAAATCACAAGCGTTGCTGATTGGTTGGTGCGCTGAGGTTGAGATGACGTCTTTCAGGAAAGCCCTTCAGTGAGGCATTGGTTGCCTGGTTACCGATGGCGGCCCTCTAGAACAACTTCTGAGAGTTTCTTCGTTGCAGGACTAGAGTTCTGGGACAAAGTCTCGTTGAGCGTTCTTGAAAAGCGGATGACGCCAGCAGAGGTGGCGTAGCTCCCGCAAGGGCGGAAGCATGAGCTGCGAGGAAGTGGTCGAGCTTCGTTACCTTCCTACACCCATGACGAATCTGGTGTAAGGCTGCTTACCTTGGGTTTTTTACCTCATGGCGCGGGTCTCTGATTGTCCCAATCAGAGGTGGTTGTGGGCGTACCCACGCCTCGCATAGTTCCTCCTTTTCTGCATACATTAACCTATGGTTTGGTCCGTCACGTGGGAGGCCACCTCAGGGGAGTTTTAGTAGTGTATTAACATGAGTCCGGTTAGTCTGGTTATGCATCCCTTCATCTAACTCACTTCAGAATTTCTCCTTCTCTTCTAACTCACATCCTACCTGTGGGGCATAATTACTGACAACATTGCACATCACATCTTCAATTTCCAGCTTCAGACTCAACACCCTATCTGATACTCTTCAATTTTATGCAATGTTGCTTACAAATACTGCTCCATTCCTTTTTCTATCCACATCATGGTAAAACCACTTGAACACTGCTCCTAAGCTTCTAGCCTTGCTACCTTTCCGCCTGGTGTCCTGGACACATAGTATATCCAGCTTCCTTCTCTGCATCATGTCAGTCAACTCTGTTGCCTTCCCTGTCATCCCTGTCTTTTTTTTTTTTTTAAGATAACCTGAAAAAAAAAAAAACACCAAATAAGAGGAATAGTTTTTAGCTATTTATTTTTATTTCAATAGAAAATTATGAGCTGTAGAAACAAGAGTAAGCCTTGAACAAAACAAAAGAATAACAACAACAAAAAAAAGTATTCTGGAAGCTATAGAAAAACAATCAAAAACAAATATTACATTGCAATTTGAAACTTAAAACTTTAAACAGTAATTTTTGACTGTTACAACATTGATGCACAAGCAAAGTTGTGGAGGTTGGGACTGCCTTGCTTTATCATGTTATCCTTGGTGGAGAAGGATTACTCCCTATGTACCAAAACAAAGAGTCCCAGCATGCACAGAACAGCATACTGGGTAATAACAAAACAAATTATTTAGGATATAATGCCAACTTTAAAGGTACATAAACAATGTAATTTAATGCATCAAAGTCATGCATACCTTAAACTTAGGGTAGTCATTCATCAGAATTGTAACAATTCCTATGTAAGGCACAAACCTAAAGGGGGGAAATGATTAATAATGGTTGAACACCACATATAACAAGGTTTGTATGAAAGAACAAGAAAAAGCCTACCCTCTTGCTCTGCCCACCACATCCTTCTTCTCCAACCAATGCTGCCCTCTCTTGTATAAACCTCTGTCATCCACCGAGTTATTATCCCCTTTTGTCAGGAACTTGATGTCTCCATTTTCCCTAAAGAAGGAAAATACAAGCAACACATAGTTTACTAAATTTCTCTTTAATTTGTTGTAAAGATCAGAAACATTATACTACAGTAGATATTAATATCCTTTTTTTTTTTTAAAGAAAAGAAAAACATTTCATAAGAATGAAAATTCACAAAAATTACCTTAACTGGAAAAAACAAACCCCCTCACCCCCCCAAAAAAAGCAGAAACCAAAATAATGCACATAAAATTTACTCCAACATGTATGCCATCAACATAGTTTCATGAAGAAAAAAAAACAACCCTGATTTCTTCATACAAATGGAACCAAGCTGAGTACACACAAAATACACAGTACTGTGCAAAAAAGTCTTATTAGCTTTAATGTTCGAAAACATTTGTTGTTCTGGTAACTATCATACTTGCTCCTTCGTATTTTCATTCCCAGTTGTGCAATATAGGAATTTCTTTACAAGCATAAGAATACCATCTGTAATGTTAGGAGATGGCCTACAATGGGTACGGAAAGTATTCAGACCCCTTTAAATTTTCACTCTTTGTTATATTGCAACCATTTGCTAAAATCATTTAAGTTCATTTTTTCCCCCTCATTAATTTTTTCCCCACACAAGCACCCCATATTGACAGAAAAACAAATAATTGTTGACGCTTTTGCAGATTTATTAAAAAAGAAAAACTGACAATCACATGGTCCTAAGTATTCAGACCTGTTGCTCAGTATTTGATAGAAGCACCCTTTTGATCTAATACAGCCATGAGTCTTTTGGGGAAAGATGCAACAAGTTTTTCACCCCTGGATTTGGGGATACTCTGCCATTCCTCCTTGCAGATCCTCTCCAGTTCTGGCAGGTTGGATGGTAAATGTTGGTGGACAGCCATTTTTAGATCTCTCCAGAGATGCTCAATTGGGTTTAAGTCAGGGCTCTAGCTGGGCCATTCAAGAACAGTTACAGAGTTGTTGTGAAGCCACTACTTCGTTATTTTAGCTGTGTGCTTAGGGTCATTGTCTTGTTGGAAGGTAAACCTTCGGCCCAATCTGAGGTCCTGAGTTGTCCTGTCCCTGCAGCTGAAAAGCACCTCTACAGCATGATGCTGCCACCACCAAGCCATACTGTTGCGACTGTATTGGACAGGTGATGAGCAGTGGCTGGTTTTCTCCACACATACCGTTTAGAATTAAGGCCAAAAAGTTCTATCTTGGTCCCATCAGACCAGAGAATCTTAATTCTCACCATCTTGGAGTCCTTCAGGTGTTTCTTTAGCAAACTCCATGCGGGCTTTCATGTGTCTTGCACTGAGGAGGGTCTTCCGTCGGGAAAGCCATTTAAGAATTATGGAGGCCACTGTGCTCTTAGTGCCCTTAAATGCGGCAGAAATTTTTTGTAACCTTGGCCAGATCTGTGCCTTGCCACAATTCTGTCTCTGAGCTCTTCAGGCAGTTCCCTTTGACCTCCTGATTTTCATTTCTTTCAATATGGGGTGCTGTGTGTACATTAATGAGGGAAAAAAATTAAAAATGATTTTAGCAAATGGTGCAATATAACAAAGAGTGAAAAATTTAAGGGGGTCTTGAATACTTTCCATACCCACTGTACAACAACTCTAAAGCAGTTGCAGGAATTTATGACAAAAAGTGTTCATTGCGTGCATGTGACAACCATATCCCACATTCTCCACAAATGTTGCTTGTATGGAAAAAAAAAGAGAGAGAGACATTCCTCAAGAAAGGCCACATGCAGTCACAAGTGTGTGGTCAGATGAGACTAAAATTTAATTATTTGACCACAACACCAAACGATATATCTGGATGAAATCCAATACAGCTCACCATACAAATAACAATTCCTACAGTAAAGCATGGAGGTGGTAATATGTTATGTAATCATGTTATGAGGTGTTTCTCAGGATAAAAGGAAAATGGATAGGGTAAAATAGCGTCAATTTCTTGAGGAATTTGCCATCTGCCAGAAAGTTGTCAATGGGTAGAAGGTTTACCTTTCAACATGACAATGACTGAAAACTGACCACACAGTGGTTGGAGAAAAAAAGTAATGGTCCATGCAGCCCCACATCAGTTCCAACATGACAGTGTACCAGTGCACAAAGCAAGGTCCAAAGACATGGATGAGTGAGTTTGGTTTAGAAAAACGTGACTGGCCCTCAACCCGATAGAACACTTTTGAGATGAATTAGAGTGGAGGCTATGAGCCAGGTCTTCCTGTGGTGGCTCAGGGTGTTAAGGCTCTAAGTTACGGATCGGAAGATCGGCAGTTCGAATGATGAGTTGAAGCTGTTATTGCTGCAAAGGGTGAGCCAACATATTATTTTAACATATTGAACCCTACGGATTAAGAATTTGATGTGACTCAAGTTCATATGTATGTGAAGGCAGGCGAGCAAATACTTTTGGTAATATAGTGTATGGAAAGTATTTTATGATATGAAGAAAAAAAAATCAATAAAAAAAGTAAAAAATAAATACACCACTCAATATTGATTTTAACCATTTGAACAAGCACATTTGCATGTCAGATTTGTCCTTACATCAGACAAAATGAGTCTTATACGCTTTTGACATGAATTTACAATGTAAAGCATACCAGAAGTGGGGCACTAGAGATAACAGTTAGGTATGGTCACGGTCACATAATTTATAAGATGAATGTATATTTAGTGTAGAGTGCAAGCTGGGACTCCGGCAGGACTAATTATAACAGCATAACTAAAAGGAAGAGCCAGAAGGAAACACAGACATGAGGGCTCCCTGAGATGCCCTCAATCACCTTACCGTCAACAAACCTGAGTGTTCAATGAGAGTGGGGAAGACAGCATCTAAACATACCAGTTCACCGTAATACTCTACGTCCATGAGTCCCCCAGATCTGCTCCTTTACCTAAGGCAAATCTATTTACCAAAATACTTGGCAAAATAAATAGGTTTTTAGCCTAGATTTAAACACTGAGACTGTGTCTGAGTCCTGAACACTATTTGGAAGGCTATTCCATAACTTTGGGGCTTTGTAGGAAAAAGCTCTGCCTCCTGCTGTAGTTTTCATAATACACGGAACTGACAAGCAGCCTGCATCCTTTGATTGAAGTAGGCATGGCGGATCGTAAGACACTAGCAGTTCACTTAAATCAATACAGAATTTCACAGGGAGCCAATGAAGTGAAGATAAGATAGGGGTGATGTGCTCGTATCTTCTGATTCTAGTGAGGACTCTCGCTGCTGCATTCTGAACTAACAACCAGACAGTAAGGCGTTACAACAGTCCAACCTAGAGGTGAAAAAAGCATGAACTAGTTTTTCTGCATAGTTTAGTGACAATATATTCCTTAACTTGCCAATATTTCTGAGGTGAAAGAATGCTATCCTGGTGATATTGTCTACATGAGCTTCAAATGAAAGTCTGGAATCTATAATCACACCGAGGTCTTTCACTGATGCACTTGATGAAACAGAAAGGCCATCTAAAGTTACAGTGTGATCTAAAATCTTGCTTCTAGCTGCATGCTGTCCTATGACTAGAACTACTGTCTTATCAGGATTTAGCAGAAGGAAGTTAATTAGCATCAAGTCTCTTATATCCTTTACGCATTGCTCAACTATAGCAAGCTGGTTTTTCTCATCTGGTTTTGCTGAGATGTATAACTGTGTCGTCAGCATAACAATAAAAACTAATACCATGCTTACAGATTATGTTGCCCTAAGGAAGCATGTAAAGGGAAAAAAGCAGTGGCCCTAAAACCGAACCCTGTGGAACCATTTCAACGTCTGACCCCACAGAATCACAATTTAAATCTACATACTGATAGCGATCCATTTTCGCTCTGTGCTCCGTTCTTGTCTCTAGACCGCAACTTCTCACAGCCGCAACCATCAAAAATCAGACTGCCACCCAAATACCAGCATAATCAATCAGAAAGAATGAAAGTAGTTTAATTTTTAAAAATGCATTTTTAGAGCCAATCGATCGTCAGTTTCATGCTCAATCGTCACTGATGGGTTCGAGTAATCGATTAATCGAGTACTCGTGCACATCCTAAAAAAGGCCTCAATTTTATTATTTAAAAAATTCATGAAGTCCTCACTATTGCACAATGTTGTTGTGGAGATTTCTGCAGTGGTCTTATTTCTGGTTAATTTGGCTATGGTATTAAATAAAAATCTAGGATTATTTTTGTTATTTTCTATAAGAGTGAAGAGATACGTTGATCTAGCTACACTAAGAGCTTTTCTATACTTCAGGATGCTCTCCTTCCATGCTATTTGAAATACTAACAATTTGCCATTTGCATTCTGAGCGATCTGTTTTAAAGCGCGCGTGTGATCGTTATACCAGGGAGCGAGTTTCTTATCTCCAATTATTTTTCTTTTAACTGGAGCTACAATATCTAAGGTATAACGGAATGTCGACTCTAAATATTCAGTCGCCTGATCAAGTTCTGTGGGGTCAGACGGCGATCCAATCAAAGTTTGTAACACTGGGAGATTAACATCAACTACCACATAGAGCTTTATCAGTAATGTACCATCCCAGGTGCCCCACTTCTGGTTGGAGATCTCGTCACATGGATGCCCCGTGTGTCTCTTTGGGATGCGTCTGGTGGCTGGGGACGGTTTCACTCTACCATGAAGACGGTTCTGGCCTCGACTGATGTTGACAGCGTTTCTCTGAGGACTTGACTTGGCTGCAGCCGCTCGATAGTTCAGGACTGGAATTTCCTACGTCTACCTTAGCCTCCAATAACTACCTGGACTCCATATTAACATCAACAATTATGCTGAACTGCCTGCCACCTAACACAGTATGAATGCAGAACAATTCCTGCTTCCTGATTCACCCAGATGAGGATGGGTTCCCCTCTGAGTCCGGTTCCTCTCAAGGTTTCTACCTATTGCCATCTCAGGGAGTTTTTCCTTGCCACTGTCGCCCTTGGCTTGCTCATCAGGGACTATCTGACCATTTTGATTCATACACATTCACATTCCATACAAACTTAAATAATTCTTTTGATTGTGTAAAGCTGCTTTGCGACAACGACAATTGTTAAAAGCGCTATACAAATAAAATTTAATTGAAGTGAATTAAAGCATACGAATCCACTTGACTAAATCTTTCCCCACACTGCCATAATGTGGCCAAAAACCACAACCGTTCCTAAGGAAATACATTTTTACACGTCAAATGTAGCGGTGTTGCCTGGGCACCATTTTGTATCAGAGCCGTTTTCCACTGTATTGGACTTTGTTTTGTTAAGGATTTTCTGAAATGAGGATTATTCACCATCAGGACAGATTTACAAGACAGCCATTTTTTATCAGCGTGGTTCCGGACTGATTCATTGAAACTGGTGAAGCAGACTAATTTCTCCTGCACCCCTACACACAATATATTTAACGTTGGACATTTTATACATTCACTTACACCCTGAAAATATTGTACATACAAATATTAACAAATTGTATTAATATCTGGTGCACTGTCTGTGAAGGTTCTCAGTCATCCAGTTGAGGTTGTCTGGAAGTTGGGTCATGTCAACTGGATGACTTCTTAGTTTAGTAGAAACATTTTACTACTCATCCAAGTAGCTTCTTCAGTCTAAGGTAAATTGAAAAGTTCCTCGTATTTAAGTCCTCCAAAGTCAAAGGGTCCTCCCCTATCTGAAATGGCTTGTAATGTGAACAATGGAGAAGGTGAGAATAGAAGGGAGGGTCATTAGAGAGTAGAGGGGAGGGAGCTGTTATGG
This sequence comes from Clariallabes teugelsi, assembly GCA_030014215.1. Classification (NCBI taxonomy): domain Eukaryota; kingdom Metazoa; phylum Chordata; class Actinopteri; order Siluriformes; family Clariidae; genus Clariallabes; species Clariallabes teugelsi. The sequence continues at coordinate 18,621,825 of JAQMYG010000037.1, forward strand.
AGTCAATAGAGAGAGATTAGAGAGAGCCGTTAAGGCTTTTTATTTTGATGATTATGAAGCTAATGAAAACAAAATTTATAATCTCAATTTTAATATTGTAAATACATAAATAAAATAAATAAGAAAAATCTATATTTGAGACTCACAGTGTCGCACTCTAATCAGCTAATTAACTCACATGCAAAGGTTTCCTGAGACTTTAAATGGTCTCACAGTCTGGTTCAAGAAGCGAACTGTTTCCAAGCACATTAATGGAAATGGTGCATGAACAACAAGGATAACCGCAGCCTTGAGAGGATGGTAAACCAAGTCCATCCAAGAGTTTGGGGGAGATTCACAAGGAGTAGACTACAGCTGGAGTCAGTGCTTCAAGAGCCACCACACATAGACGTAAAACAAGTCATGGGCTACTGTTGCATTCCTTGTGTCAAGTCACTCTTCAACCAGAGACAACGTCAGAGCCGTATTACTTAAGGAATGGACTGTTGCTCAATGGGCCAAAGTCCTCTCTTCAGAGAAAAGTAAATTTTGCATATCATTTGAAAATCAAGGTCCCACATTCTGGAGGAAGAAAGTAGAGCCACAAAATCCAAATTGCTTGAGGTTCAGTGTAAAGATTGCACAGTCAGTGGAAATCTGGGGAGATCTGGGGAGCCATGCCATCTGCTAGCTTTTTATCCAGTCCAAGGTCAGTACAGCCATCTACCAGGAAGTTTTAGAGCACTTCATGTATCCCTTTGCTGACCAGCTTTATGGAGAACCTGATTTAATTTTAAGCAGGACTTGGCACTTGCCCACACTGCAAAATGTACCAATAACTGATTTAAGAACCATGGCTCTGTGGGGTATTGTGAAGAGGAAGATGAAGCTGAAGGCCCACGGCAGCTGAAGGCCACCATCAGAGTGATCTGGGCTTCCATAACACCTAAGCAGTGCCACAGACTGATCGCCTCCATGCCACTCCGCCCCGCTGCAGTAATTCATATAAAGGTCCCGACCAACTATTGAGTGCTGTACATGCTATATTTCTTTTCCAGTAGTCCAACATTTCTGTGTTAAAAATCTTTTTTTTTTATTGGTCTTAAGTAACATCCTTATTTTCTGAGATACTGAATTTTGGGTTTTTATTAGCTGTTAGCCATAATCATCAAAATGAAAAGAAATAAACACTTGAAATATATATCAGTCTGTGTGTAATGAATCTATATAATATATGAGTTTCACTTTTTGATTTGGATAATGGAAATATATCACCTTTTCAATAATATTCTAATTTATTGAGATGCACCTGTATAAACTATTTAACTATTTTATTTAAATGCAATAAGTGAACTGTAAAATTTGTTAGTTGTATTCAGGTTGTATGTTGGTTGTTTTGGTCAGGTCCTTTTTTCTATTAACAACTTTCGATCGCTTTCTGCACTCATCTTTTCCCTAGTGTTCCACACTGCTTCTGTTCTTTTGTGTGTGTCATTTTGGGGATCTAAGAGTACACTGCGTAGACCACAAAGGCTGAACTGAAATGAGACAGTCTGATCTGTAGAGCCAAACTGCCATTGGTCATCATTGTATAATGCTTAACAAGGTTTCATAAAAACTTTACTGTACATAATTTAATTAAATCCTTGGGCAGTACTTGGATATTTGCCTGAAAAACATATGCCATAATTTTTTTTTAAAAAGTTGAGTATAAGTGAAGATATGAGTAGTTATGTACCAGAATATGTCACAGCATCTAGAGTCCCCCCCACTAATTTAACGCTTTTTCCCTTAAGGTGGATGTGTCTATATGCGTCACTTAACAGAGCCAATCAAGGTGATAGTTTACCACTTATAAACAGAGTATGTGGAAGACACACAAATTACTGTAATGCACCTACAAGCCACCACATTCCTGAAGAAACAGAAACAAAAGCATCTCACAGCATGGCTTACTCCAAAAAAAGGAAAGTAGACTATGAAAACTGAACCTTCAAAAAGATACATAGACAGATCAACGCATGTTATTCTACCTGTGAGAAGTTAAAAACCAGTTGTCTCATACATTCTGTGACCGTTGCGTGCATAACAAGCAGTAATGTGTCACTAATGGGGTAAAGCATGGGTTTTTAGAGCAAACAGCTCATACCACAGCAGTCTGAGGAGAGGGCATGTAAAATAACAGAAAAATACCAAACTTCCCCCTCCTAGCTGCCTGAAGTTTATCCTCCAACATAAATGAAATTAAAATGTTGAGCAATGTTATGAACAGTTATGTGCCGGATTTAATAATCTACTTTCAAATAAGCTAAAACTAATAAGCTACTTGCACCTGTACCAATAAATATTAAATAAAAAAGCTAAACTGAATATTTTTACTGCGATTACTTAATATTTTTACAGATGAAATAACAGTGATTAGATTGGAGATCACTTTTCTTTTCTCATCTCTGATTCACTCTCTGATTAACAGTGTATTTAGCTGTATAAACAGTGTATTTGGCTGACGACAAAAGCAGTACAACTTAGTATAAACAAGTAAAATTTTGTAAAGTTGATTATCTGTGTATTACGACGGTTCTGACATACAGAAAGATAGGCAGATGTACGTGGGGTACATCTTGAAATATTATCATTAATGATTACATTAAATCTTCTTTTTAGCTTTAACCATTTAACTATTTCTACAAACTCTTTTCCCCTTTCCATTTTGTAATTTAAAAAATATATATTCTCAGGTCCTGCAACTGTCTCTTCCGGTCTCTTCCCCGCTCATGAAGAATCTTGGGATAGGTCTGCATTTTAAAGGGCTTTCAAAATATGTCAGTCTTAGTCACAATGCTAAGAAATAATCAACCCCCGAAGAATGTGACTCTTGAATTGAGACAATGATGGTTATTTAAACATATAAGTTATGGGAAATAATCGAATTGACATGAGTACATATCTGTGAAGATTCTCAGTATCTACGTTTCACAACTCAAAGTAGCTTCTTCAGTCTATGGTAAGTTGGCAAGTTCCTCGTATTAAAGTCTCAAAGGTCAAAGTATCCACCCCTATCTGAAAAGGCTCAGTATGTAAACCATGGAGACGGTCAGAATAAAAGGGAGGTCGTTAGAAAGTAGGGGGTAGAGAGCTGTTAGGAAAATAATCGAGAGAAAACAGGGAAGGTGTAACAATCAAAGAGAGTAAGGAGAGTTCTTAAGTTTGGCTTTCTTTGTGGACGTGTGAAGAGCTTTTGTTCTTCCTTGGGATGGATGGAAGGGCAGCATGAAAAATAGGAGACAGTTTATGTCTAAGACCTCCACCTCAGCTGACAGAATAATTTTCTACCGGCACATAGGCTTCTTTCGCCCCCCTCTCCTCAATGTCCAAAATGTAGACATTTTCATCTTCCTGTGTATCCTTTAGGTGAAGGTATGCTGATCCTGGCCTTGGGGTGTTGCTCCTTCTGTTTATGAAGAGGTTGTTTTGTCTCCCCAATGTAGAGCTCTGAACAATCTTCACTGCACTGAACCACATATATTATATTGATTTTCCTTTGTTTTGGTGTGTGCTCTTTGAGGTGGATGAGTCTCTGTCTTCGTGTGTTGGTAGATTTTAAGTGAACTGGAATGTTGTGCTTTTCAAAATTCCTTTTTAGCTTTTCTGACACTCCAGTCACATATGAAATGATAAGATTTTTCTGTTACCTCTAGGTCTCTGCTCTCTCAGTCACCCTTCTTTTGGGTCTGGAAGCTATTTTGACGACATCCCACTTAGGATATCCAAAGGTTTTGAGCGCTGCCTTCAGATGCTTGTTCCTTCTGTTTAGCTTCAGTGGAGGTGGGGGTGTTCTCTGCCCTGTGGTAACACTTAATGTGTGTGGCAATGGGTGGTGGGAATCAAAATGAATGTATTGGTTTGTGTGTAGCTTTACTGTAAACTACTGTTTTTAGTTTCCCCATCTTTCCCTATGAGAACTGCACAGTCCAGGAAAGCCTGTCTTTCTAACGGCTTTTATGGCATCAGTGGTGTGGATGCTGGTAAAGCGTGATGATCAAAAGGAAAATGAAACCATGGTTTCCTTAGCATCCAATTTTAGACTGACCTTGGAAACAAATTGTTTGAATTCGGGATATGGTGGTCTGTGTGTCCCAAAAGTGGTGCCAGAATAGTTTTCAAGTATTAAGCAATGTTGTATGTTACATTGAAGATGCTACTTGAAGAAACTGTTCTCATGCTACAGCATTTACTGATGTATATTCAACAGTATTTTAAGAGAATACAGTGCAAGGAAGAGAGACACAGCACCAGAGGTAACCACAATCAATGTGATACCTCTCCAACTACAAGTCGATATCAAACCTTCCCTTTATCTTCAAGAACCTAGAAAAGGTAGTAGCGCAACAGCTATGTTCATATCTACAAAAGAATAGCATACACAAAATGTATTAGTCAGGATTTAGGCCTCATCACAGCACTTGTTAAAGTAGTAAATTACTTCCTGCTGGTCTCTGATCAGAGTTGTGTCTCTTTGTTTGTGTTACTTTTCCTTAGTGCACTTTTGGCACCATTGATCATAGTATTCTATTTCATAGACTAGAAAATGTAGGAGGAATTAAGAGAACGGCCCTCTCCTGGCTCAGAGTCTATTTGACTGATCATTATCAGTTTGTAGATTTAAATGCTGAATATTCTGCATGTTCTCAAGTAAAGATTGTTGTTCCACAGGTTTTGGTTTTAGGCCCATGGCTATTTTCTCTTTACATGCTACCTTTGAGCAACATAATTCGTAAGCATGGTATTCTGTTATGCTAATGACACACAGGTATATGTCTCAGCAAAGCCAGATAAGAAAATCCAGCTTAATAAAGTAGAGCAATGTGTAAAGGACATAAGAGACTGGATGCTAATCAACTTTCTTCTGCTTTATTCTGAGAAGATACAAGTACTGGTACTAGAACCACATGCAGCTAGAAGTAAGCTTTCTGAACACACTTACACTGGGTGACCTTTCTGTTTCATCATGTACAACAGTAAAAGACCTTGGTGTGATTATAGATTCCAGTCTTTCATTTGAAGCTCATGTAGATAATATTACGAGGATAGCATTTGTTCATCTCAGAAATATTGCCAAAATAAGGAATATATTGCCACTTAACAATGCAGAAAAAGTACTTCATGCTTTTATCACCTCTCAGTCGGATTATTGTAATGCCTTACTGTCTGGTTGTTCAACTAGGTGCAGAAACAAGCTCCAGTTAGTCCAAAATGTAGTAGCAAAAGTCCTAACTAGAATCAGAAGATATGAGAAGATATCAGCTTTAGCTTATCCAAACTTCATTAGCTCCCAGTAAAATTTCAAAGCCCCAAGGTTATGGAATAGCCTTCCAATTAATGTTCGGGACTCAGACACAGTCTCAATGTTTAAGTCTAGGCTTAAACCACTATTTATTTAGCCAAGCGTTTTTGTCAATAGATTTGCCTTAGGTAAAGGAGCAGATTTGGGGGACTCAGGAACATGAAGTATTATGGTGAACTGGTACTCAGATTTGTTGACAGAGGAGTGACTGGTTGCTTTACTTCCCAGGGAGCCCTCATGTTTTCTTTTGGCTCTCACTTTTTAGTTATGCTGCCATAGTAAGTCCTACCAGAGTCCCTGCTTGCACTCTGCACTACATATACAATCACCTTATACATTATGTGACTGTAACCATACTTAACGGTTATCTCTCTCGCTCTCTCTCTCTCTTCTCTCTCCTTCTGTGTCTCGCAGTCAAGCTGTCATGCTGCTCCTGAGATGTCATTGATCCGAAAAAGTGAAGCAGGTATATTTATATTTTTCAAACTATACGCTTACTTCTGCAACCATTAACCATGTTTGGCATATAATAAATTATGTCTTTGCCCTTGGTATAGTGATATTCATTGATGCAGGCTTTTGAGCCCACCATCATTACTGAGCATGAGTCCATCATAAGGGTCTTCAAATGCCTTTAATGGGTATTAAAGAATGAGATTGCTCTGTTACATCACACAAACTAGCCTAAGCTGTTAAGTAGGGATGCGACGATACCACTTTTTTGGAAACCAAGTACAAGTACGAGTACTTGAATTTCAGTACTCGCCGATACCGATACCGAGTACTTAATAAAAACATGATTTAAATT
>JAQMYG010000037.1:18842667-18859516 GCA_030014215.1 Clariallabes teugelsi
TCTCCACATCATTGCATTCAGTTTTTATTCACAATTTGTTTAGTGTCCCAACTTTTTTGGAATCCGGTTTGTATTATAAACAGCAGTGCACAAATACAATTAAGATCTGAAAGTATCATAAATTTTAAAGTTTCAATTATTGGAAGGCAGCTTCTTATATTCTTTTTTCATGTAGATTATAAAGAACCTGAAACCACAAGAAAGGCCTATGCTTGATTAAAGAGCAAAACTTTTCCATTTCTTAACTAGCATCAAGGGGTTCTCACAAATGCTGAAATGCTTAACTAAAATGTGACTGTCCTACTATGCATACTCATCATCATGTGCAGCACATGGAACAAAGTTGGTTCAGCAAATAAATTGAAACTCTGCACTGAACATTTTTTAATAAAAACAGTCACTTTTTATTTGACAAGGCAAACTTGGCTACTCATTTGTAAGAAGTGAGGGCATGCATTTCTTTTCTTCATTGCTTTAAATATACATGTTTCTGCATTTTTAAAAGACAATTGATTCCTCTCATCATCCTCTTATCATCATAGTTGCTTACTGTCAGCCCCCATACATGTAAGATAAAACTTGGGCAACCTCAGCCAGAGCTGGAAACAGTTCTTTATTTCTTTCTTCATTATTGTGTGTGTGATAATGGCTTAATCTTTTTACTCTCTGCAGAATAAGGCTGGAGCTTTTTGTGCACTTCTGCTATAGGTAGTTGACTGAGGGTCGACTTACAAGAATTGTCTTTTGTGTCATCCAAATAGTATCAGTTAATGTGATTGGCCAGATGAGGGATAACCGTTCTGTAAAAATTAAGTGATTACCAACCAATTTTGATCGGCAGCCGATCGATCAGAGCACCCGTAATCTTTTTTTTTTTTTTTTTTTTTTTTTTTTTTAAATCCCCTCTCTGAACAAAAGAGACGGGTTACAAATATCTGTTACTAACAGTGAAGTTACTGTAACTAATTTCACTCATAAAGCACCATCTATGGCAAATTGATTTTTTCCCTAACAATATTGGAAAAACCAGTCTGTTCTCAAATTCTGATGGTCACTCATCTTCTTAAAGGAAATTGTTCACATTGATTGCTCATGATAATGTTTAGTGACATGAGTGTCAGACTAGTTTATTAACGGCTCTACATACAAGTACAGCCTTCTTAAATAAAATATGGCTTACGCAAGAAGAGTTAAGAGAGCTTAGGCTGTGCTGCACAACATGACAACTTGCAATTCTCAGGTTGCAAATCTTTACCACAACATTATTTAAAAATGAAATAAGCCAATGTGCATTAGTTATTTATGGGTATTGTGTGGGTGGTAACCAGGCATTAGAAGAAGCTTTTTTGTGCACACTCCATTTCCTGGATTGAGTGTGCCGGCATACTTTCACTCTGGAATCCATGCAACGTTTAAATTTTTTCCATGCTAGTTTTCAATACAAAATACATATGCGATTATCAATAGCCCCTTTCAGACATGCACTCCTTTCCATAAATGTACAGAAAGCTGACTTGATGTCTGAATCTGCTCATTCCATAAAAGTACTCCAGAAACTATACTAGGACAGCACTAGATACTTTTCCATAAGCTAGCTCACATGATTAAGCCTCCTCTCAAGGAAGCATTATCTGAATTCCTGATTTTCAATACAGACACATGAAAAACAAAAGCAGGGTGCTCCAAAGTCATGGATTTTTTTTTTTTTTTATTTGACCCAGGTTAAGAGAGAAAATGGCAAATATCACACACATACCATTACCGCAAGTAGTCGTGTGCGTGCCTGACCAAAGGAGGGAATGAGGAATATTTACTTAAAAGCTAAGGTTTTATGCCCTGATGAAGCCTGAAATGCTACATACCCCATGTCTGAAAAGGGCTTAAGACAGTGAGTAACAACTGTGGTAAACAATCATTATATCAACTAATGATTTAATTCAACTCAGAGAATTTGAGGGTTTAAAGCGTATTACTTGACAACCATCCTGATTGATCCACTTGTTTTGGACATACTCTCGGTCACTGTCATTTATCCCAGCATGGTATGCTAGTGCTGCAATACCTGCCCTCTGAAGACCATCTGCCATGTTGTCACAGTCATTCCGTGACAGGCAGTACACAATTCCTGAGTCATCTGTGTGTAAAGAAGTTAACTGATTTAATGTTGCAAAATAAATAAAAACAAAAACATTATATACTACTTTATTAATAAGCTTTAAATGCATCATACTCACGTGGATAGTTTTTTTTTATCCAGTTAATACAGTCTTCATCAACTTTCTTGGGTTTTTTAGGTAATACAGAATATTTAAGGTTGTGCCTGTTGAAGCTCATTGAAAATCTAGGGTAAAAGCAAAGATCATGATTTGCAGACATGCATCAAGACTCTTCCCATAAGATTTTGCTTTTGATATAGGCTCCAAAAAACCTTTGTAAGAAACTTTGGACAAGGGCATCCTCAAATGTACAATAGATACATATGGAAAATGTGTTCTGTAATTATAAAGACAATAATGCATGTCTTTGCATGAACATTCATTTAACACACTAGAAACAATCTGACGAGTATAAAACTGTGACCACAATCCAGTGCCATGCAGAAAAGCATTTCCCACCAAAGAGACTCACACTTTTGGACGAGTCATAGCCAGCTGGTTAAGGATGTCCTTCTGAACACGAGGTGTTGCTGTGGCCGTCAGTGCCATGATAGGAACTTTGGGAAACCTCTGGCGAAGTTCATGCAACCGCTTATAGTCTGGCCTAAAGTCATGTCCCCACTACAAAAAGCACAGGATTAAACAAGCACTATAGCAGATAGGTCAGAGTGCGAACTAGTGCTTTTTATAATCACAAATAGTGTATGTACAACATGAAAGGTGCACAAAATTTAAAAAGAAATTAATAAATCAACAAAAGACTTAAAATGTGCAAAATAAATCTTGTCTACCTGGCTGACACAGTGTGCCTCATCAATGACAAAACGAGCAAGCAGACCTCGCTCATACAGATTCTGCAGAGCACTGATCATCCTCCCACTTGCACAGATCTTGGGGGATACATGCAGACAGGTAGAAGCATCAAACAAGCATTAAAAATCTGCTTCAAAGGATTAATTTCAAAGCAGCAGGTCATGTTTTGAAAGCTAGAGCATCTTATTAAGTAAGAACAAACAGCATAAATTCTATTTGGTTTCTACTAATATATGTTTGCTCTATTTATTTGGCTGTAGTATCATGAGTAGCTAGAGTCCAGGCACACACATTATAATATTAAATATTAAACCTTTTCAGGCGTGGCATAAAGCAATTTGATAACAGGATCATTTTTAGCAAGCTGCATATAGATTCTGCCAGCCTCATAGTCGTTTTTTTCCCCAGATAAGCTAATAGCAGGGACCTAAACAAAAAACAAACAAACAACAAATCACATTAAGTCACAAACCATTATAATATAGCCAATATGGTATTTTTAAAGAAGATTCTTTAAAGAGAAGTTTACATCTAAAGCTGTAAGCTTCTGGACCTGATCCACAATAAGGGAACGAAGTGGAGAGATCACAAGAGTCACACCATCAGAAACACAGGCAGGTAGCTGATAGCAAAGACTTTTTCCCCCTCCTATATAGGGATTAAATTGCAAAATAATCCATTATTTGGTGAAATGGATTTATATACAAAGATTTTCACACAATGCAGCCGAATAAAATATGTATCCTTATGTTCATTTGCACCAGTGATTACTTCTTAATTTAGCGCAGACCACTCTGTCTGACTAGAGGTTGTTAAGGATTGCATCTCTCAATACATGACACTGAACAAATCTGAAATAATACTAATCAAGTGTGTTAATATTCGTAACTAGCACTCCAGCTGAAAAACAAACCTGTAGGCATTAGCACAAATGTGTCCTCTCCTAGTAGAGTAGCATTGATGGCTTCCAGCTGATTCAGCCTGAACTGATGAAGACCAAACTTTTTATGGAAAATTTTCATCATCTCTGGAGAGTGGGGAAAGCTGAAGCCCCGGAAGTGGTCATGTGCTGGATGTCTTGATGTAAACTCTACATAAACACATTGCATTATTTTAGCATTACAGACTACTAGCATTTAAAGTGTACCTATTATGCTCCCTTTTTCAACAAGTCTTACATGTTTCCAAAATGTGTCTGTTAATGTTTCAATGTAAATGCAACAGTGGAATTTTTAATGTCACTCCCTATCTAAAAGTATTGATTCAGTGTCTACAGCTTTATGAACTGTCCCCAAAGGCGTTTTTGTGAAACGGCATTTTCCCATGTATGAACATGAACTGGAAATGGGTGAGGAAAGGGAGAAAAAAAAAAAAAAAAAAGTGTGTGTGGATGCAAGAGGGTTAATTTATGATGCTGTCCTCAAAAACAACTAAGAGGTGCAATGACTACCCAACAACTACCCATTCTTTTAGTTCCTGTGAAACAGACAGATTTAGCTCCATATCACCTGCAATTTAAGATTAATATCGCAAAACAATACTCAAACATACAAATACAAAACAAAATCGAGACCCAATGGAAATATTGCTACTAAAACTATTATTTTGTTCCACACCAGTTTTATTATACTTTCAGATGAATCTTCAATATTACTAGCCCGAATATTAATCTTGCTTCTGGGTGAAATGCAAACTAATTTTAGAAACACCAGCATTCACAATGTGCTTAAATTCAACCAAATAGCTTAACAAACTTGATGAACTTAGTAACTTATTTTTAAAAATAAATAAATAAATAAAAAATTTGCACAGCTTCATCTGAAGTTGATTCACAGTCAGGCAGAATAAAGCCAATTAATAAATAATAACCACTGTTTGTTAACTTCCTCAGAAGCTGGCATTAAATAGCTTGGCGTTCTTGTTTATAGTCAACAACAGTATTTACCTTGTCTTGCTTTTGCCATGCTGTAGCTCTCTTAAAAAGGTTCTAGCTAATAACACAACTGTGTACACAATAACAAAATGTGTGAAGCTGAGCCACAAGTTAAAGAAGGCTCTTAGTAAATTCACCTCTTCCTGTCAGCAAAAACAAAACAATCATGAATAATGCAACAATTTGTACATGTTTATGAAAAAAAAAAGTTTGGCAAACTTGAAGAATAAAGATGTGTTTTTTTTTTTTTTTTTTTTCCACGTTTTTGCTTATACACATACAGTACACTAGATGGCCATTAAAAAGTCAGTTATGCATAATAGGTCCCCTTGGATAGCACAAAGGAAAACACTGAGAAAGAAATGTATTGTATGTATAGAACTTATAACTACTTACCAGGTTTAGTAGGATTTACAACAACCGTAGGAGCAGCACCACTCTTTTTATCACAAAAGTCTGAGAATCCTCCTTCACAAAATGTGATATCATTCTCAATAAAGTCATCAATATCATAGTCCCCTGTGCAGTAGACATCAATATCATCTAATTTTTTGTGATCTTGTAAGCCAGCCACATCAACTAATGTTTTGCTGTTCACAGTCTTTCCGTCAACCTCCATTGGATTCTTAGGAAAAACATGTACCACTTTCTCGTGATTCACAGTCTGACCATTTGACAGATTAAAGGACAGACTCGAGGAACATTCTCCTGATTGAATGTTTACATTACTATTGTTCAAACCTGAGATAATTTCCATGTGTTGATATAATGTATAGTCTAAATCTTTTAAGTTACTATTGTTGTTATCCTGGGGCATAACAGATGCAGTGGATTTACTGAGCTGAATGTGTGCAGATGAACGGTGGCCCTTGGTTGTGACACCAGAAACTGTTTTATGAAGCGGCCTGGAATGAAGGTTGATTTCTCCATTTGACTCCCACTTTTCCAACAGTGCAGCATCAGCAATAATCCTATTCCTAGGGAAACCATAACATATTTAAGATTCTTACAAAATGTATTCAACTATGTTGATTTGATTAGCTGAAGTAAGACTGCTAAGACTCACATGTAATAAAATGTTAGCTGCTAATTATTTTACCTGTGAGCTCTCAGTAAAAGCAATTCAGTGCCACAAGTAAGGGATACAAGTTCATGTTCAGGGACTGTGTCCAGCAGACAGCAAATAGACTCCATAATACTGAGGAGGTCATCATCAAACCCTAAACAGATGAACAGATTTAGTCACACAATCTATTACACCATCACACGACCTGAAAAAAAGGATTGGGGTATAAATTAAACTAGAAAAGAAACGAACAATTGACCTTTTTTTTTTTTTTTTTTAATCTTTAACTTACATATGTTTGTATTTGAGGTACTATTCACAGAGTGGCAAAAAATGTAATACATCAGGATTTTTTAAATCATAACTGAATCACAATACAAATAGAATTGGCACATACAGTACGAGTCAAAAGTTTGGGACTATCCTTCAGCTGTTTTTCTTTCTTTTTATTATTTTCAATGATGTACATTTATACTGAAGACATTCAAACTACGAAAGAATTTTGTTTACTACATAATCAAACAGTGTTAACATAATCCAATAGTGTTAATGCACACTCATGGCACATTCATGAAAGTCTCTCATCTGATTCATGAGGTAGTCAACAAGAATGGTTTTCAATTCAGTTTTGACAGTATCAAGGCAATTAATTGATTATTAATTTAAATAATCTATAGTTAAATTAATTATAATTTTTGCAGACCTATTAGTTCTATTAAAATAGTTTTTTATTTACCTTTAGGTGTTTAGCAAACGCTTTGAAGTTTTCATCCTTACAAAGTTTACAATGTTACTAACCATAAATACCATCAGTCAAACCCGTTTATTTTATTTTTTTTTAGGGGGTTAATTAAAATTTTAATGAAGTGTTCACCTTTATCTTCATTGTTAGTTACCACATGCATAAAAAAATCCTACGTTTAAAACCTGTTAGTGAGTTATTGAGTACATGTGCAATCTGTAATCCGATAAATCAATTAAATAATCAATAGAATAATCTGTTCAAAGTAGTCGTTGCAGCCCTAGTGTCCAAACTTTTGACTGGTACTCTAGGTATCATGATACTATTGGTTGGTCCGTGACAGACTGTCATTGATCAGGGCAAACATAAATCTTCAACCCGAAATATTTAGGAGCCAAAATGTGACCTTTTCATACCGTAACCAGGTCAAAAATACAAACAAAAGGTCAAAATTTTGTAAAAATAGAAATGTACGATGATCTGTTTTCTTGTAGTGTTTTACATAACTTATTTTTGTATTTCATATATTTCATGATTAAATACTCATTACTGTAGTGTGTCCACATTCATTTAAATGGATATTTCATGACATTTTAGATTGAATAAATATTTTTTTAATTACTGTTAAAACAAAGTATGTTATTTATTATGTTGTATAGTTAAGAAAAATTAACAATTAACAGTGCCATTTTGCAGGGCTCTAGGTGACAACTAAAATGGTCGCCAATGCGCTTAAATGCACTTAAAGTTTTTATTTTACCCAAAAGCAGATGGTGACATTAACAACTGCGTAATAGTACAGAAGGGCTGCGTTCAATTACGAGAGCGCTCAAAAACTCATTACACTGTTCACCTGTTTTGCAAGCGTCTTATGTTCACAAGCTCTCTCTTCATTTGAATGCAAATGCAGTGGAACCTTGAAGTGCATGTGGGTAAAAAAATTATAATGTGGTTGCGTAAATATGCACACTCAAACTAAAACTTTGTTGAAGCACCTTTTGATGTGTTTGCTGTGCTCTCGGTTGGGCCATTCCAAAATTTTTTCTTCTTCTGGTGAAACCATTCTTTTGTTTATTTGGATGTATGCTTTGGGTCACCATCATGCTGAAAAATTTAATTCCTCTTCATATTTAGCTTTCTGGGAGAAGCCTGAAGGTATTGTGCAAATAATGACTGGTATTTGAAACTGTTCATAAGTAACTCCCCCTTGACTTAGAACCCAGTTCCAGCTGAAGAAAAAGACCCCCAAAGCATGATGCTGCCACCACCATGCTTCAATCAGGATATAGTGTTCTTTCGGTGCCAAACATACGTTTTGGAATTTTGGCCAAAAAGTTCGACCTTGGTTTCATCAGACCATAACACATTTTCCTGACATGCTCTTGGGAGACTTCAAATGTGTTTTTGCAAAATTTAGTCATGTATGGATGTTTTTCTTCTCCCTAACCTATATCTTAGACAAATGAAGAATAGTGTAGATTGCTGTCACATGTACTACACAGCCAGTACTTGCCAGACATTCCTAAAGCTCCTTTAAGTGTTGATGTAGGCCTCTTGGTAGTCTCCCTGATCAGTTTTCTTCTCATCTATTCATAACTTTTTAAGGGACATCCAGTAAGGTAACTGTTGCATCATATTTTCTCTACATTAATAGTAACAAAGACCTTGTTTTTTGAATGACACAAAAGCAGATGGTGACATTTTTAACTAAGCTGAATATGATGTTTAATTTATCCTAGTGGTAAACAAACAATCTAAAAAATTTAAAAGGCATGAAAAAAGGGAACTTAAGTTTATATGTGAGGATTTGGGGCAAAAACTTCTTAAAACAGTTCATTCTGACAACATACACTTAATAATTGAATGCCAAAAGTAAAAATAGGCAGGATAGGCAAAGACTTTGCAATCTGTTTCTGTTGATGTGGCATAAGGTATTCTGGTGTACCCAAGTTCAACCATGTAAATGCTCATTTATTCATAGCTTAATTTGAATGAATAACAGCAGTTAAAAATCTGAATGTATTAAGTAATAGAATAAGGTCTATGAGGCTGCTAAAATCCTTGGCTACACATAAAAAAATTGATAACTACAAATGAAATGACAAAAAAATTTTACCCCCCCTCCCCCCCCAAAAAAAATCATTGATATCTATGATGTCTAAATTATTCCAATTATGATCACTGTCTGCATATCCAACAAACAGATCTGCAGATCTTGACAAACAGATACCTGACTGCATTCAATACAGCATAATTAATTCTTAAAATAAAAAAGATATAAACACACGTAAAACAAAACACATAATGAATAAAGGGTGACGCTGACCTGTTGAACAATTGGAATTCCCATGACTTTTGTCAGTAGGCTTAATGCCATCGGCAGATTTCCTGTTTTCACACTCACTTAGTAATGACTTGTCTTTAACTGAAATTAGATGATTTGCTGTGTTGATGGGGGCTTCACCATCTGTATGTCTTGACTCGGCACATGCCTGAAGAGCATCAAGATTTTGTGTTGAAACAAAGCCACCATTGTCGGACACTTCGAAACATTCCAATATGGATAAATCTCCATTCTCAGTGGTCTTAGTTCCAGCAAGTTTAGGTGAAAAATCTGGTCTTGCTCCTGTTCCTTTCACCGTAGTTTGAAAACCATCAAAGGGGCTGCAATTTTCCAAGACATCAGCAGACAAGATGCGATTTTCAGCTAATCCAAAAACTTTGCCATTTATATCTGGGAGTTTGGTGTTTTGGTTGTTTGGTTTATTCAATCTGCTGATGAAAGGCTTTACAAGGCTAGCTTTGCTCACTGTGTTGGTTACTGGGTTAAAAGTCTGTGACTTGACCTTGTCTTTGGGCAGAAGCTAAACGAAAATGAAAGAGACAAAAATTTTAAAGTGTTCTCTTCTGCATTTTCTTTTAATACTTCTGTGGAAGAGATGGACGCTACCTTACCTTTTGAGGCATTTCATCGATGGAACTGCATGGACTAGACGTCTTTTTAAAGCAAAATACCCTAAAAATGAAGGAAGAGAACATATACGTTAATATAAAGAGACAGGTACATGCATGTGTGTATATAGAAATGTACGTTATATTGGCAAATGTATTCGTTTGCATGTCTTCATATGCATATGAACTAGAGTAACATCCTATTCATAATGCATAGTGTTTAATATGATGTTGGCCCACCCGTAGCAGCTATAACAGCTTTAACTCTTCAGGGAAGGCTTTCCACAAGATTTAGGAATGTGTTTATGGGAATTTTTGCCCATTCTTCCACAAGCGCATTTGTGACGTCAGACACTGATGTTGAACAAGAAGGCCTGGTTCACAGTCTCAGCTCTAATTCATCCCGAAGGTGTTCTATCGACTTGAGGTCAGGAATCTGTTAGTCAAGTTCTTCAACACCAAACTCGTTTATCCATGTCTTTATTGACCCATCAGAGCAACTTGGGCTTCCATAACACATCAGAATTGCCACAGACGGATGGCCTCCATGCCATCCTTGCTACAGTTATTTATGCAAAGGGAGCCCGGATCAAATATTGAGTGCTCTACATGTTCATACTTTTCAGTAGTCCAACATTTCTATGTTAAAAATCTCTCTCTCTTTTATTTATTGGTCTTAAGTAATATTCACATAGTATACACACACACTAATATGCACACAGTATGTCACTAAAGTAAGTACACCCTTCTAATTTCAGCAAACATTTTGGTATATCTTCTCAAAGGACAATACTATAAAAATGAAAATTGGATATATTTTTGGTTTATTTTAGCTTAATAGGGTTCAGATCTGGAGACATACTTGGCTTCACCTTCCTGAGCAAGGCAGTTGACAAACTGAACACCATCTGACCCAAACAAGTTTATCTTAGTCTCATCAGACCACAGGACATGGTTCCAGTAATTCATGCTCATGGACAGGTTGTCTTCAGCAAACTGTTAGCAGGCTTTCTTGTGAGCCAGCTTCAGAAAAACTTCCTTCTGGGATGACGGCCATGCAAACCAACTAGAAGGAAACAGGAAGCGGCTAATACTCACTCACTCACTCATCGTCTACACCGCTTTATCGTGTATTCAGGGTCACAGGGACCTGGAGTCTATCCCAGGAGGCTTAGGACACAATGCGGGGTACATCCTGGACAGGGTGCCAATCCATCGTAGGGCACACACATATACATACACACACGGTCATTTACACACTACGGGCAATTTGGGAATGCCAATTAGCCTAACCTACATGTCTTTAGACTGTGGGAGGAAACTGGAATATCTGGAGGAGACCCACCAAGCACGGGGAGAACATGCAAGATGCACACAGAGACGGGAATCGAGCCTGGCCAGAAATCGAACCCAGACCCTGGAGATGCAAGGCGACGGTGCTAACCGCTATACCACCCGTACCACCAAGTGGCTAATACCTTCTGTGTAAATTAACTGATGTATATCAAACCATAGCTCTATTTTAAGAGAAGATGGACATGACTCCTGTGAATCTCAGGAATAGCTGGCAGCAGCGAATGTTTTTTCTTTTTGCAGATAGTTGGCTATGTATCAGATTTGGACTGTCTGAACAGAACCAGCCCTTCTTGTACCAACATCAATGACAATCAAAATTGCTGAGATCACATTTTTTTCCCCTTCAGCTTAATGTTTAAAGTAAATATTGACACTCTTGATCTGCATTCGAATTATTTAATTTATGTATTTATTTATTGAATGAGCTGCAACCAAATAACTGGCCGATTAGCCATCTGCGTACGTGCGTTCCTAAGAAACTGGGCCGTGTGTATACGTTAGTACTTCTGCACACAACACAAAATGAAAACCATGCCATGATAGGTTTATAGGCAGTAACTACCCCCAAATAAACTTACCCAAGCTTTGATTTGGGCAAAGACTTGCGTCGTACGGCTGAGCTGCTGTGTCGCTCGAGCTGCTCTTTTAAATTGTTCTGAGGAAGTGAAGTCATCGCGCGGGAAGCGACTAAACGTACGCGTAAAAGAGAATGAATGGGCTTGCACGATAACTATATGACAGAAAATACGACTTAAATAAAGGGATGGAGATATATAAATTACATAAATTATTATTAAATTACTGACAACTTTAACGTTTTTTTTTTTTTTTTGCTAACTGGCTACTGTTCTTTTCACTGATGCAAACATAATCACTCACGATCATAAATGTATTATTCTGAACCGAAAAGACCGGCAAAAATTATAGGAAAAGCATCCTATTGCAAAAATAACCGAAACAACAAGCGTGGTTATCCGCGTTTTCTGACCAAGTTCTTCTTATTACTTTTTTTGTTTGTTTTATGGTGGTTTGCAAACAACTTAATGGTGCATTACTGCCACCGACTGGACTGGAGTGCACATGGGGGAGGAGTATTGGAGAAAGCAGGTTTAACGAACTCGAGCAGAATAGTGCACAAGGAGGGGGGGGGACTTATATTTATATATACACACTATTGCCAAAAATATTTCCTCGCCTGCCTTGAATTGAGTAAAATCCAATTCTTAATTTATAGGGTTTAGTATAATAGCAGCTTCTGGGGTTTATATGGTTTAATATAACAGCTTCAACTCTTCTGGGAAGGTTTTCCACAAGGCTTTATTATTATTATTATTATTATTATTATTATTATTATTATGAAAAGGTGAGAAGAAATGAAAGTATACAACAAGTAAAGGAACTCTTATGCATCCAACTTTCAATAAGCCAGGGAGATACAAAAATAAATAAATAATAATAATAATAATAATAATAATAATAATAATAATAATAAGGTTTTATTCATATATAAACAGTGTAAAGCTTACACAAAGTTTTCACAGCTTTTTGATTAGAGTAATCTGCTACAGATTCAACACACTGTTTAATATTAACATTCAACTAAAAAAGACTTGGCAGTTTCCTTACAACTTTTGATTTATGAATATAGAATTTGGCCAAAATCAGAATCAAGTTAATTAATTACATCTGAGAGCAATAATTCCTTCCAGTGGTGACAAAAGCAAACAAAACAATTTTCCACTGTAGTGTAAACTGAGGGTAAATTTTATCAATAATAAAACGGGATAATTTCCTCTATAGCTGTTTCGTATGTGGGCAGGATAAAAACAGGTGTGCCAAAGTTTCTCTAGAATCTTTGCAAAATGTGCAGTCACATTTCAATGCCCTTCTTGAGTCTCTGTAAGTAGTGATTAGTTGGGTAAAATCTGTGCAGCATTTTAAATGAGATCTCTCTGACTTTATTGGTTTAAAAAACTTATTTGGTAGTAGCCAAACCGTGTTTCAATCTATATCACCTACAAAGCCAGACCAATACGATACAGCAGGAGGAATACATAAAATATCTTGTTGAAACAAAGAAAGAATAAACTTATTTTGGTTTTTAAGTCATCCTGAAAAAAAGCTTTCCTAGTGACTGCCTCCATTACATCCAACAATAAATAGTGACTGCTGTTCTCTAAACCTTTGAAAAGGGAGATGATCCCTGCTGGTATGGCATCAAAAACTATTGAAAACTCTTTTGGAAAAACAGGAAAACCATAGACCTGGATAAATTCACTATAATTGTAAAGCTGACTATTTTGATTAAAAAGTTGACTAACCAAGTGAATATTATTATCAAGCCACCGTTGAAAGTAAAGGGTTTTGTTTTTGTATAATACATGCCTGTTGTTCTAGATAAAAAATATATGAGGAGTAAAGTTGTGCTTATAAATTAGAGACCCAGCCAGCAGCATTTGTTTGTGAAAGCAAGAAATTTTAACAGGGATTTTATCAATATTATAATTACATAACAATAAGAAATTTTGACCACCTACATGGGAGAAAATGCAATTAGGAATAAAATCCCATAATGAAGTTGGACTCTTAGAAAAAATTCTGATCCAATTAGTCTTAAAGGTGTAATTCAAGGTTGTAAAGTCCAAAAAGTTGAGGCCTCCATTACTGCACTCATTCATCATAACAGATTTCTTCAAATAACGAGTTCGGTTTTTCCACATAAAGTTAAACAGTACCTTATCTATCATTTTGCATATTTGGTGATCCACATGTAATGACAGTGCAGTATATGTTAATCTAGAAATGTCCTCAGCTTTTGAAAGTAGAACTTTTTAAAGAGATGTCTCTTAGTAGCCACTGATGAAATTTTTTCTTTGTTTTTTCATTGACTGGGCTAACTTTTTTTTTTTTTTTTTTTAAACATCTCTGCTTTTCATCTTTGTCTATAACTACTCCTAAGTGGGTAACAGTATTTTTTTACAGGAATGCTGAAAATAGTATCAACATCACAGTTTTAATAGTTAATAATTCACATTTCTTTAGATTTAAACAAAGACCAGATGCTTTGGTAAATAACTCCAATACTTTAATAGCTACAGGAATCTAAGAGCCGAGGGCTGTGTCATCTGCCAACTGACTAATGATCATAGTTCTTCCTGCAATAGAAATACCTTGCAAATTAGAGCATTTGATATGCTAAAAAATAATACTAAACAACCTTTCGTCAAACTCAATCTCGACAGTTTTATTGCCCCTTATATTGCTTTTTTATGACCTTTTATGACCTTTTATGACCTGGAGGTTCGATAAAAGGGGGGTGTAACGATGCTTATGCATTAGACATCGTTGAATTTTTTATGTTGTTGCGAGAAGTTGATTGTTTTCTTTTATTAGTATTATTATCATTATTATCAGTGAAAATTAATGCTTATGAGGGTATAATTTCGGAGTTGCCTTTGACGGCTGTGTATGAGTCGTCTTTAACTAGAGCTCCGAAGAAACGTGTTATGTATCTGCGTCGGACTCAGCGACCACTGCGTGAATCGCTTCGGGAGGAGATGAGTCTGGATCACGGGCGCAAGTGGGGATTTGTGTTTAAGTACTTGGACAGGGAGATGTTTTTTACCAACTGGAGAGCGGTGAAACTTTAACACTTGTGTTGAAAAAACAACGATCACATCAAACGATTGGGGTGTGTTGAGCTTGCTGGTTTTTAATCTACTTAAAGAAAAGAAGGAGAATAAAGGATCCTTACCAGAGAGTGAGAACTTAAATCTCTGGGACGAGTTTGAAGAAGAAGAAGAAATTCGTGTGGATGAAACAACAACAATGGTAACAAAGACTGTGGTGCAAAACGAATCTAAGAAGAAAAGACTAATGAGAATAATATGGGAGACAAAAGCCGCAGCTATGGTTAAATGGTTTTACCATGTGAGCTGGGGATTAACCAGCGAGAACGAGCCTGAGGGATCGGTGACCGTGGAGCACTTCAACACAGAGTGTGGTGTTTTTCACCCGACTCTGTCCCTATCGACGCCTGGATCAGAATGCACGAAGTTTTCGGGGGGGCGAATCACAGGACTTTTCCACAGGAGTCGTGATTGGAGGGATCAGCTCGTGATGAGACACGCTCTCTTCTTCTAGCTCCGCCTCTTCTTCAGGCGGTTAGTTTAAATCCCTCTAGTTCACAGCTTCGACACATCCGGCTCGTTATCCGAATTTATGTCAACGGTGTCATGGCGAGCGACTCAGCACAAGCCTCTGTGCCTTCAACAATGTCTGAAAGTCAGCCGTGTGATTGGGAGGGCTGCGAGTGCGCGACGGTTACGCTGCGTCACAGTGATGAGACAGACGGATGGCTTTCTCGTTTTCATATGGACGCGATAAAAACTGTGGTGACAAGGCTGTTGTCTATAGTCGTGTATCGCTACCGAGAGGAAACCTGCTACGGTTGTATCGTAGACCATCCTAGTCAGAAACACCACGAGTGTCTGTGGGGTTTTACGGACCAATTTTTCCAAGATAACTTTGAAGAAGTGCGGAGGAGACTCTGGACCGATTGTTTTATTCCGTCCATTCTGCGTTCTCTGGAAGCGTGCAGTCTGTCTCCAGCGGATGAAGGTAAACTGCGCGGGGTGTCCGAGACCTATCTACATGAGTTGAGAACCACCGAGGACGTCGAAGAGACACTTATACAGATACAGAGAGCGTTAACCGGAGAGGACGATACTATGCCTAAGAAGAGAAACTTGGAAAAAGTTGTGAACATACGGGAACGACGTCTGAAGAAGAAGATGGGTAACTGCCTGCGAAAATGGAGCTCATATGCGCACGAGTATCTGGTGATCAGCGAGATGCAGAGACTGGTGGTTAAGATAATCGAAAACAAAGTCGATGACGTTTTAAAGTTTAAATCCGATTTCATGTGTGTAACTGATGAGGTAAAGAGATTTGAAGAAATTCTGTGTATTATTAAATCTGTAACCGGTTCTGCAAACTGGGACGAGCTTGTGCAGGCAATATTACAGATGAACGAGAATTCCCCAGTCATTACCTTCTGTAAGATTATTGATGTTTTGAATGAGAAAGAAATGAGCATGCATCATATGTTTACACTTTATGCATTGTTTGTAGATATTATGGTTATTTTTATAAAAACCAATCATTCTGTAGACGTTGTTAGCGACTTGCGAAAAATTCATGATGCTGTTTTGTGTAGAAATGCCAATGTTTTGTACAATGTCTGACAGTCACAAGTTTTGAAAGTAATCACCCGCTGCTATTAGTATTACTATTATGAATGAGTCTTTTTTCGTGTATAATGTTTTTATATATAAAAAAAAAAATAAAGTGAGTTTAACCAAAATAAAGGATATTCTTTTTTTCAACCCTCAAACATCAAGTCACATGTAAACAAACACCCCAAGTGTAAACACACTTCCTAAACGAAGGACAAGCCTAAAAGGGTCATAAAACAGACACTTCCTAATTAAGCACTTCACAGTGACTGAGACCATCGGGTCATAAAACACTTTTCTGCGTCAAATTAAACAGATCATAAAACTCACACACCTTAAACGACAATAGTATAGTGAGATACATCACAGAGAGTGAGTCTTAGTCATAAACACTCATTCAGATCAAGAATAAAGTTAATCGGATAGAGAGATGTCTCGAAACCTCAATGGGTTGATGAAAAAAATATATTACGATCCTTCACATCCCGCCAGTTTCGGAGGGGTGCAGAGGCTGCATAAGGCAAGGCAAGGCAAGTTTATTTGTATAGCACATTTCATACACAATGGTAATTCAAAGTGCTTTACATAGAAGAA
>JAQMYG010000037.1:19041981-19053699 GCA_030014215.1 Clariallabes teugelsi
CACTCTCTCCACTGGGCTCTCGTTGATGATGGGGGTCTGGTAGTTCCTCTCCTGCTTAGTGCTGAAGTCCACTATCAGCTCCTTTGTCTTGCTGAGGACAATTTCAACCATTTGGATGTGCATTTTTATACATGTTCACATATATTATCATAATAGAATGGCTTAGTCTTTGAAACCATGTTGTTTGCCATTTTCTGTTTCATTTCCCATTATTTGGTTTTGGTTTGGCTTCAGGTCCAGGGCCACACGGTTTCGCTGGATCCAAAACTTCTATGGTGAGCAAGATGACTGGGCCTTAGACAATATCTACATTGGACAACAGTGTCCTCTAATGTGCTATGGACATGGCTGGTGTGACCATGGTCACTGCAGGTCAGTCTTCTTTAGACTATTAGATAAACAGATAAATAATTATGAATGTTGAAAAAGCCTTAAAAATCTTTTTTAATAACAACTGTTTATTTCTCCTTTGCTTTCTTCTCTCTCTGTCCTCAGATGCGATGATGGCTTTTCTGGTATAGATTGCCAGCCTACCTTACCGCTGTCCACCAGTTTACTGTCAGACTTTGAGTTCCTTGAAGATCTAAGAACCACATGGCAGGAGGTTATTGGTGGGGAGGTGGTGACCCCTGACCAGGGTTGTGGTGTTGTATCATCTGGATCTTCTTTGTATTTTAGCAAGGTGTGCAATGAATGTTCACAAACAATATTAAGATAAAATAGCTTTTATGTTAATTGGGTCAACTGTAAAAGTTTTGGAAAATATGATTTAAAATTTGTTTTTAAAATTATATTTGAACAGGCTGGACTAAGACAACTAGTGAGCTTGAACATGGATACAGAATGGGCAGAGTTTGTGCAATTCTACCTCCGTGTGGGTGGTGACAGGGTGGAGTGTAACCAACCTGACAGCAGAGATGAGGGAGTGCTTCTACAATATAGTAACAATGGTGGAATTAGCTGGGGTCTAATCGCCGAACTGTACTTCACTGACTTTACCAAGCCTAGGTGAGAGAAGAGTGTTTTAGAAATCCCAGTATTAGTTTGATAATGATTATTTGCAGTAGATTTTTTTTGTCTTTCTTTTATTCTGTCTCAACAGGTTTGCCCATTATGAGTTACCACTAGCTGCTAAGACACTCTGTACACAGTTCCGCTGGTGGCAACCCCTTCACTCAGGTGAGGGGTATGATCAGTGGGCTATTGATGATATAATTATTTTCTCAGAGAAGGAGAAACACATCATTCCAGTGGTTAATCCTACTCTTCCTCAGGTAAATGACAAATGGATGAACAAATATAAAGACAAATAATATGCATGTATGTAGGTATGTACACAACCAATCAAACATTTGTTAACATCTTCTAATTTCTTCTAATGGTCTTTTCTGATGTTTGTTTCTTTCTATACTGAAATAAACAGTTTTATGTCAATTCCTTATATTTAATTATATTAATTTATATTTAATTCCTTCCATACTCCTGAAGGAATTCAACATACGCAATAATTTTCTCAGATCAGTTGATATTGAGATTTGTGTGCTACTTATGCTTTGTAAAGCCTTCATAACAGCTCTAATCAGAGACACTGTGATTTTTGAGGCTGGCAACTCCAAATAAGCTTCTCTTCTGCAGTAGAGGTTTTGGAACAGCTTACCTTCATGTTTTTAACTGATTGTTATTTTTGTTTTTTGTTATTTAATTACGTGTGTGTATGCAGAGGTGGGTAATAACGAGTTACATTTACTTGAGTAACTTTTTGGAAAAAAAAAACCCTTATAAGTAGTTTTACTGCACCATACTACATTTCCTTTTACTTGAGTAGATTTGTGAAGAAGAAACGGTACTATTACTCCACTACATTTGGCTACACTCGACTCGTTACTTTTCTAACCATTTATTCTACACATGCAGCCAGTGGATCAACCACATGACTGTTTCACCAATCAGACATGGCAACAATAATCACATGACTCCGTTTGAACAATCAGCCACAGTTATAATAACCACATGCAGTCTCATGACCACACACAAACTGACGGTATAGCAGGAAAAAAATCTTCAGCCGTGGTAGACAGGGAATGAAAACATAAAATTAGCAGAGGGATCTTTCTCCAGTGTTACAACAGAAGAGGATGAACACACCTGCCCTCATATACAAAGCATGTTTCGCGTGAAGAAAGTGAAAGTGTGCAAGTGTGGGTCAGGAGAAGTGTCCAGAAGGCATGATGACATGAAGACGGTGGGCTGTAGCAGTGGCAGGCTGAGAATGTGGGCATGTAGCAGCGGCAGTAATCTTTAACAGCGTGTCCACATTGAGAAATGAGGGGCCAATCACCGGTTGCTGGCAGTAGGGGCAGGCTGAAGTTGAAATCAGGAGAGCCAGCATGACGTTTGCAGTCTGGAAGCGGCAGGCAAGAATTTAAGGCATAGTATGTCCAGAATTTGATGCAAGGAAGCATATGTGGCTGTCACAACTCCTAGACTAGAGCTCTGCAGGGAACAGTCCTGGCTCCATTACGCTTCACCATCTTCACGGCAGACTTCATGTTCAGCCCAACAACCTGCCACCTGTACTTTTCCTATGACTTGGCCTGATCATGGAGGATGACAACAGGTGGCACAAGGGCTAATTCAGAACTTTGTGGACTGGTGCAAACAGGGCTGCTTCCAGATAAATGCGGGGTAGACAAATGAACTTGTCGTGGACTTCCGCTGCACAAACACACTTCTCTATTACAAGTGAATATTCAGGGAAGAGACATTACAGAGTGAACTCCTATAAATACCTGGGTATTCATCTAAACAGCAAACTGGACTAGACAGCCAACACTGATGGAATCTATAAGAAAGGACAAAGCAGACTCTTTCTGTCTTTTGGAGTGCAGGGAGCACTATTGAAGAACTTTTGTTATTTTTGATGAAACTGGCTTTCATGAAGACCTTCTCATGAAGGCATGATCAAAACTTACCTTTGCTTACCAGCCTCAAAAATCACCAATTAACAGCACCTAGGATTAGAGTTATTATGAAGGCTTTACAGATCATAAGCTGCGATTGCTTTGCATATTTTGGACACCTTCAGCATTGCTTTCTAACATGGAGTGGAAGTGTGTATATATACTGTGTATATATATATATATATACATACATACACAGGGGAACCTTGGATTGTGAGCATAATTAGTTCCGGAAGCGTGCTTGTATATCAAAACACTCATCAATCAAACCGAATTTCCCGAGAAGTAATAATGAAAACTCAGATTATAAATGAATAAATGAATATAATGAATAAATACATAACAATAATTAATACAAGATATAGAAATAAAACAAATTAACCTGCACTTTACCTTTGAAAAAAGTACAGTGGAACCTTGGATTATGAGCATAATTCATTCTGGAAGTGGGCTCGTATTCCAAAATACTCGTAAAGCAAATTAAATTTTTTCATAAGAAACAATGGAAACTCAAATTATTACATTAAAAACAAAGTAAAAATAAATCGCGACAGATAAGTGTTTCTGTTTGTGCGAGCAAACGCTGTGTATGTATGTGTGTGAATCTAAAGTAAGCTCCCCTCTCCCCCTTCTCGTCTTACACAGTTACCCTTCCTCCAATCTTTGCACACACACGCACGCACACAACAGAAACACTGTTTTATCGGAACAATAATCAAGAAATCTCTCTAATGACACTTTATTGAGCTACACACTAACAGAATCACTGCTGTAAATTAAAAATAAAACAAATTAACCTGCACTTTACCTTTGAAAAGAATCGCGTCAGAGCAGTGTTTCTGTGTAGAGCAGACAGAAAGAGTGTGTGTGTCTGTGAAGTACACACACACATACAGACACAAAATAAAATATGTTTTATGCGCACACATGTGGTCACAGTGTTATAGTAAACAGTACACGCGTGCATGGATGTCGATTATACCAGTAAGAGACGCGCACTAAGATCCAGCAGGGAAGACGATTACCCACAATTCCACAGCACAAGAGAGAGAAAAAAATGTTGGTTCAGTTGTGATCATGTGATGCTTAGCGTCAAAACAAGAAGCAGCACAAGAGAGAGAAAAAAACGTTGGCTCTGGTGTGATCACATGATGCTCAGCGTCAAAACAAGAAGCGATTGCGTGATACATGATACACAGTACTCATAAACCAAGACTTGTTTGTTTTCCAAGTCAAAATTTATTAAAAATCTTTGGTCGTCTTGCGGAACACTTGCAAACCGCGTTACTCGCAATCCAAGGTTTCACTGTAAAAATAAATCCTGACAGATACGTTTTTCTGTTAGCATTTGTGTATGTGTGCCCACCCACATTCTGTGTACATGTGTGTTTGTGCACATGTGCACTGTGTATGTGTGTTCGTGTGTGTGAAGCTAAAGTAAGAGGAGAGGAGGAATGGCACCCCCTCCCTCCTCTTGTCTTACACAGTAACCCTTCCTCCTCTCTTATTTAAAAGGGTGATCACCCACACACACACACACTAACGGAAACACTGCCTTATTACTTGACACTCGCTGCTGTAAAGTAAAAATAAAACAAATTAACCTGCACATTACCTTTGAAATGAAGTGCAGACAGAGCAGTATTTACATTAGTGTGTGTGTGTGTGTGTGTGTGTGTGTGCGTGTGTGTGTGTGTAAGAAGAAGGGGTGTGTGTGTGAAGGCGAGAGGAGGAGGGCTGTGTGAAGGTGAGAGGAGGGGGGGGAAGGGGCATGGTGTCCAATTACTTGCGCGTGCACACACCAACAGACTCGTGCAGGCTGAGAGAGGGAGAGAGAAAATAGATCTTTAATCTCTCTAGAGACTTGCTTTTGCTTTACACGCGTACACATGTGTGTTATAATAAACAGTACATGCATTAATTCTAAAAAAAATTTTATCATCTTGCGGAACACTTGCAAACCGGGTTATCCGAGGTTACCGTAGAACCTCAGATAACCCGGTTACACATCTGGGTCACTGTCCCGAATGTGGGAAAGACAGTGAAGGTGGACTCATTAGAGAACAATACATGTTTCACATTGTCCACAGCCCAAGATTTTTGCTGCTAGCACCATTGAAACCAATGTTTGGCACTGGCACAAGTAACCAAAGATTTGGCTATAGCAGCCTAGCCATGTACATTAACTCTGCGGAGCTCCTGACGAACAGTTTTGGTGGAATCAGGAGAGTTGAGGTACACATTTAATTCTGCAGTCAGTTGTGGGCAGCTGTGGTTTTATGTTTTTTGGATACAATCCGGGTTAGCACCCGAACATCCCTTTCAGACAGCTTGCTCTTGCGTCCACAGTTACTCCTGTTGGATGTGGTTTATCCTTCTTGGGGGTATGCTGACATTACCCTGGATACCGTGGCTCTTGATATATCAAAAAAGACTTGCTGTCTTGGTCACAGATGCGCCACCAAGACACGCATCAACAATTTGTCTATTGCCATTTCATCTGAGGCTATAACTCCATCGCTGACCCCCTCATGGCCATGACATCCCCCAAGACCTGATTCACGTGGTACCAGGAATCCAAAAAGAGCATTTACTGAGCTCAAGAAGCGATTCATGTCCGCCCCTGTCCTCACCATTCCAGACCAGTCACCACAATTTATTGTGGAGGTCGACGCTTCTAGCACAGGGGTCAGGGGGCATCCTTTCCCAGAGGTTTATACACAATAACAAGCTGCACCTCTGCTCATTTTTTTCTCACCATTTAACCCCTGCCGATGCAAACTATGGCATTAGAGATCAAGAGCTCCTGGCCATTAAGCTTGCCCTGGAGGAGTAGAGACGTTGGTTAGAAGGGACGGAGATCCCACTCCTGGTCTGGACCAACCACAAGAACCTGGAATACCTACAGAGCACCAAAAGGCTAAACCCTCGCCTGGCTTGTGGTCACTTTTCTTTGTCAGGTTCAACTTCACCCTCTCCTATTGCCCAGATCAAAGAACTCCAAACCAGGCACTCTCTCCAGACAGTTCTCTCTCACTCACTGCCAATGAGACCATCATCCCTCCATCCTGCTTGTTCGCAGCGGTGGAACTTGATATTGAGGCCAAGGTCCAGCAAGCCCTGTCTCGTGAACCGGGGCCAAGTAATGAACCTCCTAATGGCCCCTTCATTCCCCTCACTCTATGCTCTCGGGTCCTGCAATTGGGACACCCTGGTTTAGCACGAACTTTGTTTTAGGTTCAGCAATGTTTTTGGTGGCCCATATTAAAGGAGAATGCCTCCAGCTTTGTGGCGGCATGCGACATCTGTATAAGAAACAAACATGTCAACATGGCCCCAGCAGGCCTCCTCAGATCCCTGCCTATCCTGTACCATCCTTGGTCTGACATCACTATAGATTTCGTCACAGGGTTACCCGCTTCCAAATGCCACACCTGCATTATGACTGTGGTGGATCAGTTCTCTAAAGCCGCTCACTTTGTTCCCCTGCCAAAACTCCCATCTGCCAGAGCGCACAGAACTCATGATAGTTCATGTTTTCAAGCTCCATGGCCTCCCTAAACACTTAGTCTACAACCGTGGGCCACAGTTCTCAAAGGCCTCTTGCAGATTCGTTGGAGTCACCCCCAGTCTGTTCTCAGGGTTCTACCCCAAGTCCAATGGCCAGACCGAGAGGAAGAATCAGTCTCATGTGGTAGCCCTGAGGTGCATGGCTTCCCAGGATGTCTCCTCTTGGAGCAAGTTCCTGCCCTGGGTGGAGTATGCCCATAATTCCCAAGTCTCATCATCTAGTGGTTTGTCTCCCTTCCAGTGATGCCTGGGGCATCAACCGCCCTTGTTCCTGTCTCAGGAGGAGGAGGTCAGAATTCCGTCTGCCCAATGTTTCGTCCATCATTGCAGAAAGAGCTGGTTGTAAGCTACAAAGACATTATTACGGCAGAAGTTACAAGGAACAAGCTGACTGCAGGCGCTCCCAGGCCCCTAAGTACAGAGTGGGGCAGAGGGTCATGCTCGGTACCCAAGACATTCCACTGTATACCATCTCCCGTAAATGCTCTCCTCGTTACATTGGGCCTTTCACCATTGCTAAGATTGTCAACCCCTCCATCGTCAAGCTCTTGCTCCCCTCAACTATGCAGCAGATCAACCCCCGAGGCTCCCTTCCCTAACGTCCAGAGGCATTATATTCTTATTTCATATTCTTTATTTGAATACTCTATTCTACTCTATTCTTTTTTTTTTAAGTCATGGGCAGTTGTACAAGCATTTCATTGCATATTATACTGTGTATGACGGTGCATGTGACAAATAAATTTTCAATTAAGTTTTATTACACAAAGTATTTTATTAAGAGTTAATATTTCAGCAGTCTTAAATTGTATATCTGGAATTTAAAAACTGAAAATCAGTATTAAGGACAAAGACAAAGTTTCCATCTGAAAACCTTTTTTTTTTTTTGCCAGAGGTGTTAAATAGATGTTTTCTTCATGTTGACTGCTAATTAATGATAATTATTACTGTTAAGAATGTTCACAAGTCCCATCAATATCACAGAAAATATTTATATTCGCAAATCATTACTTTGCTATTTCACTTTCTGAATTTCCTCAGAACATTTATGAGAAGCCAGCATTTGATTACCCACTGAACCAAATGAGCATCTGGTTGATGCTGGGTAATGAAGGAATGAATAAGGAACAAAATGGTAGTTTTTGTGCCGCTACACCTTCAGCCCTGGTATTTGGAAGATCGGATGGTGACAGAGTAGCAGTGACCAGAGACATTGCGCTCCAGCCTGGCTACACATTGCAGTTCAAGGTACTGTGACTATAATGTGACTATAGAAAAGATCAAATGGCCTTAGGCCTTCTATTTTTTTCCCCATATTTTTTTTTACCCCCAGATACTTTACTTTTAAAGATTTAAGATTTTCCAAAAAACTACTAGAGCACCCTTGTCATTGTCCATCCTTTAAGATATGGAAACTTTGATCTTTACATAACAAAACACTACAAAAATAACTAATAAATATGTATAAGTAATTGTCACTATTTTCAGAAAAAGATGTAAAGAAGCAGTTAAATGTCCTGTAATAGTTTTTAAATATTTGTAAGCAGCACTTTTACTCTAGCATAAAAACTACTTATGGTGTCTTCTATTCATAGTTGAACATTGGCTGCAAATCAGAGTTCAGTGACTCAGCACCTGTAATGCTCCAGTATTCCCATGATGCTGGACGCATGTGGGCCTTGGTCCAGGAGGGCTGTTTCCCTGAATCCCCTGGAGGAGCAGGCTGTAAAGTCAGTGGGAATGAGTTTACAGAGCCTACTGTCTACAATACTGGAGACTATGAGCTCTGGACCAGAGTCACAGTTGTAATCCCACGCACTGTGGCTGCAAGGTACATTAGAATAGCAACAAAAATCTGCTAATCCTACAAATAAATATTTTTATCTTTTTATTATGCATGCATCTGGATACTTATCAGAATACATGGATACTTAATGTATCAATTTAGTTAGGTGTAACGCGTTAGAGTACTTGGATTCCTTTTTTGATGTAAAGAGTAATCTAACGCATTAGGTCCGCCATTTAAGTACTCAGTTATTTAGTTATATTTTTAAACATTTTATCTATTATTCAGGCAATTTATGCAATGAGGAATCACAATGGAGTTTTAATTTTCTGCAATGGAAAAGTACTCTAACTAGTTACTTTTATCAAAGGGTAATGCTGTAATGTAACTGATTCCTTTTTAACCACTGTAATTATTACAGTTTAGGTAACTAATGGGGGATATAATGAAAAAAAAAAAAAGTTCCCCTTAATATCATATATATAAATTAATAATTTGTTTAATGTTTATGCTAATATGGAATATATATGATCCAATTTTCTGCTCTTTCTGTTCTTTAGTAA
Organism: Clariallabes teugelsi; assembly: GCA_030014215.1. Lineage (NCBI taxonomy): Eukaryota > Metazoa > Chordata > Actinopteri > Siluriformes > Clariidae > Clariallabes > Clariallabes teugelsi. The sequence goes on from JAQMYG010000037.1 coordinate 19,050,861, forward strand.
AACTCGTTTTCGCTGGATACAAGAAAGCAGTGTTGATCAGAATGCACCTGCATTTGCCCTGGACAGTGTCTACATCTCTGGACCTTGCCCCAATTATTGTGGGGGTCATGGGGACTGCATATCAGGAGTCTGCTTTTGTGACATGGGGATGGAAGGTACAGACTTTAAGTGATGTACAGTTGTTTTGTTCTCATGTCATATAGACAATGGCAAACGAATATTTTGTTGATTAGTCGAACAGGACAGCTGTGTACCCTCTGCACCTAGTCCCACTGAGCTGGCTGAGGACTTTGAAGGAAAGTTAAGTCCCTTTTGGCAAGTAATTAGGGGAGCTCAGATAGGGAATGATTGTGGTACCATCAGTGAGGGAAAGGCCCTCTACTTTGGCAATTCTGGACAGCGAGAGGCTCGCACTGTGCCTCTGGACACCACTAGCACACGGTTAGTGTTATAACAACTTCTCATATGTAGCTTCCCTAATGGTAAAGTTAATTAATAGTTAAAATATTAATCTGTTCTGCCATAGGCACTAATTTGTGGATCATTGTACTTGTTTCCTTTTTAAACATTATTTGGGAAACTTTTACTGCAGACTTATTCAATTCTACATTCGGATTGGCGGGAAGAACATGGGTCCAGCTTGCACCAGGCCTCAATCACACAATGAAGGTATTATTTTTCACCATTTACTGTAGGTGACATTTCAGCTTTACTGCAACAAATTGGGCTTCTAAACTCCTCAAGATACAACCATTAATATGCAGTAAGTAGTTAGGACCTTTCACTCTATTTCTTTGGAATGTATTTCAGGGGTGATTGTCCAGTACTCCATTAATAATGGGGTGCAGTGGAAATTCCTCCGTGCATTAGAATTTGGGTCATTTCTAGAACCACAAGTGGTGACAATTGAACTGCCTTCTCAAGCAAAAACTCCTTACACCATATTCCGTTGGTGGCAACCCACACAAGGTAAGAAATTCTGTCACTTCTAATATATTGGAAATAAATGAATTGTTAATATTTCAGTATTGTTACAACAATATACACAATATACACACTTCCGACATAGGTTAATATTTCATGTAATGAGAGAAATCTAAATATGCAAAATAATTTATGTTGATCTATTGCATATTATAGAATAGAAAGATCAGCTGTAACATTAACATCATGCACCTGCTACTGTGTAGTTCCTCCTTGTACAGCCAAAACACCTCTGACTTGTTCAAGTATTGACTGCACAAGACCTCCACTGTGTGCTGTGGTAACTGGCATCAAAACATTAGCAGTAGGTTCTTTAAGTCCTGTAAGTTGCAAGATGGAGCCTTCATGGAAGAGACTTAAGCAAAGTTGTACAGTTTAATGACCTCTGGAAGAAAGCATATTCTGTTGTCTCAGCAGAACACCTAGCAGTGTTTAGTCTCTGGCTGAATGTGCTTAACTGATCAGCCAGCACACTATGTATTGGGTGAGAACATGTGACAACATGAACAGGTTAAGTTTATTTTTGTCCAGCACCTTTAAGCTACACTTCCAACAGATCATCATGTAAAATATTACACTAGATACCTCAGACTTATAAAACATCCACAGTATGGTATGGCAGACATTGAAAGACCTGAGCGTCCTCAGACAATACAGCTAGCTCTGACCTTTCAATACCTGCTATACCATGCTGTGATTGTTCAACGAGTCTGTAGTAGATAATAATAATGTAATCTTTACACAATAAACTGACCATTTCATGGACTCCTACAGTGGATAACCCAATCGGAATGTTGGTTTTACCGTTGCGGCGCTTGGCGGCAGCATTTGGGTTTGTGCGTTTGCTGGCTTTTACGGCTGAGTGGTGCTATATAACTACAGACTGACACCTCAGGCCTTAGTTCATTCTCTGCAGGATTAATGAGCCGCAGCTCCTTTAGAGCTGCACGTAGTAGCAGATCAAATCAAGTGAAACATTGTAGTTAAATTAATTCATGATCACAGTACTAAAATTACAGTACAAATGTAGAATTCAAATTAAATTAAATCTTATTAGGATCAAATTTAAGCGAAATAAATGTTAACACAGTGAGCCTTTAGATTTTATCACGTGTAATTAGAAAAGCTACGCATGTAGGGTTTTGTATCATCTTATATCTTGTGTTCTTTAAATTTGTAGTAGATTTATTAACTGAAATAAATGATCATAAAATTAAAACATTGTCAGGACATTCTACTGCGTCAGCAGATGTCGGTCATTCAGCCCCGCTTGTGTTTTTGTGTTATTATAAGAATGAAATGCAGAAGGCTGTTATGATCTGTAACGGGTTCAACCCATGTTGTACGGGCGGCACCATAAAGCACGGACATGAGGTGAGGTCTTACAGGGAAAAGGGTAATTTATTTAGGTAAAATGGGGAAGGAAAGGCTTGAAGGAGGGAGAATGGAAAGAAAGGGAAAGGGATAAAGGTTGTGCATGTGCAGGTCCGGGGGCACTGACAGGCTGGCATGCAGGCACACAGCTGACGATAAGTGGCGGTGGGCGGAGTGGCAGAACGGAGCACGCAGAGGCAGCGCTCCTGCACGCTCCCTCATGATGGCGCTTCTCCCGCTGTCGATGGCCGCAAAAACTTAACGCAAACGTCCTCACGGCCTTTTCCTCTTCGGCAGTGGGGCTGCGAAGGCGGGCTCAGTGCAGGAGTGAAGGTGCCGCAGGAGCTTGCGCAGCTCTTTCTCGCGTTGTCCTCAGGGGATCAAAGGGCGGAATTCCAGTGTCATTGTTTAAAGTCCCTGGGGCGCGTCACATCGCCCCACTCGCATGCCACTCTCCTATTCTCCACCACATCACGTACTT
>JAQMYG010000037.1:19199318-19212239 GCA_030014215.1 Clariallabes teugelsi
CATGCAAAATAAATAAAATCACTGGTTTAAAAAAAGCCCTTAATATCGATATTTTGACTTTTGGATCGATCATTTTCGATACAACCCCTATATCAATAGTATCTATATTAAGGATCGATACGCCCACCCCTACTGTGTAGTTTGGTGTAGCATCCTCAATGATTGCCAGGTCTGTAAGATACATCACCAAGTATGGCACACATGGATGTGTCATAGTAAAGGCAGTCTTAAGCCTTTGGAAACCATTGTCAGCAGCTACATTCCATTACAGACATTTGAAACCTTTTAACAGTAGAGTGGTCATGGGACTGGCACGCAATCCACATATGAGCCTTCTGTAAAGGATGGCAAAACCCCAAAATCTATTACTGTGAGTTACACATTATCTGCACTCTGATTATATAAAAATTTCTGTGTGCAGTGATTATTATTTATTGTTTTTTTTTTTTTTTTGTGATTTAAGGGTGTACCTGAAACAACTCACAAAGGAACATAAATGGAAGCCTGTGAATGTATTTGTCTTTTCTTAAAGTTAATTAAAATAAGTTCTACAGCCAGAGAGCGGATAATTTCTTACTCACCCTCCTAGTTATGGTTGCCCTATGTGGTATAACTTGGATGATAAAGTTAGGTTCCCTTTTAAGTTTTTTTTTTTTTTGACGCTACTTTGTATCAGTGTTGATTGTTAAAATACAATACAATTAGAATCAAATTGAACTCATCATATCAAATGTACAGTATATGTGCATTTTGTGGTTGTAGAGTTATTGATTGTAGCCCATCTGTTTGTCTGTTTTTACACAGTTTGGCAGTCACCGCTACTCTATCCATGGTTTTACATACCTTTGGTTGATGATCAATCTTGTATGCTGTTTGCTGAAACTGCCGAATTTCTCGGATGATATGAGAAATCTAGAGAAGGATAAAAATCACTATGAGTTTAATCGGAATAAAAGGTTTGCAAAAAAAATATTCACCTTTCCTTTCTAAATTCTTTAAGGATGTCTATAATTAAGGAATGTGGTGTGTTACTCCTTTTTAAATACAATGCAGTAATGAAATTATATTACAGTGGTTACTAAATCTGAACTGAATGGTTGTTCATGGTGCTTTTTATCACACTTTTGTTTAACACTTAACCAAAAATATCTATTTAAAAACTTTGTCTACATTTGGCTATTTAAAATAACAGAACAGAAGGCTCAGCAAAACAGGACTTGTTTACCATTCTCATCTTGGAAAAGTTAACCAGGTTGTCTTCTGTGTAGTTTGGTGTACCCTCCTCAATGAATGCTAGGTCTGTGAGGTACATTCCCAAGTATGGCACACATGGAGGGTCGCAACTAGCAGGCACATGAGTACTTTATTAGATCATGTAAACAAAGTACATATTTGGCTCAGGTATACATTTAAGTACACAATCAAATAACTTGTGAAGAACACCACAACAGACATGAAGACAAAAGTAATGAGCAACATTGTGTTTACTTTTTTAAAGCTTCTCTTAGGTTCTTGAACCTTCCCTCAGATGAAACCAACTTCTGCAGCTTGTCAATAACTGTTTTGGTCTAAGGAGTAAATCAAAATCAAAAGACATTATACATCTCAAACATGTAGTTTATCATTTGATACAAAAATGACATAATGTAAAAGATTTTATATGCTTCAATTCAGTACTGAACCAATACAGTAAAATTTTATGCATTTAATGATCCACCAAATGTTCTTTATAAGTAAAAGATCTGGACTGCAGACAGGCCACTTTAGCACCCGTATTCTTCTACTACGAAGCTATGCAATTATAATAGCTGCAGCATGTGGTTTTGCCTTGTCCTGCTGAAATACACAAGGCCTTCCCTGAAATAGATGTCGACTAAAACCTTTATATACCTTTCAGAATTCATAGCGCCTTCCAAAACAAGCATGCTGCCCATACAGTATGCACTTTTTCACCAGCACACCATCAAAGATGCTGGCTTTTGAACTGAACGCTGAAAGGTCTCCCTTCTCTACAGCTAAGAGGACGCAGTGTCTGTGATTTCCGACAAAGGCCATAGAACACTTTTTCACATTGAAATAGTAAATTTTTAATGAGCTTGGCCTACAGGACACAACAGCGCATCTGAACCATGTTCACATATGGCCTTTTTGCATAATAGAGCTTAAGTCAGAATCTGCAGGTGGCACGGTAGATTGTGTTTACCGACAGTGGTTTCTGGGACTATTTCCAGGCCCATTTAATAATGTCCGGACCACGGGCATCCAACAAAGGTCTAAATGATAAAAAACTGCTAAAAAAAACAGCCTTTGCAATTCAAACGTTGTTTTTAAAGTATTTCAGAAACTTTGGAGATCGTGTCGCATGGAGGCAACGTGTGATCCTCTTGGTATTCATGTGATGAATCGGAGACAGTTCCAGTTGAACATGAAGTTGGTCCTGGACTTAGCGGATGCACACAGCTGTTCTCTGATGACTTGTGACTACAGTTAACCAGTAGTTCAGGACAATAATTCAAACAAACAGTTTTGTTCCTGAGCCTTGCTATGACCAACAAGATATTCGTCGATGTACGTGTTTTGTATTAGTGTTTGTTACTGTGCTCTCTTGCTTGTGTGTGAGTGCATGTGTATGACTCACCAGGCCGCTTCACTCAAAACTCCACTTAATGTTTTCCAACTGTCACTGTAGCGGCAGCCTAAGCCCTCAGGGTGACGTAATATGCGACGTAATCGTTTTTTGTTTAAGATTGTGATTGTAACATTCTGATATTGTTTTGTGTATTCCAATTTTCTGCTGTTTATTTTGGGAGGGGGGAATTTAATCATCACAATAACACCATCCCTGTTGGTACGATATTCTTTTTATGCACTGCTGTGTTATTTTTATGCTAGACTAGAGGAAAAAGCCGTCGTTGATGGGGGGGGGGGGGATGTGTTTATAGAAAAAGTTAAAAGATTAAAGATAAAAATAAGCTGATCAGCTTTAATGTAATCAATAAACTTCAAAAGGGTTGAAGTCCAAGTACAAATCTGCCAGTCCTTCTGTATGACAGAACTTTCTGCCTAACTTATTAATACAAAGAAATAAAATTTTGTTGCCTTTGTTGAAAACAAGGCCATAATACCAAAACATGTGTTTTGCACAAAAATCATCATATCATTAGAACACCGTCCCCACAATGAAGTATGAATGCAGCAGTGTCATACGTCCAGGCTGCTTTTCTATAGCTGGAACAGTAGCTTTAACTTGGGTGCAAGAAATAATACATATAAAATTGGTTAAACATTTAAGGTGAAGAAAACGTTCCACTTTCAGCATGACAATGACCTGCATCACACCTCCAAATAAAGGAATGGCTTCACCTAAATAAGATCCAGGGTTTGGAATGGCACATCCAGGAATAAAAATCTTTGGGGTGAGCGAACAGGGCTTTGCATATGGAACAGGGATTTGCAGAATTTGATTTAAAATTCTATTTCACAGAGTTAAAACACTACTGCAGGGAAGAATGGCTGAATATTGCTGAATATTGTTAAGTCAAGATGTGTCAAGATGAATCACATTCCACAGGGGGGGAAAATGGCGCTTCCCTTATTGTTTATGGCCTTCATCTCCTGACCACACCCCTGTATAATCCTGCTGTCAACATTCTCAGGTCCTGGAGTCTCAGGTTAAAACTCTCCTGCCATCAGGTCTCAGCCTGCATGTTGGGGGAAACCCATCAGCGGTTTTGGTGGACCATGCTCAAGGAGGACATCTCCAGCTTTGTGGCGGCATGCAACATCTGTGTAAGATACAAATATGTCAACACGGTCCCAGCAGGCCTCCTCAGGCCCCAACCTATCCCGTACTGCCTGTGGTCCAACATCGCTCTGGACTTTGTTACATGTTTATCCGCATCCAACGGCTATACCTGTATTATGACCATGGTGGATCGGTTTTCGAAAGCCCACTTCATCCACCTGCCAAAACTCCAATCTGGCAAGGAGACCACCAGACTCAAGATTTCAAACTACATGACCTTCTAAAGGACATTGTCTCGGACCAGGGCCCACAGGTGGATCAACCCCACCGTTTAAGTGTCCCTGTTACACCTTCTCTCTTCATGTTTTTCCCCATGCGGTCACTTTCCCTGTCTAATCCTGCTGTCATTCTTCTGTGCTTGGATTCACCTCATTCAGCTCCGCCTTGCGACAGTAGCTTTATTTTATTGTATTAGCCAAATAATACATAAGGTAACATAAGCTCTAGCCAAATAGACTTAGGGGAATGGGGTGTCATTAATTGAGCACCGGAGAATCATAAAACAAAATCATCTACCCTAATGATTTACAATCAAACAAACCAGTTTCAACCAGTGCTTTAGGCTTACTCATTAGAGTGTATGTCCACATTTCTATAAAGCTAGTTTATCAAGTGTGTTTTGTTAAAATCAATATACAACTAAAATTCTTATTAAATAATATTTATAGTTACTACTACTTATAATAATAATAATAATAATAATGTCAGGGTTAAGCCCTAGAGGGCGCATTGCACCCTAAGACTCTTGTTTTGTTTTTGAGTTTCAGACTTCATTGCCCAGGATGTACCTCCGTCAGGTGATGGAAGCACTCACCTAAACCGAGGTGACTAATTAGAAGCCAGGATTTTCAGTTTAGGTTAGTCTTCATCTTTTTTGGTTTAGCTCTGTTGTTATACTGTTTGGCTAAACTATTTTGGTGACTGCTGTTTTGTTTTCTGTTTTCTTTGTCATAGTTTCAAGTTTGGTTCATTTCTGTTTAGTTTGTTCATGTAAGTGTTTTCCTTTATTAAAAACAGCAGTCTTAACCTCCTGCATTTATGCCCCGCCTGTAACAACCTAAGTTACATGACAGAATGCAAGACCGTTACAGTGGCATAGTGGAGCGGCCTCTCCTGAATATTTTATGGGAGAAAGACTGGAGGAGGTGAGAGAGTGGTGCAGCCGAGCTAGGAAGGCTCCCAGCTCGTGATACAACGCATGCCCTCGAGGACACAGCATGATGGAGCTCAGGGTGACGTGGCTCCCAGCACCGACCATGAGGTACCAGGAGGTCTATGGGTGGCGGTGACCAGGGTGAAGAGGAACCCCAGTGTGTGTCTCATTGGAGGCCGGAGATCCAGGTGTATGGACGGTGGCGATGCTCACTCCAACAACGAGTAAATTAACTCATCAGAAAGCTGAAAGTGTGCCATGCTGCAAAGGATCTTAAGCACATGCAAACCCTGCTGGAGCAGCTCCAGAGACAGCTTGCCGACCCAGTGCTCGCTCCGTTGCCCGGCCTCGCCGACACTGTGCTCGCTCCGCCGCCCCAGTGCTCACTCCGCCGCCCGGCCTCGCCGACTCAGTGCTCGCTCCGCCACCCGACCTCACCGACCCAATGCTTCCTGTAACGGTCTTGCATTCTATCACGTACCTTAGGTTGTTGCAGGCGAGGCATAAGTGCAGGAGGTTAAGACTTAAAGGTGGTTTTACACCTTCGACGACTCAGTGCTTGCTCCGCTGCCCGGCTTCAACGACCTCGTCTCTGCCACACCTCCTGAATGGAGAAATCTTTCCTGTGGCCATGCTATGCACCCCTGCCCAAAGGACGTACTCTGCAGCCTCTGTGTCAGGAAGCCAGATACAGGACCTTGGGGAGGGTGCCCTGGAACTCCAGTGGCGGGCTGGAGTAGCGCCTTTTGAGAGGGGTTATGTCAGGGTTAACTCCCTAGAGGGCGCCCTAAGACTCTTGTTTTGTTTTTGAGTTTTGGACTTCATTGCCCAGGATGCACCTCGGTCAAGTGATGGAAGCACTCACCTAAACCGACTAATTAGTGTGGCTATAAGAAGTCAGAATTTCTTGCACTTATGCCTCACCTGCAACAGCCTAAGTTACGTGACAAAATAATAATAATAATATTTTCTGTTAATGTTTCGGCAGGTGTGCTGTATAGAGAAAATGCTCTTCAGTCCTTTAAAGATTTTTATCCATGCTATAAATGAAAACCACACATTTATTAATATTCTTGACCCTACCTGTTTGGAAATTTTGAGCCAGGTCTTCTTGAGGCGAAAAATGGCGCTGCGATTAAGCGATGACGTTATCTCCAACACAGCATTATAGTTATGGAGACAGCGGCATATGTCAGCTACTGCCACCCACTTCTCCATCACGGCCACTCGTGTGTTCATATCTTCGCAACGCAGGATCTCTGATGCAATCAGGTTGCTTACCTTAAAATTGAAATATATTCATTTACAATTTAAGTATATTAAGTCATATATACATAGGACCAGTCAAAAGTTTGAACACATCTTTTTAAACTTTTTGGTTTGTGATTTATTGTCTACATTTTAGAACAATACTGGAGATTTCAAGACTATGAAATAACATAAAATTAGGTAATTAAGTTACAACAACAACAGTCAGTTTTTATTTTAAGACACAAATATCAGCTTCTATGGAATAGTTCTTCCAGAATTGTCAAGTGCATTTGCATAACATGTCAAGCACCATTATCATACTGGCTTGGATGAAGACCATCCCAGGAATGAAAGACCAAAAAAGTTTATTAAGAGTTAACACCACATAACCAATTAACAGCACCTCAGAGCTGGTATAAGGTTTTACAGAGCAGAAGTAGCAGACACATCTCGATATCAATTCGTCAAAGGAGATTGGTGCATATTTTGCCCTCTGCATTGTTGAAAAAATGAATAAAAATCAGGAAAGAACGTGGAATTAGATAGTGTCCAAACTTTTAGACTTTTGTCCAAAAATAAATAAATACATAAATAAATTATATATATATAATCAAGTCTGTCAAGAATTGAGTGGTGGATGAAGGAAATTAAATTGAGCAGTATCGGAGCAACATGGGTCTCATTTTTTAAAATCCTGCACAAACCCAGGAGGAATCTTTGGATGTCAAAATGTAATGGCAATGTTGAAGACTCTTTCATCAGTGGTATTAAAATTATTATTATTATTATTATTATTATTATTATTATTTATTTATTTATTTCGCAAAAAAATAGAATTTGATGGACTTACTTTGGACAAAGATCACATGACCTTGGGGTAAGGTTGAATGAATGAGTCTAATACAAAGATACAAATGCTACTGTAAGTAAAAACTATATTTAATGATAGGAATTATTTTTATCTCCCAACTGAAATACATTTATGAAATGATCATCCTGCTGTCCCCCCTGTCTTTTTTTCTGCAGCACAGTTGATGCCCTGAGCAGGATTTAAGCCCCAGTCTTGGCAGTGAGAGTGCTGGGTGTTATCCACTTATAGCCTTGATACACTTTATGCTATGTTTGGAAGAAAATCAATCAGAGAGAGAACACTCAAGAGGCACGCAGCACTTTTGTGTACAAGAAACATTAGATGCACGTGCTGCCTATGGGAAGTTGTTGTGTTTATTAATTTTTTGACTGGGATCCAACTCTATTACAAACTTATGAGACCTCAGATTGATATACAGATGGATGTTGTGCAAACTCGCATTAAGGAATATCATTATTCTGAGACTAATATTCTGTTGTTTAAGGTTGTATTTGCAAAGCTAGTTATTTACTCCACATTATCCCAACATCATTACAGCAAAGTCAAAACTTTGGTGAAACCATGGCTATATGAAAACTTCATCCAACAGCAAGTTCCTGATGGGAAGCAGCATATGCAAAATTTTAAGAATCTTAGGAATTTTTAGATATGCTTTCACTATCAATTCACATGTTCCACCTGTAGCAGCACCATAAGCAAGTCTGTAGATGACATGTGTGTGATTAAAGGTCCTCATAATCAGCTTATCCCCATTACATTATTATTTTTTCTACTAGAGGATTCATCACATACATTGTCAGTATGCATGAATATCCTCTTGATATAATTGATTAGTTGTATGTGCACATGATTGGTTGACAAATCAGTCCTCTCTCCTGGGAAACAAGGATTGGTTATGTATGTATGTGTGGTTACAGGGATAACTATCAGACCTGGTGAGAATACCTTTTTTTTTTTTTTTTTTTTTGCATAAAGAGACATTTCAATAAAGTCACTAATTGATGCACGGTGCAGAATTTGCAATGAACACTGCTGTTACACAGGCATCTTTCCATTTTTGTTAACTGATAATCCCAGAGCCCCCATACCATCCCCCCAGCCTCCCATTCCTTCCACTGGGTTATGCAGTCACAAATGCAAGTAAATCCATCTTATGAAGGACATAAAATGACACTTAGCTATAATCTCTTCTTGAATGAAAGCTTTTATAGACACTCATGGCAGCAGATAATTTTCAGCCTGTCAGCCAGGAATTAATGATGGTTATTTCAATGATGGTTATTTCAAACTGTGCTTTTCAGATACGAGCCACAGGTTAAGAAACCATTTCCAAATATGACTTTCCAAAGACTCAGACTCACAGAGTGGAGGAAAAATAATTGAAGCAGAAACTCGACCTGGGTAAGAGAATTAGAGTCTTTAGATGGAATTCTAGCCCTGGCAATTTATGTTAGTTGATCTGGCCAACATACAGTAACAAGCTCAATAATTAACAGCACACATTGAGCAAAAGAGACCTGATTATCTACATTGGCCATGTTTAGCCAAAGGCCCACAAGCCCACAAACTGTGAAGGCTGTGAAAAACCTAAAGTACTCAGGAAAACCTGACCTAAAAATATTTCTAAGTAGTATGAAGAAAAAAACTAAATAAACCCCAAACAGACAAACACTTGCCCATGTTAAAAACATAATAAGAGTCTTTTGCCAGCTTTGGAGGAGAGGTTACCTCCAGATCTGAGCTGCAAGTTGTTATGCAAGTAGCTGCATGCGGTGCACATGAGGTTTCAATGTGCACAAGGTGACAAGAAGAAAGGGAAAGATGGGTGTATAACAGCCAGATAATTCTCACCATTCCCAGCAGTTAGGAGGAGTGAAAGAGAACTACAATTTTGGTACTAATGTACATAATAGAGTCACCATAGATACATATGTACATCGTTGAAGTGCTTTGTTGTTGTCATGATGTAGGGTGTCTTTTCATTTTTGTCATTCTTCATCCAGCCTTGTCCAAAGAATTCCCTGGAAATAAAAGTGACAGTATTATTTCAGTGTATAACTACAAGTAGGTTTTTAAAACAGTCAAACTTTACAGTTTTGCATTTGTTTATTTTGTATTAATTTTCAACAAAATGAAATCAATGCTAGGCTTGGGCTATTATCTATGTAAAGGTTCTGAATAGTCTGCCCATGTCTGTGTGGGTTTCCTCCCTATGTAAAATTACCCTGGGTGTTAATTTTGCAAATGTGTGCATGGTACCATACAATCAACTGACACTTCATCTAGATCTATTGACAGTTGTAGGTGTGTTTTTAAATAAAACTGAAAATATTAACTGGGGGAAAAAACGTCAAACCTTGTCCAAGACAACAACATAAAAACTGGTAAAGAAGTTTGTGGCATTAAAGGTATCAAAGTATGCCTATCCACTGATAAAACATTGCTACATCACTATATGCTGAAAGGCTGCTGTGCAATAAAATGGAACTAATGCACTTAACAAGAAAATATAAATATATGACCTTATGAGCAAGAAGGATTTTCTAAAAATACATCAGAAGGCATCAAAAATGGACTATTCAACAGGACAGCAAACCAAAGCACATCCCAAAAAATTTAAGACAATTATGTGAAATGATTGTAATGGTAATCAAAAGGCCCAAATGTGAATCTCATAAAAAATTTGTCATGATAAATGGAAAAAAAAATTCTGGCAAAGTATTGTAAAAAGCTTCTGGAAGGTTGATGATCTTTCACATGCCCAAAATGCACAAGAATATAACATAGTGTATAGTTTCTTAGAACACAATCTGGCCAGGGAGTGCATAATACACCTCTTGTTGCACGTTAATGTCCATTGTTAATTTGTGTTTTATGTCTACAACGGCCATGCTCATTTAAGAAGAAATAAAAAAGGTGTTGTAGGCAATGGTAAAATGGAAAATGTATACAGTATGCTTAAAAAGTGAAACCGCATCCCCCTAAAAGTGATGAATGTGTGGTGAAATAGGGTATTGAACTTTTACCATCATGTCTGAAGGGAATCAAGGCTGAGGTGGCTTCCCTTTATAAAATAAATCCAATCAGATAAGGCTATATTCATAGCATTGTGAAACTGTGATTTCTCAGAACCATGCCAAGTGAAGCCAGGGTGAATTGGCTTCCCTTGGTAAATAAAAAACAAACAAAAAAAATGGATTAACTTTTTTAAACTAAACTAAACATGACTGTAGGGAAGACAGGGCGATTTGCCTTGCCTTAAAAAAAATCTAAAGATTAACCTATTAAATAAGGCTAACTTTATAGCATTGTCAAACTTTGTCTTCTCAGAACCATGCCAAAGGAAGCCATGGAGAAGTTGGATTCCCTTGAAAATGCAGTAAAATAGAAAAATTTATTAATTCTCATGTTGAAATTACACATTGTGCAAGGTAAAGAACAGTGTCTCATGCTTGGACCCTGTGGACCCTGTTACCGCCATGAAATGTGGGACACATGTGGGCCAAACCAATTGCATCTAGAGGTGCATGAATAGATTGTTAAAGATGGAGATATGAGACCTGCACCTGATTTCATGCAGACCTCAGGAACTGAACACACACAGGATCTGGGATACATCTGCTGAACCGAGTTTACTGAATGTGTTGAAAGAATAGAGAATCTGTATACTGTAGGTGCCGTAGGCTGTCTGTGCATCTGACAGCAGATGACACCCATGCAGATTCCCTTTTCTTCTGACTTGCAGAATTAAAATTAAACTTATGTTGCTTGGGGCGAAGAAATGTGCAAAATTTTGATTGTTGTATATTAACAAGTTATTCTTATTATCTTTATTTTCATTTCAGGTTGCAAAACTCACATACTGTAGGATCTGGGATAAATCTGATAAACTGAGTTTACTGAATGTGTTGGAAGAAAAGTGAATCTGCATACTGTAGATGTTGTCATGGCAGCAGATGACACCCATGCAGATTCCATTTTCTTCTGCCAATGCAAAACACTAAAACTAAACATTAAAAACATTTATTTCAGTAAATCAATTTAAAAAGTGAAACTTATATTATTAGCATTCCTTACAAACAGATATATTTCGTGTGCTTATTTCTTTTCATTTTGATGATTAAGGCTTATAGCTGATGAAAACCCAAAATTCAGTATCTCAGAAAATTAGGATATTTATTGTATGAAATTTCAATATTGGAGGCTCATGGTGTCGCACTTTAATCAGCTAATTAACTCAAAGGTTTCCTGAGCCTTTAAATGGCCTCTCAGTCTTGTTCAGTAGGTTACACAATCAGAGGAAAAACTGCTGACTTGACAGCTTGACAGCTGTCTTGTCCAGAAGATGATCATTGACCCCCTGCATAGAAAAAGGTGCACAAGCAAAAAACCACAGCCTTGAGAGGACTGTGAAATGAAGCCCATTGTAGCGAATAACAAGGCCCCCAAAGAGAAAGACAGCAGTCAATGGATCACATGCCAGAGACCCTATACCAGCATGCATGGCGCCATCCCAATAATCTTATCTGATTCGCGATCAGATATGAGCGTCTGTGAGATGAAGCTGCAGGAAACTTCACAAGGCATACAATAAGACCAGACGCCTCAAAATAACCCCCAAAACCAAGGGTGTAAATTGGCAATCCGGTAAACAAAGCAGACAGTTTTACAGCTTCACCCCAAGCTAGGGGGAGAACCACCAAGTCACACCTAGACACTCTCTTGAACTCCGGAGCACACCCCTTTCAATGAACAAAGGCATACGGCATCAACACTATTTTAAACATCTTTAAAGTGTGCCAGTAGGGCAAAACGCATATACATATATTTACTCAGTATGTTCTATTCCTGTGTGTATGTTTGATTATTCTTCATAACTTTAAAGGTGTAATCAGCATTTACAAGCCCCTTTTATTAGATAAAGGAAGGAATGAGTGGGTAAAATATGTACTGTTTGATGTCAATCTAAAGCTGGCTGTATTCAAAGAATGTTGGTGAAAATGGGAAATTGGTAGCATGAAGAGAGCTCATGCAAAATTACTTTATAAAAAGTATTAAAAAACTCCAACCGGATGGGCCCCACATGACAGCCGAAACACCGTGCTAATGTATGCACAACAGGAGGAACCACGTGAGGCGTGGCTAAGCCCCGCAACCACATCCGATTGGACCAAACACCCGTGGGACGGACTGACCCCGAAGGGACAAAAACCCTAAGGAGTAAGAGTTCAAAAAAAGAGAAAAAAACATCGCGACTGCAACCTACAACATCTTCCAAGCAGCTCGGGCTTCCGCCCTTGCGGCGCCTCGCCGCTGCTGCTGGCGTCATCCGCTCTTCAAGAACTCTCAACGAGACTTCGTGCCAGAACTCCAAAGTCCTGCAACGAAGGAAACCTCAGGAGAAGTTCCAGAGCGCAGCCGTCGGTAATCAGGCAACCAACGCCTCACCGAAGGGCTTTCCCGAAAGATGTCATCTTTACAACAGCGCACCAACCAATCAGCAACGCCGTGATTCCCTTCGCTGGAGGCGAACCCACGGATGGGAACGAAACGTAACGCAAGTAAACAAACAAAAAGCTGCATACCTTCCTGAAGTTGGTGCTCATTTCATAACTGTACCGTAAGATTAACTGAAGACTCTGCTCTTGTGACTTTCGTTGATCTAGTAAACAGTACTAGAATAACTTCATTCATTTTTCGCTTTCTAAATTGTTTGTATGTGTGTGTGTGCGTGCGTGCGTTTAAGTAGCGTAGTTTCGTGTACCGTAGATTAGTCAAATAAATTCTCGTTTCTTTATAAAGAACTGTTGTCTTGGTCATGTATTTTAAAGTCTAAACATT
>JAQMYG010000037.1:19241678-19253244 GCA_030014215.1 Clariallabes teugelsi
TTTGAAAATGTAAGCATGCTGGGTGATTAAGCTCACAGATCTAGGAAAAGTCATGAAAGGAGGGTCCTGGAATTTGGTCGAGTGTGAAGTTTTTTTTTTTTTTTTCCCATTGTGGTCAAATGCCCGTTACTCGGCGCTTCTAGTGTTAATTGACTGGTAATGAGAATCAGATACAGAATGCATACCTACCTGAAGAGGTTTTGCATTTGACAGTTTTTGGTGTTGTAGGCGATTTGGTGGGTGAAGCCTCTGCATCTTGCTCATCACTATGGACCTGCTCACTGTTACTTTCCTCCCTCACTGAATGATCTAAGAAAAGAAATAATAACTAATGTTGAATTAATGTACAAGGATGCAGTGTGTTCAGTGGTACATTAATTCTCTTATGAAGTCCATGGTTTTGGCACAAGTCAAATAACTACCTGTATTCATCTATATGACCAGGTTATCTAATCAATCAACTTTTGATTGACATAATAACATGGGCATACCTGCCCTTTACATGCACCATGTAAATCATAAATTTTCTAGATGAATAAAAGTGATGTACATTAGTCGGAACTCGATCTTTCAATTACATCTTTATGTTCATACTTTGGATGACCCTAAACCAGTCTCAGAGAATTTAAGGCAACTTTGATTTCACCATAAGTGAATCGAAAGTGAATTCAAAACTGAATATTTTTATTGGGATTGCTTAATATTTTTACCACTGAAATAACAGTGCTGAAGTGGTACAAGTGAATTTTAATGTACTGGGCTGGAGTCTTTTTAAGACAAAACATAATCTTTATCCGATCTACTTTTTAGATTTCTCATCTGTGATTCACTCTCCTATTACCGAACAGAGGATAAAGAAAATCAGAGAATGATAATATCATATCATATCATATCATATATCATAATTAGGTTTAAGAAGGCAGTGCCTAAATGGTTAGGTTTTATAATGAATTTGAAAAATAATTATTGCTTGTTATGTCCATCACACTTACCAGCTAAGCCCAAACAACTCGGAGAAACAGACAAACACACATGCACACATGATGTCTGAAGATCTGTTTATTATCAATAAAGAGAGCATATGTAAGCTTTTGACCAGGTGCCCTGTGACATACATCAAAAGAACCTGCCATTAACATGCATGTCACAGAGAGACCTAGAGACAGACAGACAATAGGAAATAAACTTTTATTTTCTGATTAAGCCAAAGGGTTCCATCAGGCACAAGATATTTGCATGTATACAGTGCTGTAAAAGAGGTTGTCCCCTTCCTGATTTAAAATTTTTTTTTTGCATATTGATATTTGCACACTTATTAATTTTAATATAAAAATAACCCAAGGAAATACAAAATTGAGTTTTTAATGATTTCATTTATTAAAGAGGGAAAGAAAATCTTAATCTACCTAGCTCCATTTGAAAAAGAAATTGGCACCCAAACCTAATAACAGGTTGTGCTACCCCTGGCAGCAACAACTGCAATCAAGCATTTGTGATTACTGCCAATGAGTCTTTCACATCACTGTAAATTCCAATAGAGGAATTTTGACCCCGTGTTCTTTTCAGAGTTGTTTTCATTCAGCCACACTGGCAGACTTTCAAGCATGAACACAATCAAGGTTTTTTCAATGCGTATAGAGACATGGAAAAAATCACATCATATTACAAAACCTTACAATTAAATCATATTATAAGTCAAGTAGGCTTTTATTGTTACTTCAACCATATACAGTTTAGTACAGTGAAACGAAACAACATTCCTCCAGGACCAAGGTGCTACATACAACATAAACTAACAACATAAATTAACAGAACTAACTAGCTAACTAGGAAACCTAATTAGCTGGCTAGCTGGGACAAGACAGATTGACATTTTAAGTTAACAGACAACTATCTATGTTTTTACAAAAGAGACAACATAAAGTGCATGTGCAAATGTCCAAACCAGAGCGAGAACGTGACTGTGCGCCAACATGACAATCTAATACTTTGTAAGAATGAGTTGAGGTAGTGGGAGGAGAAACAGTAACCAGTAAATGCTCCTTCCTTTCCTTGCAAATATAAAAATAGTTTGTGCAAATTAGCAATTGATGAATATTGTGCAAAAGAGCTATGTTTAAGAGTTCATTTTTATATTCAGAAATTGACCATTTCTGGCATAAAAACATACAGAGGAATAGGAAAGTTGTTTCTCTCCATTCCATGGACCAAAACAAGTTTTACAAGCCAAAGTTATTAGGGGTAGAGGGGAGGGGAGTTGGAAGAGATAGAAAATAATTCAGATCCCTGACAGCCTGATGGATGAAGATGTTAATAAATCCTAAGAAGCAGACACAGAGGCTTCTAGATTGCAGGAGGCTGAAGAGGCTCCCACAATGGTCACTTTACAAGCAAATAGTTGGACAGTTCCAGTTGCACTCAAACTTATTCAACCACCATTGAATTTTTTTTTTTTTTTTTGTCCAAAACTGCTAACTTGCAGCTGTTTGTAATGAATCAATGAACCAAGATCTATTTAAATAGCTCAACACAACTAATATAACAAGAGGCCCAAATTCACCGCAAATGGCCCCTCATCAATGATTACTGCAATATCAGAATTATTCAACTTTTAAATAAAATACCATCTCATTAGACCACAAATTTGTAAATCATGCGCTGTGTCAAGCACACCTGGATGCCACTAAATAGATACCTCAGGTGTAATTGATTTAGAACACATTAAATACCTGGACTTTCTAGAGATTAGTTGATGGAGACAGACATGTTTGTCAGACATGTCAATGGTGAATAGATCATTGCCTTGCATAAACAAGGACATAAAAAATAGCAACAATAATAAATGTTCCTAACATTACATCCTAAAAATACAGTAGGAAGCCAATTTTGCATGTTCAAAGTTAAAGGAACAGTGACTACACTACCTGGACATGGGATAAAGAGGAAGCTACAGTATCACCTGCTGCTACTAAATTCCTGAGGAGGTAAGTTTTGAAAAACCTACAATTCACTGAAAAGAACCTACAGAAAAAATTGGTGGCAGCAGGCACTGAAGTTTCACTCTGCTCTATAAGGCACATGCTGAACATTGAAGGTCACCCCAAGATGTACCCTGCTACTGACCGTAAAACACAGGAGAGGTCAGCTTCAATATTGCTAAAAACAATATTAAAAAAGGCTGAGAAGTTTGGAAATTCTGTTCTAAGGAATGATGAAGCAAAACTAACTTTTTGAGCCTACGAATCAGCAATTGTTTGGAGGAGAAAAAAAATTAAGCATATGCAGTAAAGTGCACCCTGCCTACAGTGAAGAAATGATGGTGACTTGGTGATGCTCTAGGGCTGTTTTGCTTCCTCTGACACTGGAAACCTGCAGTGTTTTCAAGAGCAAGATGAATTCAATCTGTGAGGATGCTGAAACTTCTGTGTCATTAGACCGTTCAACAGGACAATGACCCCAAGCATACTTTAAAGTCCAGATGAAGGACTTTGGTTTCAGATAAAGTCCTGGAGAATTCCAGAGTGTCCATCACAGTTGCCTGACTTGAATGCAATAGAAAGCCTTTGCAGTATTCAAGCTCAAATATCGTACTGAACTACAGGCCAACTACAGGCTTTAAAATTATGGGTTATCTTGTTTGTATACATTTTTTAGCTTTTCTTATGGCTCAATACAAATTGCCTCTTGCTATTTTTAAGCCAGTCGCATCTCCAGCTCTGAGGACAGCATTCCAAGTATTCAGTAGCCTAAAGACCCCTTTTAACCACAGCATCTGATTAGCCAGTATGTTAATGGTTTTTGTAGTACTCATTAACAAATTTCCCAATATAGGAAATTACAGTCAGTGTATACTCCTCAATATCTGTGTGATTGTTGTATGTGAGTACTACGTGGATGCTTCCCAGTCTGCAGTGTCAAAGCAATCCTGATGTGCACAGACAGCCCACACTAGCCACGCACATATCTATTTCTGAGTTGGTGTGATGACTTTTACCCTAGGTCTATATGCTGTTTTTAGCATGACAGTGATGTGGTCAGAGAGTCCAATGTGGGGGAAGAGAGAAACCTTGTATGCTCCTTTGTGGTTGCATAAACCAAAACCAACAACGGTATCTCCTTTTGTGGGAAAATCAACACGCAGATGTAGTTCTGCTCATGACTGGACATTTTCATTTAAATTCTATTATATTACTTGTACATAGTGAAAAGTTTTTTCCATACTGCATAATTTATTATATTCTTCTCATATTCCTTATTTGAATACTTTTTTCTTTTATTTTTTAGGTCATGGGCAATTGTTAAAACATTTCACTGCATGACATATTGTGTTTGACTGTATGTGACAAATAAAATAATTATTTAAATGTATTTTATTGTGAGCTTTGGAAGGTCAGTTTGAAGGGGGGAAAAAAGAGTCAGTAATCACGAAAAAACTAACTAAACAATGCCTGTTCATTCACATGTAGCATCGTCAGTAAGGGTTTAGAGATTCTGAGGTTTAACCCTGTTTGACAAACAAGGTTGGTCACTCAAACAAGCTCAATACACCAAATAGCCTTCACACACCCATATTTGTCTCTATTACTGCAAACAACACAAAAAATACCACCACTGCAAGCAATCAAGAAATTTAATACAACAATGAAACATATCTGCAATGCAGCCCCACTCCAATCAAACTATAATTGGCACAGATTAACCAATCCAATCACTGCAACCTGAATGTCGACAGGAGTGAAAAGATGAACTCCAGGTAGAGAAGAACCCAGAATCAACAAGACACTGCAACACCCATCAAAATAAGGGTCCTTAAATAGTATGGCCACTTAAACCTCATTGGAAAGCCAGCCACACCACAGGACAAAGGCGGATACATTATCTACCCTGCCACATGCACCATGTATTTGGCCTATGAGTCGTCGGGTGGTATAGCTTTGATGTAAAGTTGATATCAACCAGATGTATATGTGCAGTTAGGGTATTATGTAGGGCCTCAATTAGCAACGTGCCACCTAATTTATGTAATGTTGGCTATCAAATGCTAAAGAACGAATGATGTCCGCTAAACTCATCTCAGAGACTTTGACAGTTATTGGACTCACCATTTCCACCATGGGTTTATTAACCTGTTCTATATGCGCACACACCTCTGTGTGAAGACTGCTGACATCTGCCATTAGTTTAAAGGCAAAGGTGTACCTTTTATCAGTGAGTAGCTCTTTGGGTTGATCCATCCAGCTAAAAAGTAGGACTTTCTATGTTCTTTCATATGGCTGTCCATAGTGGAACAATTTGTTTTTAAATCTGAGAAAGTGAGTCTTATACGTCTTTGACATGGATATACAATGTAAAGCATACCAATCCGCTTGACAAAATCTGTCCCCTTTCCACACACTGCCATCTTGTGGCCATAAACTGTGCCTAAGGAAATTAATCTCAAACATGAAATGTAAGTGTTGTCTCTGCGCCTTTAAATCGCGAAGGGAATGCCAGACGCTATTTTGTCTCAAAGCAGTTTTCCACTCTATTGAACTGTGAACTCTGTTTAGTTGAGGATTTTCAGAAAATATGATTATTCACACAATAAAATATAATACATACAATATAAAGGACTTTAAACGTATTATACATTGACTGACACACTGAAAATATTGTATATAATTGTAAATATTGGTATCTGATGCAATGCAGTGTCTATTTTTTGTACAATACACGTGAGCTACTAGGCCCACGAGATGACAACCAAGTGGATGAGTGGAAGCTAGATGCATTACTGTGTCAATGGCATGGCCAATAAATCACATTGCTCTTCTCTCGTTATGATGTGGAAGTATAGTAATCCATTTTTAATGATGAATTATGAAGCAGGATGTGCTTGGCCCAAATTCTTTGCTTCTCCTTTTATATCAAGCACCTGCCTCCTTCAGTGCATCAGGTGGTCATCTTCATTTTGTTCTCTCCAAAATGTGCCTTCATGTGTAACCTGCTCAGGCGCAGAGTTTAAAGTTAGCGGGTGGCTATGGCTCATCTTTAGCTTCCATGCTGTCATCAGGGCATGTGTCTTTCAGGTTTGCCTAGGATGTCAGCGACATGCAACTGGGGTGATTTCTTTCTGGAGCCCCAGCCAGTTGTGCCCTAGAAGAAGATGGACAGGAAAGTTTGGGACATTACCAAAGGGGCCCATGTGTTTGGCCCATCGCTCTTTGACCATGATACGGGTGTCTAGATTCTTCCTCAGATTATAATGCACACACACAACTGTAAGGATCCCTCACAGCTGTGCATCATATAACAATAAAGATTGGCTCACCAGCAATAATGCTCTTACCAGCAATACTTTCAATGAAATCTGGATTGGGAGTGATCACCAATCTAAATGGTTTGGGTGCACATTCTACAGTCCACAATCCTGTTACAAAAGAAGGTGGCAGAGATTCAGGGTCCACTGGCAATTTCTCATCTTGAGGCACTATCCCTTTCTAGGGATGGTGATCTGGGATGGGCTCAGACTGCCTGGACTCTTTCGTTCCTGTCCAAGAGGGTCAATGGCCCATTACAATGGTGCCTTGACCATTTTACATATCATGGTAGGAACCATGATGCTGACAGCCTTGCATTCCTCTGATGAGAGGGCAAGTAGTAAGTGGTCACAGGTGATTCACTCTATTTTCTTCAGTGCTGTGAGCTGGTCTGTTGCAGCCAGCAGCCCACAATGTGCCACAGAGAGTCAAGGTCAGCCCTTGGAGATGTGCTGAGATTATATGTCCATAGATGGAACACCATGGCTATAAAATGGCATAAGCTCACAAAGGAATAGCAGCTGTGCCCCGTAAAGGTGTCCTTTAGCATTTTGTTTTACTCCAGACAATTGGTGGTGGTCCCGGAAGGTACTCTCGCGAGAATTCGTGTCCAGGTAGCGAGAGGTCGGCGGTGACGCAGGAGGTCACCTGGTCCGCCTTTAAAATGCTGCCGTGATGAAGCGAGAAGTGGAGAGAGATGCAGAGAAAACAGCGCTGTCTATGTATAAGAGAGAGAGTGGAGACCTTGACAAGTTGGATTTACCGCTTTTCTGGATTAATCCTTGTCGGATCATTTCATTACTGCCGGTGAGACCGATACATCGCTCCCAACACACACTCATACTCGCTCTTTGAAATAATCCGGACTTTGGACATTTGCCACAACATTGTTTTTGTTTGTTTGTTTATCGCTTAATACACTTTGGGAGCTCAGTCGGTTAAGGCTGTGGGTTACTGGGTTACTGATCGGAAGGTTGGGGGTTCGAGCCCCAGCATCGCCAAGTTGCCACTGTTGAGCCCTTGAGCAAGGTCCTTAACCCTATCTGCTCCAGGGGCGCTGTAAGCTGGCTGACCCTGTGCTCTGACCCCAGTTTCCTAATTGGGATATGCGTAGAAGAAATTTCACTGTGCTGTAAAGTACATGTGACAAATAATTTTATATTCTTCTTCTTTTTTTTAACTGTTGTGGTGCGTCTTTCCTTGTTCCGTTAGGCCTACGCAACAACGGAAGTAAACAATATTAAGATTCACGATCCCTTATTAGTGTAACTAGGTTTGTTATCAAAGCCGAGCATTACAGACTTTTCAGTGCCAGAGGAAAGAAGGTGAATTGGGTTCCACGTTCAGCAATTACGAAGGTATGAGGTGAGGATGTGATGGTCATTCTAGGTGGTAGATTAAGGAGAGGTTGTCAGGGTGGCGGCCGCTGAATAACAATGGAGGCTTCCCAGGGGGTGGCTTGGTTTCTAGGCAAGTCCCATGAAGAATTTGAACAAGATGGAAATATGAGTCATGAGTGATGCATACAGAACATTTTGCTCACCCAACTAATAGCCTGGTGGTCATTTATACCCAAGTAGTGGCTGCTGGATGGTGAATTATAATGCTCTGCCAGAACATTATAATTCACCATATAATGCACTTGCTATGTATGTGCATGCTGGCTGTAGGTCCACCTTCACACACAATCATTAAAAATTCTACTGAAATGTACATATTTAAGAAGTGTGACTACCTTTATAAAAGAATACTTTCTTTAAGTCTGGTATTCTGGAGTTATCAGATAACTGGAAGACAAAAAGACAGGACATTTTTAACATAATACAAAATAAAGAATAGACTGAACAAGAATGTGGGCAGAAGTCTGTTTCCTTCTATTTCAAAATGCGTGTAGGTACCACATACATCTGTACAAGCAATACTATGCTAGTATAATCACAATGTGACCACCATACTGCCAAAAAATAAGATGCCTTTTGTCTCCTAGAGCTTAACCAAATTTGGTTCAAAAAGAACAAAGCACAAATCTCAAAACACCTTGTGAAGACAGCGGATGAATCAGATACAAAACAAGTTCTATATTAACATAATGAATGGCAGCTCAGCCATGAACAAGCCACTGCTCCAAGTGTTAGGGTTAGGGTTGGGGTAACCCTATACCTAACCTTAGCAAATATCTAATTAAGCATGCACTTATCCCCTCATCTCTACATCCACAACTAGTAACCCCGCAACTTACCTAAGTGTGATGCCAAAAAAAAAAAAAAGTCCAATATAAACTCAGTGAACCAACAATGAACCTGATAACTGATTCTTGTTCATAGTTTCTGTCATTTTCCAGATAAACATCCTGCGGAAGATCATCATCTTCAACTTAGACATTAAACTAAGTATGGGACATTAAACAAACTGTGCTGGATCTAAATCAGGCCACTTTGCGAGGTAGAAAAAAAGCTACAATCATATTATCAGCCTGGTATGACTCAATTCTTTTTTTTACCCTAATGTGACACAGGTCTGATTTTTTTCTTAGGGTTTTCTAAATGCACAAATCTGATATGACCTGAATGAGAATGGCAAATTGGAATTGAGCATTGGCAGGGCAGGATTTCATAGCAGTCCTAGCAATAGCTGATGAAATAGCTAAAGCAAAGCATTTTTTTTTTATTTTTTACTTTTTCTGGACCATAACAAATACAGCCAACTAACTGCTTTCCATCCTCCCAAGCAAAATCCCAAGCATGTTTTTTTTTTTCTTCTAAAATCACATCTATTGTTGAAATGAAAGAGTAGTCATTCTAAGCAGTTTTGTGGAACTGTAACCTGAGTAAAAAGGCGGGTTTCTTTGCACAAGTTGTAATTTTCTGAAGCAAGGACAAGTATTTCCTTACATTACATTGGGAATCTTTATTAATTGTGAAATTAGAAAAAAAATAATCACTTCGACTTTTATTAAATTAAATTGGTTGCTTTTCAGCCTGAAATGAAGACATAGTTTTTGTTTTATCCAGCTGCACTCAGTGCAACTTTTAATATCCAAGTTAAAAATATAATGCCAAAAAAAAAAAAAGTGCACATAAAAAAAGAGTGTACATAAAGGCCTTGTAAGGTAGGGCAAGTATGTACTATACTATACTATGAAGGCATGGTGCTTTTACACAATATACAGTACGATACTGGATGTTCAATTTGTGCAAATAACAATAATTTAAAGATGGTTGTAAGACGGTTGTGCAAATAACAATGATTTAACGATGGTTGTAAGATCCAATTTAACTGTTTATGTGAAATTGTGAGGGGAAGTAGTGTTGTAGGCTGTCTCCTAAAGTCCACTGTCATCTCCATAGTTTTGAACGTGTTCAGCTCCAGGTTGTACTGACTGCACCAGAGCACCAGGCATTCCACCTCCTGTCAATATGCAGACTCATCACCATCTTGGATGAGTCCAATGAGTGTAATGTATTTTGGAAATTTCAGGAGTTTGACAGCTGAGTCTTTTGATGTGCAGTCGTTAGTGTACAGGGAGAATAGCATAGGGGAGAGGACACATCCTTGCGGAGCACCAGTGCTGACTGTTTGTGTGCTAAAAGTAACTCCCCCCAGCCTCACCTGTTGCAAACTAAAGGGGATCTAACAGCTGCTCTGTAATGTTCCTTAGGTAGGTCAATACAAGTCGTTCAAAGGACTTCATGACCACAGATGTTAGAGCTATAAGGCCTGTAGTCATTCAGACCTGTGATGAAGGGTTTCTTGGGGACCAGGGTGAACCGGTGGCTTGTTTGAAGGCCGGTGGCTTGTTTGAAGCACGATGGGACTTGTTTTAAGTTTCTGTCTGTAGGTTGGAATAAGATGAACCAAGCAATGATCAGAATGTCTCAAATCTGCCGGGGATACAGAGTGATAAACGTCCTTGAGAACTGTGTAGCAATGATCCAATGTGTTGTTTTCTCTAGTGGGACAGTTAATATGCTGCCTGTATTTTGGTCGTTCACTGGTTAGATTTGCTCTGTTAAAGTCTCCAAGAATGAAAAAAAGTGAATCTGGATATTTTTGTTCCAGGGCAGATATTTGGTCTGGCAGGTCATGCAGTGCCTCACTCACATTCACCTGGGTGGAATGTAAACACCGGCCAGAATAAAAGAGGAAGATTCTCGCGGTAAATAAAAGGGTTTACAGTTTATAAACAATTATTGCAGGTTTGAGCTGCAGTATTTATTTAGCACTGTGACATCTGTACACCAATCTGCGTTTATGTAGGAGGGAACTCTGCCGCCTTTTGTTATCCTCCATAGCTCCGGTACACGATCCACGTGTAGATGGAAGCCCTACAGATGTAGTCCGTTGTCTGGGTTAGAGTCGCTGAGCCAGGTTTCAGTGAAGCAGAGAGCAGCATAGCGTGCAAAATCTTTCCTTGTCTGGGTAAGAAAAAACAGCTCATCTATTTTATTTGGCAGGGAGTGGAGTTTCGCCAGGTGAATTGATGGGAGCGTAGTTCTAAATCCCCGCTGTCCTTCCAACTAAGATTTAAAAAAAAACTTCCTGGATTGGTAAAAACTGGAGAAAAGTTATCTGGAATTAATTGCTGGATGTTAAGCAGTTCTTCACTAGTGTATGTAGTTGGGTTAGGGAATCCAAACACACAGACAATAAACAAGGACAAAGAAAGTATTAAAGCGTGTTGAAACCTCTCACCAATCGCCATGCACACAAGTGACTGGAAGCAGCTCGCATGACCACACATTACAACCACCGCAGGTGAGCTAGCATGATGGCAGTTCCTGTGTTAAGCAACATGGGAAGAGGAGCTCTGTTCAATCAAAACGACTGGGTGCCGCGACCTGCTCTCGCCAATATCAGTTGATTTCTGGTTTTGTTCGCAGGGGCTTGTTCCTGGATGACTCCGGCCATGGTCAGCATGGGGCCAGTTCATTACGAGGTGGGGGACTGTAGTGCGATGTTTTTTTTTCTGGCAGGTGTCTTTCTCAGAGCCGAGAGAAAGCATGGCGAGAGCACACTCAAGCATGCAAACCATATCACCCATGTTAACTGGCTGTCGCATGTCCACTGCTTTTCTTATTTCCTTCAAATGATGCACGTTGCCGAACACTTCCACCCATTGGGAGGCGGCGCTAGCAGGACTTCCTCGAACACGGGCGGTGTCACAAAGCGTGGCTTGGGCGGCGCACGGTTCTCAAATTCAAATTCAAATTTTATTTGTCACATACACAGTCATACACAGTACGATATGCAGTGAAATGCTTATACGA
>JAQMYG010000037.1:19432376-19453671 GCA_030014215.1 Clariallabes teugelsi
ATAACTGAGGATGTGCTTTACTCCTGATAAGAGTTTCAAAGTCTGGGGTGATGGTAGACAGTGCTACCCGAAGATCGTGCTCTATGTCCAACCTGTTCCTTTGCTTTGACTTAAGCTGCACCAAGGAAGAGAAGCCACTTTCACACAAATACGTAGTGCTGAATGGTAGGATGGATTTGATCGCACGAGTGGCAAGGGACAGATACTCAGAAAACACTTTGCGGCACCAAAACTGGGAGAGGCTTACTTCACTATCAAAATAAAAGTCCGGTATAAGCAAAATAAGTCAAAAATTAAACTTTAGTTTTTTTTTGACCACACACTCCGCGACCCACTGAAAATGTTCCCGCCACCCACTTTTGGGTCGCGACCCACCAGTTGAGAAACACTGGCCTAGGGGATAATCAAGATATTTTTTGGCAAATGTGAGATGAGCCTTTGTGTTCTTTTTGGTCACCAGTGGCTTTTTCACATAGATCCATGTAGGTTTGGACAGCTTTTATTCCCATAATAAATATAATAATAATTATTATTTTGTTTTTGTATTTTGTATTTACTTAGGTTATCTTTGTGTAATATTAAAATTTATTTGAAGATCTCTGATTTGATTTGTGACTTCTAACCAGGTTAATTTTATGGCTTCCCATAAGTCTTTCAGTCATCAAAGTTATGATCTATTGCTTTGGTGTATGACAATATATGTCAGCAAACAAGTGTAACACCTTATTTTAAAACATATAAAACTGCTGAAAATCTGATATGGCAAATTGTTTTGTTGCGTAGACGATTTAGCATTTTTCAAGTATTTTCAGATTTTCTCTGTTTGGTCTGAATTTGCTATATGTGGCTAAAGCATTTAAGCTGTGTAAACCAAAATTGCTGCGAAGGTAGCAGGTGTAACTTTTCAAGGGTGATGTGATGTATTCCCATATTCTGGTGAGGTTAGGAACCCTTCTAGCTGAAAATGCAATTCTGCAACTTGTTCATACAATTGATTATAAGTTTATACAGCATTGAAAGTGTAAAGTAAGTAAGTGCATGGGAGGGAATGAAGTTTAGCAATGTTTTTGGGGTAAAACCTTTTTTTTAAAATAGATTCAAGTATAACAGCTTGGGAGTCTAAAGTGAGATAAAAATAACAGGACTTTGTGTACTATAGCATGTGAATTCTATAAAAAAGCATGTGCATCCGGCCTGTCACATGAGTAAACCAAGGGCAAGAAAATGAAGGTCACAGCGAAGTTTTTAATATTTGCTGTCTATTTAATTATGCACCAATCAGCCATAACATTATGACCATCCGCCTAATATTGAGAAGGTCCCTCTTTTGCCACCAAAACAGTCATGTACTGTGTGTATATTGATCTGTCTATTGGAGCTAGCATTAACTTTGTCGACAATTAGAGCTACAGTAGCTCTTATATTGGATCGGACTACACAGGCTGGCTTTTACGCCCCACGTGCATCAATGAGCCTTGACTGTACCAATGCATCAATGTCCTTGGACCAGTTTTGGTAGGTCGTTCAATTTAATTTTATTTATATAGCACTTTTAACAGTGGTTATTGTCACAAAGCAACTTTACATAATCAAAAATAAATAAAATAAATAAATGTGTGTGTGTGTGTGTGTGTGTGTGTGTATATACATACATACATACATACATACATACATACATACATACATACATACATACATACATGGAAATGAGTATGAAATGTGTGAGAAAATATATGTATACATCATAATTTGACCATTGATTACCAGGAACATGCCAGAAGGGCTGCAGATTTTGAGTTGCTCTGGCCCAGAGTCTAGCCCTTACAGTGCTTTGCCTTGTGCACCCCCTAGAGGGAGTCTGCTGACCACCCTTAAGTAAACCAGGGTTTAGAGCAATATATAATTGTAACTTCAAAAATATAATACAAGCTAAATTTTCCATGATCTTTTGGTGTCAGGGTACTCCGTGTGTAAAATGGAGCCCGATGAAACCTGTGACTAAAGGTCACAATGGAAGGGTGTCCTAGAGCTTTTTTTATTGGGGATCCCATCCATTCCCAAGGGAATTTGTCCATTGGTTTCATGTGGACTATCCATTTTCTCAATTCATTATCAAATAAACATAGTAAAAATGCATATCATAATAGCTGAATAAACCCTTTAATTACTCTGTATAAATCTGATCGCTTAGTCAGGACACCAAGAGGTATATTAATCCCTATAACGTATTACTGTTTTCATTGCTTTTTACTTTTAGTGCTGATCTGTTTATGCCCCATTAACCTAACATGTTTGTCTAGTTTTATGCATTGGAAACTTAATTCTGGGTTCTAGTGAAATGTTTTACGGGTTTTTGTCACACCTAAAGACTTTTGTATAGTAATTGTCCTTGAGCTGTGTTAGTCATTTTTATTTACCCATGTTTATTAAGGTGTGCAGCAAATAGGATTGGGTCAGCTAGTGAGACAGCATTAAATTCCATGAATGATTTGGTCTTTTCTTTAAAGGATGCACTACTTTATTATTCAGCAGTAGTGTGTTGACCTGACACCTAGCAGGTATTCTTATAAGGGTAAAATGGGCTTAAATAACACTAGTTTGAAAAACTTGTTAAAACTTTGTTTTAAGCTATTTGATGGGGTTTATGGTGCAATGTAAATTTAAGATTTATTATTATTTTTTATAAAGCCACACAGAGTTTAAAATATATAAACCAGCATAGCAAGATTGCAGTCACATTTGTCATGTAATTAGCCTTATATTAAGAGAGGGCACATACAGGTATGATGAACTAGCATTCATAAATTTTTGTTAAACATAAGAAATTCTACAATTCTTGCTGCCACACTTTTCCAAAATAGTAATTGTTATAGTAAAAAGTAGTAAGTTATATTTTAATAAAAAAGTGATTCAGATGATTTAGTCACAACAGTGGCTTATGCAGACACACAGGAGTGTTTGTTGAAAAACAAAAGCAACTGAGCTTTGACTTTTTTTAATTTTATAAATTAACCCCTATTGACCAAGCCAGGGGCAACAGTGGCATGGAAAAGCTCCATGAGATAACATGAAGGAAAACTTGAGAGGAACAGAAACAAAAGGAAACCTATCCTAATCTGGGTAAAAGTGGAATGGTGCAACCTCTGGTAACTTGGGCTTAGCATGTGTAGCTAGAGAGAGAACTAAAAGGTGGAAGATTGAAATGGAGAATAGAGATTTTGGGGTATGCTCTTCATGTTCATAATTATTAAAGAGGATGGGTAAGGACTCTATATAATGCTTTATAGGACAATAGTAGTACCTTATAGTAGTACCTAGTAGTACCTTTCATGTGGATACACTGCATTGTGTCCACTAAGATTCAAGTGCTGTTGTCTGATTAAAGTAAGCACTCTGGATTAACATGAGTTTATTTGGATATCCAGTCATGGCAGCTATTCTCCTTTTTTGTTGGTTAGAAATACTTTGACATGACTGACATGAAAGTGTTAAAGTTCTAATCTAGTTAAAAGAAATAAACATCATTAGTGATTTAAAAACTTGCTTAATTCATTTTGTTAACGATAAGTCTCCATTTTTCATCCAAATCCTATTTTTTTTGTCAATTTTACTACAAACATTATAAGCAATTTTAGTGATAACTGTTATCTAACAGAGATAAATAGCAGATATTAAACATTTACAGTATCCTGTATATATTTTTTCAATTAAGAAAATATAGTATCTGTTAAATATTTTAATACATTTTTATGGCTGTATTGACTTAACCTAATGATGTGGCGAGTCCCAGACCCATGAATTATTGGGCAAGTAACAAAAAAAACCATGAACACCAAACAAGGGTTAATTAGTTCTTATATTTGTCATTCATTAAAAATATATATATATATTTGTCAAGTTCCTTTTGTTTTTACAAAACAGACATTAGCAGAAGCAAGTTTTATCTTCCGTTCAGTGATGTTTTCAATATTGTCCTTGTCATCACTACAAATGCTGTGCATGCATATGCAGTGGTCCTCTCACTCATCGTCTATACGAATTTATCCTGTATTCAGGGTCACTGTGCAGTGGTCCTATTCCTTGGTAGAACTGTGTGTAGTAATTGATATTAATGTGTGTTTGACATGGTAGTGTGGCACAGTGCATATATTTACCCAAGATTGTTTTCAGGCTCGGCCCGATTGCTTTGTACTGTGCCCCAGTAAAACTCTGCTCCCCATTTCTCCCCCTGACCAGCTTTCACATTAGTAATATTGCCCTATGCTTGAGCGCACATGCATATGTACTCTCCAGTACCATAGATGGTGGTGGTATGGACCTAGTTGGTTTGCAATCCTACAGTAAAAACACAGATGATAAATGAGAGAAAATTGCATTATTCTTATTGCTGTTTTAGAGACAGTGTTAGGAATACTGTAAACTTCGCATTTGCTTTCCTATTTTATTAGCTCTGGCCTTGCAGTTCAGAGTATGAGATCAGCATGTAGTGCAAGACTTCGGAGTAGACATGCAGAGTTGATGTCATGTATCATAACAGCGGTGCACTTTCGTTTTTTTCTTTTTTTTTAATTACCATTATCTGTTGTATCTGATTTGAAATGTGGCCAAGTACACCAATGCATGCTCAAGACCATCTTTTCAAGTGGATCTGAGCATTGGTATGCTGATTCTTGGTATAGTGTGTTCACTAAGTAAACGGTCCGGACTTCCTTTGACACAGGAGTCTGTAGTGTGACTACATTTTCTATATGTAATTCAAATGTTAATGTTAAATCAAGGCTGAGACAATCTTCATAGTGGGTCCTATAGCATTGTGTAAGCATCAGTAAGCCCCTAGGCAGGGGATAATAATGCTGCTCTCACCATACCTTTTCAATCTGCTTTCTCGCGCTTCCTGATCATGTAACATCTTCGCTCACAATATATATTCAAGCAACTGGGTCCAATGCAAATGCTAACACTACATTTAAACAGAACCTCTAAACAAGGGGTCATTGAAAGGTCCAGTAGTTTTATGCAAATGAAATATCTCAACAAAAAAAAAAGCCAAAGTTGCTTTTAGCAATTAAATAAAAAGACAAAAAGGGACTCAAAAATGGTTTAGAAGAAGCAGAGAAGTATGGTTTGTCTGCTTTGCAAGGAGAATTAAAGGACTGTGTGCAGGCCCATTGAAATATATATATATTTTTTTTTTTCCCCATGGAATTGTATAAGATGGAACCATTAGTCGCTATCTTGCAGCGAGACTCTGAAGTTTTTGACAGAATTTTGCCACAAAGTCTCAGATATCAGAAATCTATGATCGTTCAGGAGCCAGATCTTTGGTCATTCAGGTGATTTAATCAGGGAACGGAGAACTGCTCTCAAATGAAAAGTAATCAGCCAGGATAGAAAAATAGTCAGGGGCAACTGATTAGTAGGTACAATGGGGCAGCAACCATACATTGTTTGTCCAGCCTAAAAGTTCGATAACAGTTAGTGCTTTATATATGGGATCTAATATTTGAACATTTTAGCTTTAGATCAAAGGTGTTGGCTGTGCGTTCAGAGCTTATTTTATGGTCTTAAAACTACTAAAGCTGTATTGCGAAAGTTAGCCCAAATCTGATTTTCTTTGTCATTCATGTTTTTTTTTTTTTTAAGCCAGAGTGAACAGTATAAATCGCATGAAATTTCAATTCTATGTAAAATCAGTCTGAACAGTCAAATCACATATTGTGTAACTTTTACATCCAGCTTAACATTCATCAAAATGTCACTCTAAAATGGTCGATTAAACTTTTAGATTTATTCTTTGATACACAAGCAGCAAAGCATTTTTGCAGCATATTAAAAATAAACTGAATGGCTAAAATTTAATTTTAAATAATGGGTCAAATTTATGCATGATCCATTATCAATTCTACAAGCAGTTTTGACACCAATATAAATACTCTAAATGACATACTATCCCCAGGTTTTCTCAGACTCTGGAACGAGTGTGTGTGGACACTGTGGAGACTGGGGTCATGACGAAGGATCTCGCTGGCTGCATTCATGGACTCGCTAAGTAATTTATGTCTTAATAACATTAACACTATAACATTTAGAAACAAAAAATATAGGTTTTATTTTTTATCTTTTTAATGTTTGTGTCAACTGCAGGTTCCCTTAATATGCTGAAATCAGTCAAATTGATTTGCTTATTTCTAACTTGCCGTCCATTTTTGTCTACAGTGTCAAGCTTAATGAGCATTATGTCAACACCACTGACTTCCTGGATGCAATCAAGACCAACCTGGACAAAGCCCTGGGTAAATGAAGAGGGAAGACACTGAAGCACATCTTTCCTTTTTGTACCTCATTTAACTTAAATGTTATTGTAACAAAAATCATTGCTGAAGGGAAAAGTTTTTGGCAGCAGTGCTGTTGGCTAGTGTTAATTAAACTGTAGATGTCCACTCCATTTCCCAAATGTCCTTATAACCACAAGGTTTAAGTTTTGTAATATGAATTACTGTATGTAGTACTGTATTAAACCTGGAAACAGAGGTAAAAGGTCATTTTGGAAACCTAATAAATTTGTCTTCTCTTTTGTGCTTCTCATGAACATGACTGTTTTAAAGGTAAATTTATTAATATACAGTGTTGTCCAGAGCACAACATTTAACATAGAACTTTATCAACAGCATATGTACAATGATGTGCAAACAAAATCAAAGCTTATACAAAACTTAAACAAGACTTGCCCTGCTTAGTATGGCAGGATACCTCAAGCCTTAACGACAGCTTTTAAAACAGTAGAAATGTCCATTTTGGACCATCTGTATGAACAAATGTAGCATTGACCAGGTAGCTGTTCAGTGGATGTGAAAAAAAATTGTTTAAAAAAATTGCTTAACTTTATAGTCATTGTGTCTTGCATCTATGGCCCTGCCACACCTCTGCAGACTTTAATTTATCACTGTACTGTAGATCTCCATATGAAAAAGATGGATTCCACACAATGTTACACAGGGACGGTTATTAATATAGTTATTTGTGGTGGAAAAATTGTTTGTTCCTTGATATTTACATTTAGCCTTGGAGACAAATTATTATTATTATTATTATTATTATTAATTATGGTGTAATGTGTTCCTTGTATGGTCCCCTGAACAAATGTGGTAAGAACCATGTAATCTAGCTTTAATGAGAAAGCTAACATTTTCAACCAGATATATTATCCCAGACTAATAATGGTACAGTATGAGCATCCAGAGAAAATAGTATTTTGATAATAACAAAGAATAACATTGCAAACTAAAAATAGCTCAAATATGTCAAACATGATACAGAACTGTCTGGAATGGGATCTGGACTTCATGTGAGATGATATAAATTAAGTTGTACTACACAATTAAAATCAAACAAGATTTTGCACCTTGCCTAATTTTGATAGCAGCTCCTAACACAAAAGGCCTGTTGCTATAGAAACTGTACTACATGAAACCAGCTGACTGAATCTTTTTGAACTACCAGTTCACTACACTGATTTGCTAGTGTCAGTCAGTATGTTTGCATGCGCTAGGCCATTTAAATTGACTACTGCCCTTGGCAGGGGAAGGAAGTATTGCTGTATTTGTATATGCTGTACACTTTCCTTTTTGTACAAATAAGGTGGATGCTGTTCCTTGAATTCATGGTGCTATCCAAAGGCAGATAACGACGCCATATTGTTAGTGGCTTCTTCCGCTGCTCAACTTCCAGGTCAAAGCCAGAGTGTCAAAGACGCCTAGGCCGATTTCTGTGTCCAGTTGTTGTATGTGCAAGGAATAACTGTGCTAACATAACTGGTCAGAATAACACAATATCATGTAAACCTACTGGGTTTGATTGATGGGAAAGAGAGACAATGAGACTTCACCCTTTCTGAGAATGGCCAATTTAGCGTTCCGGCCAAGGGTGCTTGTGGCATCATCAGATTTAAAATAACACTTGCCTAACAAGGTTAATGCATTTCTGCTATGCCACTTCAGAGCACTACAGATTAAAAAAAAAAAAAAAAAAAATAAAAATAATTGTAATATTTTTAAATATTTTTTAAAAGAAAAAAAGGTGTGGTTGTTAATAATCACAGTACTGTATTGCTAGCATTTTGTGAATAAAATGTGCAATACTTATTGAGTATCATAGAAATAATGGCGTTATGTCTAAAGTAATCTCTATGGGGTGTGTCAGTTACTAAATGCAATTACACTTTGGGGTCATCACATCTAATATTTAAGAATGATGTGGTACCAGTACCTAGAATTTTAGACACCCACATGCTAAGATGGCTAGCTAATTTAGCTAATGCTAATATTGAACAAAATGTTAGTATTGATCGTTCTAGTTAATATTGATGGGTGTGAATGTTGTTAAACAATTAATTGGGCAAATCAAGCCTCCTATTAAAATAGTTGGGTTTACATGTGACAAATGGTAGATGATGTACTAAAAGTTAGTTCACCAGATCCCAGCAGTTTTAGGATGGTCTTCCTAAACAAATTAATTAATTAATTTATTTATTTATTTTTGAATTCATGTTAAATATAAAATTTATTATTGTGTATTATATTTTATGTTTTTGTAGAAGTAATGGTTTATTATTACATATCTCAGAGCTGAGGAGAGTTCCCAGTGCACCTCCGTGTGCCGAAAAAAATTGTAATTGTCTCAGAAGTGTTATTTTTTAAAACTTTTTTCCTAAAGCTGCGTATGGCTTTAGATCATTTTCTCACAATGAATGTTTAGCTGATGTCCTCACCCTATTTCCCCCTGTTTGAAACCTAAATATACTTGTAGTATTATACACACATTGGAACCTATCATGGAACATATCAATCTCTAATGATCTGGAGGCATATAAATGATTTCCTCTTACAGAGTAATCAAAATACCAGTGCACAACCACCAGGTAACCATTTAATCATTAGTCCATGTTAAAACCTTGAGGCTTAAAAAAAATAGGCCATCGGTGAGTGAGTGTCTCACAGTGCATTATGCTGTGGTGTAGTAAGTAGCAGCCTTCGTATAGTTGTAATACCCAATCTCAGCCAGTTTAGCCAGGTCTTGGGTGTTGCTGCTTGCCATATTTTCTCTTTCACTGTATTCAAAGCTGTCTTCCTCATAGTCCTCCTGGCCCTCCATATCGGGAAGGCTGTCTGAATATACAAGACAATTATTAAAACCTTAAGTCACTCATTTATCACATGCCATTTATGTACACAAGAGGGCAGAATAACAGTTCCAGGGCAGCCCTAAACAAGCAGATTCTTACCTTGCCCATCTGGTGAAACATCTAGAATGCCATGCTTCACCTTCATATGCCTGCTAAGATTCCCCTTTAAGTTGAACTTGCTGCTGCAGTAGGGACACTTGAAGGGCTTGTTACCAGCATGAAGGTGCATGTGGCCAAGTAGGTTGTACATTCTATTAAATGATTTCCCACATACCTTCAAAACAAAATTGAATAGCAAAATTGAACCCAAAGTCATAGTGAATAAATCTTAAGCTTAACCTGGAGTATATACTGAAGCAAGTAATAAATAAATACTAATTTAAAACAGCAGTTGTGACTAATTAAACAGGCACAAATCCTGCAAAGTTGTTGCTATCTCACCTTGCATTTGAAGGGTTTGACAGGAAGGTGGACAATCATGTGGGTTTTGAGGGTCTGTTTCTGTACGAAGGTCTTAAAACAGATGTGACACTGGAAAGGTCGCATACTGGTATGGATCAGCATGTGCCGCTTTAGATTGGCTGACAGGGTGAACTCACGAGAACACACATCACATTTGTACTCTTTCATACCCTTTAAAAGAGAGAGAACCAAATAATTAAAACTTTTTTGTTACTTTGTCGTTAAGAACAATTCGATTCCTACACTTAATATCAACTCTTGTTCTGTTTAGGTTTACTAAGGAAATGGAAGGTGTGGTTCAAAATGCTCATCTCATTAATTTTATAAGAATCATTTTAGAAGAATTATATTTATACGCACTCTACTTATTTTATAGTAGAACATTAATAGCATTAGATCTCTGGGACCATTATCCCTCTATATGAAGAGAATGGTTTCCTTTTGGGCTACTAACACAAGGTGTCTCAAGAAATGCTCTATATAGGGTAAAGTAATACTTTTTTAGCAGAATCTCTTCAAAATAATCATTAGTTTATATAATGTATTTACTTTCAATTAGTTTTTTTAAGCACACACTCATGTTTCTCTGTTGTCGTGCAAAGTAAATGGTCAGTGTAACCTTAACTGATTTTACCATGGCAGGTATTTCTGTGACTGCAGTTGTTTTTTTGTTTGTTTGTTTTTTATCCCTGATTTCTGTATTTTGGATTTTATCCTCAATGGGCTTATCGCCTGACCTCTTGCCTGTTTCTGTTTATAATTTTTTTTTTTAAGGTTTTGGATTTGATTGCAAGCTTTAACAAAACTACTTGCATATGTCTCAGCTCCCTTTTTCTGACAGAGTGCACAGCAGGAAGACCAAAAGGGTGCACTGCCATAATCACCCTGCTAGCAATTAACGTAATCCAATGTAATGTTACGTTTGGGGATGCTCCGGCTTCATATGAGCTTCATACTGCTCCAAACTAGCTCCAGCCAATGAGGCATCCTCTCACACGAGCTCAAGCAAGAGGCTGACCCCCTTGCAACTATCTCAGTATATGTGTGTTTACAATGAATGTGTTTACAATATGTTGACCATTTTTGGTAAATAAACTGACACATTGATAAAAAATTTTAAAAAATAATAATAATAAATAAAAGGGGTCAATTTCCCATATGTATGAAGAGTTTTGGGAGACCCTGTTTGTTTGTTTGTTTGTTTTTTGTTTGTTTGTTTGTTTGTTGTGGGTGTGTACATTCATCAGCCATAGCATTATAAATCAAAACATTATGTTCAATATTATGTAGGATCCCCTTGTGCTCCCTGGGCAGCTCTGGCCCTTTGGGGCATTACTCCACAAGACCTGTGATGGTGTGTTGGCACCAGGGTGAGGCTTTCATTGATCAGACTTGTTTGTTCAGTGCATCCCATGGATTCTCGATTGGGATCTGCGAAATTGCGAGTATACAAATACATGTATACTTTGTTAATTTTAATCAAATTGTTTTTCATGTTTGATGTCGAGTAACATAAAAAGTTGTATAAAAGTTATATTATGTGTTACTTTAAGTAATTTAGGACAATTACCTAATTAACCTAATTAAATTAATATTAAGATAAGTAAGATAAGTGGATTGACTAGTTAAATAATTGTCAACTGGTGCATTGGGTTTAGCATACAGTGCAATATTCATGTATCTCCCTGTGCACAAAACAGGTGATTTCACCAACTAGCTGAAGAGTTGTGCTAATGAGAATCAGTTGGTTTAGTTAATAGATGGAGCAAATATGTGGCAGGACTTTTACATTCTGAAGCTGGGTTGTCTACTAGGAAATTCTCAAGTGAATTTTAAGCGTCTGTGACAAATTTCTGAACATGATTCTCAGGAAGCAATCAAGCAGGCGTGAAGTGAGCAAATGACGGATGGATGGATGGATGGATGGATGGATGGATTCAATTAAATTCAGTTTTATTTGTATAGCGCTTTTAACAATTGTCATTGTCGCAAAGCAGCTTTACACAATCAAAATAATTATTTAAGTTTGTATGGAATGTGAATGTGTATGAATCAAAATGGTCAGATAGTCCCTGTGTAGCTAGATAGTTCAGTCTGCTTTTGAACTACTAATGTATTTCTAATGTATAGATTTTTTCCTTCTTGGATTACAGAAAATAAATTAATAGCTTTGTGTTTTAATGAAATGAGCTTACATAAAATGCTTAATTAATGTCCAGTAGTATGGACCTGTGAATGATATAATGCCCTTACTTTATATATTTTTGGACAGTCACATAACTTAATTACCTAATTAGAACCTAATTAGAAATTTGAGATAAGTGGAATGATTAGTTAAATATTTATCATACTAATGCAATTAAAATTTTTTGGCTTATGTATTTGACCAATTTTATTTACACAAAGTTTTGTAATTGGAAAAAAAAATAATAATAATCACAGCACGGCATATATACAGGAAAAATGTTGACTGCCAATTGGTACTTGGAATAAAATGCAGAAGGACTATATAGCAGCTAGAAAATAAAGTACTCTGCCTGTCCGACTGACTGATGGACAGAAAGGGTAAGGACTGACTTAGAGCAGTGGTTGACCTGGACCCCCCTGGCCTGCACATTTAAGTGTTTTCCCTGCTTTATCACACCCCGTTCAATTAAGATAAAGCTGTTAATTAACAGATTAGTTAGCTCAGGTGTGCTGGGAGCTGAGAAAACACAAAAATGATTAATAAAACATTAGGTTTTTTTGTATATATCTGTATTATGAAAGAAATGAGTGATGAAGAGCATAGGTCAAAAATCTTCCAAACAATTGGGATTTGCAGTAAGGAACTGAGCTTAAAAGTACCTTGTGTTCAAGGGCCTGCTGTGCTAGTACCTTGTGTGTGAGCAGGTGCTGCTTGAGGTGGTGAACCTGCGCAAACTCTAAGCCACACTCAGAACAAATGTGGGGTCGCATGTTCTGGTGCTTCATTAAGTGGTTCTGTAGTTGGCTCCGGTAGGCAAAGCTCTTGTGGCACTCACTACACTGAAAGGCAGCAGGCCCCTGGTGACTGATTTGGTGCCGCCTGAGGTGCGCATAGGTGGGGAATTCCATGGTGCATTGTGTGCAAATATGACACCGGCCATTCTCATGCTTGGCCTCATGTGTGCGCAACTCACTGGGGTAGGCGAACCCACGTCCGCAAAAGCGGCAGCTGTATGGCTTGATGTCACTATGCTGCAGCATATGGCGCTTGAGGTGGCTGGTCTGTGTGAAGGCTTTCTTGCACACAGTGCACTTATGTGGCCTTGTACCTTGGTGAGTAAGCAGATGTGTCTGTAGGTGGCTTGGTTGCTTGAACAGTTTTCCACAGTGCAGGCACTCATGTGGCTTGACCCCACTGTGACCCAGGATGTGTGTTACCAAATTGTACTTTGATGTGTATGACTTCTCACACATTCGGCACTTCCAGCGCTTCAGACCTTCACCCACATCCACACAGTAAGACTCGTCAATCTGCACATTGACATCCAGACGGTCAATCTGCACACGGCGGGCCACAGGATTTTCACCATCTGCCCATGCTGCTATCTGCACACCATCATCATATTCTGCTGCTGTCTGATCTGGCTCAGCTGCTTCATAAGTCAAAACACTTGATTCATAGTAGCGTCTCATTGCTGGGCTCACTTCCTCCTCGGGAGTCTTAAGATTCAGTGCTCTTTGCTCATCTGGTCCCTCCTGTTTGGTGCCACCTTCTTCAGGCTGTCTGTGTGCTTCTCTTTCCTGTGTGTGATCAGCACCCTGTGGAGGTATGTCCGAATCTGGATCACTCTGTTGGTTGTGTGACTCCTTTGCAGGCTTAGGGCTGTCTTTATTTTGCTCCTCCTTTAATATCATTCTGTGAGGGGCAAGGTCCAATACTTCAGACTCACTGTCATTGCAATGAACATTTGAGTAGTAGCAGGGGCTGGAATATTCAGGCTGTTCTCCTTTTACCCAAGTCTGTACATCTAAGGATTTCTTAGCCAGTACAACTGCCTCATCATTTTCACTTTGGTGCCTTTTGGCCTTTCCCCGAGGTCCTGAACGCCTCTTCTCCACCCCTAAATGTCCATGTGCCCTCATATTTCCTTCATTGGACTCAGGTAAGTAGTCTCCATTTGCACCAATTAATTGGTCTGAATACTCATACTCCATTGCCTCTTGAGGTGGAGGGGGGCAGTCACGTGCCTCTCCTGTGTAAAAGCCATTAGGGGCAATGGTGGTGCCAAAGAATTCATTCTGAGATATGAGGCCCAGCACAGCTGCTTGAGCCAAGGATAGAACCACTACTGGATCAGTCTGTGTGCCAGTGTCCACAACACTCCCCATCACTTCATTGTAGCAGTGCACCAGAGGAACTGCCTGCTCCTCCTTCAAGATAACAAATGACATACAGTCAGAAAACATAATATTAAAATCATATGGCTATAAACAACAGTCATGGCAATAGGCACTACTGTAAAATCCGAACATTCAGTGCATCAGCATAAATGTGAAATAAAGGAAAATGAGAGGAATAACAGGCCAAGGTGACATATTTAAGCACTATCACATGAGAGGGAGGTTTGTACTGCTGGATATAGCATAGCTGTGATGCACAAGTCAGTCATAGGTACAAGGACACAGCCTGAGTGACCAACAATTAGTGACCAGCAGTGTAATTAACATTGCACTGTAATTAAAATTCATTTAGTAATTAAAATTCTAACTATTACTAAGTGAGGAGTATAAAACATGGAGATGTTGGACAGTCCTGTAAATCTCATGAATTTTTCTTTATATTTCTACTTATCCTGCTTTTTAAATATATCAGCTCAGTTCACTTCCAGGTTCTAGGGTTGAATCCCAAATAGTGTTAAATGGAAAGCTAGTGTATTAGGGTGTACAATTCGCGCGCGCGCACGCACGCACACACACACGCGCACACACACAACCAAGTAGTGCCCTTGATCAGGGGTTGGGAGAGGTTTGGAATGCAGCCTTCTGTTAGGAGCTAGTTAGCTTTGTACATATGTGTTTTCTTGCTGAGTGGTTTTGAATGTGTTTTTTGAAAGACAGTTGCTCTCTCCCCAGTATGGTGGACCTTACAGACCTACTTTTACCCATGCTGTAACCGACAGTTAATGTAATTAACGATTGTAAACTAACTGTAGTATAATTTACCCCCCCATAAATAAATAAATAAATAAATCCTTACACGTACATACACATATACATCCTTGCTTGTTATTTATTTATGGATACACAGCCAAAAGCAAATCTGCTCAGTAAGGACTAAGAGTGTGTTAAATATAGTTATATACAGTATAGGAGGTGAAAAGATGAAAAATACCTTCCTCAATGGCTTTCATAGTTCATAGACTCTCCACAACATTTCAGTTCATTTACATTACATTTACAGCATTTGACAGACACCTTTATCCAGTGTTACTTATGTTTATCTCATTATACATCTGAGCAGCTAAGGTTATGGGCCTTGTTCAAGGGCCTAGCAGTGGCAGGTTAGTGGTCTTAGGGTTTGAACCTGCAATCTTCTGCCCAGTCAAGCATATTAACCACTGAGCTACTTTTGGCCCAAACTTCTGCGTTTACCTGTGGCTTCTATGTTGGTTAACTAGACACGTTTTGTTTAGTTTTAACTAAAAGGGTTTTTAAATTGTTTAAAGATGATAGCAATGGGAAGAATTCAAAAAGAGGAAAAAAGAAAGAAAGGGGATTTTACCAGGAGAAATTAGATTGCAATGCCACCAACAGAATTTAGACAAACTAATATGAAATAACACAGACCCATATAATAACACTCAAGACTCATAGTATAAACTATCTAGCTTTTCGTACTGTATGTGCATAAATGTTGCATAAGTTTAAAAGTTATACATTTCTAGAAGCTCATGAACAGTTTTGCAGTGATTGGGTGTATTAACAAACTGGAAAACTGAGAGAGCACAGTCACAGTTAAAGTGGCACTCAGTTAAAGTGGCACTCCTCTATTCTGGCTCAAATATTAAATTAAACAAAATACAAAACACTGATTATTTTGTTGAGTTATAAGCTGTAGATTTCAGACACATTAATAACAAAAAGCTTTACTATAATCGTGGATCTTATTTTAAAAAATAAGGTTAAAGGTGAAAAACCTATTCCATTGTCCAGTTTTCTCCCTGAACAATGGTTTGATCTACAGTGGCAGCTCTGAAGCACAGCATCGACCTACCATGGATAAAAAGGTTATCAGAGTCACTCTAGAAAATCAAAACACAGCCTAAAACTCACTAGTAAAAAGATGCATGATCCTTATGACATGGTGTATAAACACAATATTGTCCAAAATTCAGCACAAAATGATGTCACCTTCTTTATGTTGGAGGAAATGCTTGCATTGAATCTATTACAAAGAAACCTCCTAATATAAAGTTCTACTTCAGATATAAAGTTCAACTGCAGCAAGCATCAGTGATCACAATACAGCCTGACCTAGGACTCAGGATAAAGGCATTCCTGCTGCTAGAAAAATGATGTGACCCTCTCCTACAGTGATGTGAACGTGGCATATTTTAATATCTCTGAGGTTACTGGAATATACCACAAACACCTGTAAACAAGCCATGTAGGAATAACAGATCAATCACAGACTGTGGACAGAGTAAAATATTGTTAACACCTAGAGCTGTTTATTATTTTTAACAATTTACCTTCAAATTAATTGATAAGAGGCCAATTGAATATGAAATATGTGCAAATGCAAATCATTTGTCTGCAAAAGGGAAATAGTTGTAATGACAGGTGAATGAAAAATGGGGGGAAAGCAACAGAGAACAGTGACAGAAAGCAAGAAGGAAAACTAAATGACCTGATAACCAGATCATTTATAATTATTTGAATTAAAGCAGATGGGGGACAGATGATTGGGTAAGTGCAATAAAGAGAATGAAACAGAAGGAGAGTGATTGTTTATGGAGAAAACACATGAAAGAGGAAAATGAAGAGGGGTGCGAGAGAGGGTGAGAGAGGAGGAAGGGGAGCAAGATAAAGAAAGGCATAAATAGAGAAAGCATGAGAGGAAAAAACAAGGGGATGGCGGGGGAAGAGAGACTAAGAAACAGAGAGTACAAGAGACAGATAAAGAGAGAGACAGAGTGGGAGGGGTTGTGGGGAGTGAGAGACTGAAACAGAAAGAAAGAGAGATAGAGGGTGGGAAAAAAGCAAGAGCGGGAAGGGAGGGAGTAGGAAAGAGAAGGAACAGAGAAAATAACTGGCAAAATGAAAGGCAGAGAAAATGAAAGACAGAAAGACAAATGAAAGAAAGGCAGTCAGGCAGGATAGGCGCACTGTCACTAAGAGCAGAGCTGAACTGAATGTTAATATAAACACAACAATGATATTAACACATGATGCATATATGAGTATGTATGAGTGAGAATGAGAGATGAAAGCAAATTTAGGTTAAAACTGAGAAGAGTATGTCGGAAAGATGGAGTATATCCTTTATCAGCGATGGATATACTCCTGTCACTTTCCTGTCAGGTGTCCCATTTTCAGAGAAAAATTAAATAAAAAGTGAAACTTTTTTTTGGACAGCAATAAACAAACTTTAAGGTGAAGCTGCAATGCAGTTACCTATAGTGTTAAAACTTGTGTGTTAAAACTGTACTTACCAAATTGCTCCTGGAGTGATGTTTAAGGTGTTTCAAAGCTCTCATCCTTCAAGTGAAGTGTGGAGCAAAAAAACCCACCTCTTATTTATAGCTGAAGGAGAGAAAGGGGTGGTGCCTCTGCTCATCCTCCTCCTCCCACTGTTGCTGTTATCAGAACTGACTGTGCTGGCCTCTCTCTCTCGCTCTCTCTTTCTCTCTCGCTCTCTCTCTCTCTTACACACACACACACACACAGACATTCTTTTTTCTT
The DNA here is from genome assembly GCA_030014215.1 of Clariallabes teugelsi. Classification (NCBI taxonomy): domain Eukaryota; kingdom Metazoa; phylum Chordata; class Actinopteri; order Siluriformes; family Clariidae; genus Clariallabes; species Clariallabes teugelsi. Next base: position 19,449,952 of record JAQMYG010000037.1, read on the forward strand.
TCTATTTCCTTTTATGCTCTCCTTTCTTCTTTTTTCTCTCATTCACACATGCCAGTGTGCACACAAATACATACACACTTTTGTATAACTTCTCTTTCTCCCTTTGAGACACACACACGCACACACAAACACACGCGCACACACACACACACAAAACTCCATGGCTGTTCAACAAACATATACCTCTAAATAGCCTATACAAACAAAAGCTCTTGCTTTTATTTATTTATTTTTTGCACACACATGCACATACATGCACAGCAATTTATAATAAATCATATGTAATATACTTTCTAGAGTAGTTGTGGGTTGTTACACTTGTCTGTTTATTTCCAAATTTCAAAGAATTAAGCTGCAGGATGTTATACAATGTCTGAAAGCTAGTGCAAAAAAGTGCCTAAAGAAAAGGAGAGAAAAGCATTTTGGAAAAAGAGCTAGGGAGGGAGACAGACAGGGGAGAGAGAATGAGAGGAAGAGGGAGGAGGGTGAGAGAGGTAGGGGGGAGGACAGAGAAATAGAAAGAGAGAGGTGTGGGGGAGGGTGAAAGAAAGAGAATGCAGCAAAAAAGGAGGAAAAGAAACTGGGGGAGGGATAGCGAGAACAGAAGAAAAGATGAGGTCAAAGAAATAAGACAGAAAGAAAGAGAGTAGGGAGGGGTGCACTAGGGAGGGTGGGGATTGCAGGAGAGAGGGAACAGAAGGGAAAAGAAAATGCAGTGAAGGTAAGAGAAATAGAAAAGGGCAATGGTGGAGGGTGAAAAAAGAATCATGAAAAAGGCTGAGAATGCAGAGGGAGGATGAGAGATGGAGTGAGCAGAATAAAGACAAAAAAAATGAAGATGGACATACAATAACAGAATAAAATTAACTGTTATAGTTTTAGGTTTTGTGAGTGTGTGAATGCACCTGGTAGACGTTTGCTGGGTGAATAGCAAAGGTGATTTGAACCTTGATTGTTTCCTGATTATAGAAAATAGCAGAGTATTAGAATAAGACTTCCTGTAGGTTTATTAACAGAGGGCCATGACCCTGTCATCTCATAAAAGCACTCCCCTCATTGGGTCTATGCATCCTAAAATGCAACACACCTGAGCAGATTTAAGACTACACAATTTGTAAGGAGAAAGAGAAAAAAATTTAAGTTGCTGAACAGGAAATGACAATTAATTAAATAAACAATGTAAAAAATTAAAAAAAAAAGACAAAACATGACATTGGAGGAAAGATCGCATACTGAGAGAATGTGTGAGAGGGAACAAGGAAGAGAAAAGGAGTGTGTGCTTGTGTGCGTGTGTGTGTGTGTGTGTGTGTATTTGGCTGTGAAACAGATAAGATGAATGTGTGTGAGAGAGGGAAATGAAGAGAGAGCAAGAGGATAGAGGGAAAGATATCAGGAAAGGGAGGGGAGAGAGACAGATAAAGAGAGATTGAGGGAGGCTGGGAGGAGGGTGGGCGCACCCAGAAGTTGAGAAACAGAATGAGAAAATAGAAAGAGTGCAAGGGGAAAAAAGAGATAAGTGACAGAGAGGCAAAGAAACCTCAGAAGAATAGCTGGGGATGCGTACATAAAACAATACATGGCTATGCCTATGGGGAAAAGGGAGAATAGAATCAACAATAAAAGTTGAGAAAAGAAGAAATACACTGGCTCCAATTCAGTCCTACACCTCTCAGAAAAATAAGAAGAAACAAAAGCTCAAACTTGTCCACTTGCCCAAAAGTATCAGACTTCTGCATAAAAAAAACATATAAATCACACTTGCACAATGAATAATGCACAAAGAATAGTGTGCACTAAGTAGTTTTTTCCCCCCGCTCCGTTCATGTGCGTTTCTCCTGGTTTTTGAAGAGGAAATTTTTCTGGGCAAAAGATTTCTCAATCATGTGTGTATTCAGTTTCCCTGCAAGTATCTACAGAGAGATTGAATGAGAGAGACTCCTCTACAGGCACTATACTTGAGAACCTCTCCACCAAAGTCTGTGGCTTGTCATGGCTCTGCAACAAATATATACCCAAGACTATCGATGTCCTGGCCAAATATGTGTGTTGCTTTTCCACTGAATACCTCTACCATTAAAATCAGCACTTTCTATACAGTTTATTGGGTAATGGAATGACAGACACAAGAAGTGAAATACTACTCAATATATAACCTGGTAAATGCTCAAATGTGTTCATTGCTGACACAGTGAGACATTTTAAAGGCGATAGGGATTGGATCATGACGTTGAGAACATAGTGCATTGTTGAACTTTAGTACATGGAAGCTACAGTAGTAACCACTGAATGGGGGAAGAGGTGCAGTTGTGGTGATCTTTATATTATCCAACTTAACAACATGCTGGAATAGTGAATGCTTGCTGTGATGTTGACTTCCATAACCATTTTCATGACCAGGATGAAAAAACATTGAAGCAAACTAATGGAATTCAGGTCGCTTTGGCATAAGTAGTGGGTGAAAGACGGACAAACATCACCTTGAACAACATTTTCCCAACACATTTTCACCTGTGGGAAAATACAGGGTTTGCTGTATTTTCCCACAGGTGCGTTCTAAACAAAACACATATAACTGTAATGTGATTACCGATAACTGGACATACATGGTTTAAAATTATTGCTCAGCTAACTTACAACTAGCTGGCTGCATATCTGCCTAATTAATCAACTAAAGAAGACTAAGGAAGAAATTCATTCTTTGGGAAAATCAGCCTATGAAATGCTAGAGTGTCTTCAAAGCTGAGCAGAACACTGAGCAGTCTAACCAAAAGTTAAAGTGACAGCAAGCTCTCACTTGGAACAACACTGCACCTGCTACTCAAAGTCTAGAATCAGAAATGGATGCACTACATGGTGCATTAACAGTGTTATTCATATGTTGAATACTATTTATTATATTAATAAATTATGCAAATACTTCAATTCTGAATAAATTCTGTGTAATATAATATTTATTAGTGGAATATGAAATATATGTTAAGCTTGCTGTACCACTGGTAGTATAAATACAATGGGTAAAATAAGAAAAATGGCAGTTTAACCTTCAAGTGCTGAAATACTTGAATAGTGAAGACTGAATTTCCTTTTTTTGCCCCTCTAAGTAGCGCTCCTTTGCTTTGTGTGGAATCTTGCACTTGATTTTTGCACAATGCACTTCTGTTTTTTTTTTTCTTTTTCTGTTCTTTTTAAAGAATTGTCTCCTAAAACATGTCAATTACTACCCAAAATGCATTGCACCATGAAGTTGTTGCCCTTTCTATACACATTAAAGTTTAGTGTTTAAAATTAATTTAATGCCCAATTGTTCATCAACACAGATCAATTTCTAAACCCTTTGCATCCTATTTAAAATGGCTAAAATGCACTTTTGAAAACAGTGAGAAATGTTGGCACTACGGATGCAAAAATTTAATCAGAACATGGGTGGGGTTGAGAAAAAAGGAGAAGGAAGACAGCAGGAGGGAAGACAGGAAAAAGGAAGGTTGGCCTTTACCAGACTAGTAAAACCAACACTACTACTCTGGGATGTCAACATTCACACACACATTTAATAAGTAAATTAGTTATTCAGTCAAAGATTCCATATCTATTTTGTAACACATTTTTTAAACTACAAAGTATAGTAAAACATTTATACTTTGCTAAGGATTTAATATTAAACCAATTATGCAACTTTGCATTGGATTACATTGGAACTTAACTGCGGTAAAAAAAATAAAA
>JAQMYG010000037.1:19454012-19464148 GCA_030014215.1 Clariallabes teugelsi
TATATTTATTTATTTATTTATTTATTTTTGGTACATTTCTGAATTTATTTTGCTGCTACTATCATGTCTTACATCATCAGTAAATATTAGTGAACTCATTCCAGACTGAAGTCACACCATGGCCTTATCATCACTTTGGTAAAGGCAATCTTGTTCATCGCACGTTTGTGGGTCATCACTTTATTTCTTTAAAAATAATAAAGTAGATTGTCTTGATTTTTATATTTGATGCATAACATTCATCTTGGAATACCCCCTATATTTATGTTTTGAAATTCTCCTTACAATGATGAAATGTGATATCGTCACTCCTGCCCTGTGAAGAATGTTGGTACATAGGTTGCTAACTTTTGTTTTGGAGTTTTTACACTGTTGTTGTTTTTTATGGCCACATCATTCATTATTTGGTTGTCACTGATTTGTTTTATTTTATTTTATTTTCCAGAATATTCCAAATTCTTGTATTGGCTATGGAAATGCTTGTGCAATCCTCTGATTTCCCCCTTTCTTTTCTTAAATGCTGAAGGCCTTGATTTTCCCCAACAGACAGATTTCTGGTCTTCATATTAGCCCATCCTTTTTAACAATAAAAGCAGTCTTCAGAAGTGATACCCAGGGCTCAAAAATTTTAGTAGAAATGTTGAGATATTCATTATTTAAAGAATGAATCTTACAGGGCTCATCTAGATGTTCAGTCAGGGAAATTCTCCCTCAGTGTTACGTTTTTTATTTATCAGGGCGTCAATAACAATTGCTCTTCAATTCCACAAAAAAATAAATAACCTCAAGTGAGAGAAAAAAATATATATCTGATTTTAACAGATTTCACTAAAAAGTAAACAAACATTGAGAAACAACATGGGAACAATAAATGCACCCTATAATTCCTTAACGTGTAAAACCAACTTTATCTAAAATAAACCCAATATCATGTTGAAGAAAATTGATCCACAAATCATAACACTGCCTCTAGAATTGGTTGTAGTGGGCAATATGCATGATAGGTGCATCTTTACATGTGCTTCCCTTTTTGTCCACCATTCTGGAATAGAGTAGATCTGGAATCATCCGATCATATTATCATTTTCCATGCTCAATGTCCAATCTTTATGCTCTCTAGCAAACTGAATCTTTTATATGTGGTTTTATTATTACCAAACAGCTGTTTAGTCCCAATCCTGTGAGTTCTCTTTGCAATGTACATGTGAAAATAGTCTTAGTCCCACTATTAAACATTGCAGTGCTTTCTGAGGTCCAATTTTTCATGATGCAACTTCTCCAAGCTTTAAAGTGAATTCTATTAATGGTCATTCATATTTTTTTTCCAACAACAATTTTTCTGTAATGCTGATAGATCGGCACTATCCTTTCAGTTTTTAACTAGACAGTTCTTAACCCAATTTCAGTAATTCTAGCAGTCTCCTTATTTGTTGTATTTGCTTGATGCAATAATCTGAACCTCCTGAAACACAGGAACATTTTTTTCCAAAAGCATGGTATACGGCTTCTGTGCTTGGTGGGTTTCCTCCAGGTACTCCAGTTTCCTCCCACTGTCCAAAGACCTGCAGGTTAGGCTAATTGGCATTCCTAAATTGCCCGTAGTATGCGAATGAGTGTGTGAGTGAGTGTATGTGTGTGCCCTGCGATGGATTGTCACCCTGTACAGGGTGTACCTGCCTCATGCCCTAAGCTTCCTGGGATAGGCTCCAGGCCCCCCGCGACCCTTAATACAGGATAAAGCGGTATACAGCTTCAAACACATGTTTAAAAACCAAGAATCTATTTACTGCTTCTTTCAGGGTGAAATGAAAACATATTAATCACATTAGGTACTATCTAATAAAATTATTTTAAGAATTTGCTTACTGTTGCTTACTTTTTTGGCAAGGTAGTGTTTCTTTTTATGTTTTTATCATTTTCACAAAAAAAGAGACCTCTCAATGTTGTTAGACATTAAATTTAACACAGGTTTATTGTTTATTGATCCATGTTTATTGATTCATTTTCAACCACACTGCAAATATCTTGGTACGGTCTCAAAATTATTTTAATGTATATTTTGGATAAGAGAAAACATTGCTCAAGTCAGATTTTGTTTGTCATGTTAACAATTATAAATACTGTAAAGTAATCTGTCACACTTATTTGAGCAGCAATGAACTGAGTGCACATGTTGTGAAACTAAATACATTGCACTCTTCTAAGTCAAAAACAGGAATCTGAAACTACAGTGGACATAGGTTAACTGAAACAGAGCAGTTAATATTGGCAAAATTATGCCAGGTTTTCTTGAATCTACAACAGCTTGAATGCAACAGTTGCATACTTCTTTCAAAATGTTTTCAGATGTTATTATGGCATTATTATGTGGCATGTGAATGAAACTATATTACACTTATACAAGGTATGCTGGGACTCGGACTCTAATTCTGAAAGACAAAGGTAATATGTTAAAAAAAATACAGCTATGGCGAAAAGGCAGACAGGCTAGATGTTGCTGAAGTCAGTGAGAAATATTTAACAGTTAGGATGAAATGCTTTCCCAGTCTGCATAAACCAAACACTCCATTTGTGCTAAGCTTACCTCTCATTTACTTCAACTACCCAGTTATAAAGGACATGTGCTGACCTACCCATTTTCATTTGGGCAAAGCAAGGAGGAGCTGTTCCCCTGTTGGAACGTCTTCCTGTCTGTTATTTAAAATGGTTTTCTAAATATCTTAATCATTTTGACACAAGATTTGCCAATGTAGTTCGTCACACGCTCAAGCAAACGGACAAGCTCCATGAATTTAGAAAATAGGACTATTAAAATTTCAATACTTGTGCGGTTTCAGCACAAGCTTTTTTTTTTTTTTTTAATCACACATACACAAACACATGCAAAAATAAATGATTTGGCATTGGGGAACAAAATGAAGAGGCAGAATGTTGAAAAGATTGTACTGAGGAAGGAGAGAAGAATGGAAAGTGTAAAGGAAAAGACAGCATTAAAAGGAAAGGAGCATTCACCAAGGAATATATTAAAAGAAAATATAGTGGTAGTCTCTTTTGTGAGGTAGCATGAGAGAGCTACAGAAAGAGGAAGATGGAAGGAAAAGGATGAGAAGAAAAATGAGAGTGTGTACAAGAAAGGTGGGGTAGACGAGAGAGGAAATAGGGAGAGGGAGAGAATGAGGAGAGAGAGATAAAGCAAATGGAAAGAGTGAGAAAGAGAGAGCAAGAGTAAAACAGAAAGGGGAGGGAGAAAGAGATAAAGAAAACACAGCCAAGAGAGATTCAAAACCATAGAATAAGAACCTACTGTCTGCATCATATTCTATATGGATAGGCAAACATGAAGGCAAATTAAAATATTTTTCATGTCATGCAGCCACAGTGATTGTGTGATTAAAACAATCATAAATACATGACCATAATCCTGAGGTCACTGAATCAGGCACAACCACTTCTTTGCCCCACCAGGATCATGGGGTCACTTCCCGTGGCTGTCATATGTATCTGCTTCATAATTCTGATTCAAATTCAATAAATGGTAATGGGTTGTGCAGAGTTATGTATTAAAATTAATCTTGTCTTTCATTGTGGACATATATGGGAGGCATAAGTGTCCTAATATTTGTTCACCTAGACATAACATTACATGTAAGACTGTTAGTGTGAGGTTACAAGTTTACATTGTTAGAATGAGTGGTGCTCCAATTGCATTCTGAGGCCCTATGGAGAAGTTGCAAGGCCTCTTAACACTAGATGTCTCCACAGTGCCTGACTGTGCTCTAATCCTCATTTGCACATCTCCATATAGGTTACAAGAAGTCATGCCCCTTCCATGTGACTTTCCTATTCTTTGTATTTATCCCTCACTCTAACAAATTTCAGCCAGAATTACTTTATCATCTTCTTCTGAGTTTCATTCTTTTAAATCAACCCCCCTCTCTTTCTTTTGTACCTTCTTGTTTCCATGGTTACCCCTTTTGCTGCACCGTACACTATCTCTCCGTCCGTTTCTCTTTCTGTCTCCCTCACTCTGTTCTTATCTTTTCTCATTTTGCTTTCATCTCGGTCTCCCTTCCTCCTGCTTTATCCTGCACCCTCCTCACTCTGCCTTTTATCTCTTTTCACTTTCATCTGTCTTTCACCTTTCTCTCCCCTTCAAGCCTGCCATTCCATCATGCTGGGCTTTTTTCTGTTTCTTACTTATGGAGTAGTGTAAGAGAGAGAGAGAGAGAGAGAGAGAGAGAGAGATCTATTTTTAATAATTTTCTGTCCTGGCCACTTTTTACTTCTTTTACCATTGCTCATTATATGTAAGATACACTGAGTGGTCTTGCACACTGGTTTCATGGCTGCTGGTTCTCAAGCTTCCATGGCAAGACGGTGCATTTGAATATCTAAGTCTATAGCATAAAACCCATTACTCTGTGCGCATGATGGCATTATTGTGTTGACTACATGGCTCAACCACCTCATAAACAGCCCTGACCAGTGCCACATATATGGAACATACAATCTTAGATCATTTGGAACTTTTAAAGGCCCATCACACCTTAAATGTCTTAAATTCCTCTTCTAAATTCCATTGTAGCAGTGTTATAAAACATGATTTGGTAATACACATTATGAATCACTCCAAACTGAGAAAAGGCATTTTGTTTGTATGTATGTACATATGTACTGTATGTATGTAAGTTAGTAAGTATACAAACATAAACAAACAAGCAAACAAATAAACAATGTGTGCAGTGTATAATTCAGGCACTTTAACACATGGTCATACCACTATCTGTAGCTACTGTGGCTATTTGTTCACAAAAGGTGCTCAGAGTGTCTAAAATATGTTATTTGTTGATTCAGGTAAGCTTGTATAGAGTGGAGAAAGTTCATGTATCTGATACTAGCTGTAAGTAGGAGGAAGTTTTGTGACTGAAACGAACCTCTCTTTCTCTCCCCTTCTCCTTCTCCTTCCCCTTTCCCTTTAAGTACTGCAACTATTGAGAAAAGAGAATAAAGAAAAACCAAATAGAGGAAGAGAAGAAACTGAGGTCCCAGTGAGGGTTGGGCGGGTGAAAAAAGAAATGAAAAATACGAATGAAAAGCAGCAGGAACAACAAAAAGGTGTTTTATTAAGAGAAAATGGACAGCAAGGGGAAAGAGATATAGAAAAAGAGGGAAAGCAAAGTACAAAAAAACAAGTGCAAGAGAAAACAAAAAAAGAGAGGGGAAATTTTGGAGATCTTGTTATCTTGTTTTTTCCCCTGTAAAGCTGGCATTTACACTGTGCCATTTTTCCTTCATCTTAAATGCTACAGGAAGAGCTTATCTTTCACATTAGACACATCAGGGCCTGAATTAACTAAGCATACCATAATCATTTGTAGAAATCAAAAAGTTAATTTAGGACTGATAATATTGTTAGCTCAGAGTAGGACATAAATGTTGTTTAGGAAGCTTCCTACCTCTTTTTTTTTTTTTTACAGCGAGGAGTAGGACGTGTGATGTCACTTTTTACGATACTGAGAGCCACAAAGTAGGCTGCATGTTATAGTGGGTGTTGTCGTTTCTACAGGTTTTTGTAGTTTAAATGATGGAAAAAAATGAAATGGTGAAATCAGTAGCAGTTGTTTGAAAGCTTTGTGCACACAGACAAAACTTATAGATTTGTGACTCGGCTGTCTGACGTTATTCCAATCAGACTGATCCAATCATACCTGTTTCAGTCCCCTATAATAGGGCTGTGTAGGACTGTCATAATATGATCAAAGTGATTTCGAAAAGAAAAAGAAACTGGTGAGAGGATGAGATCGTTTTACTTGTGGAGGAGTTAGTAAAATGTAAAGAAATAATTAAAGCAAAATTCTGCCATACTCTTACATAAAAAGTGAGTGGATGGCAATCAATGCCACCTGTCAGTTTGGCGCATGTACCCCAGAAGAGTATGAAAAAGGGGGGGTACACCATGTTAATGCAGTGCTGATTAGAACAAATAATCTAAAAAAAAAAAAAAAAGTTAAGTGTACACTTAAATTATTTAATATAAGTGTATAAAATGGATATATAAATGCGATTATTTTAATGTGTGCTCCATGGATGATGCCCAGAACTCCATGAATGCACCTGTGGAGACAGAATACGACATTAGTTAATTAACCGATGTTTAAATAGTATTCCATAGTATTCCATTTTTGTCCAAGCGTGTCTTTTATAAGCTCTATGTCACTCAGTATTACTACAACATCTCTTCTCCGTGCGCGTCTCTGCCTGAATGCCATTTCTCTGCCATCACCAAGTCCTATGTGGTGTTGTGACTGAGAGTTTGTGTAACCTGCGAAGACAAGCTCCTCCATAGTCTCTCTGTGTTGGCCTTCAAGGAGCCGAATTGCTTAACCGACTGCAACAGAGAAAACAGTCCATTGTTGGGGTGGCTGAGGTCCTTCTTGGCCTTGGTCAAGCACCGCTTGCTGTATATTGAGTGCAGATCAGGGAGCTTGTTGCGGATGATACGTTCAGCTGATCGCACCACCCTCTGAAGAGCTCGTCTGTCCTGCATGGTGCTGTCCCCAAACCAGGTTGTGATGTTTCCTGTCAGGATCTCTCTATTGTGCAGGAGTAAAAGTTCTTAAGTACAATAGAGGACAGTCTGAAGTCTCTCAAGCATTTGAGGTGGTAGAGACGCTACCGGGAATTTTTTTTACCACAGTGTTGATGTGGTAAAAATCATGCATGATGTGAACACCGAGGTCTCAGAAGCTGTCCACTCTCTCCACTGGGCTCTCGTTGATGACGGGGGTCTAGGAGTTCCTCTACTGTTTTATAATAAAGTCCACTATCAGCTCCTTTGTCTTGCTGATGTTAAGGTGGAAGTTGTTATTCTGGTACCAGTTCTCCAGATTTCTTGTTGTTGTCAGAGATCAGGCCCACCACAACGGTGTTGTCAGCAAACTTGATGATGGTGGTGAAGGTGGTAGTAGCTACGCAGTCATAAGTGTAAGGGCTCAGATCACAACCCTGGAGGGCTCCAGGGCAGAGGGTGGGGGAGGCTGAGACATGTCTGCCCATCCTTATTGCCTGTGGTCTGCCAGTTAGGAACTTGGAGATCCAATGATACAAATATGGCCAGGTGCGTCCCAGCTACTCCAGCTGTGTGGTGAGTCCTTTAATATATTCTTTTTTAAAATCATTTTCAACAATCCTGTACTAACATATAATACACATGTTAACATGTATGAATTTCCAACATAAATAATATATTGCCATAAATGGCAAATTATTTTAACTCGGTTTTGTAGGAATTTTCCACAGCAACATTGCAACATCAATACAAAACGTAGTGTTGAAATGAATTCATTAGAGTTGCAGATTCCCAATGATCTATCGACATCCAGATAGATAAACTAGTGACACTGTTATTATTATTATTATTATTATTATTATGGAACCATGTTTCCTTACTGGACAACTGTAAATGAGGGCAGTTTAACCCAACCGGACCCACATATTCAGAAACTAAAAAGTTAATAAAACTAGTAATTGTCATTATTCATCTATTTAACCAGTAGCTGAAAAGAAAATACCTTGTTTGATGGGATGTAAATTCCATTAAGATTTTCAGTCTGCATGTTCTTCCATTAAACAAAACACATAAGCCTAATTTGGATAAAGTTATTGTTTTAAGACAAAGCAACACATTCAATTAATTTAAATTCATTTACACATTGAAATAATCTCATACAAATAAATTCAAATTCCCCCAGCTTCCTCAAAGTGAAGCAGGGCTTATCTGATTGGAAAAATTAAATAACTGAAAGTCACAGATGCACAACAGAAAAACAGTTTTGAGACCAGTTATTTGAATCAGGGCCTATTTGATTGAACCAGTCTGATGATTTGAAATTGTTCTCAGATCTGTTACCTTAAATCGGAAATTTGTCTTGTGTCACACTGAGGAAGTAAAGATCCAAAGCAACCCTTATAAATTACCGTCAAGAGCTACAATTATCAGTAAGTACTTTGGTTACAACAGCACACTTCATTGATAAAGATTGGCATATGTATTCATTAGCATTTCCTCCTTAAAATAGAAATCAATGTGTGCCTTAATGCATTACTTTGACAACAATGTATGGATGAGCATGTTACTCACTCACCCACTCCCTCACTTACTCATCATCTATACCACTTTATCCTGTGTACAGGGTTGCGGGGGTCCTGGAGCCTATCCCAGGAGACTTAGGGCACAAGGCGAGGTACACCTTCAACATGGTGCCAATCCATCAAAGGGCACACACTCACACACTGCGGGCAATTTTGGTAATGCAAATTAGCCTAATCTGCATGTTTTTGGATCGTGGGAGAAAACCTTAGTACCCGGAGGAAAGCCACCAAGCACCGGGAGAACATGCAAACTCCATGCACACAGACCTGAGACCTGAAACTGTGCCAACAGGTTCAACAGTGCCAACCACTAAGCCACCATGTTGCCCATGACCACATTAACGAGGGAAATTTCCTCACATCCTTAGTAAACATGCAAACAAAAAGGTAAATTAATTATAGAGTCCCCTTCAGGTTGATATGTCCATGTCAAGTAGGTGGTTTGGAACCTAACTGTTAAATGTGATGCACACTGTCAAATGTCAGTGCCATCATCTTCTTCTTATTATTATTATTTATTAATAACACTCCAACAGCACCAACCTGTTTTGATGATAATTATTAAACAAAAATTATTTCCACAGTAGGATTTAAGACAATGGAGATATTAGCTAATATGTAAAACATAAAAAAAAGTTGGTCAGGAAAAACAAACAAACAAGCAAAAACAACAAAGAAAACAGGATTTTAAACTTTATGACTGGGACCATACATATAGTGGTGCTTTATGGGGTGCCAGCAGACATAGCAAACTGCTCCCAGCGGCCAGTTTTTTCAGTAGAAAATAACAAAACTATACGTTTTGTGGCAATAGGCCTCTCCTGGTTGTGGTCATGCTTTTGAAGCATTATAGTAGTGATGAACAATCCAGTTACAGAGTAGCACATTGTTCCAGCACACCAAATTTCATCAAAATCAACTTTCAGTTCCTGGGTAATCACACACACACACGCACATGCACACATACACATACACAAAGAAACGCAAGAAGAAGAACATGAAGAGGGAAATGTTGTATGGTGTACGAGGTGGTATCAAGACAACTTAGTCGAGCTGTGGACCTGCCTCACCTTTTTTGGTAATGGAGAAGATGGTCTCTTCCACTGTGAAGACTGTTGCTTCATCTCAGGATTGTACCCATACTCCCAAGTTTTGTCACCAGTAATGATCTTTGACATGAAGGACAGGTCATCCATGACACGCTGATGGATTGCCTGGACTGTTCGTGTGACACCGACAATGGCAGCAATGTTGTAGATTGTTCACTGTTGATCATCACGCACAAGTTCCACTCATGAATCATGTCAAACACCTCTGTGGCAGATTTGCCCAGTTTCATGCAGAACATTCCCTCTTTTGTTCTAAAATGCTAGTTTAGAAACTTTTTGATACCACTTCGTATGGGTGCACTGAACTGAGTCATTTACTGATGATGTGATTACTGATAGCAGAAGCAGGATAAATAATTAAGTGTATAAAGCTATACTTTCTGCTCTGATATAATAGCATTTCTGTTAAATTGATGTCAGTGCTTCATAGTACACATATAATAGCCCAAAACATACAAAAGCAATCCAAGGCAAAAAACAAAAACAAATGAAGTCTTCTTAAAGGGGCAGCTGAGAGATTGGATCAGCTAAGAAAAAGGCCATACTCAAACATACTATTCAGGTTTTGTACCAATATCTTAGGTCAGGGTAAAGCTGTTAAATGGCTGTTGAAATCTGTTTGGCCGATGACATCCATACTTTTAGGCCATACATCCACATTAGCCCAGACTAGCAGAGGAGATAAAATATAACAGATTTCAGCTTGATCTGACTTATAGGTCCTGAGAAACAGTCACCTAGATTTATTATAAGAATCACCTAAACATATGACCTCTAGATCTACGCATGTTATACCAATGTTCATTCATTCATTCATTTTCTGTACCGCTTTATCCTGTATTTCGGGTCGCGGGGACCTGGAGCCTATCCCAGGAG
>JAQMYG010000037.1:19500241-19517071 GCA_030014215.1 Clariallabes teugelsi
GAAATCTAGCCTCTGTTGAGTTTTAACAAGTGCATCAAAGTCAGGTTGAATGTTTTAGGTGGAGATGTGAAGCACATATGTCATTTTAGCAAAATTTTGAAAGTAGGTTTTATTTTCTTCATTCCAAGCAACCTTTCGCGGGCCAATCAGAATTACCTTAATTACCTTATAATCCTTGTGTGTCATTTCATAGTTTTGAAAAAAAAAAATTCATTATTGTTCTAGAATCTTAAAAAAAAAAAAAAAATCCTAAAAAAAAATACCTTAATTATTTTTTAAATTTAATTAATATTTTATTCATATGAATGTATACAAGTGCATCTCAGTTGATTTTTTTTATTATTATTTTTTTTTACTTTATCAACCTGAAACTCATATTCTAAATTAATAACATGTAGTCAAATATTTCAAGCCTTTTTTTTTTTTTTTTCAATAATTATGACATTTGTGACTAAGGGCTGCTAAGATGATGATCAACAACACACAAGGAGTTTACACCACAGAAGGTTATTGGTGCAAGGGATGGCTGTTCACAGAGTACTGTATCAAAGCATATTCATGGAAAGTTGACTACAAGGGAAAAGTGTGGCAGGGAAAGGTGTCAGAAGTGTCATGCCTGAGCTAAAAAGTCGTCTTTTCAGATAAAAGTAAATTTTGCATTTCATTTGGCAACTAGAGTCTGTATACTGTAGACCTTGGTGTGATTATAGATCCCAATCTTTCATTTGAAGCTCATGTAGATAATATTACCAGGAAAGCATTCTTTCATCTCAGAAATATTGCCAAGATAAGGAATATATTGTCACTAAACAATGCAGAAAAATTTGTTAACAAAAGAGTCCTCATTAGAACCAGAAGATATGAGCACATCATCTCTATTTTATTCACACTGAATTGGCTCCCAGTGAAATTTCACATCGATTTTAAAATAAATTTTTTTTGGATTGCGAATAACTTGGTCTGCGAGGGTTTGCAAGACGATAACATTTTAACATTGCAAGACGATAACATTTGCGCTTTGTCTGCCGAGCGTCATGTGATCACAGTTGAGCCAATAGTTCTTTTCTCTCTTGTGCTGTGGGATTGTGGATAATCGTCTCCCATGCTGTATGTTTAGATGCCGTTTTCCCCACTCTCATTGATCACTCAGGTTTGTTGGCGGTGGAGTGACTGGTTGCTTTACATATCAGGGAGCCCTCATGTCTGTGTTTTCTTCTGGCTCTCCCTTTTAGTTATACTGTATGGTCATACTATAGTTAGTTCTGCTGGAGTCCCTCCTTGCACTTTGCACTAAATATACATACACCTTACACATTATGTGACCGTACCGAACTGATATCTCTCCTTCACTTCTCTTCCGTCTCCCTCTCTGTCTAGCTACATTTACTACTCCTGTGCTGCCAGACCCTCTCTGCCCTCTGGACCGGTCTGACTCATCCTGCTGCCTCACTTCTGGTTGGAGATGTCGTCGCATGGATGCCCTGTGTGGTCTGCTTGGGATGCGTGTGGTGACTGGGGACGGTTTCACTTTACCATGAAGACAGTTCTGGTCTCGGCTGATCCAGAAAGCAGTACTCTGAGGACTTGTGACTGCAGTTTCTCAATAGTTCAATACTGGAATTTCCTACATTCTACCTGAGCCGCCAATAATGAACTGGATTCCAAATTAACTTAAAGACTTCCAGCATGAACTTCCAGCTGCCTAACACACAGTATGAGGGCACAACAATTCCTGCTATCAGTTATCACCCAAATGAGGATGGGTTCCCTGTTGTGTCTGGTTCCTCTCAAGGTTTCTTCCTAGTGCCATCTCAGGGAGGTTTTCCTTGCCACCATCGCCCTCAGCTTGGCCATGAGAGACTATCTAATCATTTAGATTCATACACATTTTTCACATTTCATGCACATTTCCATAATTTTCTTTTAATTGTGTAAAGCTGCTTTGCGACAATGACCGTTGTTAAAAATGGTAAACAAATAAAATGTAATTGAATTGAGTTGAGTATACTGCCTGTGATTCCAGGGAGTGTGTGCGTGAATTGAGGGAGCTTGGCTTGGACCACTTGCTGCAGCCACTCCTACCTCTTGTATGCGAAACTCACAGACACTGAGAAAGTAACAAATTATACCAAAGCAAATGGCACAACTACGCTTCTATTACTTATATCGGAGGAACTGTATATGCTAGAGCTTTGGATTATTTGAGAGAGAGGCGCTTTCAATTTGTGGGATGGCAAGTTTAATATGTGTATTTCAAAAATTGAGTGCAGGATGGCAGTTTTTCAAAGTGGTACATAAGCTTTTTTTTGTGTCTCCACTCTGCCAACCCCATTATAGTTTATGGAGTCATTTGTGAAGTGATTTAAGGGTCATTTTAAAAAAGTTAATTATTTTTGAATAACAAGTTCATTACCAAAGGAGCTAAATAATTGTAGTAGAGCAAAATGTTTTGTAACAAGTGTCAAAGCAATCCTCAAAAGCTTAAAAACAGTGCATTTTGCACTCAGAACACCAGGATGAATGTTTAATAAAAGTTTTGTATGCAAAATTCAGGGACATAAGGGTGTCTAGTCCCTAACTGAAAAATCTTTTTTTTTTTTTTTCTGAAAACCTTCAACAGGTTTCCTTAGTAAAGTAACAGCACACCAGTCTTGGCAGTAAGGAGGAGTTGGGCCACTTGCAGGTCAACCTGCATTAATCTTCAAAGTTTTTACACTGAGGGTACTCCTACTAATCAAGGTCCCAGAGGCTGGAGGATGAGTGGAGCGTAACAGA
This sequence comes from Clariallabes teugelsi, assembly GCA_030014215.1. Taxonomy (NCBI): domain Eukaryota; kingdom Metazoa; phylum Chordata; class Actinopteri; order Siluriformes; family Clariidae; genus Clariallabes; species Clariallabes teugelsi. The sequence continues at coordinate 19,503,017 of JAQMYG010000037.1, forward strand.
ATCCAACTTGCTTAAAGTTCAGTGTTAAACTGAATATTTATAAACTGAGTTATTTCAACAGTCATTGCGTTGTCACCGGCTGGTGTTGGTTAACTGTGTTTTATCAAGTCTAAAGTAAACACAGCCGAATACCAGGAGATTCTGCTTCCGTCTGCTGACTAGATTTATGGAGATGCAGATTCCCTTTTCCAGCAGGATTTGGCACCTGGCCACAATGCCAAAACTACCACTAACTGGTTTTCTAACTACTGTATAATATTACTTTGCTTGATTGGCCAGCCACCCAACAAGATGTGAACCTCAGAGAATATATGAGCTGTTGTCAAGAGGAAGGACTACCCGATCCATCAATAAAGACAATGGCTGGTATCAAAGCAAATTGGTCCTCAGTAATGCCTCAAGAGTGCCACAGGCTGATCCCCCTTCATTCCCTGCCTCATTGATTCAGAAATCCATGCAATAGGAGCCTCAACCAAGTATTGAGTGACTAAATTAGCATACTTTTCAGAAGTTGGACATTTCTCTATTGTAAATCCTTTTCTGATGTTTGGATTTATGAATTTTCTTTTAGGGAGCAGTAAGCCGTAGTAATTGAAATTAAAAGTAAATAAGGCTTGAAATATTTAACTTTATGCATGATCAATGTAGAATATAGGAAAACAACTTTTTAAATTAATTTAAATAATAATAATAATAACAATAATATTAACAATAATAACAACAACAATACAATTTTCCATTATATATATATATATATATATATATATATATATATATTTTTTTTTTTTTTTTTTTTTTTTTTTTTTTTTTAAATTAATTTATTTATTTATTTATTTATTTTTTAGATGCCCTAGTATAAAAACCGCACACACGTATGCATTCAGGCACGGTTGCTCAGGTATCCATGAAGTTAATGTTGTTTGTAATGATGTTTATTTTAATTGTTCAATGATCCAGTGTAATGTTTTGAAATACACGACTGAGTGTAATAATGCACAAGATTTTGTACCTGTCAAAGAGCTGTTTCATTAATTAGAATCTTTGTTAATGGATGTCAGTTTGTTGGGGGACATAAATAATATATTCTTAATATAAAATAGCACAAATAGTAATTCTTTGAAATGTTAATTTTTTTTATTTGGTTTATTTTCATGAATACTGATTTGCATGAATAATTAGTAGGAATTGTGATATTTCCCAAGTTCTCCCACACCACCCCACTTTTATGCTTCCAGCACTGGCTTCCTGTAGCTACCTGCATCAATTTGAAAACCCTGATGCTTGCCTACAAAGCCCTCCAGCAGTGCTCGGCTGGTCCCACCATCTCTCAGAGACAACTTAAGACATATCTATTTCTTCAGGACTAGGGTTAAAAAAAAATCCTTCCCAACAGTGTTTGACTGGTACTTAGTTAGTAGCCTAGTAAACCAGCGTAAGGATCTATCCAATGACGGAAACATAAATGCTTTTGTAAGTCGCTCTGGATAAGAGTGTTTTCCTAATGCCCAAATGTAAATGTTGTTTAATATTGTACACTAACACTTTCACGAGTTGCAATTTCTGCCAAGAACACACATGAAGGTATTTAGGCATTGCTTAAAGAGTGAAAGAAATTTAAATTCTTTGATTTAAATGTAATAATATATTTCCTGTTTCACCAGATAGACCTATTCCCAGCAAAGTAGGTTTATTTCCATTTGTACAACCCGTTTGTTGGCAGGCAGGGACTGATTTTGGAGAGGTTGCAGGACAACCTCTCCAAACCTCTCCAGTCTTGATCTCAGATCTCTTCAGCGATCAAGACTGTATCCATACTGTGCATTTATGGCATTTTGTTTTGAACTGTAGTGTTGATTTGAGTTATAATTTGGTCTCAGTAAAATATTTGTTTAAAATGTGTATTTATAAAGAAAATAAATATGCTCTAAATCCTGACTGTGTGCTGTGTTTATTTATGTGTAATATAGAAATGTTCATAATAGTTAACTTCAAATCTGCTTAAAGTACAGTTGAAGGTATAAAGTTACACCTTAAAAAAAACCTAGTATTATACTTTGAAGAGCAAAAAAAAGTGGTTGAGAAGCAGCTGTGAAGAAGAAGAGTTATGAATAATGACTGGGTAGTGAGTGATTACCTATAACTGTTTGTGGTTTAAGGCAACCTCTATATGTGCATGTAGGTACGCAGATGCCAGTGAGAGATTGAGCACTGTGAAGTGAAAAACATCTAAATACATCTAAAGTCATTTTTTTCTGCTCGATTTTATGTTAAGGAGCAACTGAATGCATATACATGAAGGGAGAAAAATATAAATAATTTGAGAGGTTTATCATAGAGACATTTGGTGCTTGTGAGAAGAGTTGATTATGACAGCTATAATCTGAGGATATTAAGATTATTAATATGATTAAACAGGGGAAACTGAACAATGTAATGTTGACTCTAGGAATTTTGATTAATTTTGTTTATATAAATAATTCATTACTGCCTGCAACAAATACATGTACTGACCTATACTGTAAGTGTTGTAATAAAAAAAAAAAGTACTTACAATGTGTGCACACACAGGGCTGAAGGCATATGTTCCACATACATACAGATGAGTGGTGTTCACACGCAGTAAAATCTTAATATAATTGAAACAGTCAGTCTGGCGGATCAACAGCATGAAAGGATAACAGCATGTGGATAAAAAGGGCAGAGAGAAAGATAGACCACAATCAGTGTTTGGGGTCAGATACCATGTTAATACATGTATAAAAACATCCATTTCTTCATCTTATTAAGACTTGATCACCAAGCAAATTCATCAGGCACCATATTAAACAGATTGATTTTTAAATTCAAAACCAGTTCTCTCATTGGGTCAGGTTTCTAGCAAGTGGGAAGGTGGAATACCCACGAAATAAAACATCACCACATACTAGTTAGCTTTTGTAGGTTTACACTTATGACAAAACATCAAATAAAAATAGTTAGTGTTTGTACTTACATGTAGATTTTTGCCTTTAAAGCTACACTCTTCCCGTTTTCTCTCCGGTGTGCTCCATGTGAACTGAAAAGAATTAAAAAAGTAATTATACAAAATTCCTTAATGAATACAATACATAAAATATGGTAGACAAATTTCCTTTCCAATATATAAACTATTTAAATAATTTTAATTTATATGAACACTGGGAAGACAGTTAGAACACTGGGAAGACAGTTAAAAAAACTGCTGTCCACAGTTTAAATGGACAGCTTTATCTCACCATAATTTTGACATAGTGGAGTTATAGCCAGTACAAATGATTATTTCTTTAGAAATGCACAGCCTATGAATGAGCCATTATCACTGTTTTATCCAGCTAAAGCGATGCACCACCTTTCTGAACCTGCTTTATAATTTCTCCAGGAAGTGTCTCTAGTTCTCTTGTCATCATGTAGTCATACAATGCATGCTAAAAAATGCTGACTGGATTTAGATAAGCAACTCCTTAATAGCCTTAGATTAAATAATTACTGCAGTGATTCATATGTTTCAGCTGACAAACACTAACTCTAAATAATCCCATGAGTAGATTATCATTCCTAAAAACGTCCATGTCAGAAGATGCATTTTATTTTGAAAAATATCTTACTGAGTTTTTGTGCGTTAAATTACTGGCAGTTCAGGGTATTGGGGAAATAACTGCCCAATGCATTACGAAATGGAAGAATACACATTAACTTTGTAGAAGAAATGTGATGGGGAAAAAAAAAAAAAAATCCTGAGTGACCATGACCGGTCATATCGCATGAACATTTGAAGCTGCATCTTTTAAAATAAGTGACTCTAGAAATCCCAGTTATGTTTAATAATAAAAGTAAGAGCATTTTAATATGCACAATATAATGAGAACTCATGTTTGTATGGCCATTAGAAAATAAATGCATGAAGCAATGCATCCATTATGCATAGTGCCCACTGTACAAGCCCCTGGAGGCAGAGTTATGATCTGGGTTTAGGGTTGCTTCAATTGATCAGCCCTAGTCCCAAGCATTGCAATATAAAATAAATAAATAAATAAATAAATAAAACAGGCAGTGGCAAGTAAATACCTTCTGAGATGAAGTGAGGAGCTATCCTCTACTGGGTAACAAAAAATAACGAGACTATACAATCTCAAAATTAGTCAATAAAATTGACTCGCATATAACAATGGCCATATTGGTAGGTCTTTTGGGGTGTTAGTGTTCTCATTTGCACATTTGTATATGTATATGGTCCAATAAGCTTTGGCAGAAGTTTTAAGGGTATCTTGCTCATAAATAAAGACCATGCTCGATCACAGAATTTCTTTTTGTTCTCATTTTAACCACTAAAATTCAACAGGAAGATTTTCTGATTACTTGTTCGTGTGGTGGCCTGTGGAACCAGACAGGACGGAAGCATTGCTTCTACATTAAGCAGGTGTTCTCAGTGTTATGACTCGTCTCTCATGCACACACTTTAAGCTAACAGGTGGTATACTAGATCCTGTATCTAGACACATTTCATCCTACGCACATTTAGTATTTCTCTATACATACTATGCATCTTTCTTTTCGTAAAAAAAATAATAAAATAAAGATTGCTCTGGTCAGGCAGGCATGTGGATGTCAGTACAACCAGGTTGTGGTCAGGGCAGATCTGATGAACTGGTTGTGGCTTCAAGTAAAATCTTGGTCATCATGGTTTTTCATTTGGAAAGTAGAGTGTAGAATAAATACACATACATGAACAAACAAATCAAAAGTAAAAAAAAATAAAATAAAAATAGCTTAAGGACAACAAAACTGAGGCATTGGAGAGAGCATCACAAAGCCCTGACATCAACAGCATGTTCAAGCAAGGAGGCCTACAAACCTTAGTCAGTTACACCAGTTTTGTCAGAAGGAATAAGAAAAAAAATTATTGTAACTTATTGAAGAAGCTTGTGGAAGGCAACGTAATATAAGACAGGGAAGATTTACTCGAGAATAACTGTAACACATTTAGGGAAACATAATACTACACATTGCTGCCATAATTTAATTTGAGTGTGTATACAATTTGGGCCCCTCTTATAATTATTTTATTATTATATGAAATATATTATACATATTTGCAGTTGAGGAGGTGAAGGAGGTAAAATGTTGCCAATCTTCTATGATCCTGCAGGTGGCACACTTGCATCTTGTGTAGTAGGAGCAAAGCTATTTGACAAGTGTGTTTAGAATTGTGACAAGATAATACTGAATATATTTATAAAATCCTGATACTTGCAGAAGAATCGCAATACAAATATGTTCTGGTGGACTTTATAACTTATTCAAAAGAAAAACAAGCATGTGAAAATGGATGGAGTAGATCAGAAGGATATTAAGGTGGTAGGCACTCGTGGAAATCTTCTAAGGTTCTCTACATCAGTAAAGCTATTGCAATATGTACGGTGTAGAATCCCTTGTCCACACACCTTAATGCCTTTGTTCAGGGGTTAGAGAGTGACTTTCAGGAATTCAGGATTGTGTTAGAATCTAGTTAGCCAAACAAAGTAGGACCTTCCAGTGAGGAAGCTCGGACTTACCGTAACTACTGTAGCTGTAATACAAGATCAACATGATACAAGATGATGCAACATTAACATATATGTTTTCTTGCTGAAATTGCTACCGTGATTGGTTTTGAATGTAGGTTTTGGCACTGGCATCCACTAACATCCTTTTTGCCATCCAGACCTGGGCAGGACCATGGTGGACAGACATCATAATGTCAGATGCAACAAGTCTAAACACACATACTAGCACACAACCAAATACACCAACTCACATTGCGGTGCAATTGAAGTCTGCTGATATCACTGAGGTTAAGTGCAAACAGAACTTCTCGTGCACCTATGTATAGCTTGTTATCTTCTGGGCTCAGAAGTAGAGAGGTAAAATTGAATACTCCAGCAGGTGAAAACCTCTTGGCTGGCCTGTCTTCTGTATCTGGAGAAAAATACATAAAAAGACAGAAATGAAGACCGGTATTTTAAAATCATTGAGACAACAATGGTGAACCATACCAAATGGTTTTAACATAGTGGTTGCTGCTGTTGGATGCTTACACATTATGTTAATTTTAGTTTTACCCCAGACAACATGATTACAGTATATGAAGACCTGCATATTGTGACTAACATGCAACTATGCTATTCTGAGAGCATGTATTATGACCTTGTGTGAAAAAAATGCCAAAAAGGGTCCCCTACTATTTTGTTTTTGTCTACCTTAGTGTCCTTAATGCTCCTTTGCCAAGCTCGTATCTGCGGACCGGATGGTCCGCTGTAGCGACCCCTTTTCAGGAGCCGCAAAAGGCCAACAACAAAGTGTCCTTTCTTGGGAGGAAAGGACCCATTCATGTAAGGTAGGAATGAGAAACGTGGCTAGCCCATAAACAGTGTTACATACACACACATGCATACTACAAGTAAACAGTTTGGACATAACTTCTAACTCCATGATCTTTCCTAAAGTTTATTTCTTGTAACATTATAAAGGTCCAAAATATGCAATAATGTGGCACACTCTCATCAGAACCATAAGGTAATCAGCTGGAATGGTTTTCAGTCCACAGGTGTGCATTGTCATTTGAGACATTTCATGTCTTCTTAATGTGCTTTAGACCAACAGTGGCCTTGTGCAAATCTCAAGAACTTTGAATGTATTCCTAAGTAAACGCTATGAAGAGGACTGTCCCAAGAAAGGAAGAGCAAGAGCTACCTCTGCATGACTCGGGTCTTCTTGGTCGCATTGCAGCATTACTTCAAAAGAACAACAAGCAGAAGAGACTTGCTAGATAAAAGAAACACAAGTAAGAGACATTATATCAGTGGAAAACTGTCCACTGACGAGTGCAAATTTGAGATTTATGGGTCCAATACCCGTGTCTTTGTTAGACATTTAGAGGATGAATGGACAGTTCCTTAATGTGTGCTTCCCACTGTGAAGCATGGAGGAAGAGGTGTGGTGTGTGTTTTGCTGGTGACAATGTTGGTGACTTGGTTAAAATTCAGGGCACACTTAACCAACATGGCTACCACAGCATTTTGTATCGACATAACATCCGACTTGGTTTGCACTTACTGGGACCATCATTTGATTTCCAATAGGAAAATTACCCCTAATACACCACTAGGTTATTTAAGAGTTATCTGTTGAAGAAGGAGAGTGATTGTGTGCTGCATCAGATGACCTGGCCTCCTCAATCACCCAAGCTACATCCAACTGAGATGGTTTGGGATGAGTTGGACCTGAGAATAAAGGAAAAGTAGCCAACAAGTACCTCTGGGTAGGTGATGTTGCGTATGACAAAGAAGCTCCGAAGCTTGTTTCAAGCAGAAGGGCGTATCCAATTCAGTGTTGTGAATCATTGTATTGGAGATTTTTTTTTTAATTAATGGGAAAAACTAAACCTTTTTATTTTCTGCATTTCACAAGGAACTATACAATTACATCTTATCTAATATGTGTAAAAGGAAAATGCAAACAAAAACTTTTGATTCATATTAATGACCTCAATCTACCTCATAAACTCTAGTGTGATTGCATCTAGGTTTTTAATCTATTTTCCTTCTTCCCCTTCTCAGTTAATTTTCTCTATTGTGTGTTTTAATAATTGATTTGTGTATTGAATCCTTAGGAAAAAAAAGGAAAAAAAAAACATGTTTTTCTCTATTTTTTCTTTCTTTCTGTTCAAGATCTTCACTTAATTTTTAGATTCAGAGATAGTGATTATGTGCATAATTACTTGCACATTACTTGCAGCTGCATGCCCGAATTAATTGTGCTGCTTGCGATGTGAGGATCTACAGTACTTGCTATACAAAATCTGTCACACACAATAATCCCTTAAATAAAGCTTTATGATATGAACCTTTTGGTGAACTGTTGGCCATCACTACCTCAGGGAAAATTGTTGGAAAACCATTCCAGGTGACTGCCTCATGAAGCTGACTGAGAGAATGCCAAGCAAGTGCAAAGATGTCATCAAAGCAAAAGGTGGCAACTTTGAAGAAACGATAATATAAAACACATTCTGCGTGAACACGTTTTTTAAACATCTTCAGTATTAATACAATGTTGAGAACTATAAAAATAAATAGAAACCTTAGAATAAGAAGGTGTCTACACATTTAATTGGCACTATAGGTACATAAAGTATACATGTACTTTGGTATTTTTTGGCAAAACACAAGTTTTGATGACTTTGCCTAGAGCAAGTAATGTCAAAAATGTAAAATATTTTCTATATATGTTGCACAACATCAACACCTCTAAAGAAGAGAAGTTGAACTGAGATAACAAAAGAGAGGAGTAAAATGTTAGCCATTTATTTTAGTGTTTTAAATGAGTTGTACCTTCATTTGTTCTGTTTGGTTGCATTGGCCAGGGAGCATTTACTGGAAACTGAGACAGTGAATATGAATAAATAAAACTGAGTGTATTTTTTTGTATGAGGGCGTTCAAATAAAAACAGGACTTTTGATTGTGCAGAAAAACAGAACACGGGTATAATTATAAAAACTACCTTTATTTCTCTACATACAGTGCCGTGAAAACATATTTGCCTCTTCCTGATTTTTAATTATTTCTTCTGCATATTTGTCACACTTAAATGAGTTATTAACCCTAGAGTTGGGTTGGAAAAAAGATACTTCAAGTTAAATTGTAAAAATATTGGTTCTCTATTGTTAAAACTGGAAAGTGTTTTCTGCATAATGCATCCAGCCTGTAAAGGGCTGTCAATATTAACACGAGATTAATCTAGAAATTTTAAGGCATTACTAGTTTGACCCTAATGGCTGTATGTGATAAGATGACTGAAGAAACATCAAAAGGTGTGCTTAAAGGCAAGTTTCATTATAATAAGCTTCAAGGTTAAAGTTAGGATTAAAACAAAGTTGTTTGCTCAAGCACATGGCAACTGCACACACTTATTTGCTAAAAACAGAAGAAACACATTTTGCTGATGCATGCCCTAACCAATTACGCTAGCCCAATTGAAAAGGAGGCAAGGGATATGGTCACCAGTATAGGAGCAGACATAACTCAATAATATCAACAATATGATTGTTGCTGCCTGGAGTTTACCATTCGGGAGATTTCAATTTAATATTAACAGTTGCTCTGTTAATGGTCTAACAGTCTGATGGTCCAGGTAAATTCTTTTACTAATAAAGTTTAGGAACATATAGTAGTAGTAGTAGTAGTAGTAGATCATGGTGTAATTAAATTATTTTACAACTTTAATATTTACTCAATATTTTAAAGTGTAAAAACTCAAACATCTCACCAAAAAAAAATGGAAATCATAGTTTGCATTTTTTAGAGTGTACACATTACTGCCTATTACTTAACAGCACTTAACTGTGCATTAGTGCATAATACTGCACATTACTCCATATTACATCACAACACTTTAGCCCACATTATTGCAAACAACAGCACATTGCCACACACAAATCTATTAGAATGTTTCAGGCTTTTCCATAATCTCATTTCCATATCAGTCCAGAACTTCACTCTAGGCACAGAGACAGGTTCGGTTAAAGTGGTAAAATGACCTGCTGCTGGCTTTTGATCAGGGTTGTATGTCCTTGCTTGTGCTGCTTGATCTTGGTGCAGTTTTTTTTTTTTTTTTTTTTTTTAAATCTTTTGATCATAGTATTCTCCTTGATAAACTAGAAAATTTCATGAACAGTTCTCTCCTAGCTCAGGTATTATTTGACTGATCGTTTTCAGTTGGCAGATGTAAATGATGATTTGACTATGTGAACAAGATTCTGCTTTGGGCCCATTGCGCCTCTCTCTCTCTCTCTCTCTCTCTCTCTCTCCACTAGACACAGTCTCAGTGTTCGAGTCGAAGATAAAATATTTTAGCTTATTCAAATCTTTTGTTAGAGTCTAAACAAGTCTTACTTATTTACATAAAAGATCTGGAGTGTTTAGGGGCAAATAATGTTTTTGAAAACTGAATGACTGGATGCTGCTCTCTTTGTCAATTGTGTTGTCACAGGTTGAAAAGTCAGAGTTCCTGCTTGATTCCCCCTGATCATTTGTTTTTAGAGGACAAAAATGTGTTCTGCAGGGGTTAAGACAGTGGCACACTTTCTGAATGCAGAATTTAACTCAAGACAGATGCAAGTTTGAGTGAGAGATGCACAATGAAAACAACACTAAGCTCAAACAGAAATGCTACTAGCTAAACTACTACAGTAGCTCTGCTCAGAAACTTATAAGCAGTCTACCACTGCTGCCCACTATTTTCTCACGGCAGGAGAAAATAGGTAAAAACCTGTTTTTGTATAAAGTATACAGCTCATAAACATTCCAGAGAAATGGGTACGAGTCAATTTCTGTCCCAGATGAGACATTAAATTCAGCTATATACATATATATCTTTCTTTGGAATGTACCATCACATTGTCTCAAATATTTTTGCCTGCTGATATGGAGAAGCTGAATGCTTATCAGGATTGATAAGAAAAATTGTTTTGTGCTGGATTTAAGGGCTAGGGCTCTCAACAGATTTGCCGGGCAGACCATTTATACTGTACCATGCACTTCCCAAGTGAATTCAAATGAGCTGACTCCGCTTTTCTCATTCCCTTCTGATTTCATATTCTTTTTAGACATGTGCTCTGTGAAGGAATATTTGCAGCCAAGTTATGCATGATCAAGATGGCATATGGTAATCACTTGTAAATGCTCATGATTGCAGCATTTTGATTGACATTGGTGAACACAGTCATAAAGCTAGCATTGCTCAAGCTCAATTAGCTGCTACTAAATTTTTAGGACAATAAATTACTGCTGGACAGACATATTCTCTCTGGTCATGTGGCAGAAACACAATCAACAAAGGGCAATGGCCTTTTCTGGGCATCTGTAACTACTGTTGACCATAGATAAATTATTTTTTTGTTTGTTTTTAATTGGCCACAACCGCATTTGCCAAACTTAAATCTGCTCTCACATCTGCTCCTGCCTTACGTTATGTGCGTCCTGAGTTGCTCTTTATCCTGCAGGTGCACAAGCTTGAGAATTTCACAGCTGCATGTCTGATTCAGCATCGTGATTTAGCATTTGTGTAGAGTTAATTAATATTCAACTAAGACAGATGTTAAGGCCAGTGGATTTAAAAGCTATATATTTAGCGGTTTCTGTGTGTGCTGCGTGTAATGCTTTCACACTCAACTGCCTTTGCCACTGGTTATATTGCTATCATTTACACAGATTCACAGCATCATTTTGACACATTATTTTGGATGTATTTGGTCTCTTTATTTCTCATGGTCAGATAAATTTACATTGCTCCTCTGAGACTGATGTATGCAAAGGAAATGCTATTTCTATGCAGTCTTGGGCATTAAAACCTCAAGCTCTGGTTATGTCAAGTACAGCAGTTTCAGGCTCCCCTGATGGGCATGTACTGTATTGCTCATGCACCTCCTATAGTCAAAATTAAATAAAAAAAATAGGACATACAGGTATCATATGGAAGTTAAGTCACGTCAACTGAACAGTTCAACTGAACTGACATATCATATAGAAGTTAAGTCACGTCAAATGAACTGAACTGAAAAACTCATCCAAGTAGCTTCTTCAATCGTAGCATCTTCAGACTGAAGAAGCTACTTGGATGAGTAGTAAAACATTAGCAACATAAAGCTACATAAATATAGCTAAATTGGACAACATAAACTATATAAATATTCTGGGTTTTTCGTTTACCATACATTTTTTGATGATTAACAGCTAATGAAAACCCAAAATAGTATCTCAGAAAATTAGAATATTGTGAAAAATTTCAATATTGGAGACTCATGTCACACTCTAATCAGCTAATTAACTCAAAACACCAGGAAATGTTTCCTGATCCTTTAATTCTCAGTCGGGTGCAGTAAGCTACACAATAATGGGAAAGACTGCTGACTTAACTGTTGTCCAGAAGGCGATCATTGACACCCTGCTATGGATACAAAGTGCACTAGCAAGAGGGATAACTGTAGCCTTGAGAAGATTGCAAACCAAAGCCCATTCAAGAATTTGGCGGCTATTCACATGGAGTAGATTGCACCTGGAGTAAGTGCTTCAAGAGCAATCAAACACAGACGTATCAAGGACAAGGGCTTCAACTGTTGCATACCTTGTGTCAAGTTCATCTTTTCAGATGGAAGTAAATTTTGCATTTCATTTGGAAATCAAGGTCCTGAGTCTGGAGGAAGAGATGAGAGGCACAGAATCCAAGTTGCTTGAGGTCCAGTGGAAAGTTTGCACAGTCAGTGGTGGTTTTGGAAGCCATGTCATCTGCTGGTGTTTCATTGGTCCACTGTGTTTCATCAGGTCCAAGATAAGTGCAGCCATTTACCAGGAAGTTTTAAAGCACTTCATGTTTCCGTCTGCTGACCAGTGTTATGGAGAAGCTGATTTTCCCGGCCCACACTGCCAAAAGGTACTAATACCTGGATTAAGGACCATGATGTATTCCTGTGCTTGATTGGCCAGCTAACTCACCTGACCTAAACCCTGTCCTCTTGTGAAGAGGAAGATGCGAGACACCAGACCAAACAACACAGAAGAGCTAAAGGAGTAACCTGGGCTTCCATAACACCTCAGCAGAGTCACAGACTGATCGGCTCCATGCCTCACCGCACTGCTGCAACAATTCATGCAAAGGCAGCAGAGTATCTAGTATTTAGTGCTGTACATGTTCATACTTTTCAGTAGTCCAAACTGTGTTCCCAAAAAAAAAAAAAAAAAAAAAAAAAAAAAAAGTTTTTGGTTTTTATTAATATTATAATAAGAATATACAAATACTGAATTTTGGTTTTTCATTAGCTGTAAGCCATAATATTAGAGAATACAGATACAGTAGAGGGACCTTTGGATGATCTAGAAAGATTGCGCAAAGAGTCAGAGTCCTAGGTCCTCTCTTATGCATTCTCCTATTCAGCTCACCCCACAGGTTTTCAATTGGGTTGAGGTCGGGGAATGAGATGGCCATGGGAGGAGTTTGATTTTGTGTCTGTTGAACCATTTTTAATGGTTACAATTATTATTTTTTTAAAGTATTAATTAAGAGTGTAGATTTCACCACATTTTGAGTCATTATCCTGCTAAAAGACCCAATGACGACCCATCTTCAGCTTTCTAACCGAGGCCATGAGGTTTTTATATAAAATGTCCTGGTATTTTAGAGAGTTCATGATGCCATGCACCCTAACAAGGTTCCCAGGGTCTTTGGAAGAGAAACAGGCCCACAGGTCCTCTACCATATTTTACAGTGGGCATGAGGTGCTTTGCCACATACACATATTTTGTTTTTATGTCAGACCCACTTAGAGTGTTTGTTGCCAAAAGTCTTATCTGTTAGTCTTATCTGACCACAGCACACGGTCCCAGTTGAAGTCCCAGTACCGCTTAGAAAACTCCAGACATTTGTTTGTGATTGTAGGTAAGAAAAGGCTTTTTCCTTGCATGTCTCCCAAACAGTTTGTTGGATGTAGATGACCCCAATGCGCTTTGTGTCAATGACCCCAATGCGCTTTGTGACCCCAAGATGCCACTCTTTGATGCAGTTCTCCCACAGTGAAGTTTGATAAACTTGGGACCTCATCCAGCCTTGTTTTTCACTGTTCTAGTTGTTTTAAACTTCTTAATGATTCCTCAGACTGTAGATATGGGCAAGTTTAGGTAAGTAGCTTTTTTTTGTAGCCATTGCCTGACTTATGAAGGTCGACTCACATCTTCCTTACTTGAATAGTTTATTCTCTTGTCTTTCCCATATTGAAGAGTGGATAAGAGAAATAGGCCTCTGCGTCACATCATATTTATATCACAGGGAAACAGGAGGTCATGAATTATTAATTAAAAGTTTCTAGATACTCTGATCAACTTTAAAAACTATAGTAAAATTACAAATATGCTTCTATTTAATTTTTCATCTGAATTGTTAGGGGTGCTAATAATTATGGAACAGGTGATTTTATAAAAAGAAATATAAAAAAAATATACATATATATACAC
>JAQMYG010000037.1:19579339-19593597 GCA_030014215.1 Clariallabes teugelsi
TTATAACAATTGCACGTGTATTTTATCTGTTTTGAACTTGGTGTTATTTGATCTTATTGGTTTAGAAATTGATATTTAAATAAACAGTAAACTTGGCCGATTTCGTTATCATTTTGTTGACAAGTGGGGCTTGACAATTCGCCCACTCCCTTAAGTGGGGAATGACAGAAAATGTTTGAGAACCACTGCAGTAATCCATGCTCTTGAACAGGTTGTTTTCAGCAAACTGTTTGTGGGCTTTCTTGTGAGCCAGCTTCAGAAGAAGCTTCCTTCTGGGATGACGGCCATGCAAACCAACTTGTTGCAGTGTGCGGCGTATGGTTTAATGCTATGAAACCACCAGTCATTCATCATCACTAGCCATCACTATCACACTGCTGAGGTGTATGCTGATTTTGTTTACCAAAAATAAATGGAGCAGTCAGGAAGAAGGCTAGCGTAGGACTAGTTATCTTTGGTCTTGTTCATAAGATAATCATATAACTTTGTCTGCTACTTTGGATATCTTTCGTAGCTCATAGCCTATGCATTATTTATGGTTTACATTAGACTACAGTATTATGTTCCTCAGCTGCTGCTCTGCTGTTTTCCTGGATTTTAGGAAATCATGTTTCTCTATCATATTTGTGCAAAGATGCATGTGACATGGCTGAAAGTCTTTAAGATATATTATTACATATGAATAAATTCTAAAATCAATATCAAAGCCTAGAGATGCAGACTATTTGTTAGCAGGGGGAACCAAATATCCTGTAAGTCATGCTATTGTTCCCTCTCGATCCTGGCCGCAGAAGTCTGGGAAACAGATAATCATTTAAATACACAATTAGTTAACTTTTTTTTTTTTTTAATTATCAGCATGAGTTTAGCGTCCTATAATTGCTACATCTACAGCATGTGTTTGATACACACACACTGATATTTTTTTTTGTAAAAATTCAGAAATAACTCATTTTGATTATGATCGCTTTTATAAGATGAATCAACTTAGCATATTTTTTTTTCCAATCCTACTTAAAATAATATTACAAATACTAAATATTAAATTACATTTATTTGATAATGTCCCCACTAGACCTGAGAAAGTCCTTGTCCATAACAAGGGTTCACATTTTCAAATAACTTAAAAACTGATTTAAATATATTTTAAAAATCAGATTGTGTGCTAAGTAAAATAAATAATTAAAAATAAAAAAATCATCCATTAAATTTTTTTATTCTAATTTGTTGAATTTGGGTCCTGAATTTCTGTCAACCCTGTCAGATACTTCTCACTCACTCACTCATCGTCTATAGCGCTTTACCCTGTACTCTGGGTTGCGGGGACCTGGAGCCTATCCCAGGAGGCTTAGGGCATAAGGCGGGGTACACCCTGGACAGGGTGCCAATCCATCACAGGGCACACACACTTACACACTCATTCACATACAACAGGCAATTTGGGAACGCCAATTAGCCTAACCTCCATGTCTTTGGAAGGAAACCGGAGTACCCGGAAGAAACCCACCAAGCACGGGGAGAACATGCAAACTCCATGCACACGGAGACAGGAATCGAGCCTGGCTGGGAATCGAACCCGGACCCTGGAGGTGCAAGGCGACAGTGCTAACCACTACACCACCATGCCGCCGTCAGACATTTCTAAATAATTTCTTTTTTTGAATCAACAAAAACTTGCAGGACCACTTTATAACGCCCTGTTTGTTCTATAACCTGTTCTTCTAAGTTTAAATCTTTTATATTTTAAAGATTTGACATTGACAGAACCATAAGATGTCAAGACTATCTCTTAAATTATATTAAATTTAGAGTAATTATTTGTAAAAATGTATGAATTTCAAGCACATTAAATATTCATCTAGCAAATTATGCAAAAACATATTTTTTATCCGACGTACATTTCATAAGTTATCTGCATTTTTCAACACTGTCAGATGTCAACACCGTCAGGAAATACACCACTAGAATGTGGAGCAAATGCACATGTATGTAGGAAAGTGCGCAGGTAGAGAGGGGTAGTTTGTTACTGAGTCCTTTTTCTTTTTAATTTGTGTTATTTTGTTTTGTATTTGTAATGTTGCTGGAGTGGGGGTTTGTGTTCCTTTGCATGTGCCTTCCTTATGTGGATCTGACTTTGACTGAGGCTTGGGAAGGCACAAAGGTGAAACTTTTCTACTACCTCGTAGGAGAAACTGGTAGAGCGTTTTGGGCTCATCAATGGAGGGCAGGACTGTAAAGCTGTTAATAGAAGCTTTTGATCAACACTGCAACCTGAAACTGGATGAAACCGTAGAGACATAGCGTTTCTTTATGAGAAATCAAGGAACTGATGAAGGATTTGTTAAGATTGAACTGAAAATGCTTGCTAGCACATTAAATTTTGGTGACATAAAAGACTCAGGATTGTGTGAATGAATGAATGAATGAATGAATAGTTTAAGTCTGAGAGAGACATTGTTGAGAGAAAATTTGACTGCAAAAATGTGTTCAGGTTTGCAGGGCTTCTGAGTTGTCCAGAGAGAACAGCAAAACCATTGAAGGAAAAGTGGTGGAGGAAATTCAAGCTTTAAAACAGGTACCAGCACAACGAACTGGAAAAGATGGCCAACGAAAAGCTGTCATTACTTGCAAATTTTGTGTAAAGGCACACAAAAGCTTATCGGAAAATATGTGGAAATGTGGAAAAGCCAATCATTTTGCTGCATTGTGCAAATCAAAACAAGAACAAAGAAAAGTTGTACACAATCTATCAGAAACTGAGATTGAGCTTTATGAGGGTGTTTACAACTGAATCTGTGAACAATGTTACAAAGATTCAGCCGTGTCAACAGTTCACTGCTATGCCAAAAACAACTTGGTCAAATTCCAGTTGGACTGTGGATCAAACCTTGTGAATCCAGATGTTCAAATGCACAATACAGACCAAGTACTTGTGATGAACAACAAAAGTACACTAAAACCAGTAGATAAATGCCATCTGAAATTGAGAAATCCATGTAACAAAAAGTTGTACAGACTGGAGTTTACTCCAGGGGTGGAGCCACTGCCAAAGAGTAGAGTACCAGTCGCAGTGATGGGACCACTAAAGGAGGAGCTGAACAATCTCAACGAATGATGTATAATCACACCAGTATAACATAGCACAGACTGCATAAGCAGTCTGGTAGTCATGAAGAACCCCAGTGGCAAATTAAGAATCTGCATAGATCCCAGACTGTTGAACAAGACCTTTAAAAGGAGCCACTTCTCTCTGTCCACAATTGAGGACATTTTACCTAAGCTGTCAAAAGTAAAAGTATTTAAGGTCTGCGATGTAAAAAATTGCTCCTGGTATGTCCAATTGGATGATCCATGAAGTTATCTCACCACGTTTGCAACACCTTACGGGAGATACCAGTGGTTGAGAATGCCTATGGGAATAAGCCCAGTACCTGAGGTTTTTATATAGAGTGCTAAACCAGGCATTAGAGGGACATCAGGGTGTACACATGATCGCAAATGATGTGTTGACAACAGGGAAAGATGAAACACTGGAAATGGTGAGCAAGGACAATGAGGGAAAACTGAAATTGTTCTTAGATAGATGCAGAGAGTGAAACATTAAGCTGAATGCCGACAAATTCAGACTGAGACAAAGCAAAGTGCCGTATTGTGAAGTAGCCTCTGCTGCATGCACCCAAGAGACTTCAAAGGATGTTAATGAGACTACAGAAATATGATTTCATCATTAACTATGTTCCAGGAAAGGAGACGCTGTTGGCAGATGCACTGAGACGAGCATATCTGGAGGACACCGCACAGGAAGGATCTGTGGAAAAAGAGTTTGAAAGTGTGAACATGATGCAGTACCTCCCGATAGAGACTAAAAGTAATCAGAGGTGAGACTGCAATAAAGACACTAATAAAGACAATAAGAGAAGGATGGCCAATAAACAAAAAAAATATACCAATTGAAATAGATCACTACTACTCAATCCAGGATGAAATATCTGTGCGGGATGGTATTGTGTTCAAAGGTATTGAATTTCAACAGTTCAGTAGACGGTGGGAGTTTCAGCATAAAACATCGTCACACCCGCAAAGAAATGGGAAGACGGGGTCTGCTGTCAAGACAGCAAAACGTCTTATGCAGAGAGCCAAGATGTCAGGATAAGATTTATGCCTTGCAATATTAGATCACAGAAATACTTCGTCACAGGGTCTGAATGCAAGCCCTGCTCAGAGACTGCTAAATGAACACTTCTCCCAACACACAACAATCTGTTGAATCCAAAGGTAATTGACACAACGTATGGACTGAGACTAAATCAAAGGCGACAAGAAATGTCCTACAACAAACACACATAAGACATGAATGGATTAGTGTCAGACCACAGTATTTGAAGGCCTATGTTACTTAAGTTACATATGGACTGTCAATATTTTAGAATGTTCAGACAGGGGTGACTTACGGTTATGGCGTGTAGCTGTTAGGTCACGCTGATTTGAGCTGGCGCTAACTTTCTTTAAATTAATCCTGCAAAATGACCAAAACGTACCCTCAAACGATATAAAGCTAAAAGAAACAACCCTGCAATTGACTATGCCACCAATAAACATAAAGCCGGGGCAACAGCCGAGATTTCAGTCACAAACTGGCTCTGGCAATGACAAGCAAGCAAGTTAACAGCTAGCGAGCAGAGTGACGCTAATGGGAGCGACTCCACGAATGCAATTCTTTTGGCCATCCAGTCATTAAGAGATGATATGACAATCGCCCGATATGCTTAAAGTTATTAATGGCTTTAAAACAGAGCTGATGTCACACTCCAAAAGAATCGGGAAGGCCGAGGACAGAATATCGCAAACGGAGGAAGATGTTACTACGCTCCGGCAGAAGGCTAAGAAACTGGAGGAGACAGTCGAGGCATTAACTAACAAGATTCAAGACCTGGATGATCGCGGGCACCATTCAAATCTAAGGATGGTCAGCCTACAGGAGAAAGCGGAGGGCTCGGATGCATCCGCTTTTCTTGAGGACTGGCTCCCCAAAGTCTTGACAGATTGCTTTTCCACAAGTCCTATAATCGAAATGGCACATCGGGTTGGCCAAATCAACGCGAATCGTCCCAGGCCAATAGTGATGAAGTTTCTGATCTATAAAGATCCCGAAAAAACACTGAGAGCAGCCAGGAAATTAAAAGAGCTACGTTACGGTGTAGCGCAGTCACATAAAGGGCTTGTTTATAGGGGGGGGGGGTGAAAGCGGCATAAGCTAATAAAGGAAAGGCAGCCGTGCCCCATGAAAGTGTCCTTTCAGGTTTGCTTTTACTCTGGACAATCGGTGGTAGTCCCGAAAGTACTCTAGCGGGAGTTCGCACACAGGTAGCGAGAGGTCGGTGGTGACGTAGGAGGTCACCTGGGCTGCCTTTAAAGCGCTGCTGCGAAGAAGCGAGGAGGAGGAGAGATGAGGAGACTTGTAAAGAGATGAGGATTTTGTAAAGAGAGAGAGAGATTGTTTGTTGTGCCAGTGGATTATTTTCCCGTGGATTTGTCTTTACTGGACCCTTCAATACCCCTCTTTATCCGTTTTCGTGCTCCCGGACTGAACGTCTTAAAACCGGTGAGGCCGAACCATCTCTCCCGCCATTCACCCTCATACACTCGCCATAACAACACGGACTTTGGACAGTTACATCATTCACTCGCATACACATACACACACATTATTATTTGTATGTATTTTGTAAATATTGGTTTTTGGTGCACCTTTGTTTGTTTGTTTTTTCACTTAATACACTTTGGGTTTTGCTTTGAACTGTTGTGTCGCGTCTTTCCTTGTTCCGCTACGCTTGAGCAATACCGGAAGTTAGATTCCAGACCCCGTCTTAGTGTAACTAGGATAACATTAAAAGCTGAACGTTACAACGGAGATATATAAATATAACGGCTATAAATTCTAGTTTGCTAGATGACGGACAAATATCGATGGATCCATTGGAAATTAACAAGTCTTTTAAATTATATTATGAAAGGTTGTATAATTCTGAATGTTTGGATACATTAGTATATCAGAACAATTTTTTTGATGAGCCTGAATTTCCCCAATTGGCAGAAGAAGCAAAATTAGACCTGGAAAACAATTTAAGTATCGAAGAACTGGTGGATGCAGTACAAAGTATGAGTAGTGGAAAGGCGCCGGGGCCTGACGGCTTGCCAATTGAGATTTATAAAAACCTTTTCAAAAAAATTAATGCCCCATCTTCTTGAAATGTATACTGAATCATATGAAACAGGAATCTTGCCCTTCTCATTAAAATCAGCACTAATTACTCGTGTTAAAACCGAGCAAATATCCAACAGATAGAGCATCTTATCGGCCTATCTCACTCATGTATGGTGATACTAAAATATTATGTAAGGCTTTAGCTAAAAGGATTGAAATTCATATACCAAAAGTAGTAATGGATGATCAGAATGGATTTGTTCTCGGCAGACAAGCCTTTAATAATACTCGTAGAGTTCTAAACGTTTTATATAAAAAGCAAAATGCTAAAGATCATGCTATTTTGTCTTTAGATGCTGAAAAAACGTTTGACAGAATTGAGTGGAACTACTTGTTTGAGACGCTTAAACGTTTTGGATTAGGAACAAAATATTTAAATTGGCATAAACTTTTATGTGGAATGTTACGTAATGACTGTAATTTGAATTATCATATATGTGTACCTTTTGTCCCTGGGGTGAGTTTCCAGGGTGGCGTAATCAGATCTTTTAGTGTTCAACCTAAACACTTAGTTGCCCTCAGAGAAGCGAGCCCGCCTCGCGCCGCCACATTCTGTCGTAACCGGCAGGATACTTCTGTTGTAGTGTGGAGACGTGGATTTGGTGTTCTATTTTATTTTCTTTGTTTTCCAGACAACAGCAGTCCCTCTTTGTGGTGAATCGGCATCTGTCCAAATTGTGTTGCATATTGGTGGTAAGCACCTGTGCATTGGCAGAGATGGAGGATGAACTACGTGAGTTAAGAGATTTGGTAGCGCAATTAAAAGTTGATAATGAAAGGCTGCGGCAGGACCACGTATCGGTTGCACAGCCTGGGTTGTCTAATACTTTTCTTCCTGTGGTTTCAGATCCCCCACCCATTGGTGCTAGTGCGTCAACTGCGGAGCGGTTTGTTTTTGTTCCTCGAGACCATAAGTGTCCAAAGTTTAGTGGTCGGTCGGGCATTAGCATCAACGAGTGGGTGGAGGAAGCCCAGTCTTGTACGTGGCTTCGTCACCTGTCTACAGCTGATCAGACATTTTTTCTTTTCAATCATCTGGAGGGAGAGGCGCGGGAAGAAATTCGTTATCGGTCTAGGAACGAGAGGGAGGATACATATACAATTATTCAGCTATTACGTGAATTGTATGGTTGTACAAAGTCATATGTAGCATTGCAAGAGTCATTCTTCGCCTCATGGCATGCCTAACGCTGAGATTTTGCTGCGAGATCAGTTTGTTGAGTACGTGAACGATTGTGGTCTGCAACGTGAACTGAAGCAGTTAGTGCATCGTCAGCCCACTTCTACATTGTTTGACGTTCGCAGGGAAGCCCTGCATTGGGAACGAAAGGGCATGTCTGGGGGGTACATGGGCGAAGTCAGTCTGTTCCATCTGCTTATGGCATTCAATATGGGGTGCAAGGAAATCAGCGCATTAATAGTAGTGGTTCTGTAACATCAGAAATGAGTGAACTGCGGGATATGCTGTGAAACCAGCAACAACAATTAAATCAGTTAACCCAAAGTATGGCCCAGCTTCAAAATCCCCAGTCACACGCGCGGTCATTTAAGCCTAAGCTAATTTGTAGGAGGTGTCACCAACCTGGTCATTTCGCTAGAAATTGTGATGGGGGGTGGTTATTTGTTCATCCACCACTAGCTCGTGCGAACCCAATGGTCATGAGGGGCGAACAATCATCACCCGTGCAGCCATCGGAAAACTAGCTCCCACTGAGTTGCAGAGCCACATCTAGGTTGGGAAGAGGACAGGCTCCACACATGAAATGGGTTCTGATTTTATGTCATGATTTATGTCTACTTGTCCTCAGCTCATTGTATCCATGGGTGAGGTTGTGGTACCTTGCCTGGTGGACACTGGTTCTATGGTGTCCACCATGACAGAGAGTTGGTTTATGACAAACTTTGGATCGTGGGGTCAAGAACAGCTTAAGTGGTGTCATTGGTTACAGCTCCGGGCTGCAAATGGTCCTTCAATTCCTTATGTTGGTTATTTGGAATTAGATGTGGAGCTCTGTGGACGAGTTGTGTCAGGTTGTGGTGTGTTGGTGGTCAGAGATCCCCCCGGTGGAGTGCGTGCAAAAGTTCCTGGGGTGTTGGGTATGAACATCCTGAGCCGCTGCTACCAGGGGCTCTTTGGCCAACATGGCACCACCGTTTTTGACTTACCAGTGGTGTTAACGGCCCCTAGTTCTGTTTTTCAGGCTCTGCAGCATTGTCATCAGGTTGACACCCAGCCAGTTTCTGATAGGGAGGGGCGACTTAAGGTACGTGGACGTCGGGTGTGGCATATCCCTGGTGGCACCCTGAAGTGGGTCGCTGCAACTTGTTCCGCTCAGTATTCGGGCGGGACGGTATTGTTTGAACCACCTCCTTTTGGTCTACCAGCAGGGCTGTTGGTTTCTCCTGCTCTTTTAAGGGTGGACGGTGGTATAGTCTACGTGCCTATAGTGAATGTTGGAACTGTAGACCTAGTGCTGTATGTTCGTACTGTTATTGGTACTGTGAAGTAGGTCGATGTAATTAATTTGCCTCCGGGGGTCACAAAAGTTAAAACTGTTGCTGCTACAGAAAATCCACAGTGTGTGCAAGTTTCCCCTACGGTACAAGAACAGATAGTCCTGCTGGACTTATCTGTGCTGTTAGAAGAAGACCAGGGTAAGGTGAGGGCATTGCTGGAGAAGTATATGTCTGTGTTTTCTATAAACAATGGGGACTTAGGCTGCACTAATCTGATATCTCATGATATCCCTTTGGTGGATGAAATCCCTGTTAGGCAGCGGTTCAGACGTATTCCCCCGTCTGAGTATGAGGTGGTAAAGGCACATATTAATCAACTGCTGGACACTCAGGTAATCCTTACGCCTCACCTATAGTGCTTGTCAAAAAGAAGGGCGGTAGTCTGCGTATGTGTGTGGACTACCGTCAGTTAAATTTGAAGACTAGAAAGAATGCGTTCCCTCTGCCACGCATTGAGGAGACTTTGGACTCACTGGCTGGGGCCCAGTGGTTTTCCACCCTGGACCTGGCCAGTCGGTATAATCAGGTACCCGTAACGGAGGGGGACAAGCCAAAAACTGCCTTTTGCACCCCTTTCGGCCTCTTCGAGTGGAATCGGATGCCCTTTGGGTTGTGCAATGCTCCAAGCACCTACCAGCGATTGATGGAACGGTTGTTTGGTGATCAGCAGTACCAATCCCTTCTGTTGTATCTCGATGATATTACTGTTTTCTCCTCTTCAGTGGACCAACATCTTGCTTGGATGGAGGTTATTTTGAGCCGTTTATAGGCTGAAGGTTTGAAGGCCAAATTGTCTAAGTGTGCCTTCTTCAAAAAGGAAGTGCATTAATTAGGGCATGTCATCTCTGCAGAAGGCGTGTCGACTGACCCAGGAAAAGTGGAGGCAGTTGCACAGTGGCCTCGCCCCACCAGTGTCGCAGAGTTGCGTTCGTTTTTGGGATTGCTAGCTACTACCGCCGCTTTGTGAAGGGGTTTGCCAAGTTTGCTGCCCCCTCCATAGGTTGGTAGCTCAGCTAGCAAACTCAAAACGTCGCAGGCAGAATGTTCGAGATTTTGCTGAAGCTTGGTTCGCAGAATGTCAGTGTAGCTTCGAGGTGTTGAAAGATAAATTAACTACAGCCCCAGTGCTCGCCTATGCAGACTTTTCACTACCATTTATTTTAGAGGTCGATGCTAGTCATGGAGGGCTAGGGGCAGTCCTGTCATAGGAACAACAAGGTAAGGTAAGGCCAATTGCTTATGGTAGTCGTAGTCTTGGTCCCACTGAGCGTAATCTATCCAACTACAGCTCCATGAAACTGGAATTGTTGGGGCTCAAGTGGGCCATGACCGAGAAATTTAGGGAGTATCTGTTGGGCCATAAGTGTGTTGTCTTTACCAACAACAACCCCCTCAGCTACCTGACATCTGCAAAGTTGGGTGCCATGGAGCAGCGTTGGGCTGCCCAATTGGCATCATTTGATTTTGAGATCAGATACAGGTCCGGAAGAAGCAACCGTAATGCGGATGCCCTGTCACGTCAAAACTTTCCTGGTATGGGAGAAGTGCGTGAGTTGTGTCCAGGTATGGCCGTTCCAGTGGCGTTGCAGCAAGCTGCTCAAGGAAGATTGGTGACCTCGGTTAACCAGGTTACCTCCTTCCCATGTATTTCACTTGGTGACCTGGGTGTTCAGCAGGGTGTAGATCCAGTGATGGGTGAATTGCTAGTGTACTGGAAGCGCAAAAGTCTCCCGACTTCAGAAGAATGTAAGAAGCTTTCCAGACTAGCAAGCATACTGCTTCGACAATGGGACCGCTTGCAAGAAGTGGATGGGGTACTCTACCGGCGTGTGTTTCGCTCAGATGTTACTGCCGGCCCCTATGAGACATGATGTTTTAACCCAGCTTCACCAACAGCATGGGCATCAGGGGGTAGAACGCACTCAACTGGTGCGCCAGCGCTGTTACTGGCCAGGCATGTCTGTGGACATTGCACGTTGGTGCCAGGAGTGTGAGCATTGCCAGTGCACTAAAAGTGGTCCCTCGGCCCTAGGAGTTTTATGGGGCATCTGTTGGCTGCTCGGCCTAACAAGATTTTGGCTTTAAACTTCACAATTCTAGAACCGTCAAGACCTGGCATTGAGAACGAAATACACTTTAGCGGTACCCACTAGAGACCAACAGGCTGAGACTGTTGCTCAGGTTCTGGTGGTGGAGTGGTTTTGTAAATTTGGGGTGCCGGGTCGGATTCACTCCGACCAAGACCAGAATTTCGAGTCTGTTCTGATTCAGCAGCTTTGTTCTCTGTATGGGGTTGCGAAATCACGCACTACCCCATACCACCCAGCGGGAAATGGCCAGTGTGAATGGTTTAATAGAACATTGCATGATCTGTTGCGCACTTTGCCACTGTCCAAGAAGAGCGATTGGCCACTCTGTCTTCCTCAGGTACTCTTTACAACCTCTCATCAGGCAACTAGGGAGTCCGCCTATTTTTTAATGTTTTGACAGGAGACTAGACTGCCTGTTGATTTTGCACTTGGCAGAGTCCCAGAGCCATCATCTGGCGAGCGGTTGGGTGCGGCAGCCGCCTCACGGGAGGCCCGGTACGATTCGCAAGTAAGGGAGGCACCACTGAAGGAGGGTCAGTTAGTATATCTCCGCGACCATAGTGTGCGGGGTAGATGTAAAATCCAGGACCTGTGGAGCTCAGTGGTTTACCAGGTTATCAAGGCACCTAGGGAAGGTGGGGCGGTGTATACTATTGCTCCCACCACAGATCTGGGTAAGGTCAAACATGTGCATCAATCCTTGCTGAAACTCCAGATCTGCCAGTATTTGCCTCTTGCGTTATCAGATAGCCCAGTGCGCGAATTGGTGCATCCTCCAGAAGAGGAGCCTGATGAGGAGGATCTGTTGGTTTTGGTGCCGGAGACCCCTCAAGTTAGGTGGTGGCTAGGGCCACAGGATAGTGTTCCTTTTGTTCCTCAGCCATCTGGTGACCTGCGGGTGGTGGAAACCGGCAATGCAGCAGAGGGTTCAGAGGTTGAGGGGGACGTGGTCAGCGCTATTGCATTCTAACTCCGAGTTAGGTGAGGTTGTGATAAGAAGAACTGGTAGGAGTGCCGCAGGTCAGCAATCTAACCGACATCTCCCATGAGCCATAGGCTTGGGTTTGGTATCCAGCATAGTGGGTGGTACAGTTAGTACCCTGTTCCGGTCTTGGGATTAAGATTTTCTTCTGTTTTTGTTCACCGTCGGGTCAACGTTGCAGAAACTGGGGGTGGAATGTAGTGGGTTTAGGAGAGTGACAGCAGTGTTGACCTATCAGAGCAAGGCATCTCCCTATTTAAAGGCTGATTGGCTGTTGCCTGGGTTGCGTCATGCCCGGTTTCCCCTTTGTTGTCTCTGTAGCGGCGGCAGGTAAGCGCTTTGTTTAAACCTGGCTTTTGGAAACAGGCTTTCATGTGTGTATAACTTAAAGGGGTTATGAGCGTTCGCCTATAAGGTATGATTAGCTTCCAAAGGAATTAACATTTTCCCTGCATATTGATTAGGCTTCCTTGTACCCTATTGTGCTATGATGGAATACGGCTCTGATTAATCCCGTGCCTGTATGTGCTTTCGCTACGGAGACCTGAATGGTAAGTGGTTTAACTTACCTTTCACTGAGAGTCAGGGGTGTACTGATTATTAATGTTTCCTGTCTCTAGTGTTTGTCATAGGAAATTCCCTCTCATTGCTAATATTGTGTTGGCTGCTGCTTTTTGAGTGGTGCCGCTAGCGCTGTTGGTTTATATGGCTTTAACAGCCTAACAATATGGAGGCTAACAGCCTAACAGTATGGAAGCTAGTGCTGCTAATTTCTGATAGTGAAGACGCTGCCGTTAATCTCACGCAAGTGCTGCCGTGGACATTATTGAAAGGGGACTGTTTATCTGTCTGGTGTTGTGCTGTTTTGTTGCCCCACTTCGAATGTATGGTTTAAACATTTGTTTTCCTTTTCTTTTCCTTTTTTTCTTTTGGGTTAAGTAAGCCAGGTTCTCTTGGCTTGCTTAAGTGGTTTTATTTAAATTTTTTTGTTGGTTATTTTGTGTCATGATTGACTCTATTTAACATTTAACTTGAATGTATGTCCTTCATGATGGCTGACTTGCAATAGAGACTATTCAGTACACTTGATGTCTCATGACCCTTTCTGATGTACTTTCGTTTTCTTTTCATACTCATTGTTGTTAGATGTCTCATTAGGTGATGGCTGTAATATTGTTGGAGTCTTGTGTTTTAGTTATTTTCTTTTTGTTTATTGTAGGAGCTGAGGTTCGGTGACAGATTTGCCTTCCTCGCTGTGGTGGTGGTTCTTCCCGATTGTGTCCAGTGTTACACTTGGAGTGTTTGAGCGCGTAATCATCGTGCATGGTAGTGTGTGTGGAAGTGTGTTCCAGTAAAAAGACCACTCTACTTTGTGGCTGGCCCCTGTAAACCTCAGCTCTGTCTGTGTTCTTTTTTTTATTTTGTTTTACCCAACAATATATACATGTAAATCAGGCTTTTCTTTTAGTTCTTCCTTCTTTTGTATTTTGTGTTCTCTGGTTTAAACTGGGGTTTCTTTTGGTTTATTTTGTATTTAGTGTTTTTAAATAACTGTGTTAATAAAATTCTATTTTTTATATTTCATCCACGTCTCCTGCCTAGTGTGAAGTAATCGAACTTGTGTGCTTTACCTCTAAATTGAGTGGTTTAAATATCTTTTTTTTTTCCCTGGGGTGAGTTAAAAGGGTGGCGTAATCTGATCTTTTAGTGTTCAACCTAAACATTTAACCGGCAGGATACTTCTGTTGTAGTATGGAGACGTGGATTTGGTGTTTTCTTTTCTTTTCTTTGTTTTTCAGACAACGGCAGTCCCTCTTTGTGGTGAATCGGCATCTGTCCAAATTGTGTTGCATATTGGTGGTAAGCGCCTGTGCATTGGGAGAGATGGAGGATGAACTACGTGAGTTAAGAGATTTGGTAGCGCAATTAAAAGCTGATAATGAAAGGCTGCGGCAGGACCACGTATCGGTTGCACAGCCTGGGTTGTCTAATACTTTTCTTCCTATGGTTTCAGATCCCCCACCCGTTGGTGCTGGTGCGTCAACTGCGGAGCGGTTTGTTTTTGTTCCCCGAGACCGTAAGTGTCCAAAGTGTACTGTGAAGTAATCGAACTTGTGTGCTTTACCTCTAAATTGAGTGGTTTAAATATCTTCTTTTTGTCCCTGGGGTGAGTTCCCAGGGTGGCGTAATCGGATCTTTTAGTGTTAAACCTAAACACTTAGTTTCCCTCAGAGAAGCAAGCCCGCCTCGGGCCGCCACAAGAGCAAATTCATTAACTTGGGCCTCCGAGTGGCGCAGTGGTAAAGCACTCGCCCTATCATCCGGAAATCGCTGGTTCGAACCCCGGGTGATGCTGTTTTCCTCTCACAGCCGGAGGCACAGAGAGAGCTGATTGGCCGAGCTC
>JAQMYG010000037.1:19612557-19630807 GCA_030014215.1 Clariallabes teugelsi
TTGAGTCCACTCAATATTACCAAAAAAAAAAAAAAAAAGCATTTTTAACGGCATAAAAACAACAAATCAAAGTAATGTCTTCTTCTT
The DNA here is from genome assembly GCA_030014215.1 of Clariallabes teugelsi. Lineage (NCBI taxonomy): Eukaryota > Metazoa > Chordata > Actinopteri > Siluriformes > Clariidae > Clariallabes > Clariallabes teugelsi. The sequence goes on from JAQMYG010000037.1 coordinate 19,612,645, forward strand.
TGGTATGCAAACACGCCCATGCACTCAAACACACACTTTGCATCTCCAGCTCCTCCAGGTACAGTAACAGTCCTTCTGTTTGATTGTCCTCTCCTGCCATTTCCTTTCCATTGTTAGTAGAACCAGACCCCAGCCAGGGGTGACCCCACCTTCACCATCCTTGCCACCACAATTTTTTGCCCCTAGTCCACAAGAGCTGTTGAGCTTGGCACTCGTTCCTTCTCATTAACACCCTTAAAGAATCACAACATCTTTATCAACTTCAGAATCTTTTTTTCAATAATTTCTCATCATGAATCACTTTCGCCTTTTAACAGTTTTCTTTTATGAGCAGCACTCTCAATCTTCTTCTCAAACATCTTGTCTTACATTGTGACCTAGCTAGCAACAGGCTGCTCCTGTCTCGCATTTGAATACAGCACATGGAAAAACTATTCCTCTACATTCTGACAGGCTGTTATATTATGATTGTGCTCATGTCACTTTAGATCAATTTGCAGCCACAAATATTAATATTAAGTGGTGGACAGAAAATTAGACCAATTACAAAACAATGTATTTTTGTTTATTGGCTCACGAGAGGCCCCTGATCGTCAGAGGCCTTGGGACTACAGCCTGTCCATTAAGTTGGCCTAAGTAATAAGTACCTCATGAAGTGGATAAATTGTGTCCAAGAGATTGGTATTACTAAGACATTACCAAAAACAGGACATTCCTACCAAATTGACTAAATGAAAAATCTAAATGAAATCTAATCAGGTAGGCAACCAAGAACTATGCAAACATTAAAGAAGCTGCAAAAATATCTACTGGCCACTCCCTTCATGAGACAGCAATTTCTTGTAGTCTTCACATTTCTGGCATTTTGGGGAGGGTCCAGATCTAAATCTATCAAAACCCTGTGAAATTACTTGAGGGTTGTGCACAGGACATACCTATTTTTCCTAGATCTATAAATATTTTGAAAGAAAAAGTTGAACAAAAGTGCCAAATGAAGATGTTAAGGTGTATTAAGGAGTATAAAATGTTTCCTATGATCCTGATGCCTTGATTCTTCTAACAAGGATGTGGAGACAATTTCTATCCACTCTAAGTCTCCATACACTATATTGCCAAAAGTATTCACTCAACCGTCCAAATCATTGAATTTAGTTGTTCCAATCACTTCCTTGGTTACAGGTGTATAAAATCTTGCACCTAGGCATGCAGACCGCATCTACAAACATTTGTGAAAGAATGGGATGTTCTCAGGAGCTCAGTGAATTTCAGCATGGTACCGTGATACCACGGCCACCTGTGCAAGAAGTCCAGTTGTGAAATTTCCTCGCTACTAAATATCACACTATATATCAATCTGATATATCAATATCAACTGTTAGTGGTATTATAACGTAGTGGAAGTTATACAGAATGACAGCGACTCAGGAATGAAGTTATAGGCCACATAAATCACAGAGTGGGGTCAGCGGATGCTAGGATGCAGGTTGCACAGAGGTCGCCAACTTTCTGCAGAGTCAATAGCTACAGACCTCCAAACTTCATGTGGCCTTTAGATGAGCTCAAGGACAATGCAGAGAGCTTCATGGAATGGGTTTTCATGGCCGAGCAGCTGCATCCAAACCTTACATCACCAAGTGCAATGCAAAGCATCAGATGCAGTGGTGTAAAGCACTCTGTAAAGCCACTGGACTCTAGAGCAGTGGCGACATGTTCTATGGAGTGACAAATCACGCTTCTCTGTCTGGCAATCCGTTGCCAGGAGAACAGTACTTGTCTGACTGCTTTGTGCCAAGTGTAATGTTTGGTGGAGGGGGATTATGTAGGGTTGATTTTTATGAGTTGGGCTCGGCCCCTTAGTTCTAGTGAAAGGAACTCTTAAAGCTTCAGCATACTAAGACATATTTGGACAATTTCATACTCCCAACTTTGTGGCAACAGTTTGGGGACGGCCCCTTCCTGATCCAACCTGACTGTGCACCAGTGAACAAAGCAAGGTCCATAAAGACATGAATAGGTGAGTTTGGTGTGAAAGAACTTGACTGGCCTACACTGACCTCAACCCGAGTGAACACCTTTGGGATGTATTAGAGAGGAGGCTGCAAGCCAGGCCTTCTCGTCCAACATCAGTGTCTGACCTCACAAATGTGCTTCTAAAAGAATGGTCAAAAATTCCCATAAATACACTCCTAAACCTTGTGAAAAAGCCTTCCCAGAAGAGTTGAAGCTGTTATAGCTGCAAAGGGTGGGCCAACATCATATTAAACCCTATGCATTAAGAATTGAATGTTACTCAAGTTCATATGCATGTGAAGGCAGACGAGCAGATACTTTTGGCAATATAGTGTATAATATAGTGGTATGGTGGCTTAGTGGTTAGCACTGTAGCCCTGTTGTCCCTGTGTTTGATAGGTATCCTCCATTTACTCCGGTTTCTTTCCACTGTCCAAAGATCTGGTGAAGGTTGATTGGCATATCCAAATTGCCCATAGTGTGTGATTGGTTGTGTGCGCCTATGCCATGAGATGGATTAGGTTGGTTATTTAAATGGCGGCTTTGTTGGGACCCTCCAACAAATTATTATAACCTAGGAGAATAGTGCTGAGCCGTCACTTTGTGGAAGAAATTTGGACGAAAAAAATGTCATTACGCTGCAAAAAATGACATCTTAGCAAATTAAATATCCTTGCCATATCCATCTATAATTCCTTAAAATAAATTTGCAACAAATATAAATTACAACAAAAAATGTTCTATTGGCAAATAATTTTACTTCTTTCAATAAATAAATTGCTTAAAACTAGCAAAATTATCTGCCAATAGAACAAGACATTTTTCAGTTGCAATTTTAGTAACATTTGACTAAAAATAAGCTTAATAATCCTATTTTTGTTTTATTTTAATCTTATATTAAGAGATTTTTGAGTTTCTTCATTCACTGTTCACTTTTCTGTTTGAATACCCTTACTTCTATTTAAAATTTTAGGTCATGGGCAGTCATGGGAGGTGAAATACATGTTCAATTGGGTTATGGTTTGACTTCAACAATCTAAAACCCTCTATTTTTTCGCCCCTTGATGAAGTCCATTGCTGTGTTCATAGCGTGTTTGGGATAACTTTTTCTGCATGGTGGAAGTCTTCCAATTAGCTAAGACGTATTTTTTCATACATTAGCAGACAATGTTCAGGCTTCTAGCTAATCATTAAAGATTAGTGATCCAGTTCCGGAATTAGCCATTTAAGCCCAGGCCATGACATGTACATCACTGTGCTTGATCAATGAGTTTGTATGTTTTGGATCATGATCAGATTCTTTCTTTCTCCACCCTTCCATCTTTTCATGGAGGTTAATCTTGGTTCCAGAACTTTTATGGCTTAACCCTGTATTTCTATTATTATTATTAGTAGTAGTAGTAGTAGTATTTTTTTAACGAACATATGCAGTCTTAACAGTGAAACTTAGGCCTACTAGACGTACCTTTGAGTCATATGTTTACAGGTGCCAATGTTGTTAGTTGTTTAACACATCTATGTGAAAGTGACAAAATATGAAAGTTAAAACAAAACAAAACACACAAACAAAAACTGTAAATTCCCACCAAAAGAAGTCACTCGCTTCACTAACAACTTCACAACACAAGGTATCACAATCCCCTAATCAACAAAATTTTTTATCAGAAATATAGAGGTTATACCACATACAAACCCAATATCAGCAGTAAAGATAGCCAAATTGAATTTTGTAAAGAACTATAGAGACGAGCCACAAATGATCTGGAACTAAGATCTACAAAAATACCTCTACAAAAATGACATGAAGGCCAAAGAATGGACAAAGAAATAACCTGCTTAAGATCCAAAATGTCGAGCGCATTGACCAAACACAGTGGAGATAGTGTCATGGCTTGGGCTAATACAGTGCTGTGAACTTGTGTGTATTTACTCCTTCCCGATTTTACATTTTACTGATATTACACAACATATAGAGCCTTGCAAAAGTATACCCTTGAACTTTTCCACAGTTTGTCACGTTACAACGACAAACGTTTATTGGGATTTTATGTGATATACCAACACATAAAGTGTTTATGTGGCATATAATTGTGAAATGGAATGAAAATTATAAATGTTTTTTATACTGAAAAGTTTTTGAAAAGTGTGGCATGCTTTTGGATTTAGCCCACTCAATACCTTGTAGAACCACTTTTTGATGCAAGTCTTTCGGGATATGTCTCTACCAGCTTTGCACATTTAGAGAGTGAAATCTTTGCCCATTCTTCTTTGCTTAGTCAAGCTTAGTCAGACTGGATGGAGAGCATCTGTGAACAGCAAAAGTCTGGGCACAGATTCTCAGTTGGATTTAGATCTGGACATTGACTGGGCCGTTATGATTATTCTTTGATTTAAACCATTCCATTGCAGCTCTTGCTGAATGTTTTGGGTGGTTGTCCTGCTGGAAGGTAAACTTCTGTCCCAGTCTCAAGTCCTCTGCAGACTCTAACAGGTTTTCTTCTGAGATTGCCCTGTATTTGGCTTCTCCATCTTCCCATGAACTTTGGACACCTTCCCTGTCCCTGCTGAAGAAAAGGATCCCCACAACATGCTGCCACCACCATGTTTCAAAGTGGGGATAGTGTGTTCAGGGTGATGTGCAGTGTTAGTTTTCTGCCACACATTTGCATTTAGGAAAAAAAAGTTGAATTTTGGCCTGACCAGAGCACCTTCTTCCACATGTTTGCTGTGTCCCTGTGAGCCACATGTTCACAGGTGCTTGTCGCAAACTGCAAACGGAATTTCTTATGGCTTTCTTTTAACAATGGCTTTTTTCATGCCACTCTTCCATAGGCCAGTTCATGACTAATAGATGTCCTGTGGACAGATTCTCCCACCTGAGCTGTGGATCTCTGCAGCTCCACCAGAGTTAGCATGGGCCTCTTGGCTGCTTCTCTGATTAAGGCCAAGCCTGTTAGTTTAGGTGGACGTGACGTCTTGGTAGGTTTGTAGTTCTGCCATACTTATAACCTAACCCTTCTTTAAACTTCTCACAACTTTATCCTGGACTTGTCTGGTGTGTTCTTTGGGCTTGATTCTGTTTGTTAACTAATGTTCTCTAACAAACCTCTGAGGGCTTTACAAAACACCTGTATTTATACTGAAAAAAAAAAAAAAAACACTCAGGTAGACTCTATTTACTAATTAGGTGACTTCTAAAGGCAATTGGTTCCACAGGATTTTAGTTAGTGGTAAAAGAGGGGTTAAATATAAATACACACCACGCCCTTCAGATTTTTATTTGTAAAATTTTTTTTAAAAGCATTGATCACTTTCGTTAAACATTTACTGACTACTTTATTAACAACACATGTACACCTTTAAATTCATGCAATTATCTAATCATCCAATTGTGTATTAGCAGCATGATAAGAAAAACATACAGATTCAGACAAAGAGCTACTATTAGCTACTATATACTAGCTAATATTCATATCCAAACGCTGTTAACCCTTTCCTTTATTTGATCTGCCTATGTTGGTACCACATAGACAGGTATTTCAGAAACTGCTGAGCTCATTTAATTTTTACGAACAACAGTTTCTAGTGCAGAAAAAAAAACATTGAGTAAGCGACAGTTCTGTGGGTGAAAATTTACTGGTTGAGCGGTCAAAGGGGAACAGACAGATTGTTTGAGCCACCAGAAGGGATATAGTAACTCATATTGTCACTTACACAACTCTATACTGTAGTGAGGAAAACCATCTTAGAATGCAAAAAAAATCAAACTTTGGGTTAAGAACTTGTACATTGGGTCCAGTCTAACAACTAAGAAATAGGAACAGGAATCTGAGGCTATCATGGACACAAGCTCATCAAAACTGGACAGTTGAAAATTGTGGAACGTCACCTCAATGAAACAATCAGTTTCAGTGAGTCTGTGCTCATGATGGTATTAGATTCTTGTTCCTGAACGTGAAGTGACCTTCTGCTGTTGTAGCCCATCATGCTTTTTCTGCTCACCACAGTTAAAGAGTGCTTATTTGAGTTACTACAGACTTTTACCTTTGGCCAGAAACAGCTCTGGTTATTCTCCCCTAATCTCTCTAATGGACATGTTTTTAGCCTTTATCAATATACATTGTCACAGCAGCTACACACATTATACACACATGTTACATATACCACGATTAGCCATGACCACAAAACATTAATATCGATTATCTGTTTTTATTTCTGTATTATACAGCATTAAACTGGCGACAGGATCATTGGCACCCAAGGCTCATTTATGCCTGGGGGACCAAAGGCTACCCTGTCTTGTTCAATCCCACAGAAAAGCCAATGCAGCATAAATCATGGAAAAAAGGCAATGCTGACCACAATAGAAAGACACCAAAACAGCCTGCGCACTACAGCCAGCCAGTTAATTTTCTTTCATAATTTATTTTAAAAAGTGAAACTGTTATATATTCTCTATACATTACATGTAAGGCAAAATATAAATTTGGATAATTATGGCTTACAGCTTATGTAAATAAAATGTCCAGAAACTTAAAAGATTAGAATACTTCCAAATATAATAAATGAATAAATAAATAAGGCAGCAAAGGTCAGCAAATCAATTAGTGGTAGTTTTGGAACAGTGTACAGGTGCTAAGTTCTGCTGGAAAAAGAAATTGGCATCTCCATAAAATGTGTCAGTAGACAGAGGCATGAAGTATAAATATAAATTTCTTCGCCAAAGTCTTCTAGTAGACGGCAACTTTCACTTTCAATTCGGTGAGGCTCCACTCTTCCTCCAGACTCTGGAGACTTCGGTTAGATTTAGTTATTTCTAAATGAAATGCAACATTTACTTTCATGTGAAAAAAGGACCTGGGCCATTAAGCAATGATTCAGTTTGGTAAGATGTTTCTGATGTTGTCTTTGGTTCAAGAGTGGCTTGACACTAGGAATGCAAGAGTTAGCACATCTCCCGAAGACGTCTGTGCATGGTGGCTCTTGATGCGGCCTCACTTCACTCCTTCTGAAGCACTCCCAAGGTCTTGGTCAACTTTGCTTCTTAAGGCTGCAGTCATCCCTGTTGCTTGTGAACCCTTACCTATGACACACTCCCTTCCAGTAAACTCTTCATGAATATGCTCCAATACAGCAACTTCTGTGGAACACGCTCCTTGTGGAGAATGTTGATGAAGGTCTACTGGACAAAGGTCAAGTCAGCAGTCTTCCCTGTGCTTGTACTGAACTAAACTGAGACATACACCGTATTTATACTGCATGAATATGAGTATAAGTAATTTGGTCACATTTGAAATGTAATATTCAAATATTTTGAGATAACAGATTATGGCTGTAAGCCATAATTATCATTTTAACAAAAAAAGAGACATGAAATATTTTGCATTACGTGTAATGAATCTACTGTAGAATATACAACAGTATACTAGCTCTTCTATTGGATCAGACTACACAGACCAGGGTTCACTCCACACGTGCATCAGTGAGCCTTGGCCGCCCATGACCCTGCCACCGGTTCACCAGTTTTCTTTCCTTGGACCACTTTTGATAGGTCACATCTTCCTGGTCCAAAATTTTGTGTTAAATCTTCCCAAAAGGGTGGAGTATTTTATATCAGCAAAAGGCAACAACTAATATTAATGTTCTTGATTTTGGAATTGGATATTCAATACACACATATGTATGTTTAACTGAATTAAATAATATGTGAAAAAAATTAAACAATAATTTTAGCTTTTTAATTCAAATATTTTTGGCTGTATTCAACTTCACAATTTAGCTGTCGATGAACATTAGCTTACTGTTCATATAAAGTAATTTTAGACCCCACAGTGGGCACGCTATCATACATTGATATAGAGAAAAGCTGCAGGCCAATTAACATCTGTCTCTGGGCCAGACTTTGGACACACTTGCACTAGCAGTTCCTGCATGTTTGATAACTTGCAGTCTGTATCAGTCTCACACAGGCAGTGAGTCGTCCTCCAACAGCAGGAAGGAGATGTTGCCCAAGCCCATCACCATAGTGACTAGCGAGTCCTCCTCCACTTGCTTTGTCGTCTCTGCAGCAGAAGAGTTTGGTTATGGAGAAGGCCATGCCATCACTACTCAGACCCCTGCCCAGGTATTTTAATTATTTTATCTGCTTGTTACAGCATTTAGAGTAAATATGCAAGGTAAGTTTATATTGACCAAAGCTTATATAATATAAAATAATTTAGAAGAAATGAACATTCATGCCCAAGAAATTTTAAACAAAGATACTTTTTTTGCCATTTGACCTCTTTAAACCAGCACCTTGAATTTGAAATAACATTCAAGATGTGTATGAGGCTAAAACTGACCAGTATTTTCATCCAAGCTTTTAAGGCAATCCTTCTGCTTATCTGTATGAAAATGGATGTAAGTCCTGGATTTGTTAAGACCACACTTTAATCACCCTTGAATTAAAGCTGAAAGTCTTGACTTCTGTCACATCTTGAATGTTTCATTTCAAATTAAATATGGTGTACAAAGGTCAAACGCCAAAAATATTTGTTCCAAAAGTTATGGACCTGACTGTATATAAGTAAGAAATGGCTTTCTGTGTTAAAATATTCTACATTTCTTTTATTGGTAAAGTTCCAGGCAACTTTAGCTACATGGATATTTATGTCCTAGTTTATGATTATCTGTTTCCCTCAACCATTATTTGTTTTTCTTCAGGTCCATAAGCGGTCCTGCCAGCACCAGCTTTCTCAAGTATCTGCTGTGTTAAACCCTCCAGCTCCACCTCCTCCTCCTCCTGCTCCCCCTACCCCCCCTCTGGCACCCTCAGCCTCCTCACCCTTGTCCCCACTCTCGCCTACTATGTCCTTGCTGGAGGAAGGTGACCTACGCAGTATCGATCCATGCAAGGATTTATGGGGCTCACGGGGTTATGAGGACTACCGACGTGCTGGGGCCACACGGACCAAAGTTGGAGGTCTGACAGGAGGTGTTATGGTAGGAAGTGGACCAGACAAGACAGAGCTGTGTGTGGTGCACTTTGAGAAAGAACTGGCAGGTGTAGGCACTACAGGCTGTGAGGTCACTGTTATGCTGGACACCAAAGGCTCTCGGCGACACTCCTCCTCACCCACCTGCATGCCTAATGCCATGTCTGGAGCATCTCCTGCAAGCGGCTCCCCACAGGAGATGGGGAAAATCTCACCCTCTCCATGCTGCATTCATACTTCACTTGCCACACCCCGTTCTCGGACTCGCAAGAGAGGGGGCAGTGGGACCAGTGGGGGTGGAGATGCCATCTCACCTGATGATGACAGCCCATGTCCACAAGGCTCGTCCTCCTGCTCATCACGCTGTGTGTACTGTCGCTCGGTGTTTAGTGCCTCAGAGAATGGACGTGGCCGCTGCCGGGATGCTCCGGATCCAGCTCTACACTGCCTACGCCAGTGGACGTGTGTATGGTGTGCTGAAAGCCTGCTCTACCACTGCATGTCAGACTCTGAAGGCGAGTTCTGGGAGCCATGTTCATGTGAAGACTCGCTGGGCCGTAGGCCACACCCACTTTGCTGTGCTGGCTGGATGGCACTGCTGGCACTTTCACTATTTGTGCCCTGCATGTGCTGCTACCTGCCCCTGCGAGCATGCCTGCGCTGTGGAGAGAGATGTGGCTGCTGTGGTGGAAAGCACAAGGCTGTGCGGTGAGGTCTGGTTTTAGGAGGATATGAGGCCAGGAAAAGGCTGAGAGGAGAGGAAAAGAGGAACACTCTTTTTCTTTTAAAGAATAGATTAAATATTCTTTAATGGATTTAAGCTAGATCTCTTAAACTATCATTAAAAAGTCCCTTTCCCCATAATCCTTTGCTGCATTCCATCTGTACTCTGCCAGAACCCTTAATGGTGGTGCCAACACATAATGCACTGGCAGCTTTGCATTGTGACCTTCAGAGAGACTCAAAGATGCAGAAAGATGGCTCTCACCGCCAGCTTCTCTCATCTCCGACTGACTGTTGTTAAGGCTCACAGAACGTGGATGGTGAAAACAACAACGTGTAAAGCTAGGTTAGATTTTTTGTTGTTGTTTTTAGGAGGACAATACACGGCAAAATTACAAAATGTATAATATATGTTAATTTCCTTGACATTGAGAGGTTTTTGTTTTATTTATTATTTTACATGCTCCCCTTTTATTGAGTTTAGCATCAATGTTCCACACAGATTAGAAAGAGAGAAAAAATATACAGAAAGAAAAAGTAGACAATATTACAGACACATTGACATACAGAAGCACATTGAGTCGTCAGTGTGTCTTTGGAGCAGTTTCAGGAAAAGACAAGTGAGAGAACACTGTTCAAGAAGAATTATGATTTGATGTAGGAATGATTATTTTGTGTTTCGACAAAGAGTAAAAGAGTGCTTATGGGTAGGATCACCAAAATTATAATGAACAAACATGCGCACTCTTCAGAAAAGAAAGTTATATTGTATTTATGGTCAGAAAACAAACCTGTTTTGAAACTGCAAAAGAGAATAACATACCAAAATTACAGAAATTGGCTTTGATGTTCAATGTAAAATGCAACAATGAAAAAATATATAGGAATCTGTTGACAAAAATCACTGGGGCCAGGTAAAATTCAGGCTTGTCAAAGAGGACAGGAAATATTATTGTAAAAAGTGAAAACCGGTTATGGTACAGAATCAAACCTCCAATCTATTCAGTCTGCTTAGTAAGTCTGTATCTGCATATGAAGAAACTATTAACTGGTTTTGTTTAATGTGTGTACAGAATCCCACAGGAGTCGGTTGGCCAGTTTTAGTGCCAATTTGTTCAATATTGCACAACTGTCACAGTAATCAATTGCAAAGTGACCTTTTTATAAAACTAGTCCTATATAATTTAAGATGAATGGATCCTGTTTTTGCAGTGATTGTTCTAGCATGATCCTCTATTATATTTAATTATAATTGTCTTATTTTATACAAAATTTTATGATCAAGAATATAATTTTTTTAATACAGACCTCTGTCTTTTTGCAACTGAATACAATGTACAAAAATGCTACTCACAGTAATGAATTTAGACAAATCAGATAAAAAAAAAAAAAACACTGCCTCTAATCACAGACTGAACCTCATAGCTTATAATGTGTATCTGATGGGACAGGCTTTAAAATATTTATCATATTTGCAAGCTGCTATTTTTACCCGCTCTCCCCCCTAACTTATTGTTTTACCTCTTCGGCTGAGGAACCTCACCAATACAACCCCCAATCACCAAAATGATTTTGAGGAACAGTTTCAGAGACAGACAAATCAGTGTGATGCAATGTATGCTGTGTACATATTTTGATATGACACTTGAGACAATGCTTAAATAGTATCCACTTACTGAATCAGTAAAATTACACATTAACTCCTGATTGGAAGCACTTTATAGTTAGCTAAAGTTTGTAAAATGTAATATATTACAAGAAAACAAAGACAAATCACATGCCTACCTACTAACACTTTTCCCTATCTAAGTGAGACCATCACCAGTTTCACTGATAACTAGTTCTTTCCTTGTTGAGTTTCCCTTCCATGACCCCACCATTCATTCATATTGATAAATGTGCCTTTTGATTTGATTAATCAATAACATAGTTTTACAGTACACAAGTACTAAGTACTACAACTATGTTCACAAGTACTTAATGTTGGGGTATTTTATTTCAGCCATTGTGCATATTTTAATATGTATTGACTCATTTGAAAAATCATTGAGGAAAAAAATGTTTATTTATTTAATGAGATATTTATTCTAATTATTTTTGGAGACAGGTTTTTATTCCTGTGCTGTCTGATTTCTCTGACTCTGTGCCAATGTGCTGCTTTGTTGTGTTACATATTGTGGGTTTGTATCCTTAATTAAACCCTCATTCTATATTTTAATGAAACATAGGATATTTGAATCTTACAATCCATGTCTTGTATCTTCAGGCAGATGGTCATATCCTCTACAGGGGGAAAAAGTGTTTCAGCCTTGCTGTAACTAGTGATAAACCTTTTGAACAATATCACATTCAAGTATTAATTTCAACTGGGTTTGTCAGGGCAAAGTCCACTAAACCCTCAAAACAGTTATCGGAAATGTGAGCAACTAATCACTGACAAGGGACGTTCAGTTGCCCGGTCCATCAAAGGTTAAGAAAGGTGACCCTCAAGGTTATGTTACTCACTAGCACCACCTGCTGGAAAACGTTCAGTTTTTTCAGGCGTTACATATAGTGGAAATGGCTACACAACATTGAGTGTTGATTAAAAAAAAAAAAAAAAAAAAAAAGCACATGCAGTAAAACAATTCCAGTCCATTTTATTTATCGTCTAAAAATATAATGGAGAGGATTATATTTCACAAATGCACATACCTATTTTATGTACACATATCTATATGTTTCTGAAGTACACAATTATTTTTACAAGAATCTTAAAAAGAAAAATGACAGAAAAAAATTTGAACTCCTCCTGGTACCCAGACGTAGGAAGAACTCAGGACTGGTGTTGACGCTTGTGTTTTAGAATCTCAGTAGAGGTCAAGGTTAGATCTTTCTTACAGATATTACAGTGGTAGAGTCTAGTCAGATTAGACAAGGACTCAGACTTTACTATGTCAGCCTCTGTGGAAGCAGATTAAAATAATGAAAGTGAGCAGATTAAAGTCTTCATAACAACCAGGCAATCCAAATATACATGTTTGTTATATCTCAATCATGCATCAGGCTGTCTTACCTTCCTCAGTCTGCTGCTCCTCTAATGGCTTGCAAGTGGCCTGATGCTGCATTTGCTCCAGGGGGGTGAAAGGCATGTGCAGTTCACAGTGTGGGCAAGTCCAAAATGTCCGCAAACACTCACTGTACAAGTCTTTGGAGTCCTTAATAGAACACAGACACGCAAACAAATGAGACCTAGAAACTAAGCTAATGAATGCATTGGTCAAAGTTAATTTTAAGGTCAGTCACCAGTGGTGTGTCTGGATTAAGTCCCTAGGTAACCAGATTACACAGAGAATTGTAAATACTGTGCATAGCCAATCCAGTGTACATTACTTTAAAAAGTATGTACTAAAGTGATAGGAGGGGCTAAAACTCATATATATTGCAAACTTTAATAAACATTTGGTTTACAACCACACTTGTTTGTGGTGTATTTAATACAAAAAAAGGTTTGATACTTTTTTTTAATTTAGGTGTTTGGACAGTGAGAAAAATCGGATTTGAAATAAAGCGATCAATATGTGGATGAAGTGTACACTTTCAGCTGTAAAATACTGCATTAATATTTTATGAATCAATCCCCTTTTTCATAGGCTTTAGAGGAATCCAACAATTCGAACACAGAATAAAAACTGGTCAAATCAACAATTACTACGTTCTTAAAATGAAAGAATAAACTGGTGAGTTCAGCAGCACTAAAAGACTTGGAAGACCATGGAAGACAAGTAAAGTGGATGCTCATACATAATTATTTCCTTGGAGAAGCATAACCTCTTTATAAAACCAGTTATACCTTTCTCTGTAAAAGGCTACAATCAAAAGACAACTTCATGAATATAAATACAGAGGATCTATAACCACTAGTAACACTTTGCTCAAATGCATATAAAATGAATGTCCAGTTACTTTGACAGATAAATTCAAGATTAAGTTACACCACAATGGTGGTAACAGTAGGGTATGAAGAAGGAAAGGAAGGGCTCATGATCCAAAGTATGCCATATAATTGGTCATGGGAGAGATAGTGCACTGGTATGGGGTATATGGCTTCCAGTGAAAATGAAGAATTCCTATATTTAGCATAATGTTATGTTAATTACTTTTTTCACATCTTGATTGTTTCTTCTCAGATTAATTGTTGAGTACAGGAACAAAAGTATCAAAACAAACATTTGTCCAAACATTTATGGACCGAACTATAAACACAGAATGAGATTTTAGACAAAGTGTGGGATTCACACTAGGGCATTATTGTGGGACTTGACTGTAAAGTAAAATTGTTAAATCATAAGGTAGGCATTCTATAAGGTCATGTATCCTTCCAGGAGTAGCTTCAACCAAAAATAAACAACTTCAAACATAGATAAAACTGTCAATAAAGGGAGGTAGGTCTTCTGGCAATTATTCTTAAATGAATTAGTAAATAGTTTAAGTTGTTTTATGCCAGGTAACAATTTTCACAATTATGTCACTGGAAGTCACTAGTACGACTTTTTCCATCATGCATTTTATCTATCATTTTTAATTAAATTAAGCTAAATTAAAATTTCAGTCTGTAGTGGATCAGAGATATCTAGTCCTTCCACAAAACATACTATAGGTATTTCTGTAAGAACCCAGGAGTATTTATTGACATCTCTGCACAGACAGAAGTACCTTAAGAAAACTAGTGACGGTATCACTTACACAGAGGCAATTATAGGTGAAGTAGCTGGTGACGCGTAGACCTCCCTTAACTGAATCAGGTTCTGCTTTCATTTTAGGGAAGAGTGGAGGAACGGAAAACTCCATATTCTGTTGGGGTCCGATGTATAGGTTCTGAGTCTGCAGTGCGGTTAGCCTTCTCAGACTGTAACTCACCTGGACAAAGACTTATGTGTCAAATATTTTTTCCTTAATTTCACTGAAAGAAGTGAAAGTGTGCGCAAGCTCGTCAAGGTTTATTAGGTTTATATGGAGACATGCTCTTAAACAATAATTAAATGCACTAACATTCCTACCCAACTCACATCCAAACAGTGGACAACTAAGAAAATTGTGCCGCAATCTAAAATCAAGGTAAACCCTATGTATCCAACACTAATACATTACCTCAGTGTACATTAGAAAGCGTACAAGTTCTTCCGAAATTTTCTGGAGCTCACGATGGGATGGTGCTGGCCCAGCATGCTGCAGACCTGCAGTAGATCTCAAACCAGACTGGTTCAACTTGGCCTGTAGCAAATTATCCCAATTGTCCCTTATCATGAGAGCAGAAGACAGCACTCTGAGAGCTGTCGCACTATCACTTATAACCAACTCTAGCCAGCCATCAACCACCAGCTGTGTGCAGTCTGCATTGCTGTCTATTGAGTTTGCCACCAGCAGCAAAACCTAGAGGGAGAGGAGGACTTATGAGTAAAAAGGAATGCTTATGGCGATAAAATCTTTCTTTCTGGAAAAGAAAATTCTATGTTTTTTTATTTTTATTAGACTAAATAATAATTGTCTGACCTTTTTCTGCAACTTCAGGTCAGGTTTCACAGGTGGCCATATATTTTTCTCTAGAATACTCTAGTATAAAGTGGAGTTCCATCATTAATTTTTGTTGTTATCAGAAGTTTTCAGTTTACAAAGTTCTTCTTAATAATTAAATAAGCTTGTGCATTTTGTTTGGAACTTTGGCTGGTAATTTTGTTTTAGATTATCGCAGAAGTATCCCCACTTTTTTTTTTTACCTTATATGGTTTTATGAATGTTTTACATTTTGAGAAAAAAAAAACATTTTGAAGTCTGCCATTTTTTCATTTTTACTTAGGTTATTTGTTTGTTTGTAGAGCTAAGGACCACACAATGGTTGTTTAGGTTATTGCTTTAGTGTTGTTGTCCTAATGAATAAAAGCATAGAATTTATGAAGAGAATTATCGTCTACTGGGTGATTCACTCAAAAGAGGCCCCGAATATTCTGTAATAACTCTTGCTAGGACGAAGCAATCTGAAGGACACAGCGTACAATGTGCTACTTAGTATATGGAACAAACACGCCAGGAGTCAAACTGATAAGGTAGGACAGACAGACATTGCACTGTTTAACGCCATACCCCTTGACTCAGTCACTGGATTTCTCATCAGGATGGTGATGTTCAGTAATGAGCAGCATGTTTTTAGAGTGCGAACCTATTGGATCACCAATTTGTGTAAGTGATGTCAGATTGAATTTATGAAGAAATATGGTGTTCCTGTCGTACCTTCAAAGAGTGTGATTCAGAGGATGGTACAGAAACTGGAAATGACAGATCATTGATCCTTTCTCATGGTGGAGACCGTCTGGAAATGTCAAACGGGGACATGCCGCTTTGTCTGCAGCAGTCGCCTAAGAAATCTCTAAAACGCCTCACACAGGAGACATGTAGGACTTATTCAACATGTCAGAGAGCAAAAAGGACAAAATTGCATGCGTCTAAGAAGGTGATATGAGAAAGAGTCGGATACTGTCACTGGTTCCGATACGTTCAGGCACATGGAGAAACAAAATACATAATATTCGGTTCCTCTTTTGAGTGAATCACCATGTTTCCCCCCCCCCCCATAACTGAAGAAGAGCTGTACATACTAAAATACGTATAACGGATGCTCTTAGTATAGTTATGGAATTCCGCTTACCTGCATACCTTTTGGTCCAATTTTAATCCAAAATCATATATAAAATAATTTTTTCCCCCCAAAATAAGCTAGGTAACGTGTGCTGAAAGTAAAAGATAAATTTGTACGGGACCGTATGGACTTCCAGGACTGGAGTTAAACAGTGCATGACCTGTTACTTCAACTACTGTTACTTAAGCTACTTTTACATCCCTTTATATGTTTTAATGTTTAATGCTAGTCATTTCTCTAACCTGCAGGGCAGGGGCTCTTACACAGTTTGACACATAAGGCTTGTTTGTTTCAAGCAGAGTTACAAAAGCCAGCAGCTGATGCATATTGCTCTGCCCATTCTCAGCACCTAGACAAATGGAAAAACAGGCATAGAAAGAGGGGGGTAAGAAAATGTGGAAACATTTCTGAATGTTGGTTGTTTAAGAGAGGTCTACCAAACTTACTGGACTCATACTGAGTGATGTGCAGCGAATCTGGATTACTGGCAAAAACACTGGTGGGGTGAATCACAACACCTTGCTTATTACGAGTGTGAAACACCTAAACAACAAAAAAAAAAGTTCTACATGTAATATGATGAAGTTCAATCATTTCCCAGGAGAAATGTGTGAATGTGCACGAAATAAAGTATATTACAGTCTTAACCAAAGCTGATCAAATCCAGTGTATGTGTATTTGTTTGTGTGTGTTTCTGCATGCCTGCTCTGAGTCTTTACGGGCGGAGTTATGCTCATCAGGCAGAGCCAGCTGTGGATACAGGCCACGGCACAGCACCAGTCTAAAAAGAGCCTGTTGCTGAGATGACAATGTTGCACTGACGTATGCATCCCCTTGAAGCTTGCTAATATCATGCCGCAGTTTGAACTTCACTTCCTGTGACAAGAATTACAGAAAAACATTTTAAAGATATAGTATGTACCAGTCTTAAGCTTCCACAATCTTTATAAATTACTCCACATTATTTTGATCCTCGGTAATTCTTTATTTCTTAGTGCGGATGTGCTAGATGGCTATGATGTGGTCATAAGCAGCCATGCTGATATTCTGCACAATCTCAAGTCTGATACTGCTTTTATGCAACAGTTCCACAAACACCATTTATTTACAACAGATTATTATTATTTGTTTGCTTATTTAACCAGTTATTTTGCTTTCCCAACACATATAATTCCATAAATAGCAGAACTAATCGTGACTGGCAGAGCTGGAGACTGACATTTTGTAACCGACAGTTAGTGTAATTAACAGCGTAAAAGCAGTTTTAAATTCCTATAGGTACTATGAAGCCAAAATATGAGAATAAACCAGGAGGTGGTTGACAATACTGTAAATCTTTTAAGTTTCTCTTTACATTTCCATTCATCCCGCTTTAGAATACAGATAGTCCCCTACTTACAAACGAGTCCTGTTCCAGGAGCATGTTCGTAAGTCAGATTTGTTCATAAGTAGAGATGTTCCGATTCCATTTTTTCCCTCCCGATACCGATTCCGATACTTGGGCTCAGGATATCGGCCGATACCGAGTACTGATCCGATACATGGGTGTGTATCTGTATATACAGCTGTATACAGTATACTACTAGCCCTGTGTAACGGGTTCGACCCTAAGTGCACGGGCGACACCATGAAACACGGACACGAGGCCAGATCTTACAGGTAAAAGGGTAATTTATTTAGAAAAATGGGGAAGGAAAGGGTTGAAGGCTCTCTGCGGCCTTTTCCACTTCGGCGGCAGGGATGCGAAGGCGGGCTCGACGCGGAAGTGAAGGTGCCGCGG
>JAQMYG010000037.1:19635925-19648160 GCA_030014215.1 Clariallabes teugelsi
CAAACTCTTGAGTAAAAACAAAACAAGCAAACAAAAAACATGGATAAATTATGCTACTGCTCATGGAGGTTTTTCACATGCTTTAACAGCTTTGTTGTACTCCAACAAGTGCTTCTGCTTTAAATGTATGGCGTTATATTCCTGCCACAATTCTGAGCGCGTGGTTTGACATTTTGAGGGCAGACAAAGCGGTCTATGCACGTGCAATGTCTTCCCTGCGCGCTCAACAGCTCGATTCTGCGCGTGCAGTGTCTTACCTGCGCGCTCAACATGTTCTCCGCGCACGCGGGACTTCTCGATTCTGTGCGCGCTCGACTTTGTCCAGCGTTACAACACTATCCCAAAACCAGCCAATCACAAAACATTTTTTACAAACCAATTCTGGTTCATCTGTTTCATTCAACGATCCGCTTTCACCCTTCTCATTCTCTGCCGCCGCCATGCTTTTTCCGCCATGAGCGTATGAAAACAAAAGCACTGCGCATGCGCGTTTTACCAATATTCTATCGCGATATTTCATTTTCTTATCATGGCCTAACATTGTACCGGTATTACCGTGAAAGGTATGATATGGCCCAGCCCTAATAGTAATGATGACCACAAGCTAGCCAACCTGGCAAAAACAAGTAGCACTAGCCCCAAACTCACTGGGTAACATCAATGATAACATTAACACCAATGATCACCTTCTCAGTAATTAGTGTATGGCTGATTTAACAAACAAATTTTCTACGCTTCAGTTAATATACACAGGGGCTGGCATTGCCTCTTCTCTTTCTCTATGACTCCTTGCTGTTTTAGATGGTTTGTTTTGTTTTTTTAAGCAGGCTTGCTGTTTTTTATTTGGTTTGAGCAGTTATAGATTTCTGGGACCTATATATACACCAGATTTGTATCATGGTGTATATATAGGTCCCAGACAACATTTCAAGCCCAGAAACCCCCATCACTCCAAGTCTAACCCTGGTCTTGCTATACCATTGTTGCAGTATATGGTCATGCTTTCTGTTAGAATCATTTAATTGACTTGTAACATTTAAATACCACCTAGGTTGAGTTTCAGAGAGAACTTGTACCTGTAGCACTAACAAGTCTAGAGGCACTCGATGGATCTCGGGAATAGGGTAAGGGGAAAAGGCCTCATAGTCCGACTCTGAATAGAGCCGGTAGCAAACTCCTGGCCCTGTTCGGCCTGCACGACCTTTCCTCTGCTCAGAACTGGCCCGACTAATCCAGAACTCCTGAAGTCTCTGCATTTTGGCCTTTTGATCAAAAGTCATTTCCTTTACTTTGCCTACAGATTAAAACAGTCAAGATTATGATATAATGAAATAATTATGATAATAATATTAAAGAAAAAGTCAAACCATGGTAAAAAATTAAGTGTTTCCATTACAAAGTAAATTTTCTTTAGGGGAGATATGGTACCTGAATCAACTACAAAGCGCACCCCATCAATGGTCACCGAGGTTTCAGCTATGTTGGTGGCAATGATGCATTTCCTCAAGCCAGGGGGAGCAATGTCGAAGACCTTACAAGGACAAATATTGAATTTAATGAAACAAATACTCATTAATTAATTATTTTTCACTAATAGATTTATCCTGGTTATGGCCACAGCAAAGCCACTATTTTGTCTGGAACCACTGACCAGTAAAATAGCTAAAACCATTCCCTTTTAACAATTCACTGCCTGAACAAAAAAGAAAAGTCACCATTTGGATCTAAATAAACGAAGCTTAGGAGCCTTTGATTATATAATTATTAATTGTGATAAGTTTGTCTAGCAACTGGAACTTTTTAAATACTGGAATTGGGTTATAACTGTCCAATGTAATAATTAAATCTGAAGAATAGTGCTGAACAGACAAAACTGGACGTGAAGTACTGTATGTGCAGTACATATACATTAAAATACATTAAAAAGCACATAAATAAATAGGCATGCAAATGAAGTTACACAATTGAACATACAGTATTTTAAAAATTAAACAATTCAAAAATCTCCTTAAACGTGTTTAATGAATAAAATGTTTGTCTGATAATAAAATGTTTGTCTGAACAGTTCAATAAAACATGCTTTATTCAGCTGAGTTCTACCCCCCTGACATGTAGGGTCTCCTCACTCTGTATAAAAGCACATGTTAGTCCTGAGAAATGTGTGCAACAACCTGATTCTTAAAACAGTCAGTCTTCTGCCAATAACAGGATTGATTTCGTGTAATTTCTTATTCTCATTTTTCATCTCATGACAGGAAACCTGTTGCCTTGAACCTCCAGGGTCCGGATTTGATCTTCGCCTCAGGTCTGTGTGTGTGTAGAGTTTGCATCTTCTCCCTGTGCTTGGTGGGTTTCCTCCATGTGCTCCGGTTTCCTCCAACAGTCCATAGACATGCAGATTAGGCTAATTGTCATTCCCAAATTGCCTGTATTGTGTGTGTATGTTTGTGTGTTGGTGTACCCCACCTCATGCCCCAAGTCTCTTTTTAGATTAGTCCATTAATGTGTATGTCAGTTTTCCACTTTGGATACATCCACTTATATAGGTATATGACGGGGAATCTGCTTCTGTTGAGGGGCTTATTAAGTTTTTTTTGCAAGATATGTTAATGGTGATGTCCATTTCTTTTTTATTATTATTATTTATCGTTTTGTTTTGTTTCATTAGAGCTTATGGGGAAATATGTGAGAGTTATGATAAGATTTTTTGAGTACTTCACCTGATTCCAGTCAAACCTCAAAATTTTTGCATCTTTAACTGCACCTGATATTCCAGAGATGCCTTTTATATGGCCTGGCTGGTAAGGGATTCTAGGATTACAAACCTTTACCAGTTTTCAAATGAAAAACAAAGAGAGTCACTAGTAGAGTCACTAGTAGAATCTAGATCTAAATCTAAAAATAGGGATGGTACAGTATACTCTAGGAACCACATAGAGTAAGTTGCTCAGTCGACCCTTAGTCAATTCCTGTTGTTCATGCCAAAAAATCCAACAATATTGACCAGTCACTTGACAGAAACAGGCCCTTGTAACCTCCTTTCTATATGAAGTAGAAGCCAAACTGTGTTGGGCTTATGGTAGCCAGAGAAGACCAAATTTCATGCCAGGGCATCTTCACCTTCCTCCACAGTTACAGGTTGGAACTCACTACAAACAAGTTTCCCAATTTGTCACCTCCAGTTATCCAGTGATCAGTAAGGGTGTGCTATATCGCTTGTCCCCATGAGACTATATCATATATGTAAAAGATGCATGGTTTGGCAAGAACAAGTAATGCCTAAAAATTTCAGATTGAGTTTACTGCAGTTTTAATGACCTGGTAACCAGACACCAGGGGGTCACCAATACATCATCTTGGGCAAAAATCATTACAGCTTTGACAGTAAATGCTTTGATGTTCCATGAAGCTGTCGAAACAATGTCATGGGGAAAGTACGGTGTAATTAAAGCTAAACGTGATCCAAATTTGTGTGAATTTTTCTTTTGCCAAGCAGTGTACATGGTCAGCAGTATATGGGTTTATCGGGACAGAATCTGTTCATTTTAAAGTCTATGAATTTGTAAAATGTAAAAAAATATATAAGATATTATGGTACCATATAACTTTTTTAAAAATCTGTAAAGCAGTCACTGCTTATCAATCTGACACGCTGCTAAAATTTAGGATTAAATGAACCTTCTACTAAGGTAAAACTAAACAAACATTTTTATTTTGTTTCTTAGATATATTATGTTCTATATAAAAGAGAATATTTCTACAGCTTAAAATACATTGTTTATATATCACTGGTTTTAATGACTGCAGTTTCTTTAACCAAACTGTTTACAAAGTGTTTACCTTGTTCTGCTGTTCTAACGACAAGGTACTGTGCAGGGGTAGTACGATCCAGCGACCGGTGTGTACAGCATAGGTTTTGCATGCCTCCATTATAGTGGAGATTTCAGCCAGACCACTTAGGAAAATTAGCAGGTCGCCCCGCTCCTCAGTAGGATAACACTGATCAATGCCCTGCAGCACACGCAGATATGGTCTTGGGTTCAGCTTCTCCATTTGAGACACCTGATCTTCATGAGGGATGGGCTGGTATATTACCTAAACAAAGACATAGCAATATCCTTCTCATTGACACAAAATTGCAACTGGAGATGTCCTGACATGGAAAGGAAAGGTAGATTTGTACTTGATTGAATACATCCTCTCTCCACTACCATACGTTTATTTTTCAGCAAGACCATGTGTTATAATGCTTGAAACATAGAAAATGCCCATACAGTATATACAGTAAATAAATCTTAAAGCACATGGTCGTCAACCCTCTGATGTCTCATATTACTTGCAAAAACAACCATTGCAGACTTGATTACACTTGGCTGTGGTAAAGCATTTTGACATGGAAGGAAAAGGAACATTTTCACATGGAAGGTCAGTATTTTCATGTCGCCTTCCAGTAATGCAGATGTTCTTCACTTTGGCAAGTTGGCAATATGGTATACGGCAATTTTTTATCAGAATGAACGCTAACCTTTTCAGCAATTTGAGCCACAGTAGCTCTTCTATTGGAGCAGAATACACGACCCAGCCTTTTACCCCCCACTTGCATCAATATGTCTTAGTGGCCTATGATCCTATTGCTGGGTGACCAGTTCTTCTTCCTTGGACCACACTGGGAGGTCATGGCAACTGCAGACCAGGAACATGCCACAACAGCTACAGTTTGGCACTTTCTCCCTTGTCAAAGCCACTCAAATCCTTATTTTGCCAATTTTATCTGCTTCCAGCACATAAAACTCAGGGGAAAAAAGGGTAACTTGCTGTCTTATATATCCAACCCATTTCCAGGTGCCATTGTAACAAGCTATGGTAACTGTACTGTAGCTATGTGACAAGGATCAATTGTGACTAGATGACTAGACTACTGGGTCAAAGCAAGTTCCAACATGCAGTTTTTGTGGGATGTTCCTGGTCTGCAGTGGTCAGGGCCTAGTAAAAGAAAAACTGGTTAACTGGAGACAGGGCCAAGGCTGATGTACATGGGTAGTGAAGGCTGACCAATGCAGTTCAATCTAATAAAAGAAAAAAATTCAATAGAAATTAATGCTGCTATTACCAATAGAAAGGTGTCAGGACATCACCGTTTTGGTGGCAAAGGGGGAACTTACTCAATATTAGGCAGGTGTTCATAATGTTATGGCTGATCAGTGCACATAAATAAAAAGCCTTTTTTTTTGCTTTAATTTCAATTATTACAGTTTACAGATCATGGAAATGAAAAATCCAGTATCTCAAAATATTAGAATATTTCCTAAGATTAATTTGAAAGAAAGTACAGAAATGTCTGATTTCAATATTAACAAAACAAAGTGGACCAACATCATACCATATACCCGGCACTAGAACTAAATTAGAATGCAGACTTCAATGCCTCACTTCAATAGATTGAAATATTTGTCCGCCAGTTCTCTGATATAGACGTAAGAAGCATCATCACCCACAACGCACGTGAAAATAATTTCCTAACTGAGAAAATGCACGTGAACACGAGTCGGAATACTCTAACAATACAAATGCGTAGTAACACAAGTGTCCATGTTGTTTTCATATTCCGACCATCAGCGTGAATGCACTTGCTACAGGAAGCAGGGAACGTTAGCTCGCTAAGCTATACACATTCAGCTGGAAGTGTGGGCTCCCCGGCCCAAGTCAGACTAACCCTAGCAAAGTCAGGAGAGGTGCCGTATTTTGCCAGATAAGGCGGTCTGGCAAAATAATAGTCATATTTCTGCAAAAAAAATTGCTGAAATTTAAATCTGGTTTGTAGCATACCAGGAATACCAACTACTTTGCTGTTATTGGTGTTAAATTGTTGTAGTTGTGTTAGGTAGTATGTAAGTTAGTTGTTTTGTATTTACTTATATTTATGTATACTTTCAACTTTTTTAGCATATAGTTTATTTTAAATATTTTTTCAATAAAAATACTTTCTTTAATGTTATCCACCATTTTTGTGGCTCCCTTTGTTTTTTTAAGTTGTAGTTCAGGCACTGTTTAGGCACCAGTACTGTTTTAAAAGTATAATTTTGGCACCGGTATCATAAACCCAAACGATAACCAACCCTAGATGACATGGCACCCCAAATCACCAACGAATGTGAAAACTCCACATTGGACTTAAAGCAACTTGGATTCTGTGCCTTTCCACTCTTCCTCCAGACTCAGGAAAACTTGATTTCCAAATAAAATAAAATAAAATAATTTTCATCTGAAAAGAGGACTTTGGACCACTGAACAATGGTCCAGTTCTTTCTCCGTAGGCTAGGTATGACACTTCTGATGGTGATTAGGAATGTAACAGTAACAACCACTTCCTGAATACAATGTGCATGGTGGCTCTTGATATACTGACTTCAACCCAACACCACTCCATGTGAAACTTTCCCCATTTCTTGAAACGGCTTTGCTTTACAATCTTCTTAGAGCTGCGGTAATCCCTGTTTCTTGTGCAAATTTTCCCCAACACGCTTTTCCTTCCTATTGAACTTTCCATGAATATGTTTTAAGCTAGTCCTTTCAGTGATGACCACCTGTGCCCTCCCTCGTTTGTGGAGGGTGTCGATGATCATCTTCAGGACTACTAAGTCTTGCTCGTGGTTGTCAACAGTGCCCAAAATATGGCATTCATACTCTATGAATAGTAATTTACTCAAACTTAAAATTAAATATACTAAAGATTTTCATGAAATGTAAGCTGTACTCATCAAAATTAATTTCTTTTTTTTTTTTTATGCAACAAATATACAATAATACATTTCATCCCTATCAGTAAAATCCCTGGCACCCTCCTCCCTCTTTTCATGTACCGGGAACCCTTGCAAAGTATTATGTCTATTACAAAGCACTCACAACCAAGAATGTTGTAAACAAACAAACAAACAAACAAACAAATAAATAAATACCATTATTATTATTTGTTTTAGATTACAGTATGTATGAGCTCTTAT
Organism: Clariallabes teugelsi; assembly: GCA_030014215.1. Lineage (NCBI taxonomy): Eukaryota > Metazoa > Chordata > Actinopteri > Siluriformes > Clariidae > Clariallabes > Clariallabes teugelsi. The sequence goes on from JAQMYG010000037.1 coordinate 19,642,927, forward strand.
TGTAGAAAGAAGCTAAGGACTACTGTCCCAGTAACACTGTCATACAAAACTAATGTAGAGCAGGCAGTTTTTATGAGTCCTTACCTGAATGGGAAAGAGTCTACCTGGAACCTGCAGCACAGGTGCATTGTTGAAGTAGCTGGAGAAAACTTTGATGTTGATAGTGGCAGACATAAGAACTAAGCGCAGGTCTGGCCGTCTGTGAAGCAAAGAGTGCAGCACACCCAACAGGAAGTCACAGTGCAGGTGTCTTTCATGAACCTCATCCACAATCACCACATGGTACTGGGATAACATTGCATCATGTTGTATCTGCTTGAGGAGCAGACCCTCAGTAAGGAACAGTAGCTTAGTGCTTGATGTGCGCTTGCTCTCAAACCGGATCTGGTAGCCAACCTGAGGGAGGAACAAGCACAACATAAAGGCTACTTCTGGCACTTTAGAAACTTCTACTGCCAAGAGTAAGTCTTAGTTTTTTCTCTTTTTGGACACCAACCTTGAGGAACTTGTTTGAACAGAACCTTACTGAAATTCTTAAATGAACAAAACTGTTATGTGGTTATGTTGAAACTCATTGTGCCCAGTATGAGCAGAGTGATCAGCAAGTGAGAGTCTCAGAGATATCCAGTTATGAGCCATCTGCAAGCCCAAACTAAAAGTACTTTCCTCCTACCACCTGATAGTGAGTGAGCAGCAGTTTAAAAAATATGCAGTCAATTGGTGTCACATTTCTCAAAGGAAGCATGTGATACCCTTTGCATTCCATGGTTAATAGTAATTCAGGATGCTTTACTCTTGGCAGGACACAGGACCGATGATGGTGCTCACCTTTTCTTCTCTGACCAAGCTTGGCACTACAATCAGTTCTGTGTTATGCCAACAGTAAGGCACCCTAAGACAATTCATGTCATGGGTTTTTGAGCACCCTCATTTTTGAAAACTGTACTATACCATTTAAGCCTGTGCTCTCACAGGCAGCCAGACGCAGGATGTCAAACCAACATGGAATTAGAAATAAACAAAGTAGCACATAACACTACATGAGTTATGCTGTATATTTGAGTATTTGCTTTAAATGCATGACACTGCCTATACAAAATCACACATACAAATTAGAGACAGTAAATATACTCATATAATATAATACAATACAATATAATATAATATAATACAACATAACATGGCAGCATGGTGGCACAGGTTTGATTACTTGGCGGCTGTTATTTGGTGCCATCTTAATAAATCTCTCTCGAAATTGTTCTGCCACCTTTTTCAAACTCGGTCCCCATTCACGACCATTACCGTATCAGTGGAAAAAATACTAAAGGAGTCTTCGTTGCTCATTTTGTCTGAACACAAAAAAGCTGTAAATTTAACCACACATTTACAGTTTCAGGCCTGAGTATGTATTGATAACGGTCTACTATAGTCAAAATTAGATATACATGCAGTGTTTTGGACTGAAATTGCAGCACAGCAACAACAGCAGACATTAGCAAGAAAAGACGAACATTATATTTAAAAGGCTGAGGTATTTAAAGACTATGCTGATGTAAATAAACAGCATTCAAATGTATTAATGGTACACTAAAGGTTAATTGCCCTTATGAAAGATATTGGTAACTGTTTTCATATGTCAAGATAAAGAAAGTAAGTGGAATTGATCTGCTCTTGAGTTATGATTTCCATATTCCTTAATTGTCCATTAAATTATTTCCCTTTTAGCAGAAGCTACTACTATTCTGAGACATACATGAATAATGAAACTCGATGATTTCTGCATCAAATTTAACTTTCATGTTTGAATTAGATCTTGAAAGTCATCCCAGATTGTAGAGGCAAGATCATCTAATGCAGCACTCCATCACTCTCCTTCTTGGATGAATAACTCTTATTTTACCTTATTTTAAGATTTGTTAGGGATCATTGTCCAGTTGAAAAACAAATGAACTACCACCAAGTGTCAACCAAGTGGGATGACATGTTGCTAAGAAATTCTGTCTTAGCCATGCTGGTCATTTGATTAAGTCATCAACAGTGTCACCAGCAAAGCACACCCACACCATCCCCTCATCCATGCTTCACAGTGGGACTCACACATTCAGAAACACTCTGTTCACCCTCACTATGTTTAACAAACACACAGCAGTTAGAACCAAAAATCTCAAATTTAGACTCATTAGACCAAAGGACAGTTTTCCACTGATCTATTGTCCGTTCCTTGTGTTTCTTGGCCCAAGCAAGTCTCTTCTGGTCGTTGTTATTCTGATGTAATGGTTTCTTTGCCACAATTTGTCCACGAAGGTCTGACTCACACAGTCTCCTGTACACAGTGGACATTGAAATATGTCTGCCGCTTGAACTCGGAAGCATTTATGCGGTCTCTAACCTGAAGTGATGCAAGTCTGTGGTTTCTGAGGCTGGTCACTCTAATAAACTTATCAAGACTTATTAATGTGCCTAAAATACTTTGAAAATGCAAGAAATGTCACAGATTAGGTCTTGAAAAAGCACACCTGCAAACTAAAAACCATTCCTGTGACTACCTCCTGAATCGAATGAGAGAATGCCATGGGTTTGCAAAGCGGTCATCAAAGCTAAATGAAGCTACTGGACAATCTAAAATATAAAATATGTTCTGGATTGTTTAACACTTTTTTTTTTTTTATGTTATTGCACACGTTCTTTCATAGTTTGGATATCTTCAGTATTAATGTTGAAAACACAAAAAATACAGAAAAAACAATCATTTTATTATATTATAAATAATACCTATCCAAATATTTTTTTCAAGAAAAATATTCATGACAACAGCTGCACTTATTGCAATCACGATATATCCTAAGTGATGAATGAATGTATTAATTAATTAATTAATTTTATCTTCTATGCCACTTATCTTGTACAGGGACGCAGGAGGCCTAAAGTCTATCTAAAAGAACTCTGGGCACTAGGCAGGGTATACACTGGACAGAGTGCCTGTCCATCGCAGGGCACACACACTCATTCAAACACAGTGGGCAATTTGGGGACAGCAATTAGCTTCATCTGCATGTCTTTGGTGTAAGGAAACGAGAGTACCCGGAGGAACAGTGAATTTGTAGACGGTTGTGTTTTCTACAAGCCTGTGACTTTGTGCCACGTTGTCATGTTATCCCGCTCCAATCGCAAGGCAGCATTTACAGACGGAAACTATCTAAAAGGCCCTGATTCTTGAACTGTTCATAAAATGATTTCCGTCTGTCCATTTACGAATTCCAGTTCTACAATTTCCCTAATTGAATGCTATTATAAAACGATCTAACAATAATTACATAGTATATAAAAATCATCAATTATTTGTGTTAATGTGTGAGATGGTCATTGATGCACACACTTACAGACTAAATGTCACAATTAGCAGTATGCATCTTTTCTCAATGCATATACTGTTTGATTATTGTTTTTTGTATTTTTAAAATGTGACATTAAAGTGTGGCATTACACACGCACCTGTAAAATTTCACATAAAATGGTCACATGAGAGTCAGTAGTGAGGCTAAATGAACGCTCCATTTTCTGATTTTAATCAGAATATAAAAAGCTCTTTCTCACCTTGGAACCAAATTGGTTGAGACTCTCAAAGCTCACTCTCTTAGCAAGGGAAATGCAGGCAAGGCGGCGAGGCTGAGTACAGGCTATATTGGTAAAGCCAGACGCCAGCAGGTATTGGGGCACCTGTGTGGACTTCCCACAGCCAGTGTCTCCAGCCACCACCACCACTGGGTGAGTCTGGACCAGCTCCACAATCCGGTCACGGTAATGGAAGATGGGCAAGCTCTTTTGTTCACGTCGCAGCTTGACGAGTTTACAGAAGCTCTGCTTCTGAGTGAAGTCTAGAAAATGAAGCAGGACAAGCCGACAATCTGTGACCTCCTGGCTGCTTGGGTCAGTCGGGCAATCCCTACGTCTCCTACCATGCGTGCCTCCCATACGATCCTCAACATCTCTGGTTTTTACAAAGATGTTTATCCTGTATCGGGCATCGTACTCCTTTGGGAGACCAAGGTCCACTGTGCCACTTGCACACTTCTTCCGAAATTCTGCCACACTTTTGCTGGGTTTTGTGTTTCCCATCTCCCTTTTGGCTTTAAACCGCTGAAAGCGCTCAAAGAAAGTCCAGAACTCCTTATGCTCATTACTTTTCGCCTGAATGTAGTCATGCTGGCGAAAAAAGATCTCATCCATCTGGGCACGACACTGTGGACTGCTCCAGTCCCAGACCCAGCTGCCACTTCCACTCTCCGACATCTCTGTCTGCTAGAATGTTCAGGTGAAATTTAAAGCAGCATAAATAATCAATAACTGTCAAGGAGGAAACAACTAAGAGACTTCCAGTCTGACTAACATCTCCTTGTTGGATTTACTTTTTACACATTGCAGATTACTGCAAGTAGGTTTACAATGCAGATTAGGTTGTATTGTAATCAGATCAGATCAGATTAGATGTTAGTATTTAGACTAACATCTCAGTCACTTAACAAATTACACTACACTAACTGAAGCACTGCTAACCACTATATCGTATTAAATGCTTTTTGTTTGGTTGTTGGTTTGTTTTCAAAATATTACATTCTTTCTTGCCACAAAAAAGTAACTAATAAGGTCGGGCGCTTCGTTTCCGCACACAATCACACGACTGTTTTGGATCTTGACTACAGTGCACGTAGTCCATAGTGCACGTTCCAGTGGTCGTTTCAGGGTCGATCCAGTGTATCAAATCCTCCTCCACAAAAAACGACTAAACCATCCTGCTCAATGCGTTGCTCTGGGGTTTGCTTTGCTGCTTAGGAAAGTCCGTACCGAAAGAGCCATACACACACACACACACACACACACACACACAGTGACGTCAGTACTTCTACGGCGTGTCTCAATTCCGCGGCCGCATCCTTCGAAGGGAGCGTTAGAAAACCAATTGCGTCATAAAGTCGCGACTAAAGTCGGCCTACTGAGATGGTTGTTTTAAATTCGACCTTCTTCACGTCACTTCCTCCGTGCGTTACCCTGGTAACATAAGCATCTCGGATATTCGCTGCTTCTACTATGGCAGTGCTTCTCAAATAGTGGGGCGCGGCCCCCAGGGGGCGCGTGAGGCTCCATCAAGGGGGGCGCGTTCCTCGGGGAACATGCTTTTTTTCTATTTTGATTTTTTTTACTGTTCTAGAATAAAGTGCAATACCACTCCACTACAT
>JAQMYG010000037.1:19669969-19680278 GCA_030014215.1 Clariallabes teugelsi
AAACTTTTGGCCCGGCCCTCTACAATATTTTCTGCTTCTCATTTGGCCCCTGGGGAAAAATAATTGCCCACCCCTGTGCTAGACCATCCCATAACTATACTGTTATTCAATTCTAAATAGGCGTGATGGTTATAGGTGTGCACATCCTTTTGGCCATAGTGTACAAATTAATGATTTTTGGCCAAATACAAATACTTTGTAAAAAGGAGCTGCAGGGGTTTGGCTAAGGTCTGCCTGCAGAAAGTGAGGGCCAGGTGAAGGCAGGAGGTAAAATGTAATGCTTTTTACCTGTGATTATTGCGTTCTTTTGGATATGCAGGAGAGAGAGAAAAAAAAAACAAAAGACAAGACAGTATTTATAGTCTTACTCTTCAGAATATCCAATCAAAGTTCTAAAAGATGGTAAACCCAACCAACATTCTCCTTTTAATTAGAAAAGATGCAGATACTTTCTGAAGACACTGTACCTACAGTATGTACTGACTGTGTGATGTGTTATCACTGTGTGAAAATATGCCCAACCCTTTCGTAAAAAAAAGCACTGCTTTTGTTTACAGGTAAACATTAAACACACACAGCGTAGCATTATTAACTGGAAGGCACCAGAAAACCAAGTCACACTTAAACAGGGAGACCCAGAGAGATGATATCAACATCATTATTAATTTACACATTTTACTAAATCACTGTTTTTTTAAAAAATTGTTTTTAAAAACAAAACAGAGAGGGGGGAAGAGCACATTTTTATATCATAGAAGAACTTCTGTAGCAGGTAAGTTCCACAATCAAATCATACAGCACTTAATGAAATTTAATTTTGTAAATCTTAATTGTCTTCACATTAAACTAATTCATTTCAATTAACTACACATTATTTCTTTACTGTTAATCTGTTCCTGTTTTACTGGTTTTTAATGTTATTTAATGACTTGAATGTCTTGTCAAGTTAGCAACTGAGAATAGTTTTTTTTTTTTTTTTCGTTCTGTTCTTTAATATTAAAACAACGAAAAGGGAGAGAGAACATTAAGAACCGTAACCGTAAATAAAGAGCAAAATATGTGTAACCAAAGATGAGAGTACCTGTTGGGTTAAGTTGATTAAAGTGAATGCCTTAAAAGTTGTGTTCATCTCTTTCATAATGTCTAAGAACATTGAAAACTGTCAGCGCAGTGTGCTTTTCTCACACTGTGAATGTCGGGCTTTAGTCAGGTTGTTAGATTGATTTGTCCGAGGAACCACCCTACACAAAAGTCAAATTAGATAAAAACTGACAAATTTTCTGATACACATGCATTTTCAAGAATTTGCTACAACAGAGAAGCATATTATATACTTTATACAAACACTATCAGAAAGAATTGTTGAAATGACCTACTGAAAATATGGAAAGTTTAGCCATCAGAACAAATCTCACAAAAAAAGCATGTTACTATAAGAAAAATCAAGTTATTAAAATATATATTTGTTATGTAAAAATGTAAAAAGGTATGTAAAAATACCCTGTTAGTATATGAGGAAAACATAACATTATTATGAGAAAAAACATTGTGGTTAAATATTGCATTATGAAATGTTGCCTTATCGCAGGAAATATTCCGTACAAGATAAACATAATAAAATAAGACAATTGTTTGATCATGTTTATACAATACAGTCTGGTTACCGGTTCATAGATTCTGGCAAATGGAGCATTTGACTAAATCAGTAACATTTTAATTCATGCTTGGCTTTGACCATAATTAGATTTTATTGTCACTTATTAGTATCCTAGCTGAACAACATGGGGAGCTTCATGGTTACAGCTTATTAAAGTCAACAGTTTGAGTATGTAGTTACTGTATGTAAAATGCTGTCAAGCGTCACTTTAAAACTTTGTATCCCAGTGAAGTTTGGCTGAGGAATTGCATTTGTTGCAGATTTAACAGAACCATAGGTCCTAGTTGCACACTCATCACTCATAATTACATGATATTTCCCTCTAGCAACACAATATTTGTTTGTTTTTTTTAAAAGCATTTTTTTCAAAGCTTGATTTTTTAATGAAACATCATGTTGTCTCATAACAACATTATATTTTACTGCCATTAAGGGATGTTGATTAAATTTCTTTTTATCTTTCATTTATGACAATAATCACCTTTTATTTAAATTTAATCAGTAAATAGTAGTTGCTCTTAGTTAATGCACTGTTGTATCTCAGTAAGGCCGAAATTGAATTTGACATTTTTGTAGTTAAAGGGTTTTCTCAGGCTGCCACATGTAATTATTGCCCTCAAACATCAATCAGATTTTTTGTGTCTGGTTACTTTCTCAAAATATTAATTTCAGAATAAAATTCTATAATATACTTACTGTAAAATAAACATGCAAACATGGTTCAAAAGAGGAATAACAAAAGCAGTGTTAAAAAATTTCTATTTATGTTTTTATGCAGAATTAACTAATTAAATTAAAACAATTCTAATGAATTGGTATTACTGATGTCTTATTAAAAGCAAAATGCAACTTTTTATTTGAGAATATCACTAAAAGCATTAACCAGTGATCTTTATTGTTTTACTCAGATTAAGCTTTCTATTGTTGGGAAATGACACGCTCATTGCGACAGATGCTCCGAAACAACCTGGGAAAGCAAAGCAAAAAACGTCTGGTAACCAAAGATGGACACTGCAACATTGAATATGGCAACTTGAAGTACACCAATCGCTTTGCATATGTGAAGGATTTCTGGAGCACCTTTGTGGAGATACGTTGGCGTTTCATTCTTTTATTTTTTGTGGCCTCATTCACTATGAGCTGGTTCATTTTTGGACTTATTTGGTACTGGATCGCACGAAATAATGGTGATATTTGGTGGCAAAATCCACCTCCAGACCACAAACCATGTATATATAATGTTTTTGGACTTACAACTGCCTTCCTTTACTCACTTGAAACACAGATGACAATTGGTTATGGTCTGAGAGTGCTCAGTCCGTTCTGTCCTGGTGCTGTCACTCTAATAATTATACAGTCCATCACTGGTATATTTATCAACATCTTCTGGTGTGGGCTGGTTTTGGCCAAAATCACCTTACCCAAGAAAAGAGCCAAGACTATTTCCTTTAGCAAAATGGCAGTTATTTGTCCCCAAAATGGTGCTCTCTGTTTACAGATAAGAGTGGCCAACTTGCGTAAGACCTTATTGATTGGAAGCCAGGTATATGGCAAGCTGGTTAGGACAACAGCCACTCCAGAAGGCGAGACCATCATTTTGGAACAGGTCAATATTGACTTTAATGTTGATGCTGGAAAAGACAACCTCTTCTTCATTTGTCCTTTAACTTTGTATCATGTAATTGATAAAACAAGTCCATTTTTCAATTTTGCTTTGGACACAATTCTTCAGCAAGAATTTGAGCTAGTTGTATTTTTGGATGGGACAGATGAATCCACAAGCTCCTCCTGCCAGGTCAGAACTTCCTACATACCTCAGGAAATTAAGTGGGGTTACAAGTTCCTCCCCATCATTTCCCATAGTCAAGAAGGGAAATATTATGTGGACTTCTCAAATTTCGACAGAGTGGAGCCAACTCCAACTGCACACTGTGCTCACTGCTTCTACAATGGCCAAAGCTATCATCAAAACTCCAGAAATGGCATCGACAACCCAGGGTTTGAAATGATTGAAATTGAAAATCAAATGTAAGGTCACCCTTTGCGTTCACCAAAGGAGTATTTGTCCTTTTACTGGATCATTAGTTATATTGATTATGCTCTACAGCAAAAATTACATCAATCAACTCAATTGTATCAATTATAGTAATTTTAAATATGGGATTACAAATGTTCTGTGTTTGTGTATACTTTCTCTGGGATCAGTTTTATCCCAGGTATATGGGGTATATCCCAGGTATAGTTTTGTTTCAGGGATAGGCTCAATATCCAGTGTGATTTTATAAATCATGTCTTTGTGCTGTTTGCTGGTTTGATTGTTGATACTATGCCTCGTTGTCTGTACTTAAAGTTATTTATATGCTTAGGGTATGATTTAAAAATTGTTAAAGATAAAGTCCTAAAAGCGGGACCATGTCAAGTGTACTTCAGAAAGTTATAAAGCAATATTTTAAAAAAATCTGCATATTTTTTGATACTTTGATTTAAAAGTATTTAATAAAAAATGTATATGTGAATATTCTGCAATATTTTTATATTCTTAAAAAAAAGAAAAAATATTTTAATAAATGTACTTGTTTTAAAAAACATTACATTCTGTCTGTAAATAAATTGATTTGTTCAATCACGGTGGCTCAAACAAGGCACTAGGTTATTGATTGGAAGCACATTTCACTGTGCTGTAAAGTACATGACAAATAAATGAATCTTGAAGTTCAATTCGGTAATATCAAAGTATTACATTTATATTAAAAATAAAAAATTGTAAATGAGTGCACTGTAATTCACCCTAGAATGCATTGAATTGAAGTGGCCTAAATTGGATAAAGGGTTTGTCAGAAATATTATTCATCAGAAACCTGTTTAAAGCCATCTTTATCTTCAACTTAAAGAAATTACATTTAATAACTTGCTGACACAAATGCTTTAATGTTTGTATTTATGTTATTTGTTCACTTGCTGCTGCTAGACATTTCGCAACTGTGAGTCAGCACCCAGCGGACTGATGGTTATATTCAGACTCTAATGTTTATTGCTCTAACTAAAACACACTTTTAGATCAGCTGTTCAACACCAGACACATAACTTTAACTAAAGCCTTAACCAACTCACTCTCAGGATGGAGAGGACAGTTAAAGTACATGAAAGAAGTGAAGGAAAAAAGGGTAGATAAGAAAGAAGCAGGCCTAGCTAGACAGTATGTCACCTTAGACCTTGGTATGTTCTAAAACCATACATTATTCTGAGAGTATTATACATTATTATTATTATTATACATCATATATTATTCTGAAACCAATATGCAAAGAAAATGGACATATAGCTTAAATTGTCAGGATACTTAAACAAAGAGTCATGAGGGCAGAAAAAAATAATTAAAACTAGCAATTTATTTTATTAGATTTTTATTAAAGATAGGTGAATATTTCCTTCAAGTGCATATACGGTTATTTGTCACTTTAATAGAAATATGACCGTGCTAATTCATGCAATCAGCCTAGCATGTGGCAGCAGAGCATTGCAAAAAAATCTTGCAACCATGATTATCTTTTCTATTTCTGATCATTTGATTAGATGGATTATTTTAAAAACAGGAGATACAAAAAATATTTATTTAAAGCAGAATTTCAGTTTAAAGAATTTGACTGGCCTGATCGTAGAACCTCACTGAACCATGTATTGGATGAATAGGAATGCAGAATATGTTTTCACCTGTAGACCTGTATATTCATGTTATCTAATGAGGTAATCATTGTCTGGATGACAGTGTCTTGTTTATGCTAGAGGACAGAGGGTTTGAGCTGATAGAATGGCAGCAGTAACTCAAATAACATCTTGTTACAATAAAAGTATGCCATAGAGCATCTCTAAAGCAGCAGAAAGCCACAGTGGCACCACTCCTGTCAGCTAGGAACAGGAAACTGAGGCTACAATATGTATGGGCTCACCAAAATTGGACAATAGAAGATTGGGCTGGTTTTAAAAGTCTTAATTTCTGTTGCATAAGCAAAATTTGGCATACAAAACCATCCTGCCTTGTATCAACAGTTTAGGCAGCTGGAGGTGTAAAGGTGTGGGGGAGATTTTCATGGCACACTTGGGGTCTCTTAGTACCAATTGAGCCTAGTTCAAATGTCAGAGCCTACCTGAGTATTGTTGCAGACAATGTCCATCCCTTTTGACTACAGGATTACGCACCATGTCACAAAGCTAAAATAATTTCATACCTATTTCTTGAACATGACAGTGAGTTCGCTATAGAGGATTGCTCATCACTGAGCAGCAGATTGCTACTATTCAGTTTACTACCTTGCACTCTTGTTCACACATATATATACTGTATATATATATATAGGTATTGCTAGACAAAGCTTCACTGGGACACAGGGCCCCCCACTCTAATCATACTTTTTTATTGAACATCTGTTGCATGTACAGTACAGTATAAAATATTCTAATGTGCATACTTAAATACAAACTTCTTTGGCTCAATGCTGCCATACTGTTGCTGACAACACTATATGAATGATTTTTTTCTGTATTCAACAATATTAAAAATTAATTTTAAACCATTGGGTCCCCCCAAAAATTTAAACACTACTTTAAAAAAAAAGAGACCAGCAGTTTCTGAAAAACTCAAACCATCTACTGTAAGATTAAACCATGGCATGGTTGTTTAAGTGAGAGAGCTCAGAGTTTTTCCTATTCTGGTGTTTGATGTGTATAAGCTGAGGCTCTTGACCAGTACTGTATCTGCACTGTTTTATGCATTGTGTTGTGACTGGCTGATTGGATGACTGCATAAATGAGCAGGCGTTCAAGGGTTCACGGTGCTGAATGTAAATATAAAATCCTAAAGAAAAGAAACAAAGCATTGTCCAGCAATTTAAGAGTATAATTCATGTCTAACATTAAGTCCAAACTGAGTTAGTGATTATATTCTTTTCTTTTTTCTTTTTTTTACTTTGGCAAAGTGGTCAGTCAGTTGACGGTGACTCAAGTCCTCTTCCTCAACTGACATAGTATCTGATGAACCATAGACCCTGCAAATTCATAGGATTATTTAGGCTTTTACATTTGCCAGTTTAGTATCCATTAAAACTTACTTTACTTTAGTTAAAACTCACTTTATGATTAATGCTTCTTTTTTTTGGGTGCATATACATGGTTAGGTGCATATGTGCTGCACTTCACAGGCTATGGCATACTCTACACAATGCCACTTTTGCACACATGCATGGACAGCAAAGTGTACCTCAGCTTGTACTTTGGGATAAACTGCATTAAGTATAAGTCTTTCTCACAGACTATGAAAAGTCAGAGATCTGATGGCGTGTTTGAGAGAGAGTATGACTGTGTGAAAGGTTTGGTAGTGTGTACGGTAGATTCTCTCTCACACGCACCTGCCTTTCTACAGTAAAATATACAATCATCCACCAAATTAGAAACAGCAACAAAATGTGTTATTTTCCATCTCAGAAACTAGCGTGGTACCACGGGAAATTATTTAGGAAACTTGTGTCAACTCTCCATGTTTAAGCTGGTCTTTTTCCCTCTCTAACACAAACATAAACTACACAAACATGGGTGCATGTTTTGGTTGCACACTTCAGATTATGTCATCATTATTTAAGCGTTGTCCAAAATGTTTATTAAAGCACTGTGGAGTCTTTTGACCAATGTAAAACAAATAATTTTTTTACAAAGCTCGGGACGCTCTTTTTCATATAAATAAAATGCCAAAGGACGATAAAATCTAACATATGCAGTCAAAGTTATACAAGAATTTTCTCACAAATTTGACAGTACACAACTTTAACATTTTTTGAAGCAGTTTTAATTATTATTAATATGCAAATGGCCTCTCTCATGAAGAATGGAATATTTTCTCTGTTATGTTACAGTCAGGGAAACACATCTACTCCCTAAAGGCCAACACAGAAAGGATGGTCAGTAGTCTCTTCCTGCATGCCATTCGGGCCCTGAACCATAAAAGACCAACAACAAACTTGCTATTATCACACACGCACTACATTCCTGCTAAAACGTATTCCTCACATGTTGCATATTTCTCTTGTGTTCACATTGCTCAATGTACATAAGAAGCGCATCTTTCACTTTAGGCCACGGACAATTACACTGCTGCTGACATATATACTTTATCATTTCATTCTTCCTGTCTCTAATCATACTGCTGCTGTCATATTTCCAATTGAAAAATTTGACACTTGTATATCTGTCCCAGTTGTTTACACTTTCATTTTGTAATCCATTTATCTATTCAGTTTAAACTTCTATTTAAATTGTATTTTATTTCACAGCTTAATTTCCAGTTATTTCCAGCAATTGTTTTATTGCAAATTGTCTATTTAGTAATTGTATTTTAGCATATTTCTCATTTAAAGTGTAATTCCATTTTTTCGAGTTTTTTTTCCCCTTAGCATCAGGCCATGGATAGTCGTATAAGCATTTCAATGCATGTCATACCATGTATGTTTCTGTATGTGGCAAATTTAATTGAAATATCTTTAGTCATCTTTTTTGACTATCATTTGATACCATTATTTTGGCATACAGAATTCTTTAGAAGTTTCAAAAACATACTGTGCAAATGCCATTTTATTTTTTATTAACACACATTCCAGTTTTTCATTGCTTGATACCTTATGATGAATGTTTCAACCGTTTCATTTTTGTTCAATTTATTTAGTGGCAAATGCTATGAGGAATATGTTCACATTTCATCACATGCTATTTGAATTTACTGTAAACAACTATTATTCAGTGAAGATTTGGTCTCATTTCAGGGAACTCCGTTTCCCTGTATGCCTTTGTTGTTTGTTTATTTTATGCCCTCATTTTTCCCACCCTTATATTTTGTGTTATGAAATCTCCAGAATGACATGTGTGTCATGTGGGATCCAGTAAATCATCAGAAATGCATAAAAATGGACTTCTGGCAGCGTGTGGATGAGTGCCAGCTGTAGCCAGACAAGAAGCATGCAGAATAAGCAGGAAGCCCAGGTTTAAGTGGCTATTAAAGGGAAGGCTCCACACCTGTGACTCAATGTAATTGTAATTAGTGTCTGTGCATAAATAGTAAGTTTCTTAGCTCATGAGGTGGTGCACTGACTTGGCTGGATACGCCACCATGGGGATGACAAAAGAACTGCCAATGGAAGTAGTTGAACTTTATATAAAAATGGATACAAAAAGATATCTGAATACTTAAAAATGCCTGTCAGTACTGTTCAAACTCTGCTAAAAGGGTGGAAAATAATAGTTTACTAAGAAAGATTTCACCCACTACTGCCAGAAGAATTGTTCGGGACGCAAAGAAAAAGTCACAAACAACATTGAGAGAAATGCAGGCTGCTCTGGAAAACAGTTGAGGGGTTGTGTCAAGGAGCATAATAAGAAGGTACTTGATCACAAATGACCTGCATGGTGGTCGAGTTGCCAGAAGAAAGCCGTTACTACGCCCATGCCACAAAAAGGCCCGCTCGCAGTACGCCAGACAGCACCTAGACAAGCCTCACAGCTTCTGAAGCTGAGTCATCTGGAATATGTTTGCTATGTTTACAGTGAACAGTACACCAATCCCCACTGTAAAGCATGGTGGTGGAGTTCTTACAATATGTTTGGAGCTGTGTATGCTCCAGTGGCATAGGGAAGTTAGTCATGGCAAGATGAATGAAGCATGTTATTAGAAAATACCGGCAGAAAATTTGTATTCTATGGCAGCTGTAGCTGTGCATGGGATGCTCTTGGGTGTTCCACCATGACAATGATCCAAAGCACAAGGCCAAGTTAAAAAAGTATAAATTATAACTTATAAAATTAACATATAACCTTAATAAATAGTATGTTTGGCACTGATGAGCAAGCCAGTGGCAGTGGTGGCAAGGAAGAAGTCCTTGACATAAAAATAGGAATAAACCTTGAGAGGAACCAGATGCAAAAGAAAACCCATCCACATTTTGGTGATACTGAATACTGCATGACCATAAATATATATCTATAAGGTTTGATAAAGTGGAAAGTGCAATATAACAGGGAAACTGTGTATGTTGTTATAAAAAAAAATCTTTCATTGATTCTCCATCTGAGAAAAATTGCCTGCATCAGCCGAGTCCAAAGCCATCTTAATGGTCATCAAGTGGAACTCTGTGCATCTATACACATCCCAAGCAGACCCTACAGGACAATCCATAGTGACAGTCAGAGGCCTCCATGCAACGAGAACTCAGAACCAGAAATGAGACACCATGATATGTTAGACAGATCCAGATCGGGATCACTAGTAACTCAGGAGTGAGATGTGGCGAGAGAAAGAGAGAGAGAGAGAGAGAGATTATTGTAACACTATGGTACACTCACAGTCACATAACTGATAAGGTCAGTGTAGAGTGCAAGCAGGGACTCTGGCAGGACTAACTATGACAGTATAACTATAAGGGATAGTCGGAAAGAAACACAGACATGAGGGCCCCCTAGGAAACACTCATATAAACCTGTAAAACAGTCACATGCAAAAGTTAGTGACCCCTCAGACAACCAACAACATATAACTTTTTTCATTGTGCCATTATTATTTATTAAAAAGACAAAATGTGAATGTGACGTCCCAGCACATTCACCCCAAGGTCAAAC
>JAQMYG010000037.1:19715667-19728604 GCA_030014215.1 Clariallabes teugelsi
GTGCCAAGTTGTTGTGCGGACTGGATATTCCGCTGTGGCGACCCCTTGCCGGGAGCAGCCGAAAGGCCAACAACAACACACACACACACACACACACACACACACACACACACAACCGTCTTCCCCTGTGGTTGATGAGAGAGGTGAGTATAGAATCGCCAGATTGGTTTAAGCTGACAGAAAGGCAACAACAGTAATTCAGGTAACCACTTTGTACAACTGCAGAGAACAAAAAGGAATTTTGGAATGCCTAAACACTTCGAAACAGTCAAAGACATCATCAGGTTCCACTTCTGCCAGCCAAAGAGCTGAGGATGAAAAACTGTAAAAAGAACCTGGAACTGAATAGTTCAGGACCGGAAAGAATGTAATGGAGTTGATGAATGTTAATTTCTTCGAGACACACAGATGGTAGTGTCACGCAAATTCCAGGTTTTAGTGCGCACACACACTTTCTCTCTAGAACTCAGGCAAGGTTTTATACACAATGCTTCTGGTCATCACCCCAACACAACTTTTTTTTTTTTTTTTTTTTTTTTACTTCGTCTTCTATGCCACTTCATCCATTTAGGTGCACAGAGAAGACAAGGAATGTATGCAAGTTTCAGGAATGGAAACCGGCGTGAGAGTAGTTCTGATTACCAGGAGTTCTACAGTTTTGCATTCGAGAGTCTGTCAGGTGCCTCTCTGTATCTCCTCCCTGCTTCAATATGACCTCGTTTCTGATTGCTCTGGATAGAAAAACAATGAAACTCGGTAACAGTGCATGAACGCTAATTTTTTGGTGAACATTGAACTGAACAGATCAGTTTGCAACTAAAGAACGTGAGCATTGTTAACATGCTGGGTGATGAACGCGAGTGGCAAAGACTTTGTGCATTTGACTTCAAACATTGTTAAAACAGAGAACCTGTAAATTGATAGCAGCTCCCTGGCACCCATAATATACAACATCCTCAAAACACATTATTAAATGTGGTGGACCATCATCTTTGATTAAGAAATGTGGTCATAAAAACATCCTAAATAAGTGTGATGGGAACACTGTATCGTTAAAAAAAAACAACAACAAAAAGGTAGAACTTAAGGCTAAGTTTAACAGTGAAAGTAAGAGCATTTCCGTACATTCCGAACAATGTGAGGAGAACTCTAGGGTTTGGGACTAAACAGCTGTGAAGCCCTAAGAAAACCACTGATTAGTAAGGCGTGTTGGGGGGAAAAAAGGCTCCAATTTGTTCGGGAGCATAAGGAATAGACTGTGGAACACTGAAAAAAAAATGGTCTAGACATGTGGTCTAATGAGTCCCGATTTACCCTGTTCCAGATTGATGATGCATCAGTTTAACACAGAGGCAGATTAAGTGATGCACCCATCATGCCTCGTGCCTGCCGTACATGTGGGGCAGTGTTATGATCCGGGGTTGCATCTGTTGGTCAGGTCTAGGATCAGCAACATTATGTGCCCAAAAAATTATGTCACCTGACTACCTGAATATATCGAGTGACCAGGTTTTTCCATAAAATTTTTTTTTTTTTTTTTTCCTGGTGGCACAGGCATATTCCAAGACGATGATGCCAGGATTCATCATGCTCAAATTGTGAAAGAGTGGTTCAGGGAGCATGAGACATCACTTTCACAGATGGCTTGGCCACCACAGAGTCCAGACCTTAAACTCACTGAAAATTTTTGGGATGAGCTGAAGAAGGCTTTACACAGTCGTCTGATACAGGATCTTAGTGAAAAAACAATGCAAATAGATGACATAATCAAAGCCAAATGTGGTCCTAAAAATATTAGTGTATGTGACTTTTTTTTTTGACATTCACATGGAAATTACCAAACAAAAGTATTGGCTGCACAAAAAATATATATAACTAATAATTTTAGCGTTTGCATAAACCTTCTATAATCCTCTATCCTCTGTGACAGAAAAGATAAAAGAATAATTAAATAGTGTGATTATAACATAACAAATAAGAGGCAGTGGCTTGCCCAGCAGGAAGCAAAAAAAAAAAAAAAAAAGAAAAACAGCCAAAACCTTGCCAGCAAAGTTGACCTTTTGTATGCTTTAGCAATAACAACAAACAAAATTCAGTTAGGTTACCATCAGCACCATTCTGCAGCATGAATGCATTGCTTGAGCACATTTAAACATATTGTTCTTATCTGCTAAGAAAAAAGGAAGCAGGTTTCGACATGTACAGGCATATGTATCAGTGAGAGAAAAGTCAGTAGTTAGCTCTACAGTTCAGTAGATTAGTGCATGTCGGTCTTGGTCACCTGAGGTGCCTGACAACTGCCCAAGTATCAGCAATGTATGGGAAAAGTTGCAGAATCGAAAAACTTGAGTGAGAAATTAGATGAAATTGGATCTACAACATAAACTGAGGAATTTGTCTATGCAAACTCATGGAGAACCTGACAACCTCTACACACAGGAACCCAACCAGGGAACCTGAAGCTTCAGCTGTATCCTTGCCTGTAAAAAACAAAAACACTATAGGCTTCATTGCACTTTATGCACAATGCTTGACCGTGCATCAGTGGAAATATTGTCAGCCTTCCATTCCATCAAATAATGATGCATTGCCTTTCCTAAAAATAGAAGCATTTTAAGAATAGAACAACCTAAAGTTGATTTTTGGTGGCCACCCAAGTATACTTGCCCACACTTTCTAAAAATCTGTGTGGAAGAACTATGCCATCCACAATTGATTAACTAGTAGCCGACAGCTCCCTCTCGTTCTACCGCTAACGTACCATTTATTCTGCTACCCCATGAGCGGTGTACTGAGAGGCAGTAAATGCAGTGGATGCCAGCTGCCGTAAAAAGAAAAAGAAGGGTGTACTGACGGATCCACATGCTCTGCAGAGAAACATAGCTTTGCACAGTAAATGGGCTCTTCATTAAAGCACAGCACTTGTCAATGACCAATTTGCCTTTTTTTTTAATAAAAAAAGGGGGGGGGGGGGTGTTAGGGTCCTGCTGGCGTGTGGCGATGGAAGAGGCTTCAGACATCAAACGGTGCCACTGGGTTTTGGGATATGTCAAGTTATCATTACTTTTAAAAGATGTAAATTTTACTGCTATCAGAATGACATGACAAGATAACTCAAAAAAACGTGCATGTCAATATTATTCTTTTATTTATTTATAGATTTATTTATTTTAGGTAAAACCTTAAACAACCATTAAAACATGTGAATTTATTAAGCTGTGATATTTCTTTGCCTATGAGACCTTTTTTTATGCTTTTGTTTACAAAGATGTTTTAAATGAAATAAAATGTAGTAAATATTGCCTATGTTGTGGTGATATATACAATATATACAATATATATGTATACACACACAAATGTACATATACATACGTCTGCTGGTCCGCTAGCAACCACCGCAAGTATGTTTCCTGTCGGAAACACTTTCATCAGTTAAATGATTAATATAATCTACTGTAGTTATTTCAGACACAATAACTAAAAAAAATTTTTTTTTAAAAACTTAAAAAAGGCTAACATCTTTCCACCGAGTTTTAACACCCTCATTATACTGATGTGTATTTACAGTTAGTTACATTGTTTAAAGCACAGTGTGTAGTTGGTCGTACACGTCATATTGATAAGATGTGTACTTTGAAATTATATTGGCTTTAGACTTAAGAATTAAACATTTATAATGTTGGCAATTTAAAGCTGTTTGTTCCAATTTCACACTACATGTACAAAAGTATTTGGCCAAACCTGCAATGACATTGTATCCAAATACTACATATGATTTTCCACAAGATTTGGGAGTGTTTCTGTGGGAATTTGTGCCCATTCATTTCGTAGAGCATTTATGAGGTCAGACGAAAAGGCCTAACTTGCAATCTCTGTTCCAGCTCATCCCAAAGGTACTTGATGGGGTCTGTGTGCGGCCCAGTCGAGTTCTTCCACACTGAACTCATCAAATCATGCCTTTATAGTCCTTGCTTTGTGCACTGGGGCACTGTCATGCTGGAATAGAAAAGCTGTCGCCACAAAATTGCATCATCATTATGCTGAATCATTAAGATTGCCCTTTACTGGGGATAAGGGTCCTGATTGGAACAGCTTCGGCCAAATATTTTTGTCCATGTAGTGTATATCGACATCATGCACTTTGGCTGATGTTGCATATGAATAAGTCATTCACATCCAGCAAAAAGAAAAGAAAAAAGAAAGCGAAAAAATAGGATGCTGTAATAACTGTACATTTATGTTAAAGCCTCCTGGTTATCCCTGTGCATGTTCTCCCAAAGTGTTATAGTAGGAAACACTTGAATACTGAAGACTGTTAGGTTTTCATTATATGTGGGAGGAGGTTTAGCAGGTTTCAGTTCATCAACCCGTTAACGAGTTCTCTATATCTGTAACTCCACAGCACACACACACACTACTACACTGTACAGAGTAGTTTAAAGTGTAAAACTTCGTCACCCCATCCCCCCACCTCTAAGAAGGTCTTTGTTCTTTTGAGCTCTGAACTTATCTAGAGTTTACAGAACGGTAGCGCGGGAAGGTAACGGTAGGCCCCGGTGTCATGAGACACGAGCCTTCGAGAATATTCCAGTGTACAAGCTGTAGGTTAACGCTAATCTAACTTACTGACAGGCTGCTTCTTTCCCCACGTGTGACTGCAAATCCATTAGTTATTGTATAAACGTTAGCTCAAGTCAATATATTACAGAATATTTAACACATAGAATAGAATAAGGTACAAAATAGACAAAAAAAAAAAAAAGTCAGAAATGTATTATGAGTACGAGTTCATTAGCGGAAAAGTTCTGAACCCGATGTCAGCTAATAAACAACCCAAACTCGTGAAAGCAGTGACAAAACACTTCAATTCCATATTAACCCAAGCAAACTAATACTAGTCTTAAGCAGTCGATACTAACAACAAAAAGAAACTTCTACTTTACAACAGCTTTGTGTAATGTTTTCAAGCCTTGTTTCTAACCAAGCAGGGGGAGAAAACGACAAAAGAGAAGACGAAACTTACGAAGCCATAGCAAACGGAAGTGCCCGAAGCTCGTTCGTTTGCCAAAAGTATTAGCGAATAAAAGCGTCTACCTTTAAACTTTCCGATGTTTTAAGCTGGACATTTCCGTAAGGCCGGAAAATTCGCTCACCTACTCGTAGACACGTCAGTTCCTGTTGGACTCGCTGCCTAAAATGGCGCAACAGTGACTTCGTTTAACGGGGAGCGTGTAAAGGGAATCCAGTTGCAGATTATTAAAAAGGTCTGCGCGTCTGTACCAGACACAACCGCTTCCACTCGAGCTCGAAATATTTCAAATGCGGAAATCTAACCGCGCTGCACCTCGGGCTGTCGGTCTCTCCCGGCACACAGCGCTGCTCCCAGCTCTACAACACAGGACTGTGACTTTTTTTTCTTCCCTGCAGGAGTTTTGGAGCAAAATACAAGCGCTTAAGTACCACAGGCTACCCGATATGATCACCGAGCACTGTGATAGGAACATTGGTACACCTACCCGTTCATATCATTATCTATTAATCTCGTGGCGGCAATGCCATACATAAAGCAGGCAGGTATGCGCGAGCAGCTTTGGATATGTTTCATATCAGCCATCAGAGTCAGGGGGGAAAATGTGATCGCAGTGATCTCAGTAATTATTGGTGCCAGCCAGTCTGGTTTAAATAGTTCTATTCCTGCCTATTTGGGGATTTTTTTTTCTCACTCAACAGTCTCTAAAGTTTACTCAGAATGGGGCAATGAAGAAAAAACAAGCAGTACACTGCAGTTCTGTAGACAAAACCCCCATGGGAATAAGAGAGGTCTGCAGAGAATGGACGGAGTGGTTCAAGCTGACAGAAAGGGTACAAAGACTCAAATAACCACTCTGCTGGGGCACCGTTAGAGATTCTGGGCCCCTTGAAAACCTCACTCACTCTCACTGTATGGCTGTACCGCTTTATCCTGTATACAGGGTCACAGGGGGCCTGGAGCCTATCCCAGGAAATTTAGAACACAAGGCAAGGTACACTCTGGATGGGGTGCCAACCCATTACAGGGCGCGCACACATGCTCATTCACACACTACGGGCAGTTTGGCAGTTAACCTAATCTGCATGACATTGGGAGGAAACCAGAGTACCATGAGGAAACCCACGAAGCATATGGAAAACATGCAAACTCCATGCAGAGACCAGATTTGAACCCAGACCCTGTAGGTGCAAGGCAACAGTCCTAACCACTAAGCCACCTAATATAACCAACCCTGGTTATACTCTGATTTCATTCCATTGTCCAAAGACATGCAGACTAGACTGATTGGAGTTTCCAAACTGCCCAAATTGTAATGTGTGACTGACGGCATGAGCGCTTGTGCCCTGCAATGTACTGGCAATCCATCCAGGGTGTACCCTACCTAGTGCCCCAGGTCTCCTGGAATAGGCTCCAGAATAAGATACAGAATAAGCAGTATAGAGAATGAGGTAGAGATCGTGAGATTAAAGTTCACTTTCACTGATGAAGGCTTGGTACAAAACTGTTAGTGGCAATTTCAGTCCAGAACTATTGAGAGAGAACAGTTACAGTAGATATACTCACAAAAATGCCACAAAGCTAAAGTCATTTCAAACTGGTTTCATCAACCTGACTATAAGTTCAATGTTCTTCAATAGCCTTTCCAGTTCCACTTCCCTGAAAAAATGGATGAATTCCATAATGCAATCAATTCAACATGCACCAGAATCTTAAAACAATGTTTCTAACATCTTTAATTCATGCCATAAAGATTTTAGGGCAAAGTGAGTTGCTGCCCTGTTTTGCTTAAGTGTACTCAATAAAGTGTTTAGTGAGTGTAGTATATACTGTTCATCTCCAGGCCAAAAAAAAAAAAGTCACACTCTAATATTTTGTTGGATCACCTTTTGCTTTAATTACAGAATGCATTCACGGTAGCTTTGTTTCAATATGTTTATGCAATGCCACAATATTTATTTCCATGCAGAGTCACCTTAATTTTTTTCCAAGATAATTTATTATTGATTCAGACTGTTGCGTAAAAGCTTTCTTCAACACATGCCAAAGATTAAGAGGTCTGTGTGTGAAACGATCTGTTATGCTCTCTGAACCTCTCTTTCACAATTTGAGCTTGATGAATTATGATATTATCATCTTGGAATATGCCCATGCCAGCAGGGAAGAAAAGAAAACAATTAAGGAAAAAACCTGGTCATTTAGTACATTTAGTACATTCAGGTAGTCAACTGACCTCATTTTTTAGGCACATACTGTATTATTGCTGAACCTAGACCTGACCAACAGAAGCAGCCGCAAATTGTAACACTGCCCCTGAATGCTTGTGCGATAGGCATCACTTCATCTGCCTCTCTTCTGACACTGATCACTCTGGAACAGAGTAAATCTGGACTCACCAGATTTGATGAGCCCATTTCTGATTAGCCTTAATGATAAGTGGTTATTCTTAAGGCTCCACAGCAGTTTCATCCCAATTCATTGAGTTCTCTTTCCTTTGTACGTGTGAAAATGCTCTTAATTTCACTATTAGACTATAAGTGATCTCCAATCAATTTTCTTCCGATCACATTTCATTCTTGAAGTTGATGGTTCACCACTATCCTTCCAGGTTTTAATAATGTTTATTTTTTATTTTTTTCAGTTCATGACCCAATTTTAGTAGTTTCAGCAATCTCCTTAGTTATTTGCTTGATGCAGGACATTTGCCACAACCACAGGATATGTATTCTGCCATGGTTGCTTAAGAAATGAGAAGCTACTCACTGTGTCAGTTAGGGTTAAATTACCTATTGCCAACTAAACACATTAATCACTCCAGTAATTATACAAAAGAGGGCTCTTACCTATTTGCTTAATTAAATCCAGATAGTGACTCTTTGCAATATAATTATAGTAGCAAATGAGGTAAAATTTTTATGTGTAAAATATAATATATAACATTTTAAGCAGCAATAATGTGAGTGGTGAAGATGGTAGAGCACTCTGTGTATAGTCTTTTAGCAGCAGTTCTAGAATGAAACATGCAATAATTGATTTAAGTATAAGTGTTTTGTGCATGTGTGTTTGTCGGTATGTCAGTCCAGTCTTTGGATATTGAGAAGTCTGATGGCTTAGGGGAAGAAACTGTTACACAATCTGGCAAGTTCATCACAAATGCTTTGGCACCTTTGGCCAAATGGTGAAAAGTTTGTGTGAAGGGTATGTAAGTTCATCCACGATGATGGTGGATTTGCAGATGCAGCGTGTGGTGTAACTGTCTATGATGGAGGGAAGAGAGCTATTTTGACCATCTGAATCTTCAATCTCTGCTGCATACAAGACAAGCAGTTATACAGCTGGTCAGGATTTCCTTCTATTCCTTTTGTTGCATTTGGTGAGGTGTGAGATTGGTTTTTCTCAGCCATCGCAGAAAAAGGTGCTGCTGGGCTTTCCTTGCTATGAAGCTGGTGTTGATGAACCAGCTAAAGTTCCTCAGCAGGTGAACACCAATGGATCTGGCGCCTTTGGTGATCCCCACAGTTATCACTGATGTGCCATTGATGTTCAGTAGAAAGTGGTCATTCTATGTTCTTCTGAAGTCAACAACCATCTCCTTAATTTTGTTATGTCCAGAGATATGTTTTTGGCTCTGCTTCAGTCTTTTAGTCAGTTCAGTTTCTCTCTATACTGTATGCATACTCATATTCTTACTGATGAGACATACAGTACCATGGTTGTGTCATCATCAGACGCGATGATATGATTTGAGCTGTGCATTACTGCACATTCATAAGTCACTAGAGTGTGGCTCAGTGCTCAGTGTGGTGATGCCAAGTCCAGGATCCAGTTACAGAGGGATTTTGTGCAGTCATCCATGGCTTCTGGTTTGGGTGTGGAGAAGTGTCATTGCTAGTAAATAAGAGTTGTGGTCTGAATTCATCATGCTACTTCTATTATCAGTTACATCATTACTAAACACCAGGGACTAGGTTCCATTCCCCATGCCCATGCCATAACCCTGCTGCCGCCATGTCTGAAAGATGATGTGGTATGCTCATACAATTTAATCTGGATACATCTGTCCAAATGTCCCAGACCTGTGCAAGTTTTTTTTTTTTGCTAAGTCTTATCTTGTTTTTTTGTTATTGAGCATGTAGAGTAGGGTAGCTAGACAGAAGCCCTTTCTTAGGGCACATACCTGAGGATTTTTGTTATTTTCTTTGCAATTGCATTAATTTAAGGACAGAATTGAAATCGAATGGCATGACTTTTAGCCACAAAACCTTTTAATAATTGCTATATTGTTGTTAATTCTGTAGGAAATGTACACTGCCTGGCCAAAAAAGTCCTTTGATTAGGTCATTATGGCAATGATTCATATTTATCGACTGGCAATTGTTCTTTTAATTGTAACTGATGCAGAGAGAAGAGTTTTTTTTTTAAACAACCATGTTGGAAGACATATACTGTATGTGGTTGTGGAAAATATGTTAATATGCTTCCAAAGAGTCAAATTATGGGCCTGCATTAACCAAAGAAAACAACTGAGATGCTGAAATTACTGGAATTGGGTGAAGAACTGTCCAACACATTGGATATACTACTTAGCAGTATAGTGCTGAACTAATAACTTTGCAAAAGAAATGTGGTTGGAAAACATGATGAATGACCGTGATCAAAGATCACTTAAACGTTTGGTGAAGTTGGATTACATTTTATATTTAGGCATTTGGCAGACGCTCTTATCTTGAGCGACTTACAAAAGTTCTTTGTAGTTTCCGTCATTGGATAGATCCTTACACTGGGTTAGTAGGCTATAAGTACTAAATCAGTACTATCAGTCAAACCATGTTGGGAAGTTTTTTGTTGGGGGGGAAGGAGGGATTAGCCCAAGTACTGAAGAAACAGATATGTCTTAAGTCGTCATTTAAAGATTGCCAGAGACTCAGCTGTACGCACATCTAGAGGAAGTTAATTCCACCACTTAGGTGCCAGAGCAGAAAAGAGTCTAGATGCACATCTTTCTCTATCCTGAGAGATGGTGAGACTAGCCGAGCAGTGCTGGAGGATAGGAGGGAACGTGGTGCAGTGCGTGGGTGCTGGGCTGTTTTTGGGTTTGTAGGCAAACATTAGGGTTTTTAATTAGTTGTAGGCAGCTACATGAAGCCAGTGCAGAGAGCGGAGAAGTGGTGTATTGTGAGAGAATTTGGGAAGGTTGAAAACAAGATGTGCAGCTACGTTGTGGATCAGATACAGAGGACGAATGGTGGACACAGGTAGACCTGCCAGGAGTGAGTTGCAATAGTCCAGTCTTGAAATAACAAGAGACTGAACAAGCACCTGAGTAGCCTGTGAAGCAAGAAATGGCTGAATTCTTTTGATGTTATGAAGAAGAAACTGACAGGAGCGAGTAAGGTTAGCAATGTGTGGAGAAAATGACGGTTGATCATGAGACATCAACAGTAGAAATCACAGCTACTGTATGTTAAAAGTAAAAGGATAATTTTTCACACATTCAGTGTGTTGAGAACTCATGAGAACTGTTAGTGAGACTAATCAGAAAAAGGGAAACGTAAAAAGGCTGTGTGGGCTGATAAGTCCATATTTACCCTATTCCCGAGTGATGAGTGTGTCAGGATAAGAAGGGAAGCAAATGAAGCGATGTACCCAATATGCATAGTGCTCACTGTACAAGCCTCTGGAAGCAGCGTTATGATCTGGGGTTGCTTCAATTGGTCAGGTCTAGGTTCAGCAACATTATGTCATGTGACAATAAAATGAACTCAGCTGACTTCCTGAATGTAATGAATGACCAGGCATAATCCAGACACAGATTGTGAAAATGTGATTTTGGGAGCATGAGGAATCATTTTCACACATGAACTGGTCACCACTTTGCGTGCTGTAATCAATAAAATTGTAATAAATTATTATTTTTTTTAATCATTGTAGAGTGTGTGACTTTTTCTTATCCATGTAGTGTATGTATTAGGTAAATAGATGGCTAGCAACACTAATTATAATGTTAACTTTTTAATTTTGAGGATTTTACATATTAGTTCATTTAGGGATTTGGCAGACATTCTTATCCAGAGCGACTTACAAAAGTGCTTTGAACTTTCCGTCAGTTTTTAACCATCATGGTGTGGGTATGGTCTAACACAAAAAGGGATGTTTCACAGTTTAGTAACAGCTATACAGAAAAAAAGAACAATCACCTTTGTACTTTCGGTGTATCTTTGTGACAATCATGCAACATAAACTTCATTCCACAGTGTCAGATAGCTTTATTAGATCACCGAGATACAGCATTTCTTCATGGACAGCCTGTCCACATATTTGTTATGCTCATGTCATGTTTTATGTAGTATTGTTTATCTGATAAGTGAATACCAACTTAGAGCTCCAGGTTTGTATTCATAAAGCTTATATGAATCCTCTCAGAGAGCTCCTAACTTAGGTTGAAAACATCTAGCAAAGAGTCTTAGATTGCAGTAGTTATTTAGGAGCAATCTCAGAGCAACTGTGAGCAAGGAAAAGACAGAAACTCGAATCTCATTGAGGAGGCAGGCCTGAACCCATGGCTAGGTATGACGCATTTTTCTAAAGACTGTGACTGGTTGTGCATGCATGATCCATCAATCACTACAAAGCGCTCTTAATCATGGTCTATTATAAACCTTTGCTTTGAAACAATAGTCCTATTTGTTGGTTTTGCCCTAATCACACATCCATCAATCAGTCATAACATTATGACCACCTGCTCAATGTTAAGTGGGTCCCCCTTTTGCCTCCAAAACAGGAATGTACTGTGTGTTTTGGAGGCAATGTCAGAATGCACATTTTCGGACACCTTTCTATCCGAACCAGCATTAAATTATTTCTTCAGTGTGAGCTACAGCTTCACTCCCCACATGCATCAGTGAGCCTTAGCCACCCATGACCCCTTCGCCAGCTCACTGGTTTTTCTTCTTTGAAGCATTTTTGTAATGCAGGTTGTGACCAGGGACATCCCACAAGGGCTGAACTTTGGTCCTTGTTACAGTAGCTACAGCTACAATATCTTCTGACAATGGCACTGGAAGTGGGTGAGATAGGCTAGGCAGCAAGTTTTTCTGAATTTAAGTTAGAAGCAGAAAAATTACCAAATGTAAGGATTTGAGTGACAAGGGCCAAATTGTGGTGGCTAGATGACCAGGTCAGAGCAACTCCAAAACTGCAGCTTTTGTCGGATGTTCCCAGTCTGTAGTGGTCAGGACCTAACAAATGTGGTCCAAGAAAAACTGGTGAACTGGTGACAGAGACATGGACAGGCAAGGCTCGCTGATGCAAATGAGGAGTGATGGCTGGCTTGTGTAGTCTGATTCAGTAGAAGAGCTACTGTATCTGAAATTCAAATTCAAATTCAAATTTGAACAACCATACACAGTATGATATGCAGTGAAATATTTATATGACTGCTCGTGACCTAAAATGGAAAGATTTTCCTGCAGTAAAAGAAAAATTGCAAAATGTAAAATAAAAAAATTTGTGCGAATCTAAAAATGTACAGATGTGCAAAGGTTAAAATAAAATATAATTAAAATGGAAATATATAAAATGTATAAATTACACACAATGTGCAGAATGTGCAATATAAAAGGGGATAAAAGGATAAAGATATGGAATGTGGGTATGACAGCAGTCATATGAGTGAAACATGAAGTATGGAATGAAATGTGTATGTCTGCAACTGTGTTATTGTCCTTGATTTAAAGTACAAGTTAGTCCTTATTTCATGTGTAAACAAAAACAAGAAATGTGCAACATATGACCTGTGGCCAAATGTGCAATGTGGCAAGTACTGTATTCAAACTAGGCCTGGGCGATAAAACGATAATGATATGTTTCGCGATAGACACGTGATCGATATCAATAAAAAATGTGTTC
>JAQMYG010000037.1:19745453-19757404 GCA_030014215.1 Clariallabes teugelsi
CGTACGCTCTTCATTATCAATAAAGAAAAGCATGAATTAGAATAGGTACTTTCCTATTATTTTCCACTAATTTCTTCTCGTTCATTGCGCCCCACCTGTCATGTCTGTATTCCCCGCTAGTGGGGCGCGCCCCACACTGATTTAGGTATTTATACACGTTAATAAGATCGTTTGTCCAGTTATTTGCACTTGTCTTAGATAAATTCATTTTTATATAAAATGTTACGTTTCATACTAAAGTGTCAAAATAATTAGATTTTTTTTTATCAAATCATGTAGCCCTACTTACCTGCTTTCAAAGCAGGTTGGGCCATGCTCACAGAATCGACATCATGCGTACATAGCTATAAATATTACATCACTCTGATTAATTAATCAATAGCTTTAGAAACTAATATTTAAACGTAAGTGTCCCATTTTACCAGTATTCACCCTAATAGTAATTCATTCAGAGTTCTGTCTACTGATGTCCATTTGTTGGAACTGAACCCAACCATTTTCTTCCACTTAACGCACAGGTGTCCGTTGAAATATGACCCACAGACACATGCCAGACACGGGTGTGTGTATTTTTGTGTAATGTATAAAGCACAAATTATTTCTTTGTGGAATACCTAATGCTGTATATGTATTCATGGTGCAATATCATGCTGGTAGTTATTAAATTATGGCCATATAGGGATGCACATTGTCAGCAAAAGTAGTCCAGTAAGCTGTACACATTCAAAACAATGATTGATTGATATTAACAGGCCCAGAATTTCCCACACCATTACACACCACATTCACCAGCCCTATACTATTGTTCTAGTCTTCATCTGTCCAGTTTTGCCCACTGCAGCCTTAGCCTACTGTTCATAGCTAATAGAATGAGACATTGGCATGGTTGTCTTCTGTTTGATCTGTATCATTTCCATTATCTCAGGTTTAAAAAGAGTAGGGGAGGTATAATATTACGAAATGTAAAGATGGTAACTGTACTAAGATAGATAATGGATTTTTAATTTGTTCTGCAGCAGTGTGAGGTAACCCTCACTCACTCACTCATCTTCTATAGCGCTTTATCCTATATTCAGGATCGTGGGGGGCCTGGAGCCTATCCCAGTAAACTTGAGGCACAAGGCGGGGTACACCCTGGACAGGGTGCCAATCCATCGCAGGCCACACACACCACTCACTCACTGCGGGCAATTTGGGAATGACAATTAGCCTAATATGCAGGTCTTTGGACTGTGGGAGGAAACCACCAAACACAGGGAGAACATGCAAACTCCATCACACAGAGACGGGAATCAAGCCTGGCCGGGAATTGAACCTGGACCCTAGAGGTGCAAAGCGACAGTGCTAACCACTACACCACCATGCCGCCTGTGAGGTAGCTTGAATAAAATGAAAGTAATTTGTTTATTATAACAGTGTTTCCAGTGGCACGGTGGTGTAGTGGTTAGCGCTGTTGCCTTGCACCTCCACAGCCCAGGTTTGATTCCTGCCCCGGGTCTGTGTGCATGAAGTTTGCATGTTCTTCCCGTGCTTGGAGGGTTTTCTCCCACAGTCCGAAGACATGCAAATTAGGCTAATTTGCAGTCCCATTGCCCTAGTGTGTGTGAATGATTGTGTGTATGTGTGCATGCCCTGTGATGGATTGGCACCCCATCTAATATCACCAGTAAACCATACCAGTCAAGTTTAGTAATTTGGCTACACAATTGTTTTTTTGCATTGCCTCTATGATTAGCTACTGCACTTAACTTACTCTCTTCAGTGCAAGTGTATTAATGCCCTGCGGTGCAGGTATGATTGCTACTGTCTACAGTTTACTGTATGTACAGCTAAGGAATGTAGTGTCGGCTTGTCTGGGCAATGTTTAATACTGTAGGACTAAAGTGCAGCATTCCTCATCCAGACATGTTTTTCAGCTCTCTAAGCTAACTTTTTACCTTTGAGCTAATGCTATGTAACGACGTCTGATCCTTAAGTCAGCCATATTTTAATACATTTTATGTAAAAAAGATTCAAATTCAAAATATTCCCTTTTTGTTGAAAGCAAGCAACCCTCACAAGTTAAGAGCAGGTGAGAGGAGGGTGGTGGGGATGGGACTTTTAGGAGGCATCAGTTCATATTAAACTGTTTAAAATATCTACATGGATTGGTCCAGATTGACATGTCAGTCAACATATCTCCCAGTTTAGTGGGGAGAAAAAGACTGCTATTTTGAGTTATCAAAAAAAAAAAAGCTATTTCAATGTGCGCACTTTGTGTCCTTAAATAAATGGTCGACAGATCTGGTTATATAAACAGAAAAGAAAATCACTGCATGTTGTTGCAATCTAATATTTTGTAGGCATGATCAAATTGTTATATCATCCTGTTAATTACACTAACTGTCAATTGCTAACTGTCGGTTGCCAGCTCCACTAGTCGTGGTTAGTTAGTTCCAGCCGTCGTGGAAGAATATGTGTTGGCAGGGCAAAATAACTGGCAC
The DNA here is from genome assembly GCA_030014215.1 of Clariallabes teugelsi. Classification (NCBI taxonomy): domain Eukaryota; kingdom Metazoa; phylum Chordata; class Actinopteri; order Siluriformes; family Clariidae; genus Clariallabes; species Clariallabes teugelsi. Next base: position 19,747,937 of record JAQMYG010000037.1, read on the forward strand.
AGGTTTTACGTCGGTTGCCCTTCCTGATGCAACTTTCACAATTTCTCTGGGCTTGAGTCCAGCAGTGCATCCAGTGGCTGTGGTTTGGGCATTGAGTGTCAGGCGAGAAACCTACCATTGCTTTTGAACATAATTGTTACACTGCCTGTCCAAAAAAGTTGCAATAGATGAGATTGAATTTGACTATCTTTAGCTTGGAATACAGTGTGCTGTAAACCTCCAATTGACAGGTAAAAATTATTCCTCGTATGCCATCTCTTTTACAATTTGAGTCTTAGAATATACCTGTGCCATCAAGGAAGAAAAAACTCCATTTGTCATTCTGTACATTCAAGTAATCAGCTGACTTTGGTTTATTGCCACATACAACATTACTGAGCCTAAACCTGACCAATGAAGCCAACCAGATTATAACATACTAATTGCAACAAAAAAAATAAATAAAATAAAAAAAAAAAAAAAAAAAAATATATATATATATATATATATATATGTCATTGTTAGTCTTTCGACTGCTCCCGGCAAGGGGTCGTCGCCTTTATTTTATAAAGGCTAATTATTAGAAAGCTTTTACAGCTTACATGGCAATTAAGACAAGAAAACTATAACGTAATTTATTTTGTCTTCTTTCACAGAGAACTAGTGGATGAAGTTCTCCAGGTGTCTCCATCAATGCTAACGTGTGGTGGTTGTCAGCAAAGTATTGGAGACCGTTTTTTCCTGAAGGCCATAGAGCAGTACTGGCATGAGGACTGCCTGAGCTGTGACCTTTGCGGTTGCCGGCTGGGTGAGGTTGGCCGAAGATTGTATTACAAGCTTGGTAGGAAGCTGTGTCGAAGAGACTACCTAAGGTGAATGTGGGAACATTGTTTCTGAGGCTAAAATTTAAATTTTAAGTGGTTTGAAGTTCAATTCTAATAAGCTTATGTACTGTAAATTTCTTTCTGCACAAAAAAATATTCTCAGAGTCTCAGACATCAAGCTGGATACAAACAGATTCATTTTAAAGTTGTACTTGTATATATTTACAGAAGAAATTTGGTGTTCGTGAACACTTAACTCTGCTCCTGAGTGTGCGTACATTTCAAAAAAATAAAAAAAAAGTGACCAATTTTGCTTCTTTAAAAATGTCAAGTTGCTAACTTCAGGGGTTTTTTGGAGAGATGATTTTATGTGTGCCCCAAAAATGGCCATTTTCAGCATTATACTGTCTCACTTCAAACAATAATTATTTAAAATGCAGATTATTCATATTTCTTTTTCTAGTGCATTGTTACTAAAATTGGTGTAAGCTTCTAAAAGCGTATGACCTGTAAAAATTGTTGCTTAAAATTAAAGAATTCCGTGCGAAATTAGTTTATTCATAGTTATTCATAGTTTATTCAGTTAAAATTGCTTTCTGTAATCTGCCCAATAATTATCAACACGTTTATCCAGGGCTACCTCAGTGCTGTGCATGAGAGATGGTTTTTGGTAAAAATTTGAAAAGCAAAAATTCTGTAGTGTCTGTAACCATTCCAAATTCATGTTGCAATATCTTAACAATTTTGCACTTTAGAATAATACACTCTCTCAGGTTTTTGTATTTTCACATAAAATCTGAATTTGCCATCTGAATGACAATTAGGATCATTGAAGTTGCGGACACGACATAAAAGTGCATGAAATTTTTTTTAGCAAATTTGTTTTTTTTTTTTTTTTTTTTTTTTTTTTTTTTTTTTAATCTGATAAAAATATAAATGTGTATGCATATTTACAAAAAAAAAAAAATAGGCATGGATCGGGATATAAGAAGCATTAAGTATCATGAAAAAGTGAATTTTCAGATAGGATCATATAACACCACTGTTTCATGATACTTAATGCTTCTTATATCCCTATCCATGTCTTTCTTTTTTGTGTGTCTAGGTTAGACATTTTTGGCACCAATACTATGTTTTGGCCGTAAATACCTATTGTTAAAAAAAAAAAATCGTGTCTATTTGAACCCTGGGGAAAATAGCCAAACTGCACAGATTGGATAGACTCCACAATAAAAAAACAATTTGTACACTTGCATGATCCTACGTGGATAAAATATTACAGTAAATTATTCCCTTTTGCCTACACCACTTGACATTTTCAAGCACATTCAATTGTTTCTTTTGTAAAAATAGTACAAATATGATCTCAAATTACATGAAACCAACATAAATTTAAAAAACTACATTTTAACCAACTTGATGCACGCTTAAAAAAACATATTTAAATATTTTTGATTTGCTCAGCTTACCCACTCTTAACTGTCACTGACCCATATGCACACTGTATATTCCACTTTTGTCATTTAGCCTTTACACTAATCATTCTGTTCACTTGAATGTTTAACTCAATCATATGTCCTCTTTCCTTTGTAGACTGTTCGGTCAGGATGGGCTCTGCGCTTCCTGTGAGAAGAGGATCCGGGCATTTGAAATGACAATGCGGGTCCGTGACAAAGTGTACCACCTTGAGTGTTTCAAATGTGCAGCCTGTCAGAAGCACTTTTGTGTTGGTGACCGCTACCTGCTTATCAACACAGACATTGTATGCGAGCAGGACATTTTTGAGTGGACCAAACTCAACAGCAGCTTACGGTGAATTCCTGTATGACTGAAAAGCTGGTGCTGCCAAAATCTATTACTTTACACACACACACACACACATGCGCACACACGAGAGTTTAAATTTATTTTTTACATTACCAAGATTTTATTTGCTTTGGGAAAACTGAAGACATTTTTATAAATGTTTCATGAAAACACTTTTTTTTTTTTTTTTTTACATAGCCACACACCCTGTTGGGACGTTACAAATGTTTGTTATACAGTCACATTTGCTACAAAGACTGCACGTGTATGGATTTTATGCAATCGTTTTTTAAATTATCCATGTTCAATATCATATACACCTTAAAAACAAGATGCCAGTTGACTTTGTTTGATTGTATTTACATTCTGAGTGCACTGAAACTTTTAATCCAGCTCTAGCAGATTTTTTAGGTGCCTTTTAGACAGTTATAATGCACACTTCAGGACTCTTGCAAATGCAATCTTGACTTTCCATAGTCACCAGCATAATCAATTCATATCGGCTGAACAGTCGACTCGTGCTGCTCCACATTATGCATCTTACTGAGTATTAAATGTTTATCTTATGTTTTCTTAACTATGTATCTACTGTAATTCTCATTGCATTGATGTAGATGTTAAGTGAAGCTTTTTATAGATAAATCTGTTCCATGAATTGTTATATTAACAGTTATTAATAATTGTTATATGGTTATATTGTGCAAAACAAATAAAAAATTGATGGGACAAGTTTAAATCTCTACAGAATATACCAGGATCTCATTTCCCTTTGGTGGAATGTGTTTGATTTGTTTGCAGAAGTTGTATAAGGAAATGGGCTGACCTGGTAAATTTGCTACAGTGACTATTTAGTGTGCTACTTTTTAAATATAATGTTTTACAATCATGTAAATAAAAAAAATAAATGTATTTTTAGACTTTTAACTGAAAGTTGTAAAGAAAATATGACTCATTGAATTGACTACTGTTTATTGTGTTATTGCTTTTATAAGTGTATTATGTCATTTAAATAAAAGAACATTTGTTGGCATTACAGATATTACTGTGTTGGGACAATGGCTATATGCATAGATTCATATAAGGAATAGTAACAAAACATGTACCTGCATAAATCAAACTAACTGCTGTAATGTGTTTGTGACAAACCTGCATGACAAGATGTCATTATGCATGTTTGGGTCTTACTGTTGTTATAGGAAAAGTTAAGTTAATTTCTGAAGATCTACAAAATCCACCATTCTTAGTTTATGCTTGGAGTTATCTTTATTGGACACAATTTTTCTTCAATTTCTTTAAAACCTTTAAGCAATATGTAAGCAATACTGCCACCAACAGGCCAATTAATTATACATGCCTGTGTGATTTGATTGATTTTCACAAAACTATGAAAGCATTGTAGAAGATTGTAGAAGGATCCTTGCACAGGTTGGGTTTATTTATTTATTTGAAAGGTTGATTCTCATTAAGTGTAAGTGTATTTTGGTGATTAGTGGCCAATCAGGATTCAGCAAGAATGTGACAATATTAACAATGAACTAGTGTGAACTAGGGAACCAGTAGTAGCACATTCATTAAAACTGGTCACTACTGGGTACCGTTTGTTTAGCACATTTATGTAACCATATGTGTACAATATGGTTTAAAGTGAAAATTCTTTTTGCTCTTGACTCTTTGGCTTAAGACATAAAATATTGCTTTTGGTACCATTAAACCACATCCACTCAAATCCATAATAAAAGTATAATCAAAATAGGAAACCTACTTTTTGCAACCATTGCAACATCACAACATTGATGTCAGACTATTCCAAATCTCAGATTGAGATTTGTAAACAATATTTTTTGTTAATTAATTGCTTAACACATGAATTAATTTAAATAAAAGAGTTGGTTTACTTAAATAGGTGTAATTCATTGTTGGTCTTATAGATTTAAACCAGACTAAAGGACATGTTCAGTAAATCGTTTGAAAGATGTTTGAAAAGTTTGGGGCATAGAGTTTCATTTCCCATTTAGCCATTTCACAAAGGAAGGACTAACCTATCATCATAAAATGTGATAATATTTTTCCATTTATGTGATCTCGTTATAATTATTTCTTGTGGCGGGCTTATAACCATATTGGTTTCATTAGAATTATTATTATTATTATTATTGTTTGCTGAAACTGGTCACGCAGACCCAACCACATGTTCTACAGACATGAAACTTGCTGCCTCCATCCCTCCACTTATGGATGGATTCAGGGATTCCTTTGAGGATTTGTCTGGAACAGTTGTGATGAGACCCTGAGGCACATCTTTGACCGAATGGGAGTGATTAACAGTCTCCACACCTTGGCACAATTAACAAAAAAAGAGTTGTGGCAATGGCAATCCTGGCTCTTTAATGGGGTACTCAGCTATAAGAACTCGGACAGGGAGATAAAATGGCAAGGACCTACAGTATTTACAGTAGGTCTATCTGAGGTAAAACAAATGGTTAGAAGCAATTAATTACAGTTTCACCATCTCAGTCTCCACAAACAGGGGACAGAGGCAGTTCTCACTGTATGGTCAAAACCAGGGATACTTTTTACCAAGATATCCAATAAAACGACAGATGTAGCAAGAAAAGGCGAAATAAATGCACAGGCACACGGAGGCAGCTATCTGCGATCTTGGTCTCCCAAGATGTAGTACAGAAGATATGCATATTTCATAGGACTGCAAAGTATTCTGATGGGTAGGCATAAAATGCCAGGGCCAATTTTTGTTCCAGTCCAGCCTTTGCCATAAGGATGCTTGGTTGAAGAAAATGTAACATGCACAAATTATCCATGTTCAATGGATAGGTTTGGTCTTTTTCTAAGCTCTAAGGCCATGGTTTGGTCTTTGGATAAATTTCTACATTTTAATCCTAACTAAAAGTCTGATGATGCTGATCTTTACTAGGTTTCAGTTTTCAGTACGATTCCCATCGCATGAACAGTTATTTCAGGTTTAAAATAGTTAAACATCAACTTTGTTCTCCCATTGTAATGGTTTTATTTGCAATAGACCAAAATGACACGGGCACCAGGCAAGATGTTTTTTTTTGTTTGTTTGTTTATTGTAAAATTGGGTATAAAGATAATACAGGAACATTTAAGCAGGTGAGGAATGAGTAACTGAAGTCTTCTTGTAGACAGAAGGTGTTGTGTAAGAGGCTTGAGGTTGAAGGGCTAAAACGGTGAGGCTGGAAAAACTGGTGAGACTGGGAAGGCTGTATCATTTCTTATCCTGGATTTACACCGGGAGTAGAAGCGGTGCATTCTGGTTGTGTTGCAATCACTGGAGTAAACTGCTTCCACTTTACTCAGCGACTGTGTTTCCATCAGATGCGCCACAGCACCTAAATGAAATGTTCCAGAAGTGTCTTTCTTCACTGATCCGCTTATTTTACTACATTTCTTATTGGAAATTTAAACTCATGCACTTCTGGTTAGATGCTAACTGAATGCTAACTTTACACAGTGACAGTTAAAAGTTAAAAAGGTAATAAAGGTACATTATGGCAGCAGGCTGAAAACTGGTCTAAAACGTGAAAGGGTCGGATTCACAGGCAGGCAGACAGATTTGTATACTTACTGACTTGCAGCAGGCTAAGAACAGGTCAAACAGGCGGAGTCAGAGTCACAGGCAAATTCAGAAAACAGGATGATGGCAGAAGGGCTGCAACCTATCTGTCTGTCTCTGTTTGCCCAGTTGTGTCTCGCAGCACCTTGGCTGAATTGTCAAAAAAAAAGCAAAAAATACAAAACATACTTCATCCCAAAGTACAGTAAATGTACTCCCGCCTGTAATAGCAGTGAAAATAATGGCAGTTTTGTACGCTGAATTTCTCTATTGCTCGTGTTGGGTTTAATGTTTGTAACAGACATGTTAAAGGAAATTTAACAATCTTATTCATTCATTATCATTTGTTAGCTAACCTAATTTAAGCTAGATGTCTAGGTGCCACTCTGTATTTGGGTCCCTGTGTGTTGATGAGGTCCAACTTCCTGCTTACCCGGTTAATTTCTAATAGAATGTAAGAACCAACCCCTAAGAAATAAGGGGTTGGTTCCTCATGCTAATAATACAATCCCATGCTAACAATACAATACAATACAATACAATGCAATACATATACCCAGACTAAACAAAGGTACTGACACTAATGGGTTTTTGCAAGGTGCTAGTAATTTAGGAGCTCAAGAAAGAAATTCAAGTTATTCATCTCTTTAATCAAATCAAGAAGTTGTAAATCATGTGATAAGCAGATATCTCAGGTCTAACGTGTGCAATGCACATGGTATTTGGTACACAATCCTGCCTTCAGTAATGCTGCCTTCATTTTTTTTGCAAATATGGGTGGGCTGGGGAAAGATGGATTGATGGATTTTTCTACTGAAAAAAAGAAAAGAAAGAAACACAAATTGTTCTGACTGCCAGCACAAATCCGATTTTTGGCAAATCCAGATTTGGGATCAGTTTTTCATGTAGTCTGAGCAGTAAAAAAAACACACACACTGAATTCATGATGAAAAATGAGCAGGGGGACAATGGATGGGAAAGAATTATAATAATAATAAAAAAAAGTTAAATTGCTATGCTTTAGGAGGTCATGGAGGGTCTTTTCCACGCAGTGCTATTACCACTAAGTATGTAAAAGCCGTGCCATTACATTTTTTTGTTTGTCTTTTTAGGGACAACTGATTTAAATTCAGTATGGAGGTTCCTCAACAGAGGACGAAGTGGAATGTCTGATAGCAATTTGGGGGCCAGGCACTAGTACAGGCAAAGCTACAGAGAGTATACAGAAACACCGTTATATATAGTAGGAAATAATGTGCTACATGCAAGGCTTTATAACAGCAACAAACGTTGATAGTGTCAGATTTGAGCTGCCAGTCTGAAGAGAGCCAAATCCAATCTGAACATTTTAAAATAACAGTGTGGACAGTCTGTCCTATAGATCAGATGTGAATCAAATCAGATTTGCCTGCAGTCTGAACAAGGCCCTAAGAAAAAACGTGAGTAAACAATAAATCCAGGAGTGGATCTTGTTAAATGTGGATTGCAACTTAGAGGAGAAAAAGATGCATAAACCAAAAAAAAAAAAAAAAAAAAAACAGGAATGGATCATGATGCCCACGCCATAATTTTGACAATTATTTTTTTCCCTTTTTTTTTTTGAGTGACATGCTTCTTTAATACAATAATAATGTAACAAAACACAGCTTGTCTTACAGATCTTGAGGGGGAGTGGGCTAAAATTATTATTTCTTAGGCTGTAAGTCCTGTGAAGCTAATATTTGTTGTACTGCAATGTTGTTCTGTTCTGTGAGTGAACCTCTACCAAACACTGGTCACCCACCTTCTTATATTTGCTATACGCCCTGAACCAGTGGTTTCCACCCCAGGTCCTGAAGGACCCCATTTCCTGTACATTTTTGTGTTTTCCCCTTCTCTACCACACTCACTTCTATGAAATAAAAGCTGTTAATTAGCTAATTAGTTAAATAAGATGTGCTTGGAGCTGAGAAAACACTAAAATGTGCAAAGCAGAGGGTCCTCTAGGATAGGAGTTGGAAACCTCTGCTCTAAATGATCTTCCCAGTGATGCATCTGTAAAGTTGATCAAATTTGAAGATTTTGGGATTGACCTTATCACCAATAGTACCACTGTATGGTTAAATAACTACAACCTTGACCTCAAAGCTCTCAAAACCATCAAGATGCACATTTCCCCTTCATCCTTAATAATTCATAAGTGTGTACTGTCACTTCTCTGATACTTACATCATCCATCAACAAAGAAAACCTCAGCAAGCATGTCAGTTTCAGTTTCCCCATCCATCAAGCATAGCTTCAACCCCAAGCTACATATTCTGCTGTAATTCTATACTGCTTTTATTAAAAAAGTACTCTTACATCTGCCATCAATATATACTTTGGTGCAGTATTCTATAGAGAACAGAGAAAGCCCCCATTAAGACTGCTAAGAACACCATCATTTGCAGTCTGTCATTATTTAAATCATAAGTGACGACTCCCACCTTGCTAATTACCTATACTAAAAACTCCACAGAAACTGATATTAAGTATAATCCAGACAAGAAAGAAAGTAAAACGGGCAAGAGAAGTGAGTGAAACACCAAGTTATTTGGACTAAAATAAAGATGTGTATGCCTGTTTCATATGACTACATGAAAGCTCTATAGTGTGCTACTGGTTATTTGTAATTTTCTTCAGGATCAATAAAGTATCTATCGGATTGGATATATAAGATTAGATTTCTTCTTCCAGCACAATCCATGCTTGATTGGATCGAGATATAGAGAATTTGGTGGAAGACATTGTTGAACAACTTTTGCTATGTGTTGCATTATCCTGATGAAAGAGGCCACTGGCATCATGGAACACTGTTTCTGCACTGGATAAGCAACAATGTTTAAGTAACATCCACATGAATGGCAGTGCATCCTGGTGCCATCTCTTCCATAGGTAAGCAATACACATGCACTTGGTCATCTACATGATGCAATTCATCAGACCAGGTCAACTTCTTCCATTAGTCCGTGGTCCAGTTCTGATGCTCACTTGCCCATTGTAGGCACTTTTGCCAGTGGCAAAAAAAGTTAGGTCCACTTTTGCATTACTTTCAGAACAGCCCTCATAATATCACTAGTTCAATGGACATTCATATACAGTACTTTACACAGTATTTCAATTGGCGGCATGGTGGTGTAGTGGTTAGCACTGCTGCCTTGCACATCCAGGTTCGATTCCTGTCTCTGTGTGCATGGAGTTTGCATGTTCTCCCCGTGCTTGGTGGGTTTCCTCCGGGTACTCCGG
>JAQMYG010000037.1:19757504-19790624 GCA_030014215.1 Clariallabes teugelsi
CTCCCACAGTCCAAAGATATGCAGGTTAGGCTAATTGGTGTTCCCAAATTGCCCGTAGTGTGTGAATGGGTGTGTGAGTGTGTGTATGTACAGTATGTGTGCCCTGCGATGGATTGGCACCTTGTCCAGGGTGTACCCTGTCTTGTGCCCTAAGTCTCCTGGGATAGGCTCCAGGTCCCCACGACCCTGAATACAGTATAAATACCAATATTGTGGTACAGAAGATGAGTGAGTGAGTGAGTGAGTGAGTGAGTGAGTGAGTATTTCAATTCTCAAAAAAACCTGACTAAAACTTTCACTAATGATGGCTAGATGATGAATAAATGTATTTTTGCTTTCCAGTATTGTTCAATTAATGTTTGATTTTTATTTATTCATTATCTTCCCTGCTTATCCTGTGCAGGCTCATGAGAGGCCTATCCCAGAGAACTATATGGCCACAGTTGACCACACATATGAAAAGGCTGTACAGTATATTGTTTCTATCAAATCAAATATTTTCCTTTCACTATAATATAGCATTATTCTACAATTATATATTACTATATATACTATATTCCGTATATACTATAAATTGTGTCTATCTCACAATTTTCAGCAACATATGAACATTTTTTGTTCTAATTATGCTGGAAAACAGTATATTTTTATATAGCTATATTTTTATATAGCTTCTTTCTCAAGATACAACTTTACTGACTCTTGTGAAAGTTGCTAATGATTTGATGATGATTGTCATTGTTTCAATATTATGGTCACCAACAACGAACACATCTTCTGAACCTGTGTCAAACCAGACCAAGTGATTGATACGGGAAAGACTGCAGGAAGTAATTTAGCAAGCGATTGTTTGATAATTATTGTAATCCGTTTCCATCATATTAACTCTGTTTACTCCAAAGAACACTATAATCTTATGACTTGCTAATACAATAACCTTGTTCAGATGGTCTGGAAAGGATGTAAAAACTGAAGAGATCACACATTCCTTTAAATGGACAATTTTCCCAGTACTGTTATCTGAGTTGAAATAACAGCTTCAGAAAACTATTGTATCTTTCAACAAAAAAGAACAAGGCCATCTCAAAATTCTATGCATGCAGCAAGCTGAATGGTGCAGTCGGTGCATTGGACTAGAAGCATAAATATAGTTATAAAATTTAACTACTTTAGGCGAAATTTTTTGTATAATGCACAAACATATTGTAAGACATATGTTATATACAGTAAATTGCACAAAATTAGGGTGAGGTCACTGGTAAGTAAATTTCATGTTTAGCCCTACTCATATATCGTTAGGACCGGTTAGCCTATTTGGTAATGCTGTTTTTGTTTGGTAGCCATTATGACAACAGTGTCAGGTCATTTTCTGAATAATCTCAAGCTATATTAAACATTAATTAACTGACATAACGGTAAACATATAATGAAATTAACACTTACTTATGAGTTAAAGTTATCCCTTGATGCCTGTTTTGAATGGTTCTTCTGTTTGTACAGCCTAATGCCGCACAGGCTTGCAGCTTTTTTCCATGTGATCTTGATCCCAATTTGTCCAACAGCAAATGCAGTATCTATGTTTCTACTGTATATCTATGAGGCAAAGCATGTCAAGAGAGAAAACTCTCTTGATGGCCATGCGTCCACCCATAGTTAGGAGTAAATAAGTAAACACTGTACATATAGAAAATGGCTAAAAAAAAAAGCAAACACTTAATATATTGACACAAACAAGATAAAATTTGCCTACAAGATAGTGAAATCTAACATTGTATTGTGAAGTACAAAGAAAATGTTGGCCATGTGAACATTAGAATTTGATTATACTGGAAGGTAATGTTATTTATTTATTTAGTTAGTTCTCTTTAACTGTTTCCTTACAAAATTCTCTTACAGATCTAGCATAAACTAAGTTCATGATTTCCATCGTTTTGAACTGCACAGCTGATGTTATTCTGCCTTTCTGTACTCTAATTAAAACTGAAAATAAAGTTTGTTTTCTCGTCATTTTTAGGCTATTAGTTTTGGACAGTTAAATCATTTATCACAATATTTATATATTTATTTTTATACATATTTATTTGCAGATATTCTGCACAAATGTGGGTTGCAGCTTTTCTGCTTATTGTGTTTGCTATTCTTAGGGCACACAGCATGAAGCAGACTCAAGGTCAGTGAGAAGTGGGTCACATACACACACTCTCGCTCTTTAGCACCACCGTTGGAATGATTGGGATCATCTCACTTGCTAGAGTAGCAGCATGCTTGTCAAATTGTCAGAAAAAGAATTCAGAGAAAATAAAACCTATTTACCCAAAATTCAAATAGGTGCAGTGGGTGGTACTACAGTAACCCAAAAATGATAAACAGCATCCCATTTATTATACTCCAATATATTGCAATATACTCTTTTTTTTTTTTATAGTATATGAGAATAGTCTTCTGGCTTTAACACTCGCACATTGACATTTGCCTTACAGTCTCATGAACAAATTAAAAATAAAGACAACAATTTTCCAGAAGTAAAATCAATGCAAACCATTCAAGTAAGGGTGACTTTATGAACAAATTTGCATTCATCATTCATTTAAAGCTTTAAAATATACTGTTTTTCTTTTATACTTTGGCCAATTGTTTAAAAAAAAAAAAAGAAAAGAAAAGAAACAAGTGAGTTAACCAGTGCTTTTACCATATTCATTTGTAATGATTCACAGCCTGGTCAAAACAAACAAACAAGCAAACAAAAAACAAACAAACATATATTCTAATATTTGAAAATGATTCCTCATGCTCTGAGAGCCACTCTATTATAATCTGGAAATATGTATGTGCCGTTAGGTAAGATAATTTTCATTAACAGGTTCACCTGGTCATTTAATGCATTCAGGTAGTCAGCTGACATTTTATTGCAATAAAAGGCTGCTGAGCATGGGCATTAAGCAACCCCAGTTCATGACACTGCCTCCAGATGCTTGTACAGTGTCAACTATGCATGATAGGTGCATCACATTATGCGCTTCCTTACTTACCCTTACAGTATGTGCCCATCATTCAAAGTCTGATGTTTATGCTCTATAGCATATTGAAGCCTTTTTGCACTTGATGCAGGCCAAAAAATGTTTCCCCTGTTTTTTTTCCCCTTTATGTGTGTACAGTATATGGTTATCACTGTCACCTTGCACCTCCAGGGTCCAGGAAAGGTAAATGGTAGATTTTTTTTATTTGTTCTGTAGCAATGTGAGGTAACCACTTGAATAAAATGACAGTAATTTGTTTATTATAACACTGTTTCCAGTGGCATGGTGACTTAGTGGTCAGCACTGTTGCCTTGCACCTCCAGGGTCTGGGTTCGATTCCTGTCCCATGTCTCTGTGCAGGGTGTTTGCATGTTTCCCTGTGCTTGGTCGGTTTCCTCCCACAGTCCATAGACAGGCTAATTGGCGTTCCCAAATTGCCCACAGTTGTAAAATTGGGAATAAATACAATTGTCACCATTGGCCTCTACGGTCCATAGTTAGACTACAGACGTTCCTAGACGAATGGATGGAGTGCGTGTGTGCGCGCGCGCGTGCATATGTGACTGCGCGCGTGGTGGTGGGGCTGTGAAATAAACATGTATGCGTAATGAGTCAACGTGTATAAAATTGTGCAATCGCATTCAATTGCACCGTGAAAAACTTGGAAATAGGTTCAATTATATGACACAAACCTCATCCGTCATATGAACTGCATTTACTACCGTTAAGAAGTTTTACAAAATTCGATTTGATCGAAATCTTTTTTTTAAATATTGTACAACTTTAATAAGCGTTAAAATGTCAACGTGAATGCTTGATCCATAATTACTAAAGTCAATCATTAACGTATCATTCAGGCAAATGCACCGGGCACCTTTTTCCTGTTTCTGTACTCTGTGATTGGGTCCTGAGGCGGAGCCCGTGCAGGGCTGTTCTGGAGACCCCGCGCTGCTTGTACCTCTATCATCTCGGGTGAGTTTGTTACAATATAGCAATTTCTCTATAAATCTGAATAACTGCTGTGAAGCTGCAGCGTTTGCAGTCTGCACGTGAGTCACAAACTTCACCTGTACCATGTTCATAGAGCCGAGTTCCTGCATGAGTTGGCGAATAGATTATTTTACAACGAATTCCCAAGCATACCCTCTGGTCCAAGACTATTCCAACATAAACTCATATTTAGCAAGGATAAAGATACTAGGCTACGCAGTTGCTTATAATGGTTGATAAACACATGATATACATTGCTCACAATCCGTGTTTTCGTCAAATGCTGATGTAGAACATATACCGTAGAACGAAATGCAGTTAGTGTAAGGTTTATTTGTACTGCGCCTAAAGCAGTTAACGCAAATTTAGTGCTAGTCAGCTAGCTCGCTTCAGCTAAGTGAAATTACAGAAAAACGATCTGTGTGTTCTGTTAGCAAGGATGGAAATAAACGATCGAAGCGATTAGACAAGATCCTTTAAATGGCTACAAACGGAAGGAATTAGATTTTGCACCAGGAGGTATTTTGGAAGAAGTTGGAGTTTGTACAAAGCTAAGTACAACCGCCGTATCCTAGAGGTCCAGAGTCTCCATTCAACTCCTGCTTTGCCCTTTCCTCAGTGCGGGATGATCTTTTATGCGGGAAAGCGATCACATCTGTGCTGTGCGGTGGACAGAACCGGTCCGATACGGCTGCTGTCTGCATCTTTTTCCTGAACTACCGCGCTCGGGTCCCCGCCTACCTCATCTTCTTATTGTAGTTTTGAGTTCGGTTGCGTTTAAAGATCTCAGAAGTGATGTGGGGTCGAAACAGGTTGCTGCAGTTCACCCCAAACTCACTCAGTCTGTTCGAACGAACTCGTTTATTTACACTGTTTGTGTGTGTGTGTGTGTGTGTGTGTGTGTGTGTGTGTGTGCGCGCGCGGCTGATTCTTGTTCTGTATAAATGGGTGATGTTTCCATTTGTTTTGAGGGATTGTTAAACAGCCCCAACCTCCGTGTAAACTTCACACAACTCTCACCATCAGAATACATGGCCTCTTCTTCTACTTCTTCGACGATGACTTATTATTATTAGTGTTGTTGTTGTTGTTATTACGCAAATTGTGCCTAAAAGAAAACCATTCTTGTCCTGATGAAATGTTTACTTTTATGTAGGTAGGATTAGTAAGCGTAGATTTGTAATTTTGTTAAACCAGGATTATTTTAAGATCTATATATTATTTGGAAATATATATATTTTGAGAAAAACATGTAAATACAGTGCATAAAGCACACCATTTGGTATATACGTGTGTGTGTGTGTGTGTGTGTGTGAGAGAGAGAGAGAGAGAGAAGGGAGTCTATATAACTTTTTATTCATGTTGAAAAATGTGACTGGGCTCTTTATAAACCTTTTTGTATATTTATTCATTTTTCAGTTGTCATGGATGATGAAGATGGCAGGTGCTTGCTAGATGTAATTTGGTAAGTGTGTGCTTTCATAACAAAACAAGATTAAGAATGTATCTATGTCTGCTACATTATTGTGAAGTCTACCTATCTGTTTGCCTGCATGTCTTTCTGTCTATCCGTCTTCCTCCTGTCTGTCTGTCTGTCTGTCTGTGTATCTATCTATCTGTATATCTGTTGGCCTTCTGTCTAACTATCTAGCTATATACAGTTGTGGTCATGCACTCGTCAGAATGATTGCACAACATACATCTTTAACAGACAAAAAACCCTAAGAATTCAGCGCACAAGCTTTAGTTTTACCTGGTTGCATGTGCAAAATTATACATACAGGGTCAGAAAATGTAGATACAGCACATATAATGTGATGCAGCACATATAATATGTAGATACAGTACATAGTATATGTTATACATATAATAAGTAAGTTTCTTCCTAAGAAGAAGAGACTATCAGTAGGCTTTTGGCAAACCTTTGGTTTGGTATTTGACCACCCTATTTAGCAGAATATAGTTTTCAGTTGAATTAGATGTTCTCCTGGTGTGGACCGTTCTGTTAGTCATGATTCAGAAATGGTTGATGGGTTTGAGGCTCCAAAAACTGAATTAGCCTGCTTTATCCTTTTCATCACCAACTTTGATACATCTTTGTAATCATTGCCCTGATACAACACTTAATTTTGTTTGAGTTTTGTTTTTCAACCATCTAGCTGATGATTTGAGGTTAGGCTGAATAATTGATCTGAAAAGGTAGTAAAACTGTATAATTATCCCATCGAGTTTGTGCACCCAGTTCCACTGACAGCCCCAAAGCATCACGATCCATCTTACTTGACTGTAGCTAGTGACTGGTGCTCCAGCCGCTTCCAGTTTATGACCGGCCTGGGTCTTGGTGGTCCTTAAATTGTTCCCTCTCTTAACCCTTTTTTCTTGAGGGTTAAGAGCTGAGAGTGATGGTGAGAGTTTGGATCTTTTTTTTGATCAGACCTGATCAAAGTGGCTACCTCATAACAGCTTGTACTTAGGTTTTTTTTGAGGGTTAAGTTACAGTTGTTTTTAAACTGATCTTGGAATCTGCAGTTGTTTGGAAATGGGACCATGAGACATTCTTGACTAGTGTAAATTTTTCTTAGATCTCCAGTGAGGTTCTTAGACTTTCCCATTATACTGTGTCAGTCCAGTGATACTGAATTAATAATTGAAATGGACAAATGTATATTTTGAAATCAGAAACCCAAAATAAATTAAAACTTGTGCTCCAAATTCATTGCAAGTCCAATATTGCCATCACGTTCAGGTTCATGATGAGTGTAAATAGTGTAAGTAAACTGCAAAACTCCCTCTCTCTCTCTCTCACACACACACTTACTCACTTTTTCATACCCTCACCCGACCTGACAAGATAAATCGCTTTAAACGCAGTGTAAACACAAACTACAGATACCATTTAGAGGGAAAAGTGAGCCCTTCATAATAAATCTGCTTGCATGTGTGGTGTGTGTGTGTAAAATGACAGAGTGACAGAATGTTGGGAAAATGCAGAAATTGATTTTTTTTTTCTTTCTGTAAGTTTATTAATGGTAAGGACAACTTTTTTTTTTTATCATGTACCTGCACAACCCACAATATTTTCTCAAAAGATCACCTGAACATGCCCGACCCGATGGTATGGTTGTGTGTTCTACAGACCTGGGGCTCGACATCTGCATTATCTCTAGCATATATGTAGCTTTTTAAGTGATCTAATTTGATTTAGAAATTAATTTGACTGGTTGTCCTTGTTTTGCAGTGACCCACAAGCTCTCAATGATTTTCTTCATGGATCAGAAACGCAGGTGAGTGTTCATTTATAACAGTAAGTAGTTATCTGGGTTGGATTGCCAAAACCAGGCAATCAAGGACACTTTAATGGTTGCACCGTTTTGTCAGTTTAAATCGAACTTCCAGGCTAACACTAGCATTGTTTGACGCTTTGGGAAAGTGCTTCAAGCCTGGAATGATCCAACTGTAGGAACTAAACCAACTATTCCCTGTACTTATGCTTACACATTCCATATCCCTCGTTAAACCGGCCCATGAACAGCAAACTGAGCCAAATGGGAGTTTTGCAGAAATACAATTAAATAGGTTGGTCTAAAGAACAAAAAATAAATAAATAAAAATAATTGTTCTGTTATCCAAAATGTTCTAAATTTGTGATTTATACTTATTTATTTAGAATGAATTTTAAATCATATTTATAGGCAGTGATTTTTGCATGCACTAGTTTGTTTACTTTTACACATTGCTGTGTTTCTGATTAATTGGTTGTCAACATCGTATTCAGCCGTCTGATCCAGTGTTTTTTTTTCATTAAATGAATTGAACCCAAAAGTCTCAGTAACGCTCTGATTAAGCAAATAGATTAATAGGTATAAAAACATCCTAAAACATAGCTTTCAAAAGGTCACACAAGCTCTCAAAAAGTGTGTTGAACACTTAAATCTTAAATCTTCCCTTCCACTCCAGCTCCTCTGTTTCTTTATCTTCTTAAAATAAGAGTGCACGGGATTTCACCCTTATTTTTCTCTTTTGTTAATTCACAATATTGACATACTAATCTAATGTTTCCTTTCATTTGCATCCTGCTTTCCTTTCCTTTTAACTGTCTTGTTGCTAACTTATGGCTGTACGTATTGTGCTTTGGTGGGTCTGGACACTATCCTCACTATGCTTCTCCTCTGCTTTTCTACTTTGGCATCTTTGTCCTTCTGCATTTTCTACCTGTCCCTTCGTGCCCTTGTCTGTGGTGTGGTGGTTTGTCCTATTCTGGGTATGCCTGTCTGTAGCTGGATACTGACGACCTTTTGGATGGCTCAAGTGACCCGTCCAGCTCATTCTTCTCCAGCACTGGGGTAAGTATATATTTCCCTCTTTTTTCCCACCTTTTCTGCGTATGTTCCTTTACGTAGCATGCCTTCTCCAGTCCCGCCCATCAGATCAGTTTCAAACACGCAAGCAACCATCAATGGTGAACCAATATGGCTAACTAGGCTACTGGAGGCATACCATCTCGTAGCCATCCATACCTTTTATTCCCTTTTCCCTTAATAATGTGATCTAATGTATGCATGTAAAAAATTGCTATTTTTGTCTCTTCTAGGAACATGTTCCTGAAGTCCAACCACCGGCTCAGTTGTCGACAAATGAGCCATCTGGGCTTCCTCGGGTCAGTGTTGATTTGGACTTCTTAGAAGATGACGACATCCTTGGTGCCTCACCAGAAGAAGGAGATAGTGAAAGCAATGGCGTTGGGTCAAATCATGAACCTTGTGATATTCTGCAGCAGAGTCTGGCAGAAGCCAATATCACAGAGCAGAGCCTTCAAGCTGAGGCTGAGCTTGACCTCAGCTCGTTTGGGCTCACTAGTCTGACACAGGTGGTCCAACCACTGCCTGAGGCTAGTATGCCTGGGGTGGGCATTGCAGGAACTACACAAATCTTTCCTGGCCAGGGCACCACTAACGCATCTTCCAGTACAACCACCGACATGCTTGGCTCCGTTCTGGCACACCAAGGGATGCAGCTTCAACCCCAGGTCATGAACAAAGCCATTAACGTCCAGCCATTCATGCAGCAAGTTGGACTTGGAAACGTGACCCTTCAACCCATTTCAAGTCTTCAGACCCTACAAAATGGAAGCCAGTCGGGACATCTGGGCATTGGACAGATTCAAGTTGTGGGCCAATCCGCTTTAATGACTATCAATCCATCAGGGCAGCACATCCTGACCAAAACCATGGGCAGCTATCCTCTACAGCAGCCTGCACTTGATGCCACGAGTACTGGGGCTCAGGCTGGTCTTGGAGGTTCTGTGCTTAGCTCTGGTGGGGGACTGTTGATTCAGGGAGGCAAGGCCACTCTAGCATCTCCAGCATTGAATGGCCCGGCTATTTGCGTCAGCAGCACTAACACCATCAGTAGTGGTACAACAATGGCTGCACCTAGTGGTATAGTGGGATTTGCTCGTGGTCCTTTAAATACGGGGACTCAGCCTCAGACTCAAAACCAAGTCATGCAGAATGTCATCATCCAGCGGACACCAACTCCAATACAGCCCAAACCTCCTCAAGGAAGTGCCATCCAGCCCAAATCCTTCAAACAGCAGCAGCAACTACAAGCCACACATACATTGCAAAATGATGCCAGTAAAGCTCTTGGGGTGCAGCAAGTTCCAGTATCTGCAGCTCAGAACGTAGCCTTCCTCACTGGCAAGCCAAGTTCAAATGTAGTACTGAGTACACAGACCACCACACAGGCGACACAATTCTCACAAGCCCTGTTTAAGCAACATAGCAATCCGACATCAGGCAAACCTCTTAGTGTTCACCTGCTCAATCAGCAAGGCAGCATTGTCATTCCTTCCCAGGCTGTTTTACAAGGGCAGAATCATCAGTTCCTCCTGCCTCAGCTTCAGACTGGAGGTCAAATCCTGGCCCAGCAAACCGGAGGACACATTATTACCAGTTCCGGGCCGGGTGGACAAATTATTGCTGCCAATCAAATCTTGGCAACCAATCAAAATATCAATCTAGGACAGGTATTAACCCCTCAAAGTCATCCTGGTGCTGCCCATATTCTTTCTGGACCAATACAGCTTCAACCTGGTCAGATGGCACACCCCACCCTGTTCCAGATGCCCGTTTCCCTAGCCCAGACACAGAATCAGGCTCATTCAGTTACAGGACATGTTCAAACTGTTATACAAGGCATGCCTATACAGAGTTCCTTGTCGATAGAGGGGCTCAGCCCAGCTGTCAGTTTGCAGCCAACTCTTCAGCAGCAGGTTGGCGGTGTTACCGGCAACAGCAGCAGTGGAGTAGCAGCCATTCCACAGTGCCAACCGAGTGAGAGCATAACTGAACTGGGTACCTCCACTGAGCAACCAGCCCAAACCCAGCCCCAACCCTCCATCCTTACTGTCCAGACAGGTCCTTCAGTTTCAGCCACTATGCTGATTCCCTCCTCTACATCTCCATCTTCTACAGTAACTACATCTACGACTTCACTCAGCACAATGGGCTTGGTCTCCCAGGTCCAGCACAGTCCAGGAAAGGTGTTGTTCACTCCTCCAAGCTCCAGCATTATCCTTAGCCAGGAGCCCGTGCAGATGTTCCTGCAACAGGTTGGTGCGCTGTTGATTTATTGCTTTTTATGCTGTATTTAAAATATGTGCATAATCTAACAAATTATTTTTAGCAGTAATATTCATAATGGACTTGTTACCAGGGCCATGTCCACTAGTCAGATTTAATGCACAATGTAGCATCCATGCAGACATGCAAATCTACTTTCTAAAATTTATGTATGTCTGGTATGTCAAAGGTTTTTTTTTTTTTTTTCAATGTAGAAACCCCGCTAAACTTTTCCCTAGTTTGGATTAATGTTTTACCTTTCCGTTCCTGACCTGATAAATGTGCTCATGTCAGGATCATCAGCACCAAGCAGGGAAAGACCCACCTGCCTCTGTGGGTGTGCCTGCGTCTGTTATCGTCAGCGGTGGCAGCTCTGGTTCCGCCCCTACAGCCCATGATGGCCCATTAACTGAAACTCGCCCAGGGGAGAATGCGAGCCCTTCCCTTGGTTCTGCTGACATGGCAGCATTGGTTAACAAGGTAGATGAGCTTGTGCTCCGCACTAAGCCCCACCCACTTGTTGCTGGCACTGCTGCACATAGAGCTGAACAGTTACGGACCTTTTTTAATGGCCTTGGTTCAGGAAGTAAATTTTCTATTCATGTTCTTTGCAGACGCCATAAAATAGAGTTTGTCCAACTAGCTATTATGGAAATCTTATGGCATTTTACATGCAGTGTAACATCATAACTGGAAAACATTCAATAATGCTAGACTGTTGCTAAATTAGATAGCGCAAAGTTACATTAACTTGCAAAACAGATACCCAGCCTCCTCCTGTGCCCTGAATCATGGAATGCCATTTAGTCTAAATTGAACAAAATAAATATGCCTATGATGTGAATACAAAAATGACGAGGTACAGCAATAAGTTTATAAATTATATTTGTTGTATGATTGATATCTTTGATAATTAAATTAGGCAATTCAGGTGTTACAATTTAGTTTATATTTATATCATACATATCCATCTGTGATTTCTGTGGAATTGTCCTAGCCATAAACAAACTGATTAGATTTTGTAATTTAATTTGGACAAGGTCATATTTAAAAAAAAAAAAAAAAAGTTTTTCTTTTATAGATTGCTTCCTGTTTAAATATTTATATTTGTTTTAAAGTTATTTGTGGTATATAAATTAGTAACCAAGGTAACTTGCAAGCATTGGAGGCATCGTCTTCAATGCTGTTCATGTCAGGTTCTAACTGTTATTTAGAAATGGCTTTTTTCAAAATCCTCCATTTTTATTACTATTATTTTCTCTGTCCTTTTCATTTCACAGTAACATTTATTTAATAATGATGTTTCTGTTCTAAATCTCATTTATATCAAAAAGACAATTTTGTAATCAGTCAGTCAAAACCAGTGGGTCAGAGAAGATTGTGAAGAATGTTCAGGCCAGAACACACCAAATAATAAATATATAGCCTGCATTACTTTTAAAGGCTGCTTGACTACATGGCTGAGAAGAATATTTCTGAATAACTTTAATACTCGGATCCGACCTATCAAATATCAGATTTGCGTGTTTAGACAGAGGTGTGTTAACTCTACTAACATTCAGTTCCTTCTTCGAACTCATTTTAGGGGAAAGGATGATAGTAAATATGTAAATAATAAGAAGTAAATAATACACTTTGTTCAGGAACATTACACTCATAAATCAGGCTGCAGCTCCTAATTACGTGAGAGATGCTTCTTATTATGACTAATAATGTGATGTGGTAGCCAATAATCAAATCTTGTATAAATTTTTAAAATAAACGTGGGTGCAGCAGACAGATCTTGAATGTGGGTCAAAATCACCTCAGCTGTTATAGTCTAGCTGTTTGATCAGATAAAGAAAGCATTGCAATTCAGAGCTCACTAGGCTGCGTTCACATTACAAGCCACCGTGTTCAAGTAAACAAGTTTTTTGGTAATTTTGGAGTTGCATGTCAGGAAAGTTCACATTCATAATTATTTTTAATCAGGCTCTAATGTATGGCACGTATGCACAAATTAATACGTCTTTGCCTACGTCATCACGTTCAGTCATTCGCTTTGAAATGATCTTAAACACTGTTTATTTCTGCAAGTTCCTTCAAATTCTGCTAAATTCTCCCAAATATCTATTAAATCATAGATTTCTCTCTCTCTCCAATGACTACTTTCTCCACTCTAAACCACTGTTGAAATGAGACCCCGGCATTACCGGTGCAGACTGATGATGTCATGCACAGGGATAAAAATTCGCATGGATTCCGATCGCATTCAAGTCTCACGACCAGCATCGCGTATGTATCCGATTTACAACCACATGCGAAAGCGACTCAGATTCGATCTGACAAATATCAGATTTGTGTGTTTAAATAGCCCTAAGAATCGAATGTGTGTCAAATTAGGGTTTAAAGTCTACTATGTGGTTCTCTGGTTAAAAGCCATCATGACATTTGGCACTGTGACCGTCCTCTTCAGGCAAAAAATAGTGATGGGAAATGCCCCATTTGAGCTGACTGACTGATTACCGGAGAATTAAATGATTGTGCCTGTGTGTCATTATGAAATGAAAAGCCATATTTTGAGAGTGGAGGAAAAAGCCTTTTTTAAATAAAACCTGTTATTGCATTTTTAAACTGATCATAGGCATATTTATTTTATATACTTACTTTGGTTTTGACCCCTGTGCATTTTCCATGGTTACAGCATCAGTGTCCTCACTAATGGGCCGTGCTTTAAGTGCCTCATCGGTGCTTTTGATTAAATTATATATCATTTAAAAAGTAATAACATAGACACTGTGGAGGCCAATAAATTCTACAGGAGCATCATTTATCAGTCAAGTAGTCATAGTCAACCAGTTTACATCTTATTGCTAATAAACAAATAGCTTTACAAACATATTAGTCTCATTTACTTCCAAAACATTACTGTTCAGCTCTATTGGATCACCTTGTAATCCGGTGAAACTGCTCCCTCTCCATGCACATACACACTTTTTTGCTGGACCTCACATTCTGCCATGCCTTTCCTCTTAGCACTGTGTGCTCCTTTCAGTTGCTATGCCAATCTGATTCTGGTCTGCATTATAATTTTGTTAATTTGTTGCTTGTCCTTCCTTCCCTGCTAATTTCCATGGTCCACTATTCATTAGATTCCGTGCTACGTGAGGTAATGACAGCATGATGTGTTTGTGTTTTTCTTCAGTAATGTGCTGTTCTATCAGTAACGTTGTACTTGTCCAAACATCATCTGTCTATTATTTGAAGCCTGTAGGGGTAAAGTGTTTTTAAATCCCCCTCCCAGCAAATAATGTAATGTAAACGTGATGAAACAGATGGAATTAATTGCCATTTTTGCGATGCATATAATTTGGGGGCAATAAGGGTGGAACAGTGGTGTGTTGTTGTCTCCCAAATACCCAGTTTGTGTTACTGTGTTCATGGAGTTTTACGTGATTTTACCTCGGTGTGGAATTAAAACCATGGCTGTGAGAAAGTCTTATCATAACCGACTTCCCATTCAGGGTGCATGTGTGCAGTGACACTGCAGCATCACTCTGACCAGGATAAATGTCTTTAGAGGAGAACTGGGCACACAAAATATTTTTATAATTGATTAATCTTGTTAATTATAAGATAAATCATTGATTAGGCACTTACATGTGGCTTTGAAAAGAGACGGACTGAAACTTTTTTTACCTTCTAAAAATATAAAAGTAAAAGTTTGTGTCTCTGTATGTTTGGTTATTACTATAAAATTTTAATGTAATAATAAACGCACAGTGGTAAGGTTGAAGGTTCGATTCCTGCCTCGGGTCCGTTTGCATGGGATTTCCATGTTCTCTCTGCGCATGGTGGGTTTCCTCCCGGTACTCCAGTTTCCTTCATGCTGTAATATGTGTATTTGAGCACTGCAATGGATTGGCACCCTGTCCCGGGTGTACCCCGCCTGCCTTTTGCTGGGATGCCTATTGCTTTAATTATCACTCGGATTTCCCGCAACATGGTCCGACAACCGTATGCAACACCAAAACATTTCTTCGCATCCAGAGTTTTGTCTAAGATCTTGTATTATTGTCTATTATTAAGACGCGATAACCTGGTCGTTCATTACATTCAGGTCGTCAGCTGACTTATTTTTATTTTTAAAATTTTTTTTTTTATTGCCGCATAACATTGCCGAGTCTAGACCTGACCAAGTGATCAAAACACTGTCTGCAGAGGCTTCTACAGTGGGCACTATGCATGATGGATGCATTGCTTCATGCGCTGGGCTTGTCAGTCTTTTTCCATGGCTCCAAAGTTCAATCTTTATGCTCCACTTCCCCAAGCTAGCAAATAGTTTTCTTATGGCCACACAGCTGTTTAATCCCAATCCTGAGAGTTATTGTCACTTTGTGCATGTGGAAATGCTCTTACTTTGACTAACAAAGCTGTGATTTCTACGAGGCAACTTCCCCAAGTCTTTAAGCCACCTCCTGTCATGCGTGTCCATGAGTTTGACGGTTCAGCACTGTCCTGCCAGGGTTTAATAATATGTTGGACAACTCTTAACAGTTGCAATTCATTCCAGTAATTTCTGTTTTGTTGTTTTCTTCGCTTAATGCAGGCCAATAATTGGACCTGTTTGAAGCACATCTTTTCCTTAACCATGGGCTGTGTCTTCTGACATTTTTGAGAAATGACAAAATACCCATTGAATCAGTTAGGGGTTAAAACAATTGTTGCCAGCTGAAGCATACGAATCTGTGCAGTATTATGCTTTCAAAGGCTCTTAAGTATTTGCTTATTTAAATCCAAGTGGTGAGACTTTTTCCACTCCGGCAGTGTATGAGGATTAAAGTTGTTCTTTCTCGCTACCTCTTCATCAAAACTTGTACCCCCATAGTCATTCCTTTATCACCAATCCTAACAAGCCGAAATTAAACAATCTTAACTAGTCTCATTAAACTATGGCATTGCTGCACACGTTTTTGTATTACTTTTACAGAATATTTCACTCACCGAGTGAAATATAGTAAACAGACCGTGTCCTGTTAGAAATGTTTGTTGCGCACTTTGTACACTCGCTGCAAAGATGAGGAATTTTTGTTTCTTATTGTAGAAAAGTGAAAAGCAATTCTTTCATGTGTCTCCTTGCTGTCCTACTATGCTACTTGTATATTGCTGCCATGATCTTAAATATAAATTTCAGTGTTTGTCAAGTTACATACTGTAGCTAGGTACAAAATATTTAATATTTCATATCTGGTTGCCTTTTGATTTCCTAACCTCTAGGTTTCATCAGCAGCGCAGCAGCAAGCTGTAAAGATCCAAAGCGCCTCACCTTCTCAGTCCGCGGCCCCTCACAGCGCGACCCCGACTCTATCGGACAGCCCGCAGCCATCCCAGGCTTCACCCCTCATTCAGATTCAGTCTCCTCACCCCCCACAGTCCCGACCCCCCTCTCAGCCCCAGGCACAGCCCCTTTCACAGTCCCAGGCACCATCTCGGGCATGCACACCTTCATCTATACCTCCTCTCTTCATAATACACAATTCGATAGGCAGTTCCCCACAGCCGTCTCAGCCAGTTGCTCAAGCTCCGCCGCAGCAGCCGACGCAGCCCAAGCCAGTTCAGGTGCAGATTCCGCAGGTTCTTCCTCAGCCTGTGGTCCTCCAGCAGGAGCAGCTTCCCGCGTCATCCTGCTCCCCGAAACCTCCCCAGGTTTCCTCATCACAGTTGCATTATGTGACGCCTGCAGTATGTACCACGGCCGGGGCTGTGTTGAAACAGCAGGTGCCAGGCCTGACTGCTGAACAGCAGCACCATTTACAGCTGGTTAGTGCACAACTACAGACAATGTCATCCATCGCCCAGCTTTCACCACAACAGAAGCAACTCCGGGAAAAGCTCAGCCAGGCAAGCTTTTATCAAACCTTAATTCAGACTACTGAAATGTCACCAGCATGATAAGTGGCCTAAATAATTGTTTTGGTTTGTTTACTAGAAGTGTATGCACACTATATAGCCCTCGTTCTAACCAGACATTTTTATTCAGGTTCAGCAAAACATCCTACTTCAGGCAAAGCAGCAGCAGCAACAACAACTTCAGACTCCGCCTCAGGCCAGTCAGTTTAGCAAAGTGCCTGAGAAACCGCCAGCCTCACTGGTGAACCCCTCAACCAGCAGCGCAGTCAGTGGATCTGTCACATCTCTGTTGCAACAGAAGTCTGTCTTCATCAAGTCATCAGGTTCATGTGAACCCTCTATTTTTGTACTACACTCGGTTGTTTATAATTGCAAATAGCAGTCTATTTTTTTTTTAAACACTTGTGTTGTTTATATTTCAGGTTCAAATGATGGCCAGGTATTTCTTGGACCTTCTGGGCCAAGTGGAGTCACAGTTAATCAAGGAAAATCCCCTCTAAATCTTCCTCAATCTGTTCAGGTCTGAATCATTAGTAACTTGTATGACCCGACGTAGGTTTTCTTTAATGTATATTTAGATTATTTCAGCTATGATCGTTTTTAACCAGGTATCGTATTCTCTGCAGGCAAAGCCTGGGGTTATAAGTGCAGTTGGAGGGCTGGCATTAAGTAAACCAGGACTACAGATACAAGTTGTGGGCAGTGGACTTCAACAGATGACTAACCTACAGTCTTCAGCTCTGGTTCAAACCCAGGCAAGGGTCATATAAACTTGTTCCTTCATATGATGCAATGCAATGACTTTAGTACATCGGTGTGGCATGCGGATGTTTATTAATAATACACTAAATGTTTTATGTTTTCTGTGATCTTCCACAGACGTCCGCTTTAAAAAGGCCTTTGAGTATGGAGCCAAGCAAAGAAGCACGGTACGTACCGTTTGTTTGCCTTTGTAGGTTTCGAGAAGAATTGAACTGTTTATTTTTACCATCTGATCAGAAAAACTAATTTGATCCAGAAATATTGTATAATCCAGTTTTTCTACTCCAGTCTGTAGAAGGAACAATATGGCTATAGGTTTGTCCAGACTTATGTTCTTAAAGTGTTTGTGTGTGTGTGTGTGTGTGTGTGTGTGTGTGTGTGTGTGTGTGTGTGTGTGTGTGTGTGTGTGTGTTTATAGGATACTAGAACAGCTAAGGAAATTTCAGGCTTCTGTACTGCATCCAGACTACAGCTCACCTTTCCACTCTTTCGAGGACACACTCTATCGACTCTTGCCCTACCACGTGTACCAGGGCATGGCTCCCTCCCCTCAAGACTACTGCAAAGGTAACCCACCTAATCCTGTATATGAATTCACGTTAATGTCTTCGCTACCGATTGTGTAACGCTTCCTTTGTGGCTCTCTGCCCAGTGGACGATGAGTTTGAAAACGTCTCCAGCCAACTTCTGAAGCGCACACAAGCTATGCTGGATAAATATCGACACCTGCTGTTTGAAGAATCGCGGGTATGAGGACACGCAGGTTTTTCCTTTACACAGTTCATCCCACCCTTCACCTTGACCTTGTGTTGATGCTTCTGTTGTTGTTTTGAGCAGAGGCTGGGTCCTTCTGCAGAGATGGTCATGATCGATAGGATGTTTATTCAAGAGGAGAAGATTGCCCTGAACCAAGACAGGATACTAGCCAAGGAGAAGCCAGGTAAAGTCACATTTAATTCTGCATAAAACTCAGGGAATAATGGAAAGGGAACTGAACTGAAAAATGACATTTAGATGCAGGTTAACCGGATAAATGAAGCGCTATATGGTGCACTATATTTACACAGCAATTATTATTTTATTTTTTTTATTAGTGTGTGTTTGTGTTTTTTTTTTTTTATTAAAAAACAGAAGTTGTGTAAGTGTTCAAGCATGACTGTGTGCTTTCATGTCAAAAAAAGGATGCTTCTTTCAATTCAATTTCATTTCCGTTTTATTTGTATAGCACATTTTACGTTGGACATTCTGGATATAAATCCAGAGAAAAAGAAAAAAAAAATTCCCTGAGTTGATATGAGGAAGAAATCTTTAGAGGAACCATACTCAAAAGGGAACCCATTCTCATTTGGGTGATACCGGATCGCATGACCATAAATATTTACTAATTTTGCCTTTCTATTATTGTGAGTTGTGCAGTTGTATTCCAGTTCACTTTGTAAAAGTTACAAACTCACATGTATAAATATATACATTACATATTTATTACATATATACTGTACATGTAATAAATATACTACATTAGTTGTCTAATACATTGTAAATGAACCCTTACAAAAAGTGACCCTTCTCTCTGTTCGAAGTGGTGTAGACTTATGATTAGGATGGTTATGGCGGCTTCAGAAGGGACCACAGCCTAAATTTTAAGATTCAGTGCCTGGTATGAAGCATCCCTGCTGTAACATTGGTGCAACACAGGGAATATAGTTGTGGATTAATATTACGCTCAAGTCTTAGAAGCAATATCAGCGTGTTCTTTATTTAACGCTCTTGTTATTTCTCTACAGAGGAGTTTGTGGCCAGCTCGTGTTTGGTGAACAGGGTTGCGGACAGTGGTGTGAAGCCTGCAGCAGTGGAACTGAGCTCTGTTAAAACTGGGCCTGCAGCAATGGAATTGAGCTCTGTTAAATCTGCTGTAGCAACAGTCCAAACAGCCAGCGCCCCAGCTCCTGCCTCTACCTCAGTGACCGCTGCTCCCACCACTAACCCCGCACCTGTTCCCTTTCCCCCCACCAAACTAGTGATAAAACAAGGAGGAGGTGGAGCTCTGGTATCGTGGTCCACTAGCTGCACTCCCGTGCCGGCGTCGGTGGTACGGCCTTGTGCAAAAGTCACAGGACTGAGCTCTGAGCGCAGTTTTGGCCCCAGCTCTTCCTCGACTCATTCTGCAGACGATGACGATGAGGACGATGACGCACTTCCTCAGCGGACTAGCAAGCCTCCGATAAAGACCTACGAGGCACGTCAGCGCATCGGCTTGAAGTTGAAGATTAAGCAAGAGGCAGGGTTCAGCAAAGTGGTTCATAACACTGCATTAGATCCTGTTCATTTACAGCCACAGCACACTTCACTACCACAAGTCCCTGATCCGCCCCCTAAAACAAGACTACCTGTAACCCAACCGTCCGTAGTGCAAAGGACTTCACCGCCAACCATAAATTCCTCAGCTTCTGTCACTTTCAGTGCAGCGACCACACATGCAGGGACGGGAACTACAACTTCTCCAGCTGTGCAGCCTCCTTCAGTCTGGTCATCATTGTCCTCGTCCTTATCCTCTTCCACCTCTTCAGCGCAAGTGAATGGCACTCCAGAGCACTATGAGGTGTCTGGGGCCAAACGGGACCCTACCTCCACTTCAGGACCTCAGCCGACCACCTGCCGGCTCCCACTTCGCAAGACATACCGCAAAAACATTAGCCCTCATCACCGACCAGGAGTGCCAGGAGGAGGAGGAGACGTGGGACCTGTTCAGCCAGCAGCACCTGCATCCTCCCCTCCACTGGAAAGGACGGTTATTGCCAGTGTAAAATTGGAGCAGCAAGGTGTCTGTAAAACCCCTCACACCCACATCGATCCAGGGTCACAGGGCTTGGCATCTGTAGAACATGAATTTTACCATGGAATTAAAAATGCATATCAACAGCAGCAACAAGGCTCTGATAAAGAGGACGAGGAGGATGGAAATCCTGGGGACCACATGGGGAGGGTCATGGGGCATATGAGCAAAAACTGTGAGTGGGCAGTGGGCACATTTCGGATGGACCAGCATGCACCAGGCCCTCCGTCTCTTGGCGAAACATCCTGGGCGAGAGACTCATCACTTCCTGCGAAACGATCCAAATCGGATTCTCCAGACATGGACAATGCCAGCTTCTCGAGCGGTAGCCCTCCACTGGACAACTCGCTAAACGAACATCTGCAGTGTGCTATAGATAGCATCCTGAATCTGCAGCAGGGTCCGCCGAGCCGCGGAGCGGTGGACAGAGTCTATGCTGGAAACTTAACCAACCAGCACCAAACGCACCATCGTCAGGGCACAGCATCGTCATCGACATCGTCATACAGACATACGGTCACTTCCTCTTCCTCTCCATCCTCCTCTTCCATTTCACAACACCCGCAGTTAGGCGGCCGAGGACAGAACGGGAATCTGGTGTCACAAACACACAGTAGATAACATCCCCTTTTAGTCAAGAGACACTGAAAGGCATGAGAGGCGCCAAAGCAGGAAAATCACTTTACTCTGTTTAGCTGTGTTTGCCTTGCTTGTCTAAGGACGGCTACTGAATAATAATATTCTCTAGGTGTATCGTAAGCCCCTTTAGGTGTACCTTCAGAAGCATGAAGTGCACTCTGACATGCCAAGCTCATTTTCGTTTGTGTGTTATTTTGTGGGAAGTTTCAGAACAGTTCATTGTTATCAGGGCTCACTTAAATTCTTCACTTCAACTCTTTATTAGTAATAACATAATGTAAGGAAGGTTTCTTCAGTCCATTTAATTTATGTATGGCTTTTGATTAATTACCATTACCACTGTAGAATTCTGCCTTTATGGTTTGAGGTTATTCTTTAATGTTCCTTGCATTGAAAATGGGGTCATTGTTCACTGCTTAAACCCTCTTTAACACGAAATCACCAATTACAATAACATAGAAACTGACCCAGAATAACATCTTACCTTTAAGAATTATTCTTCATTTGTGTTATCGCCAAACCTCTGATGTGGTGAGTGCTGGGATGGGAAAAAAGCCCATTCATAAAACAAGCACATGAGCTTTTGACCTTAAATTATACCATCAACCGGAGCAAATTTGCAGCGAATACCCTTAATCTCAGTATGTTTTTTTTTTTGTTTGTTTGTTTGTTGTTTTGTTTTTTTTAACTTGTATGCAAAAATTGCTCCATTTCTCCCAGAAAATTCAGTGACATGCTAGAGGGCTAAACCAGTCCTACTCATCTCTCTTCCTGAAAAACCACCCTGTGGAAGAGAATTTGTTTTGTTTGTTTTTGGTTTATTAACGATTCTATTGTTCCACTGCTCTTGTAGAGTTTCATTAGATAATTAGATTAGTGGTACTGATATCTCCAAGATTATGCAGGTATGATCGCCCGTATTCGAGGCCCGTTATATATATATTTTTTATGGGTATCAACCCTGACAACCACAACCACTGTCCATCATCCTCATCACCACCATCATCAAGCAGAGAAAACATCTCCACTATTCTGATTATGTACAACTATTACTCTATCACTGACATTTAAGTGGCTGTAAAGACACCCTCCTAATTTATTTATATATTTTATGTACGCATAATATAGACTCCCCCGAAAACCCTCTGGACAATTCAAATGCAAACACAGCTTAATTATGAGGAAAAAAAAGACTAATCTAAAGGAAAAAAATAAACTGTAAGAATTTGAAGTATAGTACTACAAATTAATTTTGTATTGTATTTATTGTGTATAATGATACTTTTTTTTTAAAAAGGAAACTGTACATTTAGTAAAACTGTAAATTAAACTTCTTTTATGAAAGATTCATGTATTTGTATGTTTTTAATTTTTTCTCTCCAAACTTGGATGGTTACTGTAGAGAAGCTCATTGAATTTTTTAAACTGGGTTACATGTTTTCATTAGTTGGCCACAAGGGGGCGACTTTTTGCCAAACTTAATTTTCGACTAGAGTCAGTTGTAAAGGCAGGGGCGTTACTAGATCTCTTAAAGTGTGGCCGCAGTCTTCCTTAGAGTCCCCTAGATCTTCCTTAGAGCCATAAAAAAAATGTGTTTTCCATTAAAATTGATCGGTTCGTGCCATAGCGTTTCCAAATGGATTTTAAAACGGCTTTAGGACAGCGGGGAGGCTGCTGCTCTAATCTAGCATGTCCATTGGCTGTCGTGCGTTGGGATAGTGACTGTCGGAATAATCATGAAGTGTATTTTATGTTATAAAGTAATTTTACCAAGTTGGCAAAAATTGCTCCGTTAGAATTTTCTCATTTTTGAGAAGAAAGTATTGTTTCTGTTTCTTGAGCAATAAAAATAACATTCCTAGACTTTAGTACTGTGTTTAACACAACTTACAGTATGAAAAGACTATACTAGTATACTGTACATTTGGCCAAATATGCATATGACTAATCAATGTTATAATTCCAGGGTTAAAAGTTAAAACGCACCTTTAGGGCCAGAAAAATAAAAATATACCCCTCTCCCTAGTAAAGGTGTGGTCCCTGTATGAAAGCCCTGGTGACTCCCCTGTTGAGAAAGACTGGCCAAAGAAAAATGTATTACAGTAGCTTCAAGATTTACAGGCATCTCTCTTTTCATGATTAAAGTCTTGTTTAAATTAAACACTGTATATCGACCTCTTTAAAACTAGTCGTGCATTTGACCGTTCTAATCCTCCTCATCTAGGCCTACCTGTTCCCATCGTTCCCTAACCTATAGTGGCCTAAAACAGTGAGCTGAAACAGTTTGAACCTCGGAGTGTGTAGTGGGGTTGTTTTTTTCTTCTTCTTCTGCTAAACGAGAGGAGTAAAGGAAAAGAAAGGGAGGGGAGGAGACCCAGCAAAAGTATTTCAGAGCTGCGTGCACAGTGAAGACACGTCAAGAGCTGATCCAAAGGCTTGTTTGTAGAAGACATTTTCTATTTTTTTTTTCTTGCTTCTTTTTACATAAAAAAAAAAAAAGTTATACTTGTATATAAAAACTGTTTCTGGGTCGAAGAGTTAAGTACCAAAAGTGAAACAGAGCATTGTTATGTTTTCATGTTTTTTTTTTTTTTTTTTTTTTTAATCTTACAGCTGCATAACAGGTAAGAACAATCTTAGTGATTATACTTTATGACCTGTAATAGTTAAAACTAGCTACCATAAAATTTAAAGAAATTGATGAGATGGAAAAAAAATTGTTACATTTATCAGAAATTTAACAGGAATCAGAAAGACCATGTTGCCCTTTATGCTTCTTAAATCCACCCTGTGGGACTTAACAATACTGAATACTGGTACTGACTCTAAAGTGAAATACATATTAATCAGCGATTGCATCGAGATGATTTTAACAATCAATTTTCCATCTCCTGTGCAAATTGTTGAACTTGTTATAAGTCCTAGTTCAAAAGTTTCCTTCATTTTAATTTAAATGAAATTATTTTAAACCAAGTTACTAAACTTCTTCAGCATCTCAGCTGCAGTGTTTCGATGTGGCTTTTTTTTTCTTCTGGAAAAAGATAACTCGTGACTTATTTAATGAGAATTAAATTGTCTCAGACACATATTGGGTAATTTGGTTTTAGACAACGTGTGGATTGTCTACGGACTAACGATCTAATTAACATGTTACGAATTGTTTTTTAAAACTATGGTGCAGTTTTATTGTTTTAGAAAAATAAGGCTTAAATGTTAAAATTATCGCAAGTGTCTTCTGGTTACTCTCTACTGGCAGGAACTCTTTTTAAAAAACAGACATTTGCTATGTATGAGGATGAAAGAGTGTGTGTGTGTATGTGTGTGAGTTTTTCCGAAGTGAATGCCAACATTTTCCAGACACAGGCAATGCACTCTGCTTTCGCATTGGAGTAAAGGGAATCCACTATATCCAAAAGAAAAAGACTTTTTTTATTGGAGTGCAGCCCATCTTCTAAATAAAACATCCATCTCAGTGTAACAGGATTGTGAGGCATATGTAATTCTAACTTAAATAAATAATTTTTTATTGTTGTCCAATGAAATTTGGACGAAAGGATGAGAAGATATCTTATGTTTAAAGAGAGATAACTGAGAATTTAGTCTTGAAGTCCAGAAGTACAATTTTGAATTGTTAATGTTGTTAACTTTGTCCTTTTTTTTTTTTTTTTTTTTTTTTAAATAAATTTAGGAGGCAGACCTACATTAGCACCTTGATTAAAGACAGGAAAAAGGAGAATAGCCTGTTGAGCCAAAGGAAACATAAATACAGAGTCCAAAACAGACCCTTAACTCAAGTCAGTGAAGTAAACACAGTGTAAAGACCCACATTATGTCTCGCTGGGGGCGGAAAAATGTCAAGAAGACCCCTGAAGTGATCAGGACAGTCACAGAGGGGCTGAAGTCACTGTATCGTAAGAAGCTTTTGCCCATCGAAGAGTACTATGGATTTCATGACTTCCACTCTCCGAGTCTGGAGGATGCTGACTTTGACAACAAACCCATGGTGCTAGTGGTTGGTCAGTACTCCACAGGAAAGACGACTTTTATCAAGTAAGAATATTAATTCTTCAAGGTGGGGGGGGGGGGGGGGAACTGTATGTGTTGACCGTTAAAAGCTACAAAGATGTCCGACAAAAATGGAAATCAGTTGATCTCTTTTCCCAGGTACCTTCTGGAGCAAGAGGTGCCTGGAAGCCGTGTGGGTCCAGAGCCTACTACAGACTGCTTCACTGCCATCATGCATGGTGACATGGAGGGAATAATCCCTGGAAATGCTCTCATCGTGGACCCCAACAAGCCCTTCCGCAAACTCAACCCCTTTGGAAACACTTTCCTGAACAGGTTAATAAATAATAATTGTGCATCCCCAAACATGCTTACGTTCCTAAATATGATAAGGTGTAAGTGAGCAGGGAAAAGTGAGACATAATGTGTCAACCGAGCTCTCCTCCTCCAAGAGGTAGGCAGAGTAAGGAGTAAGAGAAAATAGTTTTTGCTCCATGGAATTTCAAGTGCCTGTGCCAAATATCTGAGTGAGTAGGGCTTGCCTTATTTGTAGAAGCTTAGAGAAAGGGTGAGATATCACAAGAGAGAGTTGTGAAAGCTAGAACAGAAGCTGCAATGCATGTTACTTAAGAGGGTTTATAGGGTGTCATTGTCAATATGGAGCAAGATAAATTAAACTGAAATATTTGTGTCTGAAAAAAACTCCCCTTTTAGCCAATTTAGATTGGGATTTGTTTCTCCAACTAGTGCTCAGAATTGTATGTCTGTCGCAGCAGAAATCATGATATACACTGATCAGCCAGAACATTACAACCACCTAGGTTTTAAGCTATTGTAACTTGAAATTATTTGCAACGTACACTTATCAGGCTTAATCAGTTAGTGCTCGTTCAAACATGGTAGTTTCTGGTATTTATTTATGATATACGGTGATTCTGTCCTGATAGTTAATCACAGGTTTACTTCTTTCCATGTGTTTTTGCCATGTTTTCTTTTGAAAGTTACTTCTTAAATTTCCTGCCTTGGGAATCGTTTAGCTTGATAAATCCATTTACAGGAGGAAGTGGCTGTGTTGTTGTAGGCATCCGATCATTAGCGGGCCTTATTGTTTGATTCTGGCAGCACCGATCATTTTCCTTCAGGAAGCCCCTGTGCATTTAGAGCACCACTTCCACACAATGGCCTGACCTGGGAGGGGTGCAGGCTAGCATAGATGTTAGATCTCATCACACGGCAATGATACAAAGGGACTGGAAACTTCTGCATAACTGCTCTGACTACAGCTTTAATTGTTCGTCACTGTGTAGTTAAAGAGTGTCATTTTTAGGCAGTTATGGTAATGAAATGTGAACTATCCCATTGCAAAAGTTTCGAAAATCGTATGTCAGGAAACATTTGGAGCTTGAATTCTTACTTTATAGTTCATTTGTTGAATAATTGACGATGTATTCTTAGGTTCCAGTGTGCACAGATGCCTAACCAGGTTCTGGAGAGCATCAGTATCATCGACACCCCTGGCATCTTATCGGGAGCTAAGCAGAGAGTGAGCCGAGGTGAGACCAACACTAAAGGTGAGGGGCCAGTGGTTTGGGCAAAAAGGAAGAAACTCCACCCTCAACTAACTGCACCCATTAGTCACCCTCCATTGTGCTAATCCACTGTCAAAAAATAAATTCCTGCTGCAGTACGCTGAATAAGAAAACCTGCAGTTAAGAGTTCTGCGAAATCCATTTGTTCATGGAAACGAAACTAAACCCTGAACCTGTGCTGTAACAGAATCTTTGCGCATCATCTTCAGGTTTGCTTTGACCATTTTCTAACCATTCTAATATCACATTGTTTATGTATAATAGTATAGTACAATATATATTAGGTATATATATGTACAGAGAATATACGTGGAAGAACTTCAGCGTATGCTTGGTTTATCTCAAATATGTTCTGTAAGAAAACATCTGTATCAAATCTGACACTGAGTGGGAGAGAACACACAAGGTGTGACAGTTAGGGGAGCGAAATAAGGAATGCGTAAGCATGGCAACGGATGAATGAATAAATAAAAAATCTGTAGACATAGGGGAGAAGTAATATGCGATAGCTTCTCTTTTTATTCCAGTAAATAAAGAAATAGTATTTAGGTTAACGCTGTAAACAAGCTTATAACAATAACTTAGCTGTTACAATCATCAGTTTGTCTATCGTTTTTCTCTAGGCTATGACTTCCCAGCTGTCTTGCGCTGGTTTGCTGAACGAGTGGACAGAATTATCCTCCTCTTCGATGCCCATAAGCTGGAGATTTCTGATGAGTTTTCCGAAGCCATAAGTGCTTTAAAGGGCAACGAGGACAAACTGCGTGTGGTGCTTAACAAGGCAGATATGGTTGGGACGCAGCAGCTGATGCGAGTATATGGTGCTCTCATGTGGTCCCTGGGCAAAGTGTTCGGAACCCCCGAAGTATTAAGAGTGTATATCGGCTCGTTCTGGTCTGAACCTCTCATGGTCGCGGACAACCGGAAGCTGTTTGAATTGGAAGAGGAAGATCTTTTCGCTGACATTCAGAACCTGCCACGCAATGCAGCCCTCCGCAAACTCAACGATCTGGTCAAGAGAGCCCGTCTAGTCAGGGTAAGGGAACCTTAATAATTACCTGTTATGTTACTATGTTCATATCTCAAGCGTCATTTATCACATCACTCATTCATGACAAAATATTGAGATCAGTGTTAGCTACAAATAAATATTATTTGCAGTTTTACAGAAATCCAGATTTAGAGCCAGAACATGCAATATAGTTGTAAATAAGAGATAATATACACTCAGCGGTGACTTTATTCGGAACACCTATTCATCTCTTACGCATTATCCAATCGGTCGATGATGTGTCAGCAGTGCAGTGCATAGAACATGGCAGATACATGCCAAGAGCTTTAGTTTATATTCATATCGTGCAAGTGTAAAAAGTGGTCTTAGTGACTTGGCATGATTAATTTTTTTTTGGTGCCAGCTAAAGTATATTAGAATCTGCTAATGTACTGGGATTTCCACAAACTCTACTCTCTAGAGTTTACACAGAATGGTGAGAAAAACAAAAAACATCCAGTGGAAGTGCAGGAAGAAATGCCTTAGTGATGAGAGAGACCACAGGAGAGTGACTAGAGCTGTTTGAGCTGACAGGAAGGCTGTGGCATCTCCTATAAACACTTTTTTACGACTCTGGTGAGCAGGAAAGCATCTCAGAAGGCACACCGGGTTCAATTTTTTTTGTTTTTCAGACAATAAAATACGTTTTTATAAGCTTCACATGCTCTGACAAAGTAAACACACTTTAAGCCATCCTTGTTTTTTTTCACTCCATGTTAAAGGTGCTGAAGTGAGAAATTATATTATTACTTTCAGATTACAATGTATTTGCACTGCTGCCACGTGATTGGATTATTGGATAATATAAACATGTAACCTGAGGGGGGATCTGTAATA
This sequence comes from Clariallabes teugelsi, assembly GCA_030014215.1. Taxonomy (NCBI): domain Eukaryota; kingdom Metazoa; phylum Chordata; class Actinopteri; order Siluriformes; family Clariidae; genus Clariallabes; species Clariallabes teugelsi. The sequence continues at coordinate 19,785,740 of JAQMYG010000037.1, forward strand.
TCTGTAATATGTTTTTAATATTTGCTATCTTCACAGGTTCATGCTCACATAATCAGTTACCTGAAGCAAGAGATGCCTTCAGTCTTTAGGAAGGACAATAAGAAAAAGAATTTGATCTACCAGCTGCCAGTCATTTTCTCCAAGATCCAGCTACAACATCACATTTCCCCTGGAGATTTTCCTGACTGTGGCAAAATGCAGGTCTGTGCATGTTAGAACCACCAGTGCTGCTTTCACAGAGACACTATAAGGCTGTTTAGAGTTTCATTAGCTTTTCTCTTCACTTTAAGAGACCCACCAAGGAATTACAACCAAGGAATTTCAACGATATCTACTGATCTTTAAATAGCTGCTTAAAGTTCAACCTCTTTGTGCTGATGTTATTTGTGCCATTATTTATACTACTTTTACTCTACCTAAAGGTATTAGCTATTATCCTTGAAACCTTACCGTAATGGTTCCATGTCACGGGAAGAAATTTTGATAGGATAGTTCAGAACTTTACTGATTAATATATACTACACTACTACTTTTACTTTACAACATTTGCTATACTTACTGTAGTAGTGATAGTGATTACTAAGATTGTTTTTATTAGGCCGGATCTTTTTAGGCTAAAGGTTATAATTAAACATTCACATAACCTATCTAACACCCTGTTTTTCACTTTGCCTCACTGGAGGAAACCCGTGAAGTTCTTATGTCATACCATGGAAGAGAGTGGTGCCCTTTTAGAAAACATTCCATTTCAAAGTTAGAAATGCTTGTGGGAAACTCCCTTTTTTTTCTTTTTCTTTTTTTCTCCTGCATGCAGGAGCTCAAAATGTTGCAGCATTAAATCCAATGTCGGTACTAAGAGTATGCTGATTATAATTGCTTTATAATTTTGTACCTGCTTATTAATTTATCTTACTTAATCATTTTTATGCTATGAATCATTAAACTCTTATTTGTTGTTGTTGTTGTTGTTTTTGTTTCATTTTTAGGAACTCCTGGGAGTTCATGATTTCACCAAGTTCAAGTCCCTGAAACCCAACATGATGACTATGTTGGATGAGTTGTTGTCTAGTGACATTGCCAAGTTGATGCCTCTTCTCAGGCAGGAGGAGATGGAAGCAGGAGGTCAACTTGGAGTCCAAGGTGGGGCTTTCTTGGGTACCCGAGCAGGACCCTTTGTGGAGGGTGATCCATTTGGTGAGAAATGTGAGGAAGATGTTGAGGATGGAGAGGTGGAAGAAGACTGGATTGTGAATAAGGATAAGCCCAAGTATGATGAGATCTTTTACAACCTTGCACCCAGTGAGGGCAAGCTGAGTGGCACCAAAGCCAAAGACTGGATGGTGAGTACACGGCTGCCCAACTCTGTGCTGGGTCGTATATGGAAGTTGTCAGATGTGGATCGTGATGGCATGTTGGATGATGAGGAATTTGCCCTGGCCAGCCACTTGATTGAGGTGAAACTTGAAGGGCATGGCCTTCCACCTGAATTACCTGCTCGTCTGGTGCCACCTTCGAAACGCAGACAAAAAGGATCTGATGCCTAGGCAATACGTGCTGCCAATGGTGTCTACTAGATAGTTTTCTTGAAAGAATGCATATTTAATATAATTATTGGCAACCTTCATAAAAATTATTTTAAAAAAGATTGGACATAAAACAAACATTGTACAAAATAATTTTACAAAATTCACTTAAACAATAGGAGGATCTATTCATCTGTGTTCTACCAAAAATACTTCTCATTACTGACAAAAATTTAGGTTTACAGTAAATTCAATCCAAGGAAGACTTCCAAATAAGTGGATGTATTAGCCATAATAAACATAACATTAAAACAACCTGCCTAATATTGTGTAGGTCTAAACTTGTGCTTTAGCACTGATCCCTCAAGTCATGAACTACATAAGACCTTTAATGGTTTGCTGTGGTATCTGGCACCAAGACGTTAGCAGCAGATCCTTTACGTCTTGTAAGTTGCGTCATGGGGCCTCCATGGATTGGACTTGTTTGTCCATCACATCCCATTGGATGGAGTTCTGGGAAGGTTGAGGCCAAGTGAACTGTTTCTCATGTTCATCAAACGATTCCTTTAAATTTTAGCAGTGCAACTAGGTGCATAATCCCTCTGAAAGAGGCCATTGCCAATGTCACCTTGAAGGTGTGCACTGCAACACTTTGGCTGGTGGAATGTATCAAAATAAAATCATGAATGTCATGCCCCAAGCTTTTCCTTCCGAACATCAGACAGGCACTTTCGGTGGTGTACACGGGTCAGCATGGGCGCTCTGATCGGTCTGCAGCTACACAGCCCCAAACAAACAGCTTCCACGCTGTGTGTTCTGATTCATTTCTATCAAGAGCTCTTCTCTTTTGTGGGATCAGACCACATGGGCTAACCTTTTCTCCCTATGCGCATCAATAAGTCCTGATTGTCCCTGAGCCTGCCACTTCGGTGCTAACCGCTGCAAACCAGGAACACCTCACAAGACCTGTGTTCAGCCATAACATTGAAACAGCTGACAGGTGACATGAATTTTGATCATCTAATTATTTATAATAATTATGGCACCTACTTGCAATGATGTGTAAAACTATAAAATAAAACATATAAATATTATGACATATACAATGTCATTTTATGTTTGAACTTACACTGCATATTCTTTTACTTATCAAATTTTCGCTCATTTTCATAAAAAAAAAAGATGCCAATAATTACTGTATTTAGGGCCCTATGCATTCATATGTATCACATCTCAACTTAGTGATAAGGGGGAAAATCTCCCTGATCATTAAATTCTTCAGAAGTGTTTGGGGAAACTGGCAAGCCCTGTTGTGTGAATGCTAATTTGCATTGAGTTAAGAAAACTGTCTAGGTGTCTGCACTGGTTTCTCTCTTCACAGCTATCATCCTTGAATCACAGCCGCTATGCGTCTTCACCTACTGTCTTTGCCTGTGTCCCTGTTGCTAAATACACGTATATATTTACTTTAAAATATAAATAAAATTAAAGATATTGTTATGCTAAGATCAAATTTTAAAAAGTGAAATTGGGTATCTAGGACATGCATACAAGAGTTACCCAGCTGTATAATGCTCAAGAATTGTATGACTTTGATTACAATGCAGTATTCTTTTTTTATTAATGTCGTGCATTTAAAAAATAATTATGTTGTTGACTACTGTACAACACGTTACTGATTGCTTTATAATGGAAAACATTATCACGAAACCAAATAAACTGTGCTGATTTACGATCCTTTGTTCTGTACACTGGTCCCTTTTTTTTTTTTTTTTTACCTTTTCATATATGTTTTGCTATTATCTTATTTTAGTTATGTTTATTAGACCAATTTGCACAGTTCGTGAAAATATTGATTTCAATTTTTTTCATTCAGTTGTCTAATGATCCATGCTCTAATCTTTAAAAAATGTGGTTTTAATCATAATCCTGGACGACTACTGCATTTGATGCAACTTCTACTCTGTGATACCACTCTGTGATATGTACTATACACAACTGTTAATAGAAAAGACTATATCTAATGTGTTCTATTCCATTATTACAATATTTTTTATTGGAAATTTTTAATGTACAATTTAAGGTAGATTAAAACGCTCAGAGAGAAATGCGTTAAAATGGGCATGAATCTGTAGGTATATGATTATTCTCCTCCTCACACGTTGTGCAGTGGTGTTTTTGTAGCGACGAACCCAATAAACAGTGAGTCATAGTCATCCATGCCAGAATCCCATAACCACCATTTTCCACTTTCAAGGCTAGCTGCTGCATCCCCCTCTCCCTCTCCCACTCCCTCCCCATGGCCATTTTTAACTCTCTTTAACGTAGCCTCTTTTTTTACTTTTCTTTTAAAGCTGCACAATTGACAAATGTTTCTAAAAGAAAAGGTAGGAACCCTTCCTCCACTGCAGCACTCCTTCATGGAAATATATACAAATGAGAAACAGAATCAAACCACCCATTCCTCCACACAGCTTTACAGCGTGACTCACATGTTAAGAATGTATGGGCCGGACTGCACAAGTTATTAATAAAATCTTTTCCTAGGGTCCCTTAAGTTTTTAAGACAGTCTGTAAACACTGCATCTTTGTAAAGGAGTTGAAAGCATGTCCCTATTTGGATTTTTCCCCGAAAGGCAATTTAAATTCTCAAGCTTGTACTTTTTGTACAGTGTGTGTTTGTGTGTGTGAGTCAGTGAGCGAGAGGAGAAAGAGAGTGAGCTCAAATCCCAGCAACTATCTGTTTAACCCTCAGCTGCTCAGATGTGTAAATGGATAAGGATGTCTCCTGATGGTTTGTGTGTATATATACATGACAACAGGGAAACAAGAGAAGACAACAAAAAACGGAGAAATCTTTTGATATGATTCATAGATTACAGTTCTGATAAAACATATACACTCATTTAATAAAAAAAGATTTTCAGTTCAGATTTTTTTCAAGTCTGTCTTAAATCAAAATAGTGGTGCATATATGAGTTCAGCTGAGACTCATATGTATTTAGTACAAATTTAGTAATTTTCTTTCACTAAAGAAAAAGCAAAAACATTTATGCAAAATACACTTAACCTTTAAAAGACTCCAACGTGATTTAGCTCAATGGGACTGCGGAACCTTTGAGAGTCTCAGCTGAACTTCGGAATGCATTTTTTTTTGGGGGGGGGGGGGGATTTTCCCCCAATTTTCTGCCAAATCTAGTCGTGTCCAATTCCTCCCCGTCACTAGGGGGCTCCCACATTAAGGCTACAACTACCACTCAGTCGGGAGGGCCGAAGACTATCACATGTTTCCCTCCGAACCACGTGATGCCAGCCGACCGCATCTTTTCGAATTGCTCACTCACACCGTTAGGACAGCGCTA
>JAQMYG010000037.1:19794403-19807502 GCA_030014215.1 Clariallabes teugelsi
AATGAATAATACATGAAAAGAAATGCCAGGCTTGTTTTTGCACTTTACTGCACCGAGAACATACCAGAAGGGGAGAGCGCTTGCGAAATGTTTTTCTCTGTAAGTTCTCAATGGTGTCGAATGCACTGTTTACCGTCTGAAACCAAGCAATCACAAGCTGTTCTTTAGTCACATGATCTCGCACGCGCTATGATACGGTACTTTTATTTTTTATTTGCGGGATTCATCCTACTGATACAGCTAGTGTTTATGAGGCAACAGAACAAAATTCCCTTAAATACATCTACTCAACACAATCCTATACCACGTGTTGTAATATATAGTATTTTAGTATTAGGAAAATTATGTTCATTACATTGTGCAGAGAGTTAGTTTTCATTACCGAAATATCTTATCAGAGAACCACGAGCGCTCGTTGTATTTTTTGTAACGGACTTTTATTTTGAAACGTCACGGTTCCATCACGGTGGCCATCACGGAAACGTTCATGGTTTGTGTTGATGTGGCTGAAGACTGGCGGCTCCAAACGTTAACAGTTTACAGGAAATATGGAAACCTCAGTTAAAGAAAAAGAGGCCATGGCTCTAATGGCGGAAGCCGAAAAGAAAGTCAAATCATCGCAATCTTTCTTTGGCTCGTTGTTTGGGTGAGCAGTCCTTATACAAACTGTCTGCTAGCAGCAGCGCAGCTAATACTCGTTAGCTAGCTACAGAGTCGATAGTTTAGATACTTAATTTAAGGTGATCTAACTAACTGTCATTTTAAACTAGAGCGCGATCATATCCTATATTTCATAAATATAACCGACGAGCGGTTGTCTTTTATTAGTGGTGCTTGCGAAGCGAAGCATTACTATTGTTATCCCACAGGCTTATTATTCTTTTTATTATTGTTGTTGTTATTATTATTCCGTACAAATGTTTGGCAAAGTTTGTCGTAGACCCATGAAAATCGTGCAGCTTATTGGGGAATGGGGTGCTATGTCTTTTCTAAGGACTGGGCTCCCCAAAACGTCCCATAGACTTAACATTGAGACCAACATCAGCTATATATGGCAAGCACCACTCACATTTTCTTCAGGAAATATACCTCTCTAGTTACCATTGTAATATATCAGAAAGTGTCAGTTACCGTAAATTGCTGTAAAGGTCCGCAGCAGTTTTTTTCTGTACGTAAAGAGGCGCCGGTATAAATGCCGACCGACTGCTAAGTTGAATGAAACTCGCACTCGCTGTAAGTTTTACCACTACCGTAATATGGATATGACGTTGCATAAATGGCTAAAATAATGGCTAAAATACTGGCTAAAATACTCTGAGCTTTAACACACTGTTGCTGACCAAGTACACCTCTTCCTTGATGGCGTTTTGCAGCAGGCTAATCTGCCCTGCCACACTGGTTAAAAGTGTCACAATGGTTAAAAAATGTTTAAGGAACAAAATAATGAGTTCAAGGTGTTCAAACTCTCCATATCTCAGTCCGATCGGGCATGTGTGGGATGTGCTGCAAAAACAAGTCTGATCCATGGATGCCCCACCTCGCAACTTACAGGACTTAAAGGATCTGCTACTGACAGCTTGGTGCCAGATACCAAATCACACATTCAGAGGTCTAGTCAAAGCTTCGATAGGTCTGAACTGTTTTGGCAACAAAACAGTATTAGGCAGGGTGTCATAGTGTTATGTCTGATGACACACACCACAGTACTGTGCTTAAAAAAAAAAAAAAAAAAAAAAAAAAAAATATATATATAAATATATATATATATATATAAAAACAAATCTAAATCAAATCAATGTTTGGTGTGACTTTTTACTTTAAACCAGCACAATTTTTTTCCCTTAAACAAAGTCAGTTTTTGTGAGATCAGAATCAGGTGTATGATTAACCAGTTATACCAATCAGGTGTTAATGATCATCAATTTCATATGTACGTTAAATTACAGTCATTAATTGAATCGTAAACAGCTGTATAGGAGGCTTAAAACAGCCAAACATTGCTACTAAGATGAGGATGTAGAAGGCTGTGTCATGTCACAGGTCTTACACCATGGTGAGACAGAGCATAGCAACATGATACCAGGTAGATATGGTACATCAGCAAGGTCTCTCCCAGGCAAAGCAGACTTGCATTTTACTCAAATACTCTCCTTCGACATGAGATGTCTACTGTCTGGAGAAGTTGGGAGTAGTAGTAGTAGTTTTCATGGAAACACGGCTTAGCCACTCAACTATACATGAAAACATTGGAACTGGTGTACAGAAAAATATCAGCTTTGGACTGAGAAGTCAAAATCTAAAATATTTACCTGTAGCAGGAGGTAAGTTGTTTGGAGACCAGTACGTATGAGTATGAGTGTCTGCAAGCAACAATGAAGCACGGTAGAGGCTCCTTGCAAGTTTGCTGCTGCACCTGAAACCAAATAGATTTGGAGATTTGGTCAGGAATAATGCTGTCCTTAATGCTGAAAAATACAGGGAGATACTTGTCTGTCATGCAGTACCATCAGGGAGGTGTCTGATTGGTCCCAGATTTATTCTGCAACAGGACAATGACCACAAACACCCAGCCAATGCCATTAAGATCTATCTTCAGCATAGAGAAGCACAAGGAGTCCTGGAAGTGATGGTTTGGGCCCACAGAGTCTGGAGATACATGAAGATACAGTAGGATTTGAGAAAGCCTACATCCATAGAAGTTTCGTGGTTAATTCTCACAGATGTTGAATTGGACAGCCTACCTTCTGAGTTCCTTCAAAAACTGTGTGCATGTGTACCTAGAAGAATTGATGGCAATTCTGGTATTGCAGGCAAAGGGTGGTCACAACTGATTCAAATAATTTAATTTGGATTTCCCTTCTGTTTATTTACTTTATTGTCCATTTTATAATCAATAGGTTTTCAATGAACACTTTTTGAATTATTTTGGGAAATTGTCCAAAATGGTTTTAAAAAATTCAATAAAATGCATACAATTTCGGTCCATTACAGAAAATACAAACCGTTTCCATCATCCACAAATACTTGTGTTTTACGAGAGTATCGCTTCTTATTCTTTTGAGATTCTAGGCGATTGATGCATTACTGCAACCTACAGGACTAGAGTATGAAGCAGGGTCGCAGGAAAAGAACGATTACCGCTTTGTACAAGACAGGGAATTTGAACAGTCAACAATTTCCACAGCATTTGAATGATTATTAGATACTTGTAGAAGTTTTTACACTTTAAAACGTGATTGAGACAAATCAGACATTATTGCTATTGAATCAAATCAACTCAAATCATTTGTGTTTATTATTATTAGCTGTTTTGCTCTCTGAGTAAATGGCTGTTCTGGTATATGAGGAAATACGGAAATCATCCTGCTATGAGTAAAGGATCTTTTTTTTGCTTACTCAGGGGATCTTCGAAGATGGAGGAAGCATGTGACATGTATGGGAGAGCCGGCAACATGTTCAAGATGGCAAAGAACTGGAGTGGTAATGTCTGAGCACAGTAGTATTCAGATTGAATTTACGTTTCTGTGTAGCACACATTTTTAATTTTATCAAGCAAGAGGAAGCAAGTATACATCATGTACACATTAAGGTTTGCAATGAATATGGAATGTTTAGTGTGTTTAAGAGAAAAAACAAACAGGCAAAAACAACATACATTTCCGTTCCCAAGGCAAGAGTACTGCTCGACTGTGTGGTGGTTTCACTGTTGGTTGCTCTCTGTCGCAATCTCATTTAAAATCATGACTCTTTGTAACGTGTACTTCCGTTCATCAGCCTTATTTTATGCTATTAAAATGTGGTTTGGACTTGCTTGAGTGTTACTTTTGTAGAAATTAATTTTACTTAATTTATGGTAGGAAAGGGTGCCATTAAACAACTATATTATTTAAATAATAATTTTGCTACTTTTATCCTGTATTCAGGGTCCCGGGGACAATTACAAACAATATTGTGATTTTACACAAAAATAACACACAACATTGTAAATTGATTTAATTTATTAAGGGAAAAAGTTGCAACTTTGCTTACACTTCAAATATTGACTTAAATAGTGCAGAATCTTCAATATTAAATACTCAGGATGGTGAACATTGACTTTCTTTGTTTTATAAATATAGAATTATTAAAACGTTTTGTTCCATTTCCAAATTTAAATGATACAAATTCCCAGAATATATGAATATAGAATATTTTATAAATATAGAATCATACTGTATCATGGGGGGAAAAGAAAGTTCACCTTTCGTCAGTTCCATGTTTTTATTCATCAGAGGTCTAAATAACAATCATGTGGTCCTCACCAACTTCTGTAAACTAATAACCTAGGAGCTGTGATTTATTCAGTTGTGAAATTAATAAGATCTTTTGTTGGTCAGTTAAATTAATTGAATCAATGTGTCTCCTTTCGTTCTGGAATTGATTCTTACTAGTCATGCACGGGTCAATCTATGGGCCCCGCAGACATACAGTTGGGTCGGACAGAGTGAGGTGATCTTTTAAGAAAATATTGCAGGTTGCAGGCAAGTACATAACTGTATTTATTCAGAGTCAGCCTAATTATTAATAAACATACAGAAAAATTCAACCCCTCTGTCATTATACCCACATAGAGAAACCACACAAAGCAGATTTATTATTAGAGGCTCTCTTTTCCCCTTAATGGTGTCCATAGCTGTTGTTTACACTGTGCTTATATAGCAGCAGTACAAAAACTCTTTTGTTTTTGTCATAAAGAAGGAGCTGGTTCAGGTGCTTACCATGTCGGATAATGTACTGTAATAATAAAGCTGTGTGTGTGTCGTTGGGCAGGTGCTGGTCCTTGATCTGCGCACATTTGAGCAGGTCAGATGGGTTGGGGTGGCTCTCTTATCGAGTCGATGCAGGATTTAAAAAAATTACTCATTACTAATTTGCACTTTTTTTAAAGTATATATGCAAACTTTCAAATGTTACGTTGTCTAAAATGGAAAAAATCCTTAAGAAATGTGTCCGTGCTCGCAGAACATACAAACTGCCTTCATCTTCTGCAAATACTTGCATTTATTTCGCAATCCTATCACTTCTTCATCTTTTCAGTTGATCAGGTGGTGCATTTGAGCACAATCTACTATACTGGAGTGTAGAGCAGAAGATTAGCAGGAAAAACGGCAGGAAATAGATTATTGCTTTCGATTTCATTTAAACAATCAATAACACATTACATGTTATTTCAGTGTTTATCAGATTCAGATCAGGTTTTAATACTCCAAAAATTGTAAGTAACAGCTGCTTGAGAACATCAGTCACCATTCATGATATTGAACAGAATCGAATTGAAAAACACAGTGCCTGAAAATGTAATTGAATTTCACAGTTCGACTAGTCAACCAGCAATCAGAAACAAAGCGGACAAGTGCGTCCAGTAAAATTCTGTAGCATGAAGAATTACCTTCAGCAACACTAACTTGAAGAAGAGGTTTTCTTTAGGGTTTTATAAGTGTTTCACATAATATATTTAATATATATATAACAATTATTATAATATTTTATATTTTTCATTAAATGTTTAAAAAAAAAAAAAAAATTTGTTTGTTTCTCTAGCCATTCAGATATTTGATGGGGGTTGGGGGGTTTTTGGTCTATTTCATGACCCAGGTGCTTTGTCTCACCGTAGGCAGGTTTGCATGACCTTTGGCTGCTAAACAAGATTAGATCATCCATGATAGACAGAGGGTATGGAGTATTTGTGGACACATTATACTTGGTATGATGACCAGACCTATCCGCCTCGATAAATCAGTCTATAGTATATTGTTCTTGAACTTTTGTGCCGCCACATTCTTTGTGGTGAGAAGGGGCTTTATCCTAGGCACACTTCAATGAAAGCCATTCAGTCATTTTCTGATTGTGCTATAAAAAATCGGCACAGTTGTTCAGTCCTGTGGGCCACATGATATAGATCTTGGATTTTCTTTATATCGCTTAGGATTAGATGGTCTGACCTAGATAAGAATTTGCTGGAACGTCCAATCTTGGGAAGATTTTCTTAAGAGACTTTATTATTTTAAAATATTTTTCTTCAAAAAATATTCGAAACAATTGCGGACCACCCAATTGTTAGAAGGGTCATAGTCGATGTTCTTTGTTCTTGACATGATGTAGACACAGATCTGACTCCACAGCACCAACCTACCAGATGATTTGCTTTTATATAGAAAATCAACTGTGTTGATAATGTGCATTTATTAGTAACACCTAGCTGCTAATAGTTCTCTTAAAAATCATAGACGTAGACAGGGTGTACTTATTTTTGCCCTCCCAGTTTCTGAATCTTGGTTTACTTCTTGGCAAAATGGCTGCATTTTTTGGCGTCTCATTCTACTCATTTGTTTGTAGTAGCTGGTGAGGATCACCCAATTGTCATGTAGCCCCTATTAAACAAAATTTTAAAAAAGGGTTTAACTTTGACTGTAGGCTTTAACCCACGACTGTACAGTGTTATAGTGTAACTCATACAGGATTTTGGTCTTTTTAGCTGCAGGAAATGCCTTCTCTCAGGCGGCGCTTCTTCACCTGCAGATGCAGAGCAAGCATGATGCGGCAACAAACTTCATCGACGCAGGCAATGCCTTTAAAAAAGCTGACCCTCAAGGTTTGTCCTGCTTATGTTTTTATTACTAGTACTAGGAATGTCCGCCTGGAACAATTGTTTGCATATTTAATGCAATCTCAATGGTATTTCTTAAACTAGAAATCTAAACCTGTTTACCACAATGAGGTTTAAATTGTCTCAACACTTATGTTTTGGCAATTTAATGAAAAAAAAATTGAAATAGTGGTTTTTCAACATAAAAACTAAACCATAACCTGAGCCTGTCTTGCAAGAAAAGTCTAATATCCAGTGTTTGTCGCAGGTCTAAAATATACTTAGCTAGCTAGTAGAACAGGTTGGTATTACCTGTCTGCACATAAATGGTCTAGTGTACACGACAAAGAACAAATGCATGTGACCTTTCACACAGTATTTTAAAGATAAAACAAACAAAAAGATTTAATCACATTTAAGTGTGGACATTAATGGAAGTGTTTGTCAGAGCACGTAAACTTCCTACGTTTTTCAAGAAGGAAAAACTTAATCTGTCAAATGTGCTGAGGTGGGAAATTATGTGGAAAATTATGTAATTGGGTTAGGTTTAATGATGTAATAATGGTTAACATGTATTACATTTAGTTTTTCAGTGTAATAACCTTTGCTTGTATTAATATTTGATTTATTTTGTTAATATTGATACAAAAATCTACATTGATTTGTGTTATTATAAAGAAATAAAAATGAGTCTTTTTGTTATTCATATTATTTTAATTAAAATTAAATGTTGATATCAGGTATGAAATGATTAGTACTGAATGGTTGATAAATCTGGCCCTATGTAATGAATACCTCTAAACACCAGGCCGTCTGATCGGTTTAAGCAAAAATAAAGAGCAAAAAGATTTAACTATTTTTTTTTTATTGCAAAGCAGAACGTCTGAAGTTTAGAAAGAAATCTGGCCCTCAGCTCGAGTCCCATAATTAATCAATGACTTAAGAATTATGACCAAGTGTGAACATTGTCCAGAAATAAGGACATCTTTTTCTACTTCTTAATAGTTCCTAAAGACGTTCATATTCTCTGAAATAAAGAAAAAGTCACCCACAATTTACTTGCATTCTTCTGTCTCTACAGAGGCCATAAACTGCCTGAATAGGGCAATTGAGATTTACACAGATATGGTGAGTCTCCATTTAACTTCTGTCTAATGTAACTGAACATTCATTTGCTGTTTCTTTTTCAACATAACCAAATTGTCTTGTTTTTAATTTTGAGAAAATTGTTGCTAAGAAATAGCATTTTTTTGATGTTGTATAGTCTGGAGTCAACAGAAGGAAGCATGTAGTCTTGTAAATAGATTGAGAGTTAGAGGTGCTGAAATGATTTTGGACTATGATAGTTTTGTAAAAAAGATATACTAACCCACAGTAAACAAAACATCTTGGGTGCAGCCTATATATATCAGGCCTGTTTGTGTTTCATTCATAAATTGTTCTTGCACTGCAGGGTCGTTTCACAATTGCGGCAAAGCATCACGTGACCATTGCAGAGATCTTTGAAACAGAATTAGTTGATATCGATAAGGTAAGATGTTCTGCTTTAGTAGGAGCTTTATTATAAAAAATATTTCTTTATTTTATTTATTTATAATAACAATTAAGGTGCTATTAATAAACATTGGCATTGATTTTCTTGATATTATTTTATTTGTACCTTTATTTGGTGCTCTGGGAAATATGTTAGAATGATGAATAGTTACATATCGGCATTTAAATAGCAATCACAAAATAATGGGTCAAAATAATTGCAATTTGTTGCAAATTGTGCTATAAAAAACTGTTTGGTTTCCAGTTGAAGTATTTCAATTTTTCAACTTTTATGCTATACATAATGTTTGTTTTTTTTGTTAACATATACAGCACCAAGGCAAGGGTTTGGACATTCCTTCTAATTCAATGCTTTGTGTTCAGCCATTTATTTTGTAGATTCTAGAACAATACTAGAGATTACCAAACTATGAAATATCACACATGGCATTAGGTAATTAAGTAACAACAACATTTAGCTGTTATTTCAATACATGAAGGTCAGCTGGTCGGGAATAGATCTTGAAAGAACAGTTTTGTCAAGTACATTTGCAAAACCCATCAAGCACCACAATCAAACTGGCTCTCATGAAGACTATCCCGGGAAAGCCAGACTTAAACTTACCTCTGCTGCTGAGGAGATGTTACCAGCCTCAAAAATCACCAGTTAACAGCACCTCGGATTAGAGCTGTTATGAAGGCTTTATAGATCATACTATAAGTAGCAGACACATCTCAATATCAACTGTTCAAAGGAGATTATTGAATATTTTGGATGTCTTTAAAAATAAAAAAAAGGAAAGACCATGGCATTAGAAGGTGTGTCCAGACTTTTGACTGGTAGTCTATGTAGCTGGTTGTCATTGTACATGGGCATGAAAGGATGAAATGAAAGACGCTGGTAGTTTACTGGACTTAAGTGTTTGTTGTAAATGCAAGTAGGGGAAAAAGCTAACACATTATTTACTTTTTTTCAGGCAATAGCTCACTATGAACAAGCAGCTGATTACTACAAAGGAGAGGAATCCACAAGGTTGGCATATTCATTTTTATCACTATTTTTTTTATATTGACAATCTTTGTATGGCTTAGGCATTATTCAGGGGTTTATTTATACAGTATAGACACTAGACACTTACATATGCACTTTTGCAATGTTCTTGTCTGATTTAGTGTCTGACTTGTCAATTCTGATTTTGGCCAGTTACAGTTTTCTTTTTTTCCCAACATAACTTTACACACTTGGAGGATAGCGCTGTTGATGTGATGGTGCCCTCTGCCCCCAGGGCACAGCCGATCTGCTCCATAGACTGTAGTGCAACTTACAATCTCAATTAATAGCGAGGACACTTTTCTGTTACACTGCGCGCGTTAATTTAACTGGATTAATTTAAATTAACTGTTGAATATATCTGAGGCTGATTTGTCGTTCATTGGTCCTGGCCAATCAAGCTAAAAGCTGTCCAATTCTGGTCAAGGGGTTATTGGGTGGTGCATCATTTATTATGCATAAAGACTCTACACATTAAAATTCTTTAATATCTGGGGTGCTGGTTATGTGATTATTTAACCATTGTGTCTATTCTATTAAAGAGTGCATATTATTTCGAGGCTAATCAGTGTGACTAAGTGATTGTTTCTTCACTACAGCTCAGCTAACAAGTATCTGCTTAAAGTTGCTGCCTATGCAGCTCAGCTGGAGCAGTATCCAAAAGCCATTGAGATATATGAGCAAGTGAGTATACTCTTGCTTTGTCGTTTTTTATTATTATTATCATTGTCATTTTTTTAATTAATTAATTAATTCATTCATTAATTTATTTATTTTTATTGTTTCACCATGCTGGTTAATATGACAAATTTGCAATCTAGCCTATTGCACATTAACATATTATGCATATTATATATGTAATGTTTCAAAACTTATGCTGAGATCATGAACAATCACAGAAACTACAACCACTGAATCATTGCTAAATGCACAAATTATTATTAAAGCTTTCACTCATTTCCCACCACTGTCCATGAGAAGAAGCTTTGTGCTTTATGCTCGGATGAGATCTTGTAGCCAGCATTTCAAAGAATCTGACTGCTTGAGATCTATTCGGATTTGAACAGACTTACTGTTTCACAAAATGTTTTTTTGACAAACACAGAAAAGTCGCTTTATCTCATCTCAGTATACAAACTGGGGAAGCTTTACGCTTCAGTCACTGCCAAAGACTTTGATGAGCAAACAAATGTGTTCTCTAGTTTTTTAAGACTCTTTAATTTCCATCAAGACTGCCAATAATTTTTGAAAAAAATAATAAAAAAGCACAGAACATTCATGGTTCATTTCAAAAACTTATTAATATCAAAAACAAGCAAGAGCCAAGATCAGAAAAGCTAAACCCATGACTAAATTAAAATGCAGTTTACTAAGAGCAACTTCAATTATGCAATTATGGACCAGCACAATAGTCATGATTGATCAGGGAAAAGACAACAATTTTACCATCCCTGAAGGATTGCACATAAGGTAAGCTAAAGTATTAAATCAAACAGACAGACTTGTCTAGCAGCAACAGTTAGGGCGAAATCTTATTTGAGACTCAAAGTGTCAAAAATTTCTTCTGTCACTGTAAAGCTAAAAAGAGTGCCAGGCCCGGTACGATAACAGAAACACTTTTTGCACTGAGAAGAGAAATTTTGTGGTATACTTTTGAACTGTCTCAGGGTTCCGAGAATGCAAGGGAAATGCATAAAACCCTAATTGTTTAAACGATTTCAGATAACTTTGGTTATGAAACCATTCGAGATATTGGCAAAAAAATATGCACCTTGTCAATAAGGTAGAGCAGCTTATTGATCTTTAATGCTTTCTTATGAAAAATAGATGAATGGAGGATGTTACTGTCAGCTTCCTAAAGTACAGTATATAGGTCCATAAATGTTTGTACAGTGGCAAAATTATTGGTATTCCCTCTATCATCTAGTACTGTAAATTAAATACTGTAATAAAATATGAGCAAAAAGTGATGATTTTCAGTTTAGACTGCTCTACAGTATATTTAAATACAGATCAGGTAAACTATGTAGAAATTACAGCATTTTTAAAAAGTTGTTCCCACTTTTTAAGGGACTAATTGTACTTGGACAAGCTAGCATCTTAAAAATAAACTGCCACGGTTAATACTTGGTCGCAGATTCTTTGCCCTTAATAACCGGCTGAAGTCAGGAACACACAAGACATCGTCAGATCCTGGGTTTCATAATTTGTGATACTCTGCCTTTACTTCAACCGGTTTTAGTTTGTGTGTTTTGAAAGTCAAATAATTGGCTTGGCCATTGTAGTACAGTACATTCCCAGATTTAGAATTCACATTTCTGCTTTTGTCAGTTCCATTGTCAGTCGTACATCCAGAAGTACTTTTCCTTCTCCCCTTTTCCATAGAATCTTGTTCCAAAACTTTACACGTTTTTTGACAAACTCTCATCTGGTCCTCCTGTTTGGAGGCTTAATCTTTGAGGTAAAACCTGTATTTACTGAGGTGAAGACTTTTCTTAATTTTTGACTTTGTCATCTACTTCTGTGTTTATTTTTCTAGAGTACTGGATTTATGCAAATAGTTCCATGTACTAAGTAGTCGAATTGACTACACCTAATGTTTTTGCTGTTTCACTAAGAGTTTTTTTAAATATAATTTTTGGACTAATAATGGCTTGCTTTGCTCTTAGTGACAGTTCTTTGGACTCCATATTAATGGTTGACAGCAACATATTTCCAAATGCCAACGCAACACTTGAAAGCAACTCTAGAGTTTCTCTGTTAGAATTCATTTGCTTGTATTTGACATAATGACAGAACAACTCTCCTTTGGGATTTTTTTTTTCTTTTGACTTACGGTCCCCATAAGGTTCTGATTTGTCTGCTCTATTACACACAGGAGTCACCACAAAGACAGACACATCAGCAGATTTATAGACGGTTCCTTTATTGTCAGCCTCAGTCAGTTTCTGAGATGTGACAACTGTCCAAAAGTATTTTATAGTTTTTATTAAATCCATTTTAACAATTACTGTTTTAATCTTGTTTGGCACCCTGAATCAGGATTCAGCTCGACATTCGCATTAACGCTGCCAGCAAGACCTCACTGTCTGACATCTTTAACACTTAAACTTTTGTGTTGGGTGATGGTGCTTTGCTGTGCTTTACAGCTTGGCCTTGCATAGCCTCCAAGGTGGCGTTCACATGCCATAAA
Source organism: Clariallabes teugelsi (assembly GCA_030014215.1). Lineage (NCBI taxonomy): Eukaryota > Metazoa > Chordata > Actinopteri > Siluriformes > Clariidae > Clariallabes > Clariallabes teugelsi. Next base: position 19,806,806 of record JAQMYG010000037.1, read on the forward strand.
TGTTATGCCGCAGTTAGACCAAATGCTGCACATATTATCCTAACAGTTTACACTGTTATTGTGTCCATCAGCCAGTTCCACTGTGGATTTTCAAAAGGAACAATTCATCATCCTACTCTGAAGAGTTTACAAAATTTCAGAATTCATTCATTCAGAATTAATTCATCTGTATTTGTGTATATATATAAGTATCAATTTAGATACGTAACCGTTCTATAGTCTCTCTGTCAACTACATCATGACCATAAATCTATGTTTGATGGTACTTTGCTCCATTAGCTGACAGCCTTTCTGAAGAGGTAGAAAATGTTGTGTACAAAATTTAAATATCATTTATATTTGTGTTGTAAATATGTGTAGTATTTGTCAAAATCAAGGCATACATACAGTACTTTGTTCCAATATGTCTTTTATAAGAGGCAGAGATGATGTGGAAGATAGAATTTAAAGCCATGGAGGGTACGCTTTTTTTTATTGTACTGATAAGCCTGTATTAGTAATTCTGTCAGCGGTGTGTCATGAATTGTGTCAGAATTGGTGGAACATCAGAACTAACGGAATGTCATAATGTCCTGAGTTTAGAAAGTCTATACCAAACCAAACAGGAGACAGAAATGGATAATAAATTGAGATAGTGAAATTATTTAAATGAGAATTAAAAAATAGACTAATAGATTAAAATACATTTTTTAAAAGT
>JAQMYG010000037.1:19821215-19840810 GCA_030014215.1 Clariallabes teugelsi
AAAAAAATAAATACATAAAAATAATTAACACAAAATATTAAGTAAAAATAAAACAAATTAACCTACACTTTACCTTTTTTTTTTTTTTTTTAAAGGAAAAATAAGAAAAAGGAAAAATAAATCCCTTTTGCTTTATTCATCACACGTGCTGTACACACACGCATACAGACACAAAATAAAAAATGTTTTGCGCGCAAACACGTGGTAACAGTGTTATAGTAAACAGTACATGCGTGCACGGATGTTGATTATACCAGTAAGAGATGAGCACTAAGACCCAGCAGGGGAGATGATTACCCACAATTCTGCAGCACAAGAGAGAGAAAAACCGTTGGCTCAGTTGTGATTACGTGACGCTCGGCGTCAAAACAAGAAGCGCATGCGTGATACATGATACTCGGTGCTCGTAAACCAAGACTTTTCCTAGTCAAAATTTATTAAAAATCTAAGCTCAGTGCTTAGCTCAAACACTCGCAAAACAGAAAGGGGCGGGTTATCGGGGTGGGGCTTGCAGGACGACTTTCTCACACACACACACACACACACATTAACGGAATCACTGCTGTCTGGCGCACGGATTAAAAAAATTGTCTGAATAATGGATTACATTTTTAAAATAATAACTAAATAACCGAGTACTTAAATGGCGGACCTAACGCGTTAGATTACTCGTTACATCAAAAAAGTAATCCAAGTACTCTAACACGTTACAAAGTAAAAAAAAAAAAAAAGTAAAAATAAATCCCAACAGATAAGCGTTTCGGTTTGTGTGTGTATAATATGAAACAGGGCCATGAGGTTCTCTTCTTGCTTGCTTGTTTAGGACAAGGACTGGGACCAAGCAGTTACATTTCTTCCAGCAACAAATTCCAAAAAGTTTGAAAAGAAGAAGCGTCCAGGGAAGACTGGGGCCATTATTGGCCTAGTCGTCTTTGCAACCATTGTGGCTTTGATGACGGGACTTCTTGTATGGCATTTCCACTGTGAGTTCTCCTTTTATTCAGTATTGTTAAATGACATCCACCTAATGTGTTAGACATGAAACTACACTTTGGTCCGAATGCTTATATTTACTGTTGGGGCAAAAATAATGTTTTTTTTACAACAATCTGAGCTGTAATGGCCTGCTAGCAACATTTTGGGTCTTTAAGGCTCCAATTCAACAATAAAACACATACTTTTTTCCATGTAAAAAAAAAAAAAAACTGTAGAAACTTGAAATAAATTGTAAATCCTTATTTTGTAAGAACAACATACACTTATGGAAAACAAGAAATTCCAGTCAGTTCAAATATTTTTTATTTATCAAGGCCTAAATACTAATTACGTCTTCACCAGGTCTATGAACAAACTAAATGTCGTAGATGACATACAACAATAATAAATGTAACAGGTTGTAATATGCAGTGATTGTTTCCAAAAAGTAAACCAACATTCAGAAACCAAGTTGAAAAAAAAAATTACTTAAAAAAAAAAAATTAAGTACCGTCCCTACTTCTGCAGTTGAGAAAATAATTTGCAACCGGTTTAATACTGGCTAGATTAATCATAAAGAAATCTAACTATAAAGAGAATAGTATAATAGGTATTTGTCTACTTGATGCCTAGAAGGAAGGACAACAGCCATGCTCCTCAGTCTGGGTGGATTAAAGTCCTTGTGGAAATTCAGTGATCTACAGTAAGAAGTAATGTTTCGTACTGGGAGTCCTCCAGGCAGTTGCCATTCACTCCTGCAAAGGGTGTCCTGGCAAATTTAGTCCAAGGTCAAACCGTTAATTGAGCTACGTCACATTATACATTATTTACATTTATGATATATAAATGAAATAAAGAACACTACTTGGGTTAGGTTTCTGGAAGATTTTTTTTTTCTTGATGGAGATGTCTGGTCATGGTGGACACTGGCGTTTATATGAAAAACCAGACAAAGCATATTCTGACAAATATCTCGTACTTCAGTCAGACAGTCTAGTGGAATAGTGATTATTGCCACCACAGGACCTGAGAAACTTGCATAAATTGAGACAAATAAATACTATTTTATACCAGAATATTCTTAAGACAAATCTCAGGTGCCACCATGAGTCATACTGCATGTGTGATCCCCAATTACACCAGCAAATTGATCTGAATGGCTAAAGAAAAAAAATCAAGGTGTTGTAATGGTTGAGTCAAAGTCCAAACCACAATCCCATTGAGATGCTGCAGTGTGATCTTAACAGAGTTATGCATGAACTCATGCCCTCAAACATCAATGAACAGAAGAAATGTTGTAATGAATGTGCTAGACATTTTCTAATAACATCATACAGAAAATGTTTACCTTAAGCTATTGATGTTAAGAGTGTTTGGAAATTTTAGGGAACAAAGCACTGTTGTGCTTTTTTTTGTTGTCACCTGAGATGTTTATTCATCTTTAAACTGATGTGTATTTTCTTTCTCCCATGACTGTAAGATGTGAATACATTTGTATTCTGATTATTTAATTTATAGAGAATTTGTATAGTCTTTTTTTTTTTTTTTTTTTTTTGCCCATTTAATGTTCAGAGATTTAACCTCTATGTATGAACTTTTAGTCCGAAAGGACACCAAGGTGAAAAAGATGTATGCTGGCTCTATGAACATCACAAATGAACAGTTTACGAATGCTTATGAGAACTCCGACTCTCCAGAGTTTAAGGCCCTGGCAGCTCAGGTAGCAGCTCAGGTAAGAGCTATTATCAGAACACCTGGCTAAATCACCTTCAGTTTGCTCATTGTTTGCTATAACAAAAATATTTGTGTCCTAACATTGTTCATTTTCAGTTACGAGATCTGTACTCTGGGGTTCCACAGCTGTCTAAGTATTATGTGGATTCTACAGTGCAAGCCTTCAGGTACTGTCATTAATCTGTGACTTATTAAAAAAAAAAAAAAAAAAAAAAATTTATGGTTAGAAGAGTTAACTTTGTACTTATATGGCACAAACGAAATCCAGATACCATTGAGTGTCATTCAATATTCATTCAATACCATATTTCTATAAGTAAGGAAATCTCTGCATCTGTGTATGTGTGCACGCATGTGGGTTATTTTGAGAAGATTTACTTAGATGTCCATCACCGAGTATAAAAATGTTTATGCGGTCAAAAGTGTGTTTTAAGTTAATAATTCCTGGAGGATTTTATCCACATGCAATGCAATATAGACAAAAAAATACATCGCAGTCCAGACCAACACCGGTGTTTACAGGACGGTGAAAGGAAATAAGAAGTTACGGCGCCCCGCCCCTTTTCCTCTGTCCGTGGTGCAGAACTGATTGCCAGTGCGCTGTATAGACAGTGGAGCAGGTGTACGGTCCCGGGTTATTACTTATAAGAATAGTAATATAATAATAATGATTATAATATAAACATTACTAAACGGTCAGTTAATATTTTGTATTTTTTAACCCAACAAGCAAGAGAAACGTACACTGAGTTAATAAATGTTTTGAGAGTAAAACCAGTTGCATATTTTTTAACATTTAAGAACTTTGTCTCTCTTTACAGTGAAGGCAGTGTAATCGCATATTATCTGTCAGAGTTCCATGTTCCACTGTCACAAGAGACTGCTGTGGATAATGCCATGAAGGACATGAATGATGAGATAAAGAAGCAGCGGCGTCTAACGGAATCAACAGGAAATTTAATGTTTAGTAGAATTGATACCTCAGGTACATAATGGTTCCATAGTTCTATTCATCATTTTATATTTTTTGGTAGTTAACCGTCTAATTTTCTCTTTGGATCTTTTTCTGTCGATAGCTTTAGATTCACGGATGGTTACAGAGAGTAGTAAGTTGTATTTTTTGATTAAAAAAACCCAAAAAACAGGTATTCCTATGTGCATGTGTGCTTTGTTCCAGAAATGACACTAAGTTTTGTGTTTCTACAGAATATACGTATTCTCGGCATACCATGCCCAATCAAGTTATTGAGATTACGTCACCTGGATTTCCAAACGACCCATACCCACAAAATACATTTGCGCAGTGGAAATTACGGGCTGACCAAGGCAGCGTCATCAAACTGGAATTCACTACTTTCAATTTGGAGGAAGACTGCATGAATGACTTTGTGAAAATATATGACTCACTAGGGGCAATCGAGAAACGACTCATGGCTCAGTAAGTTTGAGATGTTTTTTTTTTTTTTTCATTTGTTTTCTAAGAATATGTTTTAAAGTCTTAAACAGGACGAAAATGGCCCTTGATTAACACATTCACTCATTGACTCACTATGAATAACCACATGTGCACATGTTGAAGTTGTTCTACTTGTTAGTCATGTCTTGTTAGCCAACAATGTGCATTTGACAGTTGAAGTAGTTGTCCTTATTCTATTCTGCAATATGAAAGTTTTGTAGACTTATTTATAGAACACTTGACTCATGGCCTACAAACAAATAGTAATCTGTTGCGCTACACTTTGATTAATCTAATGGTTGCTAGTGGCAAGTCAATAACATTTGTCATTGTGAGCAAAATTGTACAAAACCTTTTTGGTTTGGAATTGTGTATGAAGATATGGGGTTGACTCTTAGTTTTAAATTCCTAGGATGAGTGAATTAACTCTTAAGGATTGACTTTATGTTGAACCAAATGCCCAAATGCAGGATGGAGACTTGATGACTTGACATAATAAAATGAAACAGTTTAATGTTTATTGATGGCAATTGGTCAAAAAAAAAAAAAAAAAAGTTAAGTCTTTAATATTATTTTACTGTGAAGTGCATGCTGCCTGAGTTTTGGAAAAACGAAAAATGTTCTCAATTGTTGAGATCATGTTAATTTTTTATCCAGTATGTACAAACTACAGTACCAACTTTTTGGGTAGTGTGTCGAAATTGATGGCACAGAAAATAAAGCTCATTATGACTATAAAGGGAAGACAACCCAGTACACATTGATTAATAAGCATGATTCAAGCAGGTACTGTACATTGCAGGTTCATGGAACTTTTTAACTTTCCCACAAAAAAAGTTAAAATTGTATGACTTGGAATAAGATCAGTAGTGCAGTGTAATGATAAGTGTTTTGATAGTGTAAAATACATTTTCTCACTTGTAATGTGCTCAGTATTTTCCATCAAATTTGTTCGAGAATTATTGTTGAGTTTGGGTAGCCCTAATATCAGATTTGCACTGGAAAAGTAGATAACAGTTTATTTGACTGATGTTTCTTACCTTCCATAAGTAATGGTTAAAACTGGTTTCTCCCATCCTACAGAGGATCAGATCTGCCAGAAATGAAAAATAATTAAAATGATAAATAAAATTAAAATTGCGATGGGTTCAAGCCAAACTTTTTTTTTTTTTTTTTGTGCATTTGATTGTGCATGTCTGTTTCTTGCTTTTGTCTACACACCACATTTGTGCATAATCTGTGTTTGAAGCAAATACTTTGCCAAATGAATGCATAACAGGAAGGGAAGAAGTAGTGTAGAAGAAAAAATAGTTCATAATAGAACTATTATGTTTAAAAATATATTTATTTTTAAGTCATGGGATTGGGACTACACAGCTTTGTGGGTGTAAAAGTGAGTGACCCCACTTAGTGAGGGTACTCAGGAAAAAAAAAATGGTTAGGCATAAAGATTGGACTTTGGAGCAATGTAAAAAGGCCATGTGTTTGCATAGTGCCCACTCTGGGGTTGCTACAATTGGTCAGGTCTAGGCTTAGGAAAGTTTTATTTAACTTCTTAATTATTTATTTATTTATTTTTATTAAAACCAGGTAGTATATATTCGGCCTATTCGTAACCGATACTGTCGATGGACATGAGACAAGACAGTAGTCCCAGCCTAATAAGTTAAATAGGTTTTGTCCCTAGTCAGAAATTATTTATGAGTAAATGATTTAAAGTTAAACAGCAACATTTTAAACTGTTATCAGTAAATGTTTTATTTCAGGCCTTCATTTTATGCACCTGTTTTTGTGGCTTTTCTTTTGCCTATTTACTTATTTCCTGAACCTTGCCTTGGTAACCAGTTTTTATTAGCAACATCTCTTAATATTTAGGCATGATTAATGAAAAGTATATATATCTCGTTGGGTGGAACGCTGGTTTAGTGGTTAGTATTGTTGCCTTGAATCTTCAGGGTCCAGGTTCAATTCCTACCTTGTTCTTCCCGTGCTTGGTGGATTTTCTTCAGGTACTCCGGGGGCGGGGGAATAAATACATTATATATTCGCCATTTTAAACTTTAAATTATGCATATGCAAAGGTAATTTAAAAAAATTTTTTTTACTTGAAACAAGCAATTTTATTTCTTCAGTTTCAGTGATTAAGTTATAAATTGCTATAAAAGTACAAACACCATTTTAATATTAACATTAAGATATCATTCATGTTGTATTTTATTATTTAAGGTTATGAATAATTTTGCATTTTTCTTTTTGGCTTATAGGAAATGTGGACACTACTCTCCCACTAACCCTCTTAGCCTCATCTCCTCTGGAAATGTGATGCTGGTGACTCTGGTAACTAATGGCGATGGGGAGTATCCTGGTTTTAGAGCTCAAGTGACTCAGGTGCCTGGAGGCAACGGTAGAGGTATGAATGAGAACTGTTTTAGGAAGCGATGGGTAGTTTGTCCGGCATATTAATTTACAGTTCATTTACTGTCAGATACATAGACACCTGGCCATCATATGTATAAGAGAAAATCCACCACAGTGTTCATCATGCAAAACCCAGCTGTCCATCAAATATATTTTATTTCACTGTAACTCTTTTACTCCTTTAAGGAACTTGTTTTACTCTGTTGATACTTTTAAAAAAGTTTTTAAACAAGTAAATCCAAATATGGTTTTAAAGTTCTTAGAAAAAATGCATTTTAAACATCTTATCTAGTTTTTGAATAACAAAAATGCTTCTCGCCATAAATATAGCCATAGAAGCTGGCATGGAGTTAAAAAAGAAAGAAAGATATGGCCTTCGATGGCATATGAGGTACAAAGTTGATCCCCAAGTGGTTATACATCATAGCTGTTTCAAAATGGTAGCCGATGAGGTCACTGACGAGTGCATGTGTAATGACTAAAGTTGCAAAAGTCATTTATTTTGAATCCAGGGTCTACAGAATCCACATACAGTATGTAGACGTCCAAATAAAATAATTTATAGATTTATATAAGAAGTCAAACTTGTGCTAATGGTGCTAGATTGGAAATGGTCCCTTGACTAGAATGTCTTTATATGCCGTGGCATGAATAATTCCCTTGCTGGAAATGTGGGGCCCAGGCCTGTAGGAGGATGTGATTGCACCTTTGCACAAATGAAGACCCAGCAAAACTGTTTAGCCAAGGTTGGTTTGGAAGAACTAAAGTGACCTGCACAGGACCCTGACCTCAGCCCCACCGTACTGAACTTTGGGCTGAACCGGAGCATTAATTGTACACCAGGCTTTCTCACAGGATCACTTGCACAGCTTCACTAATGCTCTTATGGCTGAATGGGAACAAATTTTACGCCACATTCTGGTGGAAGATATTCCCAGAGGTGTGCAGGCTGTTATAGAGGCAACAGTTAGACTACAGTAACTAAACATTAAGGCCCATGTCTTTGGGATTGGGTCTAAATCCATCACATATTGGCATGTTGGTCAGGCATCATTATACAGTTTGCCATATTTTTTTTTTGCAGTGTGCAGTTATATTGTCACAATAATGTTAATCAGACAATTGATCCAGGTATTTTGTATTATACAAATAGTAATAACTAATTATTACTCATGATAGCAATAAAATGAATCATTATAACCATCACATTTAATAAATTATACATTTTGTACTATGCTGTATAAAATCATCCTTTACAGTGATATGAGGATATATAAAATCAAAACTGAAACAAAGCAGTTTCTGCTTCTTAGTACCCATTAAAATCTTTTTCAATAAAAGTAAACCAAGGTCCAGTCTGACAAAATGTTAAGCTGACAGGATAATCTGATTGAGGACAAACACAAAAGTTAAAGTTTACTGAAAACTTTCAGAAGAAATATTACTCTGTAGATATGTCTACTAATTTCAACTTGGGTTGATAAATAATAGTTAATAAGCAAGAAATGCAATGTAAAATGTCCAAATATTGCTCAAATCAAAGTGGGCAGTAGGATTATTATTAACATAGACAAAAAGAAGGCATAACTCTGGGATAATTTTTTAAAATATTATATATACCATGTCTGCTTTTGCCTAAATAAATGCCTTCAAATACTCCTTATATTGAGTCTGAATTAAAATTATATTCCTCTCTGTCTGTCTATAGCAGTGTCATGTGGTGGAACTCTAACCGGAACTTCTGGAACCTTTACATCGCCCAACTTTCCAAAATATTATCCACCGAATATGAGGTGTGAATGGAATATTCAGGTTAGGCAGTCTTTTTTTCTTTTCTTTTTTTAATTTTTTAAAAACAATTTTTATCAACTATCTAAATATTCCAAAAATTGCATATAATAATGTTGTGTGAACTTCTGTCTCAAAGGTGCCATCTAATATGCATGTCAAGGTGGTCTTCTCTAAGTTCATGATGTCGGTTGGTGGAACTTGTTCGAAAGATTATGTCCAGGTCAATAATGAAAAGTGAGTGATCATGCAGTTTAATGGACTTGGTGTGTGTGTGCGCATGCCTTTGCCTGTTCCTGCAGCCCCAAAAATATTGGCAGCAACAATATGAGTACAGCAATTTTATATGTCTCACTGCCAACACACATGCACACATGCACGCACGTATGCACACACACGCACAGAAATGTATGGATTACAGAATTAACTTTGTCAATGACCAAATACTTATGGAACTGACAATGTACAATACTGGAATGCAAAGATGATCAGTTTTCCTTGTGTGAGTTAATCCCATAAAAAATAACATAAAATTTAGTTTAATGCCAGTGTATTTTAGCCCCAAATCCTGGAAAGTAACGTCTTCTGCATTCAGGTGTTGACTTTATATGTTTCTTTATAGGCTTTGTGGTGAACTACCTTCTTCCACTGTGCGGACCAGCACCTCAAACCAAATGACTGTTGTTTTCTACTCCGATGAGTCATATGTGGATCGAGGATTTAATGCAACCTTCACGGCCTTTGAACCAAGTAACCGTAAGTGCCAAGCCCTAAACTCCATCGGGAACTCATTACATGTGCATCTCAATGAATTAGAATATTATCAAAAATGTTATTTACTTCAGTAATACAATTTAAAAAGTGGAACTCATTCATTACCCACAGACTGATGTATTTCAAGTGGTTATTTCTTTTAATTTGAATGATTATGGCTTAATTAACTCAAAACACCTGCAAAGGCTTCCTGAGCCATCAAATGGTCTCTGTCTGGTTCAGTAGGCTACGCAATCATAGGGAAGACTGCTGTCTTGACGTTTGTCTAGAAGATACAATGTGGTAGAAAAAGGTGCTCAAGCAACAGGGATAACCGCAGCCTTGAGAGGATTGTGAAACAAAGCCCATTCAAGGGGAAATGGGGGAGATTCACAAGGATTGGCCTGCAGCTGGAGTCGGTGCTTCAAGAGCCACCACACACAGACGTATTCAGGACATGGGCTATTGTTGCATTCCTTGAATCCACTCTTGAAACAGAGACAACGTCAGAGGCATCTTACCTGGCCTAAGGATAAAAAGGACTGGACTGTTGCTCCTCTTTTTAGATGAAAGTATATTTTACATTTCATTTGGAAATCAAGTTTCCAGAGTCTGGTAGAGGAGAGGCACAGAATTTAAGTTGCTTGAGGTCCAATGTAAAGTTTGCACAGTCAGTGGTGGTTTGAGGAGCCATGTCATCTGCTGGTGTTGGTCCACTGTGTTTTATCAGGTCCAAGGTCAGCGCAGCTGTCTACCAGAATGTTTAAAGAGTTTGGTTTTGGAGATGTTGATTTCATTTTCCAGCAGGGCTTGGCACCTGTTCATACTGCCAAAAGTACTAATACCTGGTTTAAGAAGATGCAAGACATCAGACCCAACAATGCAGTAGAACAGAAGGCCGCTTTCAGAACAACCTGGGCTTCAGCAGCGACTGATCGCTGACCAAGTATTGAGTGCTGTACATATTCATACTTTTCAGAAGTCCAACATTTCAGTGTTTAAAAACTGTCTAAAGGAATATTCAAATTTTCTGAGATACTAAATTTTGGGTTTTGATTAGCTGTAAACAAATAAGCAATTACAAAATATCAGACTGTGTGTAATGGATCTATATAATGTGTGTTTCAGTTTTTGAATTAAATTACTAAAATGATATTCTATTTTATTGCGATGCACCTGTACATATCTATTCAACATCAAGTGCCAAAAGCAGTTACAGCCATCATTAGTATTAATGCTTCTTGCTCCTTCTTGTGCCCTCAGCATGTCCTGATAAGTTCTTATGCAACAACAAACGCTGTGTCAGTCCTACCCTGCGCTGTGATGGCTGGAACGACTGTGGAGACAGTAGTGATGAGAAGAATTGCCGTACGTACTCCCAAGACACTTACCTGGAATGCACAAATATATTTGGTTGTCTGGTTTTCTGTTAATCAAAATGATCTATCACACATTTACTAACACATTTTTATTGTGATGCAAGCAATACTCCCTCCTGGTCCAGTTTTAGTATTTGGTCTGAATCCAGAGAAATGCAACATATTTTTATATTAACTCTTTGCATTATAAGAGTTATAAGCTCATAATAAGCTCTATCTGCCTGGAAAGGTGATCACTGCCAGTTAAAGTTCCTTTAGAGAAAAGGCAGTTCCACTTAGAAGTTCTAATCATTCAGCCATCAAATAAATTTTTTTTTTAAAGTTTATTATTACTACATATTTACTACTTGCATAAGTAAATATGATGTGTGAATACTTTTTTAATGTTTATTTTTATTCGTACAGAGTGTGACGCTAGCATGATCAGCTGTAAGAATGGTCTGTGTAAGCCATTGTTCTGGAAATGCGATGGCGTTGATGACTGTGGAGACAAAACTGATGAAATGAATTGTGGTAAGAATTGTAATCTCTAATCACAGTTTTTCTGTATTGTAATTTTGTATATAAAATATTTTGTCATCTCTCTCTCTCTCTCTCTCTCTCTCTCTCTCTCTCTCTCTGCCTCAGCTACCTGTAAAGAAGGAGAGTTTGTCTGTGGAAATGGTCGCTGTATCTTACAGAAACAAAGATGTGATGGGAAAAAGGACTGTGATGATAATTCAGATGAAGCAGACTGTGGAAAAAGTAAGTTACAGGAAAACACAAAATTTGGTATGCACTAGCAATATAGCAATATAGTAATGCTTGTTGCGTAATAAACAGTACCTCATGTTTGTGCTAAGATTATCCATGATGTCATTTAATTCTAAACTAGATAATTTCTTTTTACAAAGGTTGAGACATTAATATTCCATGTAGTATGGTGCTGCTGCCATGGTATTCATGTTTGGCCCTTTTTACTCTTTCAGGCGCTGTGTGTCAGGAAACTAATTTCCAGTGCAAGAATGGCCAATGTGTCACTAAGGAGAACCCAGAATGTGATGGACAGAATGACTGCACCGATGGGTCTGATGAGGAGTGTGGTGGTAAAAAAAAATATATATATATTTGATCTTTTAAATAAATCTTTTATAAACAAATATTTATTATTTGGGATTTTATATGTAATATTTGATCATTAGCTTCGTCCAATTCATCCCTTTATGCCCTAAATCACCTTAGGGTGCAGTAATAAGATGATTTGGATTGAACAGTTTATTTAAACGGAAACTAAAACAAACTGAGGCAACACTCAAAAATCGTTAGAAATTATGTAATTGAGAGGTCTAGAGAGAGCTGATTGGCCGAGCTCTCTCAGACGGGAGGGATGAGAGGTACTTCGTGCTTCCACATTAATCACGGCTCTACAGGGGGTGTCTGTGAGCTCGCGCACGCAGAGGGAGCGGATAGCGCTGTCCTCCGAGTGTGTTACGCCGCCCCTAACGGTGCATGAGCGAACAGTTCGAAAAAATGTGGTCGGCTGGCGTCACGTGGTTCTGAGGAAACACGTGATAGTCTTCGGCCCTCCCGGCTGAGTGGTAGAAGTAGCTTTAATGTGGGAGCCCCCTAGTGACGGGGAGGAATTGGACACGACTAAATTAGGGAGAAAATCCCCCAAAAAAGAAAGAAATTATATAATTGAATTTTTCATCGTGATAATCATCTGTAAAAAGCAATTAACATTTTAAAAATTTTGCTTAAATAAGCAAGGTGATTTGCCCATATCTAGGATACTTTTACAATGGCACTTTCCTACATCAGCATCATTCAAGAATTAATGGTGGGCCTACACCAGAGTTTGCTGGCCCCATGTGGCACATGAAAGATATTAAATTATATTTTGGCAGATTTTCTGGTGTTCTCAGATATGAAATTGTTCCATTAAGAATTAACTAGTAGCATAGCACATTTAGTAGAGGTTGTTTGAGACGGGTAACTTTTACTGGAGCTTTAGGCTATAGGTGTTCTTGTTTCTGTTGCATAAGTCCATTTGGGAGAACTGTGTGTGGTGCCTGTGTGTGGTGCCTGCATGTTCAATCTGCCTTCTTTCCTCGTTCATGGCCAATGCTCAACCGTGCCCTTGTTGCCATATGGTGATATCGTTAATTATTAAGGTCTTGCATAATACAATATCACATCACTTACCCTGATTTTGGATTCTTTTGTGTTGAAGACTGAGGTTTACGCCTTTATTAATACTTCTTTGTCTCTATTCTAGTATGTGGATTGCATCTTTTCAAGGCCTCCCGTATTGTGGGAGGGCTGGATGCAACGGAGGGAGAGTTTCCTTGGCAGGTCAGCCTTCATATCAAAAACTCTATTCATGTGTGTGGAGCATCAATCATCAGTGAAAACTGGCTAGTCACTGCTGCTCATTGTGTTCAAGACGAACCCAAAGTTAGGTAAATATTGCTGATTTTCTTCTTCATATCTACCAGCTTACCAGAAATTGTTTAATGTCTGTATTATTATTGTCCTCTATTTAGAAATAGGACTATGTACAAGGGTTTTTATATGGACAAAGTTTTCATTTTAAGAACAATTTTAAATATGTTCTAAGCAGTACAAAAACTGTGTGTATTTGTTTGTGTGGACAGGCTCTCTCAGCCAGGCTCATGGGAGGTGTATCTGGGTCTCCATACACAAAAGCAGTTGGATAAAGCAGAAAAGCGTAACCTAAAGAGGATAATTCCTCACCCTAGTTACAATGAATATACCTTTGATAATGACATGGCTCTCATGGAACTGGACAGGCCCGTCACTTTTAGAGACACCATCCGGCCCGTCTGTTTACCATCTGCCTCTTACAGCTTCCCCGCCGGCAAATCAGTGACGATCACTGGCTGGGGGGCCACCAGAGAAGGAGGTGGGTTTTGCAGTTTAACTGGAGTTTAATGCTTATGATGTGACTTGTTAATTACTCGCTGTAATCACTGAAATTGGTCAGCTAAAGCACTTGGTTACATCACAACGGCTGTGAGCAAACCAGATATTTCTCTGGAAGGACTTGATAATTCAAGTATAATAAATATTAAAGTAAGTGTGTGTGTGTGTTCAGGCGCTGGTGCAACAGTACTACAGAAAGCAGAAGTTCGAATCATTAACAGCACAGTATGTGATACACTGATGAATGGGCAGATCACTTCACGCATGACATGTGCTGGAGTTCTAACAGGAGGGGTGGATGCCTGTCAGGTATAGTGTCTTCTTTTTTTTTTTTTTTCCCCTCTCTTAATTGAATGTCCATTTCTAAATGTCTGTCTCTCTGTCTGTCTGTCTTTACAGTCATGTTCAAAAGTTAATACACCCTCTTTTAATTGTAAAGTTTTTGCGTCTCAAGATTAGGCAAACACAACATCAGCAAACTTGTTCATCATGCCATTATTAAGTGAACGGAAACGTAGCCAATACTAAGTACCCCCCATGATTAAATAACTTATTGATCCACCTTTACCGGCAATAACTTCAAATAATTGTTTCCTGTATGACTTCATCAGTCTCTCTGATTATTGTGGAGGAATTTTGGTTCATTCTTCTTTACAACATTGCTTCAGTTTATTGAGGTATTTAGGAATTTGCTATTTTTAAGTGGTCAAACAGATCGGCTCATATTTTCTTTAGTATACTTGGTATACGGCAGAATTCATGATTGACTCCACCACCATGCTTAATAGTGGGTATGAGGTGTTTCTGCTGAAATGTTGTTTGGTTTTCTCCAAACATTTCGCTGGGAATTTAGACCAAACAACTCCACTTTGGTCTCATTTGACCATAGTACATGGTTCCAGATGCCTTGTGCATTGTTCATGTGCACTTTTACGGACCTCAATTTTGCTTCCATGTTTCTTTCTCCTGGCAAACCTTTTAAGCAAACAGTATGTGTTCAATCTTCTTCTACTGCAAGTGTGATGTCATGATGATGAATTTAATATTTAACATTTTCCTTTTTTGAGCGTTGTATGGTCTGACTTTGGTTTAAAAAAAAAAAAAAAAAAAAAAGTATTTTGCAACCCATTCCAGAGTGATGTGCAGCAAGAATTGCTTTTCTAAGGCCATTGCTAATGTCTTTCCCTTTTGGCGTTGTGTTAACACACGTGAATGCTCCAGACCACACCTGCTGATGGTCACTTAAAGGGCTGATGATTAGCAGCACCTGGCTGCAGCTTACCCCTTTTATATTCTGTAGAAGCTGTAAGGGGATGCTCAGTCTTGTCCACATTTTTTATTTTTATTTTTATTTTTTGGTTTAATTTCTGTTAAATAAATAATGACATGGTGAAAGTGCTATATAAATGAATGTGTATAATGTAAACTAAGAATACTTTCAAAAATATACATTTTATTTGTTTATTTATCAATTTACAAATTACAAAGTGAGTGAACAAAAGAAAAGTCTAAATCAAATCAGTATTTATTGTGATTATCCTTTGGCTTCAGCCAAACCTCAGTTCTTTCACTTAAACAAAATCAAGGCTTTTTTAGGATCAGAGTCAGGTGTATGATTAACTAATTGGGTCTTAATGATCATCAACTTCATACATAGCTTGAAATACAGTCATTAACCGCTGTATATAGGTGATGAACAGCTACTGCTACTTGTGTGAAATGCCAGGAAGTTTCATGTCACAGGTCATACACCAGGGAAAGACTGAGCACAGCTAAAAGATACAAGGTAGTTTTAGTGCATGAGCAAGGTCTCTCCCAGGCAACAATTTCAAAGAAGACTGGGGTTTCAAGATGTGCTCTTCAAGCTATTTTGAAGAAGCACACAGAAATGAGCTGTGGTGAGGACCATAGATCCCATGGTCAACCAGGGGAAAATGCAGCAGATGAAAGACACATCATTCTTCCTTCCCTTCATCAGCAGATGTCCAGTAGTGCCATCCAAGAACTGGTGAAAACCACTGGAAGCCAGATTCACCCATCTACTGTCTCTGAGACTGGCCAGAAGTGGTTTTCATGGAAAAATTTTGGCCCAAAGGCCATACCTCCAGTGACTCCAAAGTGACTTAACTATGCATAAAAATATAGGTACTAGGTCTCTCTGGACTAATGAATCAAAAGAATTGAAATATTTGGTTGCAGCAGAAGGAAGGCTGTTTGCCTGAAGGAATGGAGAGAGATACAATCCATAGTTTGACCGCAAAAGAGCTGTGATCTCAACATCATCGAGTCTGTCTGGTATTACATGAAGAGACAGAAGGACTACATCTACAGAATATCTGTGGTTAGTTCTCTAAGGTGTTTGCAAGACGTTACCTGCTAAGTTGCATCAAAAACTGTGCATGTGTACTTGGAAGAACTGATGGCAATTCTGGTTTGGCAGGCAAAAGTTGGTAAAACCAAATACTGATTTGATTTAGATTTTTTATTTAATTTACATGTTCCATGTTTTTTTTTTTTTTTTATACAAATAAAAATCTGAAAAGTGTGGTGTACATTTGTATTCAGCCCTCTTTACTCTGATACCCCTACCTAAAATCAAGTTGAACCAATTGTCTTCAGAAAATCTTCACGGAGCACTGTTCACTTCATCATTCGAAAGACAGCCATAATAAATCCAGTTTGCATTTCCACATGGCTTATCATAACTACAAACGTTTCATGACGTTTTTGTCATTTTATGTTCATGTTGTTTTTGACATGTGTGTGTGTGTGTGTGTGTGTGTGTGTGTATATTTGTGAATTTGTGTATGTAAATAATATATACATGTATGTTCCCTCTCCCAGGGTGACTCAGGCGGCCCTATGACCAGCTCTAATTCAGCTGGGCGAACATTCCTGGCAGGTGTGGTGAGCTGGGGTGATGGGTGTGCCCGAAGAAACAAACCTGGAATTTACACCACAGTCCCCAAATTCCGAGCCTGGATTAAAGAACAAACAGGAGTATAATTGTAGAGGAAAAAAATATGGGTTTTTTGGAGCACAGAGTTACCAGGACTTAAGTGAATCATGTCAAATATATAATGTAATTCATCCTGTTTATGTGCCTGAGAGACAAGTACAAACGAGCTGTTAAAAGATGTTTGATGAGACCGTCTCTAAGCATAGGTCAGTGTTGTATTTGACCCACATCATCATGAGCCTGTGTCTATTGGCTTTTTATTTTAAATTGTCTGCTGCCAAAATGCAAATGAGTTTCTTGAAATGATTGATTGAAATATTATGCAGCATAGAGAACTGGTTTAGATTTATATATTTAATGAAATACCAGGCTGTATTTTTACTGTAAATAGATTAAAAGCTTTCGTAATAAGAAATTACTTTGAAAACAATACTATTTAATGTGTGTTTTATAAATATTAACTGTTTATACTGTAGGTCTGATTATTTTATAGGATATTATTTTCTTATTTCTAACACTCTGGGATACCTAAATACACAGAATATAAAGTAAAATGTGACTGTTTCCTGTTCTTTGTGTTTTTTTTTGTTTGTTTTTTTGGGAAGGGGTTTGGTTGGGTGATTTGTAACCAGAGCATACTGGTCTGTCATCCTTTAAATGTTGCATTACTGTGCCATTTTTAGTTAATTTTAAGAAATTAGTTTGCCCATTGACCAGTTTTGTGTTTTATTTTAATGTTTTTTTTTTTATCATTATTATTGATTACTTCATGTTGTACAATATCAATGTTTTTCTTAATCTCTACTTACTGTGCACAAGACGAGTGTTTTAAACTTGTATCTTAATAAATGAAACATCCTTCTTTTTTTCTTCTTCTGAAAATGTGATTTAGATCTTTGTATGTCCTAAGTCATGTGTGTCTGCTGGGTTTCATTCCAGTCAAATAGGAGGCATGCTTGATAGGTGCCAAAAATAAACTGATTAAACAAGTGTAAATAGGTGTGACTCTTGCCCGATTTAAATGAAAGCTTGTAGCTACATCTTCCCTTTCTAGACAAGATGAATACTATTATCTTATGGCAATGAAAACTGTTTTTTAAATGCCCACCTATCAGGTCGCATGAACACATTATGGTGCTATCTGCTTGGCGGCTACAGTTGAAGTTAAAAAGTGGGGATCACCTCCCTTCATTTATTTCTACTTTTTCTGAGAATGTTTTTTTTCTCTATTATGGCCCCGTTTTGTTGATGCTATGTTGACTGTGTTATTTTTCCCTTGATGGCATTTTTTGTTTGTTTTGCTACAGATACAGCCATTTTCAATTGCCAGCTGGTCCATGATGGAACCTGGGCTGATTCCCAAACACAGTGAAACATTGAATGCAGCTTTGCCTCATTAATGCCCCTAAGCACCATGATGGGAAGCCAGTAGTAATGCTGTATATATCCACCAGGTGGAGTAGGAGAATTTTCCCCCAAATAAATCCCACACCGTTCTCTCATGTTCTCCAAATAAACCTCTCGGTCTACTGCAGTACACGCATGGAGAAGACTGCAGACTTTACAGTTGCCCAGATGCTGACCAACACCCTTCACAAGGAGGGTAACCCAAAGAGGGTCAGCACTAAAAGGGCTGGCTGTATGCAGTGTATGTTTCTAGAATCAAGCCTCTCCTGAACCAGAGACAAGACTAAAATCATCTTACCGGGCCTAAGGAGAAAAAGAATTGGACTTTTGCTCAGTTGTCTAATTTCTCTTTTCAGACTTCATGCTTCCATCTGCTGACGAGCTTTACGGAGCTGCTGATTTTCTTTTCCAGCAGGACCTGCCCACAGTGCCAAAAATACTACTAAATGCATTGCGGACCAGGAAATTACTGTGCTACGGCGGATACTTTGGGTCATGTGAATTGCAGGGTGGGCCCTCCATAGAATAGGCTAGTTTGTCTGGCAGATCCTACTGTATGGATGCTAGATAACTTTGTCATGGCCAGTGTTTACTTTTTGCGGCAGATAATGCAGCATTGACTTTTCTGTGGTTTTGGGCAAGGTGGGCTGGTCTTTGCTCCCCAGGGATGTAGAGAAGTCTTGGGTGCCCATGATTCTGTCACCAGTCAGATATAATTGCTATACAATGTTATTACATATCGGTGTGTGTATATATACATACAGACAGCTCTGGAAAAAATGAGACCACAGCAAAATTACCATTTTCCTAGGTTTTGTGTATTTTTACCAAATGGACATAATTTAAAATTTATAATAAGGACACAATATCTCACTCATCTATACTGCTTTATTCTGTATTGAAGGTTGCGGGGGGCCTGGAGCATATCCCAGGACACTTAGAGCATGAGGCGAGGTCCACCCTGGACATTGTGCCAATCCATCGCTGGGCACACATACACTCACTCACACTCATTACAAGCAATTTGGGAATGCCGATTAGCCTAATCTGCATGTCTTTGGACTGTGGGAGGAAACCTTCCAAGCACAGGGAGAACATGCAAACTGCATGCACACAGACGGGAATCGAACCTGGACTCTAGAGGTGCAAGGCGACAGCGATAACCACTACTCCACCTAATTTGTATTTATATTTTTTGTATGCAAAGACTCCTACTCAAATTTTTGCATGCAAAGTCACATGCCAACTTAAAATACTCTTATTGCTGCATTATAAAAAAAAATTATAGAAATAATTTCTCCCAAATATCAACTAAAAATGTTTTAAATTAGATAGTTATTTAAAGAAAATTACAACAAATTACAAAAAAGTATTGCTATGAAATCTTAGAAATATTTAGTAATCCATTATGTGATAATTTTGGTGAATGCTATAGCACCCCCATGCAGTGAAAGCCATATGCTATATTTGTAATATATGCAACTTCAGTTTCACACACAAAAACACCCCACTGCCACTACTGCCTGCTATAGCAAAAAAATTTTTAAAAAGCTCGACCAAACATTTTTCTTCTTCTTCTGGTTACATTCCAGACAAATCATATTTTCTGTCATGAAGTACAGTACTTTGCATCAAAAAGGTTATGAATACTCCCTATTTTGTCAGAAACTCCTGGAGCCATCGTGGCTCCTGCAAAGACCCATACAAAAAGTCACATGCCAATTTAAAATACAGTGGAACCTCGGATTACGAGCATAATTCGTTCCGGAAGTGGGCTCGTATTCCAAAACACTCGTAAACC